>OY998246.1:8370028-9580785 GCA_963922005.1 Cornus suecica | reverse complement strand
TCGACTTGCTTCTGGGAAATTGTTCCGGACAACCCATTAGAGATGCAGCTTCACATCTACCATCTGATCCTGTAGACATGCTGTTCCTACTAGGGCAGAAGAGCTCGCACAATTTAGAATTGGTTTCTTGTCAATCTGCAATTCTGCTAATACTATATAGCAGCTCTTTGTACAATGACAGGTAATAGAGCTCCTACTTATTCACCTTGCTCATACTGCTCGACCAAGATTTACTTCCTTCTCTCACCATTGATTCCTTGATTTCTTCTTTCCCCAGACTTGCAGATGAGAAGCTGGTGTTGGCTTCTCTGGAGCAATATATTCTAATCAACAACGGTGAATTCCTTTATGGTGCTGCTGACTCTATGAAACTTGAGCTACTGGTAAACCTTTATAGCCTGTCTAGGGGCCTTGCCAAGATGGGCTACCAAATGCCCTACAGTCCGGAGGCTGAAAGGATCTTGTTTCGCCTAGTCACTGAAAAAGAGTTGGATTTGCTTTCTACAAGAATTCATAGGACATCGTTAAAATGGTTGTTTCAACAAGAGAAAATCTGCAAGCCATTGTCTAACCAGATCCTAATGTTATGCAGATGCAATATCTCGGATGGAAATGACATGGTCGTGCATGGAAATAACAGTCAAAACCTATATGTACACGAGATCGCACAGCTGGTAGCATCAGGGGATAACTTTGCTGCAACGCTTTTGATATGTCTATTGAAAGAGCTCATAGGAGACGGCCAAGAGCGTGACCTGATTTCAGTAGTAAATACCATGTCAGCCATCATTGACATCCTCCCAGCTGCTTCAGATCAATTATGCTTACACGGTATAGGCAGTGCAATCCAGTATCTTTATCATCATCCACGACATTCTTCTTCCTTGCAGATTTTCATGGTCATCTCACAACTTATTTTTCGGATTCTACACTCAGTGCACTCTAAATCACTTTCTGATGATGAAGCTTGGCTTGTGGTTACAATGAAGGTGAATGAATTAAATCCATCAAACACTTGCTCTTAATGTCGTGACATTAATCTGGATCCTGCACTTTCTTTTGTAGTTGATGAACTACCTGGACTCTACAGTTGCTGCAGACACATGGACTGAAGGAGGTCTCATCGTCGTTGGCATTCTATCCTTGATTTTGCACCATTCCACCAATCAAGCACTGGTAGAAGCTTCAAAAGCCTTACTCCTAAGTAGTCCCTTAATCTCTGCAGTTAACAATGCAATCCATGTAGCCTGTTCAAAGGGACCTGCTTTAGTTGATCATGATGAGGAAACGAAAACCGGAGAAACTCTGATATTTGTGCTTTTACTATACTATTTCTCATTGAGAAGGTCGGCCCTTTTCATTTACAATACTCGCCTAAATTTTAGTTATTCGAAAAGCTAACATTCCTTTTGCAGTGTGCATGCTATTCTACCGGGGACTCTGGACTGTCAAAATTATTTTGATCAAGCCACTGACAAGCAGCCACTCTCCTTTATAAGCATTCAGTACCATGATTTGGGCAGACTCTTGCATTTTGCGTCTCCTCTGGTGAAGTTAGTTGCTTCATGTTGCCTGTTGGAGCTGTTTACCAGATTATCAGATCAGAAAAATAAAACACCAGTAATGTCAAAGTCCACCATAGGAAACCTATCGTCCTTAATCGCTGTACTACAAGGCCAACTCTTTTGCAGTGATATTAAGTTGTCCCTAAGTTGTGAGCTCAGTTTATCAAAGATTCTAATGTGGGAAAAGCTGGAAACTGAAGCACAACTTGTCAAAAGAAACAATTGGTTCAGGCTGATAGTCGAAGAGTTGGCAATGTCCTTGGCAGCTCCATGTTTGGGATCAAAATCTTTTATGATACATCACAGGCCCGGAGTTCATGTGGCTGTAGCGTTGCTAAAACTGCAAAAGGTTCCTGGGTGGATGAATTCTGTGTTCAACGATTCTTGCATATCGTGTATCATCGAAAACCTTTCAGTTGGTAATTTAAATGCTGACATAGTGCTTTTATTTCGGGAACTACTGAACTCCGGATACTTGAAGCCTCAGCATATTGCTAGTCTGAATCACATTTTCCAGGTATGACACTCTGGGACCCCTCTTGATTTTTCCTGTTACCTTGCTTTCTCTAGGTTGTCTCCTATTATGTTGCATGAGCTCTTCAAAGGTAGGTGACTACTCGTGTTCCGAATTTTTTGGTTGGACATGCACCTAAAAAATATATCCTTAATGCTATAATGTTAGGGCTTCAAAACAAGTGAGTGGCTATGTAGAACTCCATGTTACCTAATGACATATATTTTCCTCTATATATAAAATATAGGTATCACATAAGAAAAATATTTTGTAGTGTCTGTCAATTTAGCACGTCTCGATGCATGAATAAATACACTTTCTTATATTGATAGATGTTGTGCAACATATCCTTGTTCAGCTGGTTTCAATCTTGCAAAAAAACTCTCTTACCTGCCAATAATAATGTTGTTGACTATAATTTTCTCTCTTGGTTTTCTGAGAATCGAAAAGACAATAAAACTACTTGAAATTTATTTGGATAAAGATGATAAATCAAATTTAAAATCCGCGTTCTCATTCGTTTTGCAGGCATGCAGGAAACGTATATACATGGAAGATACTCAAAATGCCATCGAAAAGGAGCATACTGAGAAGGTGATTGCCATCCGAGATATTTTAGGAAATGTCTGTGAGGTTCTCATTGGCCTCATGTTATCCCAATCGTCTCTGGATATCGAATCTAGGGGATCTAAAATTAGGAATAAGAGATTGTTAGAAGAAATAGAACTGTTCTCTAGAAGTCTAATGGAAGAAGATGATGTTCATTAAAGATCTGATCATTTCATAAGTTTCTGGTGTCATTCTCCAATGTTGCAGTAGAATGCCCATAAGAACATCCTATGGTGTGCAAAGTCCTTTCTGAAAATGTAAACTAGAAAGAATATAGAAAGTCACGCGCACACACACACACACAGTCAATTCTATAAATTGCAAGTGTGTAAAAGATTTTAGCATACAATCATGTAAGTACAAACATGAAGGTGAATACAAGAATTGGAAGTATATATATGTAAATCACGTGTGTATAGTTTATTGAAGCAGCTTTTGCTGGTCTGGTTAGGCGCATTGTATTGGTGAACATAGATATATATCTTGCATTGTAAATGAGGCATCTTTGCAATCCACATATGAAAGTTGCTACATAGTCTTCTATGATTGTATTCATCTGAATATTATTTGGTGAAGTAGTTATGCTAATTTTTAACTTGGAACGATAACAAGAAAAGAAGGGAATCGAACTTCACTACGGTCCATCACAAGCATTAGCAACAAAGAATGAAAGTAAATTTATTGGAGTAGATTAGATTCTTTGAAAACGATTAGACAGTTGTTAATGATTTCTATTGAAGGATAGATTTTTGTATGATTATTATTGAGTGGCTATATTAAGTGACATTTCCTAAAAATCAATCAAACAGAGTCTACTTGGTTTAACTCTCTAAAATACTATTTTCAGGAAACACTGTTTCAAAAAAATCTATTTTAAAAAGGGTTTTTTTGAGTAAGTCTTATAATTTTTCATCTAATTCGACATTGGTTCCTTTTTAAAAACTTATTAGAGATTGGTTACATTATTCTTATTTTAAGTTAGGTAAATTACATTTTCACCCCTCTTGTTTCGCTAATTACACTTTCACCCTCTCAATCAAATTTTGAGACGTCAAATGACTAAATTACTCATAAATGTGTGTGAGGACCTATTTGCCCTTCCATAAAGATGCGAAAAAACCAACCTACCCCCTCCTTTATATGTATATATATATATATATATTTAATATACATTTTTTTCGAAATATATATATATTTCAAAATATATACCCGAAAGAAATATATATATATATATATCAAAAAATATATATTTATTTTGAAAAAAATATATTTTTCGCATATTTATGGATGGACAAATAGGTCCTCACACACATTTATGGGTAATTTAGTCATTTCACATATCAAAATTTGATTGAGGGAGTAAAAATGTAAATAACAAAATAAGAGGGGATGAAAGTGTAATTTACCCAACTTAAAATAAAAATAATAGACCAATCTCTAATAAATTTTTAAAATGGGATCAATGTCAAATTAAATGCAAAATTATATTACTTCACTCAAAAAAGCCCTTAAAAAAACTGTTTTTTTTTCTTCTGAGATATTCTTCCACCTCACAAAAACATTGGCACTCCCATTCAATCCCATCTAGCTGCATTGTGTCAGTCACTAAAATACATGAAAAAACTCACATGAAAAAACTCACGAGACTTGCTACTCAACATTTGAGGGTGTGTCCGAGACTCTGAGCATTTATCCAACCACACACACATATATATATATACGCAAACACATATATACATCCCATGATTCCCATGTACTAGCAAAGGTAACCTGCACATTTAATTAATAATGAACTGTAGCAAGACTGTTTATCTCATCCATCCAGTGACTAGTACGAATTAATTTATTAACGCATCATTGTATATAGCTAAACTCTACCACTTACCACTAATATTACACAACTATATTATAGTTCAATCCACAATCATCCAATACACCTGTGCATTCACTGATAAAATCTCTACAACAGTAAACAAGGTGTAACATTCCCCTAATTAACTGAAGAACAGCATACAAATGGAACCCAATATGGTTTTCCCTTCATTTTTCTCTTCTCTTTCTTATTGCCAGTTGGATACCTTGCCGGAGAGTTCCATTCCTTCCCTTCATCCCGGTCAGTGGACTCTTCAGGACGCAGAATTGAATTCACTGTTGTCGGCCTAGGGGCTGAGACTCCGTTATTCTTTTCTGCAGTTTCATCTTTCGGAGTTGGACTTGGTTTTGTCACCGGTGACTTTGGTCTCGTTTCATGGTTAGCTTCACCCAACAGGTTTTTCAGAGGCATGTGCTGTTTCGCAGTGCTCCAGTTCGTTCCCTTGGCGATGATCTCTTCGTTTTTCTTTCTCCCTTGTGACTCGTTCACGACGTTCGTGAGAGATCGGAACCACCCAGCTCGTAACGCTTCAGATCTTGATTGATTAGTGTTCTCTACGTGGATTTCGGTTGAAGCAACCTTCTGGTCGCTCTCGTTCTCATTTACAGATTCAACCAATGTCGCAAATGATGGCGCCTCAAAAGCATCTGATTTTTCAGAACGGTGTCCCTTGGATTCGGATACCGGCTTCTCCAGGCTGGCTTTCTCTGATTTTTCTGGCGCTAGGGAATCGGTTGACAGTAAAGCTTCAGCATCAACAGCAGCCGGTACATCAGACTGGATTGAAAGCACTGTTCCATAGAGAAAAGAAGCTAATAAATATACTTAAACAGACAAGGATGCAGTAGAAGTGATTATGCAAAACGGACTAGAACAACAATAAGGACATCAATTGCAGACCAAAAGTGACAATAAATTTATTTTATTTCGGTGCATGGGGGTGAATGAGGAAGGAAAGGGGGATCATGTGTTTATTGGATAAGAATCCACAGCTACACTTACGAGATTGCCACTGCCATATAAATAACACAGACCTGAAATAATCGAAAAGGCACTGAATATAGACAACCTGAATTGATAATGTGGATGTCTACGCGTGAGTTTATCGTAATGTGCTTCTTGTGATATTTTGCAAGTAAAAGCAAGAACAAGTATTCATATATCTGTACTTCAGCAAATTAGAAAATATGGATTTTAAAAAAGTTCACGTGGTCTACTTTATATTGGCTAGAAAAGTATTTTGTTGTACCTGAAACTGATCCCCAGTTACCTTCCAAACTATCAGTTTGACTACTTGAATCAACCGAGATATCAACAGCAGAAACACCAACTTGTTGCTTTGTGAGGTTGTTGTCACCTTCTCCCAAAAGATCAGAGCTAACACCAGAAACAACCACACCAGCATTCCTCCCATGGTTATCTTCGACATTGCCAGTATTTTTACTAAAGAATCCAGAATCTACAGGCAAAGGTTCCGGTTCTGTCAAATTGAAGTCCCCTGAATTTGACTGCAGAACTTCGTCATCACCAGCATGATTCAATGCAGCAGCTGTACTGACTGCACCAACAGTTTCCACTGGTATTTCACTGTCATTATTATTTTCGAGTCTCTTTATGGCTTCCGAACTGTCGGTTTGACTACTTGAATCAACTGAGTTATCAACTTCAGAAACACCAACATGTTGCTTGGGGAGGTTGTTGCCACCTTCTCCCGAAAGATCAGAGCCACCACCACCAGCATTACTGCCCTCATTATCTTGGATATTGTCAGAACTTTTAGTAATAAATTCAGAATCTACAGGCAAAGGTTCTGGTTCTTTCAAATTGAAGTCCACTGGATTTCGGTGTAGTTCTTCAACATCACCAGCAAGATTCAATTCAGCAGCTATACTAGCTGAACCAACACTTCTTACTGGTACTTCACTGTCATTATTCTTTTCAAGATTCTCTATGGCTTCTTTAGTACCTTCGTCCTGGCAACTTTCTGAATTGGAATGAGCCTGCTTCATATTTACGAAGGTAGTTGTACCACTACCATCTTTAGTTGAATCTGAAACTCCTACACAATTAGATTCAGTTTCTTGTAAGTTCCTTGTAATTATAACTGCTCCATCATCTGTAACTACTTGGGGTTCAGATAATTGGCCTTCAGATTCAGAGCTCATTTTTGCATCCATTGCACAAGTATCCTCTCCAGTTGCCTTTCCACTTCCTCTCTCGGTTGTATCAGAAAATTCAATTCCAGCCATTTCATAAACGCCAGTGCTGTCTTTCCCCAGTGACTTGAACATTTGATCAGCTTCCGATGTCGATATACTGTCCAGAAATTCAGGGGGTGTCTTCTCACTTGCTGGAAGCTTTTCCTCTACAACCCCATCACTGCTTTTGTTATCATCTGCATCACACTTCTCAATTCTCTCTGTTTCATGATCATCAGCATTGTCACCTCCACTTAAGTTGATTCCATCCAAAGGAGTTACCATAGGGATCATATCATCAGCATTGTCAGAGTTTCGAGGGTGCAGTCCTTCAAGACAGTGATCTGTTTGAATTTTATCCGCTTCAGTCGTGGTTGTACATGGAGGATCTTCTAAACCACGGGATGCAACATCGTCCCTGCTCATGACCTTGACATTCAAAATATCTGCTTCACCTTGAACTGGCACTTCAGATGTATGCTGGTTGCCTCCACCTTCCTGTTTTAGGTTCTCTTCCATAGCATTCATATCTACAGGTGAGATGTTGAAGCGTTCCCCCAACTTACTTGAATAAGAACTGGAATCACTCTGATAAACAGTATCTTTATTACAATCATCAAGAGATTTAGCTAATTCACCAGAGCCTAGGGTCAGAGGAATATCCAATTTCACTGGTTTATGGTCCTTAAAATCTTCAATCATAATCTCAGGGTGGTCAACTAAACCTAAATCATCGGCCACTGAAAGCACATGCGTATCTTCATTTCCTTCCTCTCTTGTGTTGCAGAGCTCAACCGAATGAACATGCATACCAGCCTCTCTATCCTGGCCATGATTTTTTTTGACTTGAACAGTATTACCAGAAGCTTCCACGTGTTCTACAGATTCAGATTCACAAGAATCATCTTTGGACATCTTAGATTCCAACCCATCACTTTGCTCTTTCTTTGTTTCTATGATTCCATCTGAAGTCTTTTCAACCATCATTAGTAATTTCGAATCCGCTTCAGATGTTTTGCTTGCAGTGTTAGTAGTAGGCAATGCGACATCATCTGGTAAGGTCTTATCTACATCATTTTCTTCATTTCCCTTTACATCAGTCTCCTGCCCAAGACACGTCATTGAGAATAGTATTCGATTGTCACCAATATTTTCATTTAGTTACTCTATTGGAGCATCAACAAGTTATTATGTATGTACTAATCATTTATTTTCTTTATTTTAAGGAGTTGATACAAGACCATGTCACAGAGTCCAACAAATTCGTCAGTTCTGGAATCTAAAATGGAACTCACCATTAAATCACTGCAGCTTGACACAATTTGTTGGACGGTTGTAGTACTCCGCAACTGGTTAGTTGCTCCTTCAAGAACCTCAGGATTTTTCACTTGGCAGGCACCCGTTGGAGTGTTAGGTGGATGTGCAGTATCTGCATCTAAAACAATAGAATAATGAAATTTGAGTCGTAAAAATAATCAAGCTGCTTATGTGAAAAAGAAAATAATAATCAGGGTACAAAGAGAAGAATGACTTGAATTATTAACAGTATCCACCAACGTCAACAGAATATGCCGACTCCATATCCATAAACATACAATTTCTAAAAGTAAATATACATATGAACTGATATATGCTATCTCCTACAAAAAAAAAAGTTGAGGATAAATTATTTCTCCTCTTTTCTGCACATAAGGACTGCATAAAATAATGGAAGATGTATACAGGAGACGATGAGAGGCAGATATGACTAGTTAATCCCACCATTCATGAAGTCAATGAAATTAGACAGAAACCACAATTCCTATTACTTTTGCTTATACGAGAACTAGTAATTCCATTGTAAATATGACAATGTACATAAAAACCTTCCCCCCCATGAGTCAGATTATGCAAAGTGTGGATATTGCGGAGCGAGTTACCACACCGTAAAAATAGATATCAGTGCAATTGTAGTGGTCTACTGATATATGTAACACTATGGAGGCATCAAATTACTCTAGCAGGTCCCAAACATTTACTTACATCCCCATAAATGCAACATACCAAGAGGATTAACAAGTTTATGCATGAGTAAAAGAACTTGCATTTCTCTACGAACAAAAAACATAGCACTAGTCAATAATAAGAAACTAAACTGAAGCATTTAACACATCTTATTTGACAGAAGGAATATGTTACATAAGGTGTCTTATTGATTCTAGAAGTTCTACTCCTGAAAATTAAAATTTTAAATTAATCAAGATAATATGTGGAATGTGAAACAGAATCAGGATGTGCTTGTATATATAATTCCTGCGGATAAAGCATCAACTCTTGAAAAAATTATAATAATTTGCAACCAACCTTGCTACAGAAAATGCTTGCAATGAAACATTTGGATGTAATCGAGGTATCAAGCAAATAAAAAAATATTGGAGAATAACCACAGGTAATTCCTAGATATATAACTTTTAATGGCAAGTGGATGGTAATCCCTCCTCATCATACGGTTCCATTTCTTGAGGTCATCATAAAAAAAGTATGAATTAAACACCATTCAAATCACATGTTAAACTTGAACAGTCTGGTATCATAAATGTTATTGCTATTTCCATGAATGGTTTCCGCAACTAAATTGAAAACCAGAAAAGCATTGCAGAATTTTCTTGTACTCATTGTTACTGACAGGATTACAAATTTTTATATTAACTATAAAAAACTTCCATTTAAAACTGCCCAAAAGGGTAGCGTGGCTGGAAACAACTGCACAAACCCAAACCTATAGGCTCAAGATATCCAAAAAAGATATAGGATTCCAAATAATTTGTATAATACCCTTTATACTCAATTTTTTTTTTTTAAAAAAAAAAAGCCTTAAATCCAAAACACGGGGTTGGCTACACATCCTTTTCATCAGGCATTTACTACATGAAAGACCATATCCACAATTAACTCGTAACCATCCCTCCTTACTACCTCAAACCAAATTCCTTTGAGCCCTTCCCTATCCACGTATTCAAAACTTTGCAAATGACTTTTCCTCCTCATTCCCTTAATTGGAATTATAATTTCTTACTGTCACAATGACATTAACTTTTGCTTGTGATGGCACTCCATACCCATGGGGGCTATACTCACTTTCCAAACAAGTAGTCTCTTAACTGTCCGGATAAAGAATCATACAATAAACTTTGCCAAATATGTCGCTCATACTTTATTGTTTTTAAAATGAAAAAAAGTAATACTATTAGCTAAGACGGGGGGAAAAGAAAAGCAATAAGACTAGAGCCCCTGTACATGGTTCTACCATTCTACTCTCCAATAAGATTCTGTAGGGGTTGGAAGTTTCTTCTGTTCCAATAGTTGATAGAAACTAACACCAATAAGACTAGAGCCCCTATACATGGTTCTACCATTCTACTCTCCAATAAGATTCTGTAGGGGTTGGAAGTTTCTTCTGTTTCATTCCTTCCACCATTGCTACAGTTTGGCTCTTTTCTGCTAATTTTTTGCTTTCTTTCAAGACTGGTAAGATCCTTCGCCTCCTTGTCCATACCCTTGTAACTCCGGACACGTTCAACGCAATATCTTGCTTCAAAAAACTAGGGAAAAAAAGCTCTCAGCAACTCTAAGAGGCAAAAGAGGCCCCTACTCAGAACTCATCTTTTCTGCCTTGCCACGGTGAGTCCAAGAACAGTTCCCACCAAACTCCTTGACAAGGTCCAAGATCATTATCATAGCCCAAAAATTCTACATAAACATTACTAAACAGGATATAACATTGGATGGCAATCCTTCATTAAGAAACCTTAACCCTTTGACAGTTATTGTGAAAAACCCACCACAATAATACAGATCTACCCAATTATATGGCATGGAGAAAGTATAAATCACACTACCCTCAAATCTATCTATAATCTATCTATATCAATAATCTATATCTATATCTATATCCATATCTATATCTATATCTAATATATATTCTAAAAGTGTGAGGCCCTAAGAATATTTCCAAACATTTTCCCCATTTTATAAATTAAAAAAATAATCACTAATTAAATCACTTCAATTTAATGTCTTTTCAAGAGTCCTCATTTAAGAATGCAATTAATGATGAAAACTTCTAAAAGCTTTTCATGATTTTTTTCACAATCTTTGATAAAAAAAATATAACTTAGAAGTTGGATAGTCATAACATATATATAACTTATATTTATATCTATATCTATAGCTTGGGATTATTTCTATATATTTTTTAAATGTAAAATATATTTTTATGGTTTATTTATGAAGTCTTTTAATGTGTTATAACCCTTTATATGATTTTTGAAGTTTTTTAATGTGTTACAACCCTTCATATGTTTGTAGTTACGTTTTTCTTCTACACAATTCATTTTCTGATAGAAATGAAATTGTGTTTGGTTTGAATACAATAAATTGTATTGTCATTAGGTACCATAAAGTCCATCCTTTCTATTCCAACAATTACATTACTTCTATAATTAACAACATTTTCAATCGGCATATTTCTATCTCTTCACATTCATGACAGTTAATCCATAATTAAATATCTTTTTAATAAGTTGGATTTATTATGACTTTAGTATCTAGGAAATATCACTATGAACACATTCATATAAGTCAACAAGTCTTTTTTTTAAAAAAAAAAAGAGAAAAAAAAAAAGCATACAAGTCACAAGTCACTAAATTTTCCATTTATCCTCTTATTAAATTAAATGTAATTTAGTTAAATTAGAAAGAAAAAAATGAACTGTAACTTTTCACATGAACTCTTACAACAAAATTCATTCAACTATATTTGATATTTGTGTTTTCCAATTCTATTTTTCCCTACTTTGTTAATTAGTTGCTCTTGAATTCTTGAAGCTCTATAGATATTTTTTTGTAGGCTGATGTTTTGATTATGAATTACACATGGGATTGAAGGGAAGTATCATTTTAGTTTTAAGGTAAAATATAAAATATGTATAGGTCTTAAGGAAGGTGATGTTTTGATTATGAATTACACATGGGATTGAAAGAAGTACCATTTTAGTTTTAGGGTAAAACAGAAAATATCTATAGGTCTTAAGGAAGGTGAGTGTAACAAATTACTTTTATCTACCTCCTAGAAAGCTAGACTTGGATGATAATAATATTGTCAACGTATTTTTTGTTTCTCTATTATATTGTTGATTAAAACTATCTTTGTATAATCACTCAATATTTGAAAGAAAAATTCTAAAATCACTATGTTGCAACATCAATACTTTATTATGTTGCTTTGTTACTCTTATGTTGCATTTGGTACGTAGGAATAAAATGCAATAATAGTGAAAATAAGATGAGAATGGAATGATCATTACCATCCTACTGTTTGCGAATGGAATGCTCATTTCATACTAATGGAATGGAACATTCTTTCATTCCAAGAGAATGTCCATTCCCATTCTACAGTACATACCAAACTAAAAAAATGATTGGAATAGACATTCCATTCCATTCCTACCTACCAAACACAACATTATTGTCTTAATTCTATATGTTCCGTGTGTGATTTTTCTTAATTTATCCCGATTCTTGTATTATATCGATATTTAACTAAATCATTCATTTTTTGAATGGTATATTTGATCAAGTAAATATTTTCAAATTTAGCAAAGCTCCTTGATCACGTGCGAATGCACATGCCCTTTCCTAGTCTTCTAAAAAATATGTACATATACCACGAGTTTCTGAAAGCTAGAAGCATCAAAAGTAAATATAGTTCATCCCCGAGGAGTCATTGGCTATAGAACCAAGCTACTTAAAGGAGCCCCTTCAACAATCTTTTCAAGGTAAGTTTGAGTACTAGTTCTTTGATGATTCTAATGTCAACATTCTCCAACTACTTAGTTGTGACAAGATATTAATGGACATTCAAACTTAGTGCATGTTTGATAGAGGGAATGGAGCCATTTTTTTGGGTTTGGTTTGAAAATTTTGTTTCACTCCATGTTTTGCAAGCATGGTGTTGGACAAAGAGTGTTTGAATAGTGTCACTCCATTGGACCCAAATCCATCAAATTTCATACCATCTCAATAGATGGTTTGGTTGGAATTGGGTCCAATGGTTTGACACTATTCATTTATAATATTATATATATAAATTCGAAATTAAATATTTCGAAAAAATTAAATATTTATGAAAAATTAAATATTTCAAAAAAATAAAATATTTATGAAAAATATAAATATTTTGAAAAAATTAAATATTTATGAAAAATTAAATATTTCGAAAAAATTAAATATTTATGAAAAATTAAATATTTCAAAAAATTAAATATTTATATGTTTTATTTTTTAAAACATATATATTTACAAGATGTTATTTTAAATAAATAAAATGTCAAACTATTCCAAGTTACCAAATATGATTGGTTTCAGAATTTCAGCTCATGCCAACTCTACCAAACATGGTTTGGTTTTTCAGTTTCACTTTTTCTCACACCAAAACCTTCTGCACCAAACATGGTTTGGAACCAAAATAAAACCACACCAACTCCAACCAAACCAAAACCAAAAACCAACACCACACCGTCTACCAAACAAGCACTTAGTTTGCAGCGTTCAAAGTTTAAACACATTACATTCTGTGTGTGTGTGAGAGAGAGAGAAAGTAAGTGAATATATCATACTCACTATGGTGAAAAGTTGTGATCTAACCATTACACAGCAAAATATATTTGTAGGATAAATAGAAGAACAGCTGACCATATTCATTCTCCTTCCAGCTATGCCATATTCATCTTATCACATTCTTCCGCGCCTCATCATCTTTTTGACAGATAACCTTTCTCGATTCTACTAACAATTTCAGATCTTATAAAAAAAAATCTTCAATGTCCCTTTTGTCTTTTCCATTCACCTTCTAGAAAAAATGCATCTATCTTAAAACACTAATCTTGGTAGATGGCATCGAAAGGAATTTTTCAGTAAGCCAAACCATTTAACCCTTGCTTTTACGTTTCTACATACGAAGTCCATGTTTAAGTATCCTAAAATATACTGCTTTCAATGTGACCATCTGTCTTCAACTCATCAAGCTCCACATCAACACTCAAAAATACTTATTCGTACCCCGTCCTATCACTCAAATGACCTTGGTAAATCCTGTTCTAAAGATACCTAAGAAATTACCAAACCGGAATTTCTCAGCCATGAAAACCTTATTGTGTTTTAACGGCAGTTAAAACTACAAAAATGAGATATTTTTTTAGTTGAATTGCTCATATCAAAAGTGAAGACAGGACCTAAAGGAAATAAATCAGATTAGAGACATTTGGCAAAACCCTCTTATGTGACAACACTTTATTCAGTCCAAGGCATTTAGATGAGCATCATTCTATAATGTAGTTCTATTTCATTTTTTTTCTGCATACATTCCCCTGAAAAAGTAAATCAGCAATTAATATACTTAAGAAAAATATTTTAATCAATTGTCAATAGGTCATCATTACATAACCCCACCAGTAGTTAGCATCATAGAATTATCTAATCTCACTAAATGCTTACCAGCATTTGCATTGACATTTAAAGGTTGCCTGCTACCAAGATCACCATCCACACTCGTTTCCACATTCTTATCCAATTCTCTAACACCCTCCAAACGTGCTTCAGATCCTGAATTAGACCCACTATCTGAAAATTCAGCAACAGCATCTGAGAAAAAATCATCTTCTGATCTGTTCGATCTTCCGCCAGCTCCACCACTAGCGAACTCGTTACTACTTCCTTTCTCAATGCTTCGACCTTAACAATCAATAAACATATGTTAATTCAAGATATAATCGCACAAAAATAACACGAATTCATTAAATTAAAACAATAATCACCTGAGTTATGCTTATCTTCATCCGAGTGTTCATCATCTGAAACAACCAAATGCCCACGTCGTACCGAGTCAGTGAGCTTATACCCTTCAATGGCTCCACAGATCCTCTTGTGGGCTCGCCTGTGTTTGGCACTAGGATGTGGGTTGGGAAAGGGCCACCCACATCTGTGACATATATGAACCCCATGATTCTCATGGCCTAAACAAAAAGAGAACATTATTAAAACCCTAGATAGCAAAAGTAGATAATTAAAATTTCCATAATAAAAACAAGAAGAAAAAAACCAACAATCCAACAAATCAAGATTATAAAAACAACAGACACAGAAAATCCCTAGATAGCAAAAGTAGACCAAGCAGGTCTAAAATAAAAAAATAATACTAAATAAAAAATGTGAGACATTTGTGTACAAAGTACAAACATGACTTCCAATAATCACAAATATCTATCCAAAACAAACTCTTCCTCCATACTAAAAGCAGTGACTAATTGAAAACCCAGGAAAAAAAAAACTCAAGATTCTGAAAAATAAGCAATGATAAAGGCGGAAAATGTATACATAGAAAATATACAAATATATATATATATAACAGACATATATTCATTAATTAACATAACTACACACACACATCAATCAAAAATACAAACAAAAAACACTATATATCAAGAATATATAATTGTACATGCATTTACACAGATATAGACTAAAATCAAAACGGCATTAACGATCTTTGAGAGGAGAAAACCAAATAATATTATAATTTGAGAGAAAATGCGATAAATTAAAGAAAGGGAAGATCAAAACCCTAGCGAGTGCACCTGATGAACTCGGCTTCCTTTGATTATGGGTATCCATGTATCCAGATCAGAGAGAAAATGTAGAGAGAGAAAGAGAAGGGACTGATAAGGGACTACGGAAGAGTTTAGAGAGGGACAAGAAAATTAAGTGCAACAGAGGAAACGGCGTGAATGAGTAATGTATATATGTGTATATACGTATATACATATATGTGTATATGTATATGGAAAGTCTAGAAAGAGAAAGAGAGAGTACGGAACAGTAGAGTGCTTACCTAACGGATTATCAGTAATCCGAAACCCATGAGCGCGTTATCACCAGTCGCGACCTTTCCACACATAATTATATTTGGAAAATTAATTCAATCGTTTAATTGATATTAATTGATCTTTGAGGTTTTATCCTGTGCGCTCGAGTACAGAGGAAACGTTAGTATCTGCCTTTGGACGCTTGTACTCTGAAGATTAATCATAAAAGAGTCTTTGGTATTTCACTATTTCCATTGCTATCATGTCAAACATAAGATAAAGATAAATGGTAAAAAAAAATTGTTGTTTTATTATTTACTTCTAATATATTATTTTCTTCGAGTTTCCAAAGACTTAGTTTCGACTAATTTATCTAATTTATTCGGACTATATATATGACTTGAGTAAGGCGCATCTATACTAATTCAACTGATTTTGGACTATTTATATGATTTCTGTGTGGATCAATTTTATTATTCAATACATGTAATCAAATTATAATATATTAAAAAAATAAATTCTCTCATTCACATTTTATTAAAAGTTGTTCGGTGAGAGAAAATATAATGAACTATGCATGTATGCGAATCATCTATAACTATTTATACACTTTTTTAAAAAAAGTGTTGTTCTTAACACAATCAAACACATGGTTGAGAAAAAGACATGAAAAAATCTTGATTATTGGTACTAGTAAGATCTATTTATATAAATATATAGATATGTGAATATTATTTGAGATAAAAGAGTAATATTGACATTATTATTTGCAAAAACAAAAGAGACTTTTTTTAGATGCGGATTTAACCAATGATAACATGTAATATTCATTATTATTTTTTAATTAATCTTGAACATGTATCTTAATTTTATTAGTCCAAATAAAAAGTGAGGACCAAACATTATCCTTTTATAAATATGAAAGAGAATTAAATATTAATTCAATCAATAAAAATTAGATACCTTGAGATTGAAATACATCACAATTCAAATTGTCTAATTGACAACTTGTTATTATATACTTTTCTCGAGAGTTGTATTTCCATTGATTTGACTATCCAAATTGACAGGAATTAAAAACTAAAAATTGTCAAAATTATAAAATTGTTTCATTACTAATCTAATGCATGTGCACGAATTTGATTAGTATGGTTAATCAATCAGTTAATAAACCCAATAATTTAACATTGCACCATAATAGAGATAATTATAGTTATTTTCCCTGGAGATTTGTCAAATTACTCTCTCACCCCGTTAATTTTCATTATTACTATTTCCTACCATCCAATTTATATTTTGTAACTAATGCCTCATTCCGGGCAGTTTTAGGGATGAAATGACTATAGTATCCCACTTATTCGGAAACACCTTGATGCCCATGCAAAAATCACATGGTTATAGAAATAATTACAACCTTATATGAATGTCAATTAATTATAGAGAAGAAAATTATAATTATCTAAAGAATAGGTGGAAGATATCATAATTATCCCCACTGATATTGTTTTCTTTTTCTAGTTTGAATAAGTAGTACTCTATCGTATACGTATTTATGGATCAACCTTAGTAGTTAGGTTGGGTAACACCCAAACCAACTCCAAAGAGAGACTAGGATAAATTTAGCTCCCTCAATCGGCAAGTAACTTTGGTTAAAAGGTCATTTTCCTATAACTACTTTTGGAGAAAGCCATCACATGCCTTATCTTCTAATTTTTCTATTCCCCCCCCCCCCCGCCCCCCCCCCCCCCCCCTTTTTTTTCTTTAGTAATGATACATCTCCAAATTTAGAGGATATCTTCTTCTTTTTTTTGAAAAATAAGAATAATAAAACTAGACACATCTAGTATTTTTTTTTTTGTTTGTTATACACTGATCTTATCTTAAAAATAGTAATTATTTAAAAAATGTATTTTAATTTCTTCATCACATTTAAGTTTTGACTAACTACTCTTATGTACCAAACAATCCAACCTTATTTGCAAATCTTAATTCTCCAAAAGGGTTAGTTTTCACAAATAAAATGCAATTATTATAGAAGAGCGAAGACAATTTTATTTATTTATTTTGATAATTGTGATGTCCGGACCAGCTTACGCGTATTTTGACTAATTCACGGGACCCGTGCAAGGCGACCCCCCACACGAATCAGGTAAGGCTCGGACTATGTCCGCGGTCGTGGCCCTAACAAATTATTTGCACTTAGTAAGAATCAAACATGAGATCTCATGCTTCTTGAGACACCAAGTCTTAAGTCTTTTCCAACTAAGCTAACTCGCTTGGGTTGCGACAAATTTTTTTGTCGTGAAGCGAAAATAATTTTTTTCATTTACTCTCTCACTTGTCTTTGGTCCACTTCAAATGTGATCTAATGACGAGAAAATCCTACTAAACTACATGTTTATAGGCTTGAAATACCATCGAATTTCAAGTGAAAGAATAAATATAAGAAAATTTGATTTCTTGTAAAGACTTGGGTTACGACAAATTTTTTTGTCGTGAAGCAAAAATAATTTTTTTCATTTACTCTCTTACTTGTCTTTGGTCTAGTTTAAATGTGATCTAATGACGAGAAAATCTACTAAACTGCATGTCTATAGGCTTGAAATACCATCAAATTTCAAGTGAGTTTGATTTAGTGAAAGAATAAATATAAGAAATTTTGATTTCTTGTAAAAAAATTATGTATATATTTTCAACAAAAAAATGTCTAATCCACATTTACATTCCTTCTACATATATATAATATGTAAATAATAAATTTAAAATGGGTTAATTTCAGTAAACCCCCCTATACTATCCAGATTAATCAACTAACCCCTTCTCTGTCCACTTTGCCCCCTATACTATTCAATTTCATCAAATTGCCCCCTTCAGCTCACATTTTGACTAAAAATGCCTAAACTACCCTCAATCAATAGTATAAGGGGGTTTATTGATTCAACCATTTAAATTTTTTTTTTTCAAAAATCAATTATATTTTTCACAAAAATTATAAATTCAGAAATATATATATATATATATTTCTTTTGCAAAAAATCTGCAACATATGAAAATTCATTTTTCACAAAAAATTCCAAAAAGATTTTTCCGAAAATCTGCAACATATGAAAAAAAAAAAATTCAAAATTTTTTTTGCAAAAAATCATTTTTTTGCGAAAAAAAAAATTCCGAAAATCTGCAAGATATGAAAAAAATAAAATTCAAAATTTTTTTTGCAAAAAATCATTTTTTTCCGAAAATCTGCAACATATGAAAAAAAAATTTTCAAAATTTTTTTTGCAAAAAATCATTTTTTTCCGAAAATCTGCAACATAGGAAAAAAAAAATTTCAGAAAAAAAAAAGTTTTTTTCCGAAAATCTGCAACATATGAAAAAAAAAAATTCTAAATTTTTTTTGCAAAAAGTCATTTTTTTCCGAAAATCTGCAACATATGAAAAAAAAAAATTTCAAAATTTTTTTTGCAAAAAATCATTTTTTCCCGAAAATCTGCAACATATGAAAAAAAAAAATTCCGAAAAAAAAAGAAAAATTCCGAAAATCTGCAACATATGAAAAAAAAAATTTCAAAATTTTTTTTTCAAAAAATAATTTTTTTTCGAAAATCTGCAACATATGAAAAAAAAAAATTCAAAATTTTTTGCAAAAAAATCATATTTTGCGAAAAAAAAAATTTCCGAAAATCTATCCAGTTTGCAAAAGAAATATATATATATTTCTGAATTTATAATTTTTGTGAAAAATATAATTGATATTTGAAAAAAAAAAATTTTAATAGTTGAATCAACAAACCCCCTTATACTATTGATTGAGGGTAGTTTAGGCATTTTTAGTCAAAATATGAGCTGAGAGGGGCAATTTGATAAAATTGAATAGTATATGAGGCAAAGTGGATAAAGAAGAGATTAGTTAATTAATCTGAATAGTATAAGGGGGTTTACTGAAATTAACCCATTTAAAATTGAAGTTATAATAAATTTTGTCATGAAAGCTCCGTTTTTGTAAAGTCCTCAACTTCATTTTCAAGTCCATATTGAATCCACAATGTGAACAAATGGAAGATTCTGTAGCTGGCCAGAGTATAACAATCATGATTCATGATACACCTTATCCCCATTATTTAAATACATGTGGGGACAAATATTTAAAATAAACGGTCCCAGTTGGATTGACATCAAAACCAACTCGAATTATTGTCCCTCAATCATCCACCGACTTTCCTGTTACGGTGTGTCATGAAGTATTGGATCATATCTCTGACGAATATAGACATTTGCTTTGAATGTGGACAAAACATGAACAACTGTCGTAGTAATTAGCTAATGGTCTTAGTGGGGTCCACTGGACGATGTTTGTCGGCTTGTACGGTCGTCACGTGCCTTTCAACGGACGAATGTTAGAGGGTGTGTTATGGGTCGTTTTATATTTTTTGATAAAATGTAACGTCAAGTCAGTAATTTAGAGATCGAGTGATGATGTGGTTCTATATTTTATTTGGAGTTTGTGTCCTATGGAGTAGTGTTTTATGTTATACTATATTTTATTATTTAGCATTATTTAATAATTATTAAAAAAATTAATATACAAAAAATATTAAATATGACAAATAAAAATATATTCTCAAATTTTCTATAAATAAAAAAAATACATTAATAATTTCTCACATACAAAAAAATAAATAAACATGCAAAAAAATACATTAAATAACTTGACACACATGAAAAAAAATACATTACACCATAACACACTGGAAAAATATATATATTAATATTTTACCATATATTATAATAGAATTAAGCATCCCCTTGTCTAAAACGCAATATTATTGCATTTTGTTGAGCCTCAATCCATGCTTTGACTGTCGAATTTGGAGCATCATTTGGATCTTTTTCCATCATTTTTCTTTCCCAAACAGCTTGCTGATTCTCAATTTCCATTCTTTTAATTTTTTCTTGCGTCTCAATATCTTTTATTTTCATCTCAATCTCCAATCGCTTTATAACTTCATGTTGCATACCCAAATCATATTTTGTTTTCAATTTCATATTATGAGTTTGGATTGTTTCCTCATTCATCAAATTAAATTTTTCAGTTAAAGAAGTAACATATAAGTTTTGTTGTAACTTATCTTTATTCTGCTTACGAACTTTCTTTGATGTTTTTCGTCCAATTGGTCGTGAAGTGTCATGCGAATCTCCATCAACAGCGGGTGAGTCGTCATCACCAAGGTTTATCGAACCTGGTGTTGATACTTCAGTAGTCGATGGAGTAGATGGATTACTTTGGGCTGAACCAGGTGCTAATGGTATTGTTTCATAAAAATCTTCGGGTTGATTCATATCGGGATCTACAACTCTCTTATTTGCATTTCTATTGGATTTTTTTGGGTTGCTTGCACTGCTGCAAATATCTTGCCATTTCAGATATTTGCGAAGAATATTCCAACAGTACTCAAGCTTAAATGGCTCCCCTTCCTGATCCTCATATAATGATTTTGTTGCTGAATGCTACAAGAAATAAATAATATATTAAGATATATGTTGATCAAAATATATAATTTATATTAATAATATTAATAATTAAGAAACTTACTGTATCTTCAACGTTGTATCCACTCATGCACTAATCTTGGATTTGTTTGTGATATCCACTAAACTTACTGACAACTCGCTTAATGGCCGAGAACCGATTTCTTAAACCTATCATGTTTCGTCGTTCTATGCCGCCAGATTGAAGTAGAAATTCAGCATGGATTCGTCCCCAAAATGAAGTAATTTGTTGATCTGCACCCGTTATTGGATCTTCTCCAATATTAATCAATGTTTTGCACAATGCTTCATCTTCTTGGGTGGACTAATTAAGCTTGTTTTTTCTTGAATTAGGCCGGGATTGAGAAGTGTGAGATTGAGATTGAGATGGGTATTGGGATTGAGGCGGATATTAAGGATGAGATTGATATTGGAAATGAGGTGGATATTGAATATTTTATTGGTATTGGGAACCAGATAGGTGTTGTGGATAAGATGAGTATTGGAAATGAGATAGATTATAGGGAGGAGGTTAGATTTCATATTGAAAATAATTTGAGGACTGAAAATCATAGGCAAATTGCGATGGTACTTCGGAGTTATGAGATTGGTTGAATGGAGGTCGAGGATCCATGAGGTATAAAAAAATACAAAGTAAAAAAAAAATGTAAGTTTTGAAGGGTGAAAATTTTATGTTAGAAGTATACTGATATTTATAGAATAACTTGAAAGGTCACATTATTATATTTCATCTACATTATTGTACTACATCTACATTATTATTTTACATTATTGTACTACATTTACATTATTGTACTACATCTACATTATTATTTTACATTATTGTACTACATTTACATTATTATTTTACATTATTGTACTACATCTACATTATTATTTTACATTATTGTACTACATCTACATTATTATTTTACATTATTGTACTACATTTACATTATCATTTTCATCTACATTATTGTATTGCATTTACATTATCATTGTACATTATTGTACTACATCTACATTATCATTTTACATTATTGTACTGCATATACATTATTATTTTACATTATTGTATTACATCTACATTAATTTTTTTGTCTATATATACTACATCTACATTTTTTATATTTTCAATTCAAGTTTGCTTCATATTTTGCTTCTAAATTAATCTTCTCTTCTTTGTCTCTTTATTTTTTTATATATATAAAAAATGGCTTTATCATCATGATCTATTCCGGAGTCCGACGAGTCACTTTCTCCACTAAATTCCATTTCCAATTCTGATGGAGAAGATTTTATCCATCAACATAAAAAAAATGATAAAAGAGTTCATGGAATTGTTATCGTTAGATAATCTCAACGCATTCTTTCAACATCCTACAAGAAAATATATTAAGCGTGATCAAAAGGCGGCAACCCAACAACTATTTGAAGATTACTTTGCCGAAAATCTCACCTATCCACCTGAGATGTTTCGTAGACGATTTCGGATGCAACGAGAGTTATTTGTTCGCATTTTAAATGAAATTACTGCACATGACGATTATTTCATCCAAAAACCATATGCAGTAGATCGTATGTGTTTTACTCCTATACAGAAGATGACTGCAGCGATACGTATTCTCGCATATGGAATTTCAGCAGATCTGTGTGATGAGTACATAAAGGTTGCGGAGCGCACTACCATTGAAAGCTTGAAGCGCTTTTGTGATATTGTAATTGCAGTATATGCAGAGCGGTACCAACGCTCACCAAATGAAGAGGACATTGCACGTCTGCTTCAAGAAGGAGAGGAAAGAGGGTTTCCAGGTATGCTCGGTTCTATAGATTGTATGCATTGGGAGTGGAAGAATTGTCCCACAGTTTGGCACGACACACACATGGGAAGAAACTGTAAGCTTACCCTCATATTGGAGGCGGTTGCATCAAGAGATTTATGAATTTGGCATGCTTTCTTTGGCATGGCTGGTTCAAACAATGATGTGAATGTCTTGGATCATTCTCCAGTGTTTAGAAATTTGATCAATGGAAGAATGTCACTTGTCAATTACGTGGTAAATGGTCATCAACGTACAATGGGGTATTACCTCTTTGATGGTATATATCCTAAATTGGCAACTTTGATTCAGACGATACCGCACCTAACAACTGGTAAGGAAAAATTATTTGCACAAAAACAAGAAGCTGTTAGAAAGGATGTCAAAAGAGCATTTGGCGTGTTGCAGATCAGTTGGGCTATAACGCAAGGGCCAGTGCACTATTGGGATAAAGAAGACCTGAATAAGATAATGAGAACATGCATCATATTGCACAATATGATCATTGAAGATGAGCGCGAACACATATTGAACTGGACACCTCTAAGTGATAAACCAATATCCTTTCCACAATACATTCGAAATCCAGCAATGTTGGCGGCACACATATTCTATCGGCTAAAAAAGATTCGCAATAGAGCAAGTAATGCTGATTTAAGGAGAGATTTGATAGAAGATTTATGGAACCAATTTGGTGATGAAGATGTTTAGGTTGATGTAGTCGCTGAAAATGTACTTTTAATATTATTATGAAAATTAAATTAATTAATTCCTAAAGTTAAAAGTAGGAGTTTTTTTAATTAATTAATTGAATGTTATAACAAAATATTGCATTGAATGTTATAACAAAATATTGCATTGTACATTAAAGAATATAGCCAAAATAATATATTTTTTATTTTAAATTTATTAAATTATATATTTTTTAATTAGTTAATTGAATATTATAATAAAAATATTGTATTATATATTAAAACATAATTAAATTAAAAAATTATTATAAAAATAAATCATTCTACAAAGTTTTATGTTTAAAAAAGTGAAAAAGAAGAAACAATATGCCTAGGTGGCACTGTGTCAGGCGCTAAGACATTCAACACTAGTGCAATGGCAAGTGTAGATTCTGCCATGGGGACCACCACCTAATGTGCCCCACTCCACAACACACTTACATGTGGTCACTCTCCACATACCCAAAAACTCACCACTTACCTCCCCACTCCAGATGCCCTTAGTTAATTATTTGATGTGGGGATGTTAAAGTGTAATGGGTTAATTTCACAAAACCAATTATACTATTTAATTTAATCAACTAACTTCCACTGTGTTCACTATATTATTCAATTTCATTAGTATGTCCCATCCCCTCATATTTTGAGTCAAAATACCTAAACTACCCTCAATGCCTTCAATAGTATAAGGGGTTTAGTGAAATCAAGTCTTTAAAAAAATTATTTTTCGAAAATCAATTATATTTTTCCGTAAAAGCTATAAATTTCAAAAATATATGTATATTCCGGGAAAAAATATTTTTCAAAAATAATATATATTTTGGAAAAAATATATATATTCGAGAAATATATATATAGTTTAGGAAATATATATATATATATTGGAAAATGATATATATTTCAGAATATATATATATAATTCGTCAAAAATATATATTTTCCGAATTGTTTTTAAAAAATATGAATTTTTTCCGAAAAATATTTTTTTTGAGAAAAATATATATTATTTTCCAAAATATGAATTTTTTCTGAAAAATATTTTTTTTGCAAAAATTATACATTATATTTTCCGAAAATAATATAATTTTGTCTGAAATATATATTTTAGAAAATAATGTATATTTTTCACAAAAAAATTAATTTTCAAAAAAAATTCATATTTTGTTAAAACAATTCGGAAAATATATATTTTTGACGAATTATATATATATTCCGAAATATATATCATTTTCCAATATATATATATTTTGGAAAAAATATATATTTTTTTCGAAAAATATTTTTTTTCCGAAATATATATATATTTGAAATTTATAGTCTTTACGAAAAAAATAATTGATTTTCGAAAATTAATTTTTTTAAAGGCTTAATTTCACTAAACCCCCCTATACTATTGAGAGTAGTTTATGTATTATGACTTAAAATGTGAGGAGATAGGGCATAGTGATGAAATTGAATAGTATAGATGACACAATGAAAGTTAATTAATTAAATTGAATAATATAAGAGAATTTTGTGAAATTAACCCAGGTGTAATATACAAATTAGCTCTTTTTGTATTCTTTTGGTGGTCAATATTTTTTTTGTAGGAGTTTATGAATGAGAAAGGTGATTATTTATTGTTATTATTAAGTAAATAATATAGACACTTTCATGTTATAAATTTTGTTTGGGAAAACATTCTTCAATAACCCCTACAGTTGGAGTACTAATGTCTAATTTGCCACCTAGAATCCCTGAGGCACTGACGGATCTAGAAAATGATTTCAGTGGGGGAAAAATTATATAATGACATATTTTTGTAATTTTAGTGAGGACATATGTAATTTCTTAAGACATTTTTTTGTAATTTTAGTATTTTTATAGAGCTAATATATATATATATATATATATATAAAAAGCCTATACTGAATCCGTGCGTGCCTGGAGGTTTATTCCTTAAAATCCAAGCCCAAAATAGTAGCCCAATAGTTGGTCCAGACCTTTTGGGCCCACCCCCCCCCCCCAAAATCCCTAGAAATTCTCTACTTCTTTCCCTCTTTTTTCCTTTCTCATTTTCTTTCAAAGAAACTCACAAGTCAACACTCTTTCGCTCATCACTTTCCCTCTCTATATACCAAAACCCCCAAAAAAACCCTATTTTCCCCGAGAAAATTATGAATTTCCCAAACTCCAAACAGAGTGAATCATCTTCCCCAAATTTCAAATTCCCCCAATTCAACCTCCAACAGGCCTTCACAAACCTCCAAAACCACTACTCCAATTCTCTCCACCACCACCACCACCACCCACTCTTCAACATCCCTCTCTTCTTCCCCAACCCAAACCCTAATTCCCTCAAAACCCACCTCGAATCCACCCTCTCGAACCTCCAACACCACGCGAAACACGCAATCGAATCCGGGTTTTCGAGCTTTCGTCTCGGCTTTGGGTCTGCTCCTTCGGGCAACAAAAAAAACCCAGTTTTGGCGCGAATTGCTGGAAGCAATGGTGGTGGTGGATCTGCCGGTGGCGCCGCCTTGTCGACGGAGGCTATCGAGGAGCGCTTGGCCGGCGTTCCCGTGTACGCCCTCAGCAATTCTTCGCAGGAATTCGTATTGGTTTCAGGAATGAACACTGGGAAATCCCTTGGGTTGTTCTGTTTCAAGGAAGAGGATGCTGAGGCGCTGCTTGACCAGATGAAATCTATGGACCCAGAAATGCGCCAAGGCTCAAAAGTAGTTGCTGTAGCTCTGAACAAGGTATATATATATCTATATATCTATATATGTGTATATACATGTAGATATATGTCATTCGCATTATACCCAAAATAGGGGGTCCATGATATTTTATGTATGTAGTATTTCTGGAGATGATAGGAATGGAAATATATTATTATAGTACGGGTTTCATGGTAGGATTGGTTCTGTATCAAGTTATATGGAATTTGAGTGTCAAAAAGTGGGTTGTTGTAGCTCTGAACTAGGTCTATATATCTATATACAGTTTTTTTTTGGTAAGTAAGAATATTATAGAAGGCACTCAAAAAGGGAGTGCATCCCAACGAACAAGAAAGCGCTCTAAGAATTGAGTGAACCCAAAAATACAATCTTCTTCTCTTCTCAATAGAGGAGCAAAATCTACCCTCTATCCAATAAAACAAAAGTGAGATGAAAGAATTCTTAAAAAAACTAACTGAGACTCCACACCCTCAAAACATTTCTTGTTGCGTTCAAGCCAAATAATCCACCAAAGGCATAGAGACACCACTCTTCAGAAGGGACGAGCAGAAAGCCCCGTAAAGGCATCCCACTTAGAGCTGAAAAAATTGGATACAACACGGTAATACGACACGAACACGATCCCATATAAAAGGGTTAGGGTTGAGCATAAAAGGATGAAGGTGTAAAAATGGTCGACCCGAACACGACCCGAAATTAATTAATCGTGTCAAACAGGCCGGGTTGACACGTTTACTTGAACCCAACCCGTTTAAAAATTAAAATGGTAAATTAGAATATTATGGAAGGGTAATAATGTCATTTGATGAAAACCTAGGAGCCCATCTTTTATTTTTATTTTTTATGTAGTGCCAGTTGGAGTTGGTTTTGTCCGGTGACAAACTTGGAGAAGGAAACTGAATATCACCTTTTTTCCTCTTTTGTGTATAATTAAAAGAAAACTTGACTTATATTATATTAATTGAAGTGATTTGTAATGTTATATTATTTGTACTTATATTTTTGCCTTATCTAAATGGTTATGGGTGAAATCTTACAAAAATTTATCTTTGTGACATATCAAAGTTAATTAGATTTTTTTTAAACAGGTCAAAAAATTCGTGTCGGGTTGAACCCAACACGATCCAATTTTTTAAATAGGTTACACGGGTCGTGTCGTGTTACTTGTTTAAATAATAGGTCGTGTTAGTGTTTAATATCTTTGACACGAATATTAATCGTGTCGTGTTCGGGTCGAGGGATTTCGTGTTCGGGTTAACACGAACATGACCCGATAACCCTAATTGCCAGCCCTAATCCCACCACCCATCAAGAACCTCCCGCACCGAGACCGGCATCACCCAAGAAAGACCAAATAAACCAAACACCAAAAATCATACGCCACCGGCAATGGCGGAAAAGATGATCAACTGACTCGGCATCATTCTTACACATGAAACACTTATTGACCACTATATATAGTTTGAAGTATACCATAAATAGTTGGTAGAAAATTCTGTTGAGATGATTTATGTGGTAGTGTACTATAATAGTGCGGGTTAGATGGGAGGATCGGACTAGTATCAATATTTTTGAATACTTAAAAAGTGGTTGCTTTAGCTCTGAACAAGGTTTATATATATTATGATTATTACTATACCCAATGTACTTGACATGTGGATTTTTTTGATGATATGAGTGGATATATACTGCTTGTAGTCAGGTTATATGGGAGGATTGGGTTTATATTTCTATATATTTTTTGTTGAATGTTAGTGACTAGTAACCTAGTTGATGCACAAAGAATTGTGGAATCTAATTGGTGATTTATAATGCAGGTTTTCCAGCTCAAACTTGACGGGGTGGCTTTTAGGTTGATACCAGAAACATCCCAAATCAAGAATGCTCTTAGGGTGAGTGATTTGGCAACATAAGCAGGTGTATTTTATATTCTTTGTTGGTTAGATGGCTGTTCGATCAGCACTTTTTTAAAGAACAAAAAGATAACTTCATATGATGCAGCTATCATAATTCACATTGATGCTTATTTTAGATAATATGTATATTTGATAATTGATTCTGTTCAGGATTATTCGCCAAAATAAGACTTCTACAGATGGCATATTATTACATTTTCATTGTCACTTCATCCACAGATCTGTATAAATGATCATCATCATGGTTCTTTTCTGTAGGAAAGGCAAAAGGCTGGTCATTCTGATGGAAGCTTCGTTGGGGTTCCAGTTTTTCAGGTTTTCTATCTAAAAAGTTCATTTCTGGCATTGCTACTTCTGTAATCTTATGATCTTGCATGCATGTAGTTGAGTAAGAACTTGAGGAGAGCGAGGGGTGGGATGGGGAGAGGGGCTCTGTTAAATTGCTAATGCGCATATAAAAGATCTATGTAAGACCTTGAAGAGGCCTCCCCTGGGCACATGCTGGCTGTGTGTCCATTCACACTACCAACACACTAAATTACTTGGTGTTTTCTGTTTTTCAGTCTCATTATTGGATCTTAGTTAATACTTGGTTTGATTTAGTAGATAAGATTTGTTATTAGGGTTTAATGTTCGTAAAAAGGATTGCATAACCTATTTTGGAGTTAGTTAATATTGAGTTGAGAAATTTCCCTCTCGGTGCTCTGTTTAAAGGAATAAAATGTCTCTCCTCCCTGGACCTAGCGTCCTCGCTGGCCTGACCTCCATAGGCTTGTGACCGATCTGATACCATCTGTTAGGACTCACACCATGCTGTTCTAATACTGTTAGATCTGTGCCCAACGAGTGCTCGTGGTTCTCGAGCTCCCCAGTCATTTTGGGATGTCGCAAGGTGATGTCCAAGTTAAAATACATAAGAAGTAGGATCTGGTTTTTCAGTGTACAGTGCTCTCACCGTTGTGTGATCTAGGAAGGGTCAGATGTACGTACCCTTACTTTTACATCAGGATAGACTGTTTCCTTGTTTCAAAGTTGTGATCTCGGGGTCACAATGTATCAACCTTAATATTGTGCCAAGGCAAGCCCTCTAATCTGGTTACTCACTGTTGTAGGAAAAAAGCGAAAAAACACACTCAACAAAACCACCAACTAATGTGACCAATGATATCAATGCCATGGTGGTAATAACAGCTGTAGTGAGTCACGATGGTGGTTATTTTGATGCATGGTGAAATTGTGCAAGACAGACAGTAGGATGTAGTGTTGAGTCTGATGGTGGTGCCGGTTTTGAAGATTGTGGGAACAACTTTATTGCTTATAATAATTCGATGTATTCTCAAAACCGAGTTAACCCTCTCAATGTGAAATGAGTTCAAATTCCAGTCAGATTATGGGTCTCAATATCACACTTAACCGAGAAGACATTGTCTGGGAAGAGAATAACAAATAAAAGGGAAAAACAAAGAGTTTGACCATAGCAATCTTGATTCGATTTTCAACTTGATGTTTCACATGGCTCCTGTGATTGTAGTATTCATGTTTATTTATATACTATTTTTTTCCTAGATTAGTATGCATCTTATATAATACATGGAAAGAGGTCAAGAACAAGATTTAGGGAAGAATTGAGAGTATCGGACCACTTATTATTCCACTTCAACAATGTATTGAGTGAAAGAATAAAACACACTGTCATGTTAAAAGAACCTCTCAATGGCATAAAGAAAACAATATGGTAGTATATTATTGTAAAATGGGTCTAGTTATTGTTGTTTATGATTGGGTTTCAGGATACAGTACTATCTTTATCTCCTTAGTTTCCCTAATTGCTCTAGGCTAATGCTTTTTACTGATCTAGAATCTTGTATTGTAGTCAAGGAGCTTGATCCTGAGGAGCCAAAACAAGAGATATCGTCCAGTTTTTTTCAGGAAGGTTAGTAGAAAATTTATCAGAAGGGAAGAAAAAGAAGCTATCCAGTCTTGCGGTATTCTAGTAATTAATTCTACTTATATCAGAATATCTTCCTTCTTTCTCATCTCGATGATCTTTGTAGGAGGACCTAGAAAATTCGCTTTTAAGAGCTGCCCGCCAGCAGAAGCAATTGAATCCTGCCTTCAGAGAAGGAGATATACAGGTATGGTTTATGGTATTGTATTCAACAAAAGAAGGTAGTTGATGTCCCTTTATGGGGATTCTCACACCCAGATTTGCTTCTATTACACAGGTTGCTGTTCTCGAGGATATAATACAAGGAATGAAGGTGAGAAGCTTTTATTTAATGTCTTTTTTTCTAATCTTAAATGTAGTGATTTGTATGTGTATAATTGTCTGTCCTATTCCGAAATTTTCACCTTTCCTAACTTTTCAACAATTGGTTTGCTTAGTTATCCTGAGATATATGACAAACATGTATAAATAATACCATTGCAGGATGGTACTGACTCAAAATGGGACGATGTCGTTTTTGTCCCTCCTGGTTTTGATGTGTCAGCTCATCCATAGAGAACTCAAATCTTTTGGTGGTAACATCTTTGACACTCTATACTAGTTTGATGTCGCAGCCTCTAGTGTTTTTACCCCTTCCAATTCCTCCTCGCCCACTTAATCGTTGCCAAGTGAGGACGAGTTGTACAGCATGCTAGTAGGCTAGCTACTGTTCAGACAAGTCAACATATGAAATGTGTTTTTGTTGATCCCTTCTATGATTCAGAGCTGTCTGTAGATAATATTTCCTTTCTGGATCCTGTTGAACACATTTATTTGAGCTTCTTTGTTAAACTATATGATGATACGAGATGGAGAGTTATTTTCTGAACTCTTTGTCAATACGCGTCTGTTCTGCTGCTATTTTAGAGGATAATTTCCAAAAATTAATCGCTTGGAGCGCTGAATGGTATATGTATTTCTACCATTACAAATTTACAATACATAATGGATGGTGGTGTTTACTAACAAGAAATATTTCCTCTTTTCGTTTTCTGAAGAAGTAGAATCATAATTTTGATTCCTTAAGAAAAACAAAAAGTAAAATCTTGTTTACTAAATTTTGATTTTTTTCAGAAACAAAAATAAAAAACAGAAATTATGTTTACTAAAAAAATTTTGTTCTTACTTTTTATTTATTTATTATATGTATTTATTATTTATCATAAGTTTTATTTATTTATTATTAATTTTGTATATTATTTAATTTATTATTTATTATTTAATTTATAAATATATTTAATTTATTATTTTTATTATTATTCATTCATTATTTTTATTTAATTTATAAAAATATTTTGTTTAATTTATTATTTATTATATTTTTATTTAATTTATCAAAATATTTAATTTATTTATTATTTGTATTTCTTATTATTTGTATTTTTTATTTATCATAATTATTATTTTTTATTATTGTTATTATGTATTATTTAATCTATTTTATTATTGTTTATTATTTTTTATTCATTTATTTTTATTTTATTTATAAATATTTTTTATTTATTATATTTTTATTTAATTTATAAAAATATTTAATTAATTTATTATTTATTAATTTATTATTTTTATTTAATTTATAAATATATTTAATTTATTATTTTTATTATTTTTCATTCATTATTTTTATTTAATTTATAAATATATTTTGTTTAATTTATTATTTATTATATTTTTATTTAATTTATAAAAATATTTAATTTATTTATTATTTGTATTTCTTATTATTTGTATTTTTTATTTATCATAATTATTATTTATTTATTATTATTATTATGTATTATTTAATCTATTTTATTATTGTTTATTATTATTTATTTATAAATATTTTTTATTTATTATATTTTTATTTAATTTATAAAAATATTTAATTAATTTATTATTATTTATTATTTATATATAATATTTAAATTTATTAGTGCAAAAGATATGAAAATCCCAATTTTACAACTTTGAAATTTGATCATTTTGAAGGCGAGAGGAAACAAAAAGAGGAAGTACCATTTTTCTTGTTTCCTCTTTTCTTTACAATTAGAGGAAACGTTTCCTTTAGGGCAAAAGTAAAAATAAATTGGTAAACAAGATTTTACTTTTACTTTTAATTTTTCATTTTAGAAAGTAAAAACATGAAACATGAAATATTTCCTGTTAGTAAACATGCCCAATACCTGTAGTTAAATATATAACTATATTGTTGGATGAGAAATGTTTCACTTCCAACAAATTGACAATTGCCCAGACAGTGGAGGATAAATCATTTTAAGAACACAAATAACAGAATAATTATGGAGGAGAAAATTGAAAATTTGAAACGCGCATGAATTCGGCATAATTTCTTGGTTTGTGCGCTTGAATATAACATAATAAACAGATACATTCATACGGAGGGAAAGATTTTGTTGAGGGTAGTTTTTTTGTTGGAGTGTCTGCTCTAATCAGGGTGTAAACTTTGAGTGTGTAATGGCCATTAATCATGTTTTTTTTTTTTATGTTTCGCATGTTATTTGTATTTAATCGAATCTTTTCAAATTGGATGTTAATGCATTTTTTTTAAAAAAATTCCTAATTAGATTTTAGTTTATGATTATTGTCATTTTTTGTGAAAATTAAGCAGTAGATATTTAACTCATTCTTTTCGTTCATTCATTTTTGTTTTAAAGAGAATTTGGATAGAGAACAATGAACTAATTGAGAATCAATCATTGTTGATCATAACACAAACCAATTTTTAGTTTAATACCTGACAATTAATGAGTCACTCAATGTTTCTTGATAATAACACAAATCAATTTTTAGTTAAATAGTGCCCTGAAAATTAACGAGTCACATTTAGAAAAGTTGGGAGTGATAATTATTTTCAAAAACTTTTAATTTCTCTAGTATCAAAGAAAACACCGTATTTATGATTCTTCAATGACTATTTCTCTAGAAGAATATGGATAGACTACTTCTCGAAGAAGTAGAATGATTGTTTCTATTTGAGAAAATAGTTAGAATAGAATATAATTTTTCAAAACATTTTTTAATCTTTGTGTTTTACAAATTTTTTTTTTTGTTTTTTTTAGAAAATTAAAACAAGTAGACTTAGGTAAAATTTATTACTTACGTAATTTTGAATTTTAATTCAATAAAACTTCACTATCTTCATTTACCATTCTTCCACTTTGAACTAGCATCGAACTTCACTTATTTTTTAAACTTTGACCAAGCATCGAACCTAGATTCATTAGTCCTACCACCCATCACATCCCACCACCCAGGACCCTACCGTCCCATCCAATGATCGAGATTAATTCTCACAACTATGGAACCCGGAATTAGAGAGAGAGAGAAATAAAACGTGAAATGACGTAAAGGGAAGCAAGCTTCACAGAGAATGGCACCGAAAGAGATGTTTTTAGAACTGCAAACAAACAAATCATGCTACATCCCGTGAATATGACGTTTTACCATAACGTGTAGTGTATGATATTTTGTACCATTTAAATTTTCATGGTATATACTATATACTACACATTAATTCGACCCTAACCTTGGCCCAACGGTAAAATGATTACATTGACATAACATTGCATACGCTCTTGTGATTTTTAAATTTATAAGCTTTGTGCTAGCTTTGTATTTGAAGAGAAAATATACACTACAGCATGCGCTTTATTTTTTGTATTTTTATTTTAGTCAGAAAACTAATATACTTTTCGAGCAACATACTTCGGCGAGGTTTGTACGTTTTGAATAGTATCATGAATAGTGATAACGTTTCAATAGAAAATGAAAACACCTCAAGTACATCTAAATTTACATTACCAAACATGGTGTCGATGTATAACTAAAACAATCTTACCATAAAAATGTACGATAATTTTAGATCAAAACATTATACATAGATGGTATGAACTGCCTAAACAAGAATTCTTGAATATTATTTTGATTAAAAATAAGGACAATGTGTGGGCCCTATCCCATGAGGACGAAATGTCGTCCTTTCCGTTGATGTGGTCCAATATAATTTGGACACGTGACCAAAATCTTTTAAAAAAAATAAAATTTGAGACTAATTTATGTTTTTATAGATTTTATGTCCACCTTCTTTTTATAAAAAAAATTAGAAGCACATTCAAATTATATTGGACTATATCAACGAGGAGGACCTACTTCGTGGGATAGGACCCAAATATTATCCCAAAAATAAAATGCCAAATTATTTGGAGAACTTGGATAATGATTGATATCACGCGTAATAAGTGAGCCCAATTAATAAAGAGAATCTTTATAACACCATATATATATATATTGATGAATATAGTAGGCCCACTTACACAAAAGTTATGGCACCGCGCTCCAACTTTGGGTTGGTAGCCCGGCCCATTCTCACCCAGTAAATATGCCCCTATGTGGGCCCCACTTTCCTACTTTCTTCCATTGTCTATCCACTTCTTCAGTTCTTCTTGCTCCAATAATTTTGACATAAATCATATAGGACAAATCGAAAAATCAGAGAACTATCTTATAATTTTATAGTATAAAAAGTAGTAGTAGTAGTGCTATTTGATTTCAAAACAAGGGCATGGCCGCATGATGGATATTAGTAGTGTTATATATATATATATCGCGAGCTTTTAACCCGATATGCATATGCATATAGTGTGTATACCTCTTGTGATTTTATTTTATTCCAATTTTTTTAATATAATACGAGTTATTCCCATTCTACAAGGGCATGATGGAGATTAGTAGTGTTATATATATATATATATATATATATATATATATATATATATATCGCGAACTTTTAGCCCCTATGATATGCATATAGTGTGTATAACCCCCTGTAATTCTACTTCATCCCAGATCTTTTAATATAGTGCGAGTTATCCCCATTTTGGGGTGAATTAGAATCACAGGGGGTAAAAGTACTCTATGAATAGTATAAGGGGGTTAAATGCTCGCACCATTCTCGGGGCAATTCACACATTTATTTTTTTATTTTAGAAAAAAATAAAAAAGAGAAACTAGGTGGGCTTATTTACCAAAAATAAAATAATAATAATATATATATTTTAATTAATATCAAAATAATCGTTGACATCATATTTTTGAATTTTTAATGTAAAAAATCAAGGATTGCCCCTTATAAAAATATATGAATATAAAAAATAGATAATTAATTTTAATTTAGAAACTCATGAAATTAAAAAACATAAAATATACTATTTGAGTGATTTATAATAACTTAAATGTCAATACACACATTTTTATTTGTATGCCTTATGCCTTTTATTTGATATTATATATAAAGTTTAATTCTTCAAAAAAAAAATATATATATACATTTTTAAACCAATGAGTGTTATAAGCACAATATTTATATTACAATGGTGTTTTAAGTACTTGTCCAAACACAAGTAGGTGCAAAACACACATTTAAAAACTAATAGGTGTTATACACACAATATTTATATTACAGGGGTGTTTTAAGCACTTGTCTCAAAAAAATAGGCGCAATACACACATTTTGAAACTAATGGATATTATACGCACACTATTTATATTACACGGGTGTTTTAAGTACTTAACCCATATATATATAAACATTGGGTTTTTCGATAGTCTTTTTCTTTGCTCTCTTGAAAGCTTTGCTTTTACTAAGATTTGATTCAATTACTTATGACAAAATACAATGACCTCCTCTAAGATTTGGCTATATTTGTCATTTATTACAATGTATATTTTTTGTGTTCGACAAATGCTCTCAACAATCTTCTTCCTGTTATTAAGAGTTAGATTCATTAGTAAAATTTTATGTAAAAACTTATATATTAATCAGGTATATAACAAAAATAACATATTATAATGAAAAAATATTATTTAATCAGCGATTGTGATATTATCGCATAATAAGAGGGTTACTGATCTATATAATAAACTTCGATCATAGCCGTTGTGTATAATTGAATAAGACTTTGAACATTCAAAATACTTGAAGCAGAAGGAAACCTATATTTGAATTCATTTTCAAACATTCAAAAAAAATGGACAAACAAAATACAAAATAAAAAAGCCCAAAAATATGAAAAAAGTAAAGGACATGGTGATGACCTAGCATGGAATTGCCAGATGGCACATCTTGAAAGCAACACCATCCATATCTTTGATCCCATGAATGAACCACTTGAAATAATTTCTGTTAATGAATGAGCTGGTCTGTCATCCACTGAAATGGACCAATCATACCCACCCAAAGCAAAGCAAGGAAGGCCATACTCATACCTCCACTCCCTCCACCTTTACTACAGTTTGATCATTGTGATTCATAGCAACAAAACACCAAAAATTCCAAACCATCCAATGCCCAAACAAAACTGTCCAGCTTTCATCTTTTGCTCAGCTGTCACCAGCCTTTAGGCCCCCCTCTCACACTCCTCACAACACCCTCTCTCTCTCTCTCTCACACACACACACACACATACACACTCACAAGCATTTCCCTTTTTCTTTAATATCACCCATCTCCTTCTGCTCTCTCCCTATATATACCTCTTATACCTCTCTAAAACCCATATCCAACTCTCCAAAACCTCTCTCTCTCTCTCTCTCTCTCTCTCCTTCACAAGCATTTCCCTCTTTCTTTAATAGTATCCATCTCCCCTGTTCTCTCCCTATATATACCTCATATACCTCTCCAAAACCCATAAACCATCAACCAAAACCAATCTCTCTCTCTCTCTCTCTCACACACACACACACACACAAAGATGGGGTTTTTGGGTAATGGGTATTTCTCAATGATGTTGATTGTGGCTCTAATAGTGAGCTCCTTCATGGTTGTCTATGGTGGTGGTAACTTTTATCAAGATTTTGACTTGACATGGGGTGACCATCGCGCCAATATATTCAATGGAGGGCAGCTTCTGTCTCTGTCTCTGGACAAGACCTCTGGCTCTGGTTTTAAGTCCAAGAGGGAGTATTTGTTTGGGAGGATTGATATGCAGCTCAAGCTTGTTGCTGGAAACTCTGCCGGCACTGTCACTGCATACTATGTATGTTTATGGTTAAACTCTCTTTACACTTTAATAATTTGAAATTATGGTACATATTTAACTTGGAATATGTGTTTGAAAAGCAACTTTATGGGCTAAAAATGAGTCTTTATAAAGAACTAGCATTATTCCTTATGGCCTACTCTAGACATTCTTTTAAGGTGAAAAAAAAAGTGATAGTGACACAAGTACACCAAAGATGATATATATATATACACATATATCTAGAGTAGTGAGAATTATTTTTGAATGAATTTTGTTTACGTTCCGGTGAGTAAGAGATATTTTTGTGTGTGCTTATGTGTATATATATATATTCATGCATAAATATGGAGTGAATAAAAACAAAAATTGATGTGCTGAAAGAAATGCATTTATGTTTATGCAACTGTATAGTTAGCTGATGACAAAGATGTTGCTTGCCACCATAAAAAGTTGTCAAAACTAATACATAGTATGATTGGACATGTAACTATTTGTGTGACAAAGAGCTACTGTCCCTTTTATGCTTATACTATGCTTCAAGAGTAATAACAATAAGGTTCGGGGACGTATGTTTGGGGAGTTATGTTTGGTTTGTATTTTTGAAAATTATTTTTGAAAATTTTGAGAATAAAAAATAATTTTTTAAGAATAATAAAATGAGTTATTTTAAAACAGTTATTTTTATAACTGAATTTTTTAGAGAACCATTTTAAAAAAATGAACCAAAAAGATTTTCAATTTTTAAAAAACCGAAAACTATTTAAAAAAATTACGTACCAAGCAAGCCTCTAGGATTCCTTCCAACCTCCACATACTATTTATTTTGCTTTGTAATTGTGTTTGTGACTTCTTTAATTCTCAGCATATAGGGTTACTATGCAATCCTATTTAGAAGTCAAAACTACTTTTTAAAGTGAAATGTTAACTATGCAATTGTAATTAGGAGCCACTCTTTGCTACAACTTCTAATATAGTTGACCCCTAAAACAGAGTTATTATCTATATATATATTATAGTTAATTAGCATTATTTGTGTTGCAGTTATCATCTCAAGGACCTACTCATGATGAGATTGACTTTGAGTTCTTGGGCAATCTCAGTGGAGACCCCTATATCCTCCACACAAATGTGTTCACTCAAGGGAAAGGGAACAGAGAGCAACAATTCTATCTCTGGTTTGACCCCACAAGAAACTTCCACACCTACTCCATCATCTGGAATCCCCAACACATCATGTAAGACAATATAAATATCAAAATATTCTCTCTATAGCCTACATAACCAAAAATTGTCACAAAAAGGAAAAAAGTGTTCAAATGGGAATTTTGTCTATAGGTTTTACATGGGGTGCTTCCCATTCTGTCGGTGCTTGAAACAATTTTGTCTTCTCCATACTACCATATCTCTAGAGTCAAATCCGATCAGTGATCGATTTCTAGATTGCGTCGTGAACCTTTTGATGGAAAATTAGTTTCTCCCAATAACTATATATGCTTAAAATTGATAGCTAATATAGTACTTTTTCTTTTATGTGTTCAGTTTCTTGGTTGACAACACTCCCATAAGAGTATTCAAGAATGCTGAATCAATTGGTGTTCCCTTCCCCAAGAGCCAACCCATGAGGATTTACTCTAGCCTATGGAATGCTGATGATTGGGCCACGAGAGGCGGGCTAGTCAAAACCGACTGGTCTAAAGCGCCTTTCACAGCATACTACAGGAACTTCAACGCCCAAACGTGTGCTGGATCGTGCACTCATGGCGCTTCTAGTTCACTCTCAGATGGAGGGTGGCAGACTCAAGAACTTGATGATTACGGACGAAGAAGATTGAGATGGGTTCAGAAGAATTTCATGATTTACAACTATTGCAGCGACTTAAAACGCTTCCCTCAAGGCGTTCCCGTGGAGTGTAGATCATCAAGGTTTCTCTAGAAGACAGAGTTCAAGTGGTGTTTGTATGATATATATATATATATATATATATATATATATAGATATAGTGAATGGGTGAATATTCTTTATTGTTCTTTTAGCTTTCAAGCTTCAGTTGGCCTCATAGTTGATGTCAAATAAGGTAAATTAGAGTTTTGTACCAAATGTGTTTACTCAGCTTGTGAGCTTGTTGGTGTTTCTTTATTTCAAATAATAATTATCTTGTTACATCCATAATCTAGACTCTGTATATATTTCCCACCTTTTGTTCTATATAGAGTGTTCAAAATGTTCAGATTATTCAAAAGGGTCTTATCCTCCACATTGATTACAAATAAATCCATAGTCCTTGATTTTTAGTTGCCTAACAAAAACAGGAATATTGGAGACTAATTGCAGGGGCCTAAGGCTTCTTGGAGATATATGTTGTTCAATGAATGACACTTTCCTGTCACTACATATAACACATTAGACCATCTCTCCAGCCAAAGAGGGACCATATGCGATAATCCGAGACTATATGTATATACTTGTATATACATAGGTAAAACCCTCCATATAAGCTTTTAAAGGATAATAAAACAAACATTTGATCATGTGAAAACCCTTGCTCTAAGAGATTATCGATTGAGTACTCTTTATTAATTGATGCTTTCTTCCCAAATTGGCAGTTCTCTCATAATTACAGCAACTAAACATTTTTCAGGGTTCATATCTCCTGCTAACTCCGATCATATGTCTAGGTAAGGTTTTCCCTTTCAAATGCTTAATAATAGGAATATCTTCAATGCCTTAAATCACCAATTCATCCACAAATAATCACACAAACATGTAAATTGAGTCTTCCATAACAATCGACATATATGGCTACATTATAGAATTTTTTTCTCCTTCGTTTCCAGTTTGGGACTATCATGTCCTTCAATGACATTAAATAACCTTCAATACTTACTGGGAAAAAAAATTATTTAGCTCTGTAAAATCTGGTTCTTTCCCGGACGCTCTAGCTGTTCTCCTCCTCCGGATACAAATAAGAGATGTAGGACAGCATCCAGTGCACATAATACATTCTAGCTCACTGAAGTGCATTTTCATCTGTGCATTTCAAAGAGATACTTTAATCCTGAACTCATCCCTGCAAGCAAACAGATTTTTATCCTGAACCAGTCAGATCTAAATCCACACACAGCATGAACATGAACATGAACATGAACATGAACATATCTAGTATAATAATCAATAACTACCTTTGCCCGCTATCTTATTTTAATCCATCGATACTATCTGGTTGGCAAATCCACTTTTGAAATGACTTTTTCTTCAGGAGAATCGGCAAACCTGACCCTTGGGCGCTGCAAACACTGTTAGGAGATAAGACAAACTTTGTTGCGTATCTTTTTTGTGAGATAGAATCAAATGGCTTTAGAAACAAATTATAGTTAAAGAACAATTCTATAGCTAAGAGAACTAGTATTGTACATAGTATGTGATAGAACTTACAGCACTTCGGCAGTGTATATTCAGATCATAGTTCATTTCGCTGAGGCGGCTTTTTGCCTGTTGTTCTGCTTTGAAAGCTTTTAAGCAAGCTTCTTTTGCCTGAAGTTCAAAACCAAAAAAAGAGAGAGAATTATATATGGCAAATGAAGTAGAACATAAAATTTGAACTTATGGGCAACAATATTGATATTTTTTGTTGGACATACTGCTGGAATGAGAAAACTGATTGCAATGTCTGATCACCAGGATGAAATAACAGTGCAGCTTCTAATTTTTGTACATATTGTAAACCTCACCACTAAATAACAGTGCAGCTTCTTCAAAGTTTACAGGATGAAATTATCATATATAGAAGCTTTTGTTTAGCACACCATTAGTATTATATCATATTCTATTATAATTGTTTAGCTATGAAAACATTTTTTAATTTTTCACATTATTCATGAGAAACTAAAATGCAACACATTTTTTCATACAGTATTGCAATTTCAAATTCAGATTATGCTTGCAGTCTCCATTAGAGAAAACTATGCTGCATAGTATAACAAAAGTGAATATCAAAATTATCTGATATGAATAGAAGTTATGCTATCTGGAAGAGTATATTCCAAATCCTAGGGAATATGGACAGCGATAGAAACAAGATGGCAACAGATCTCTTGACAAGTGTATCAAGGATTAAAATAACAGAAACACATGAGAATATTATCACCAGAAAAATGTAGGACTTCCTTCTCCTTGAATGACATGTGTAGTTCAAATTTCACAAGACATGGCAAAAGTTGTCAGCAGCATGTTAAGCAAATGCATAAATTGCAGAAAAAGCAACAGATCCACAAAAACATTAGATTGAGTTTGAAGATGGTGAACGAATAATATTGCCAATCAGATCATGCGAATAAAAAAGCAAGATAAATAAGCACTAGAGAGATGCATATTCAGTTCCTTCCTTATTCACCTGATTGACGTGTACAACATGATCATTGCTGTCAATAGCAGCTTTCTCCAAAATATTCCGAAGGTATGATAATTCTTTAGTCAACTCCAAAACTACTTCTTCAGTATCTTGCATCTGATTCCTGGAGAACTCAAATGCTCTGTCAGCGTGGAGCCGAAATGAAGCACAATTCAGACAGTTGCAGAGCCCTCTACATCCTCGTGGACTCCTCTTAAGGATTCCCCTTGGAGGACCACCAGCCAGAATTCCAGAAGGAACATATGCTTCCATTTGAGAAGAATTTTGATCTAAGCTGACTCCTTCAATAGTCATTGCACCTTTAGAAATTTGGACTTGTGACACTTTGTGGTTCTCTTTAGCAATAACTGATGAACAATGAAAGGCTTCTGATACGTCATCTCCTGACAAAGCTTCAGGACTCCGAGGAGATAACAAAGACATAGCTGTTGATGTTGTCTCCTGAATCGAACTCAATCTATCATGGTTAGGCTCCAATTTCTTGGGTGTATCTGATTTAACCTGTTCAACTTGCAATATCTTTTTCTTCTGAAAATCAGGCATCTCCATCTCGGTAACCCCCATAGCAGGTAATAAGTTCAGCTCATTATGAGATGAACATTCAGTGGGAGCCCATATGGCAGGTGGCAGATTTGGCCCCTTATCACAGGTTTGATCCTCCATGGAAAAACTCTCAGTTTTACATGCATCTATGGGGGTTTCTTGACATATCTGTGGCTTTTCCTCCACAACCTCAACTTTTGGGCATTCGTTACCCTTCAAGGTACCTACAAGAAATAATTATTAATGGTTAGCTCCTGAGAATTTTGGCTCCCCATCCCTCATACAATCAGCTATCATTATATACGATCAATTAACAAATTAGAACACAAGGAATATCGTAGTAATTACAAGAATCTTCTTTTGCGATATCCATCAGAAATGGAAGCAATCTTCTGTAGCTGAATGAGGCAGGAGTTTTGAATACCTTCAGGCGCGAGCAAGGATTAAGAACCTACCACAGAATTACATGGTCAGCTTAATTAGTGCTACATAAATTTTCAGTTTTCTCATAGAATCTGTGAAGGTAACATTTCCAACATAGATGAACATCAATAGATCTCATGAATCAGTGGCATGTTCCCTATGACAAAACAGTGATTGATTTACTCACCAATTGACTCTTCAAGGTAGAGTTCCTTCTCCTATAAACACTTGTATGCAAGCTCTGATCAACAACAGAGCTATCGTTTCCACTAATACTTTCATTCGCTGACTTCAACAAATTACCATCATCAGTTTGCAAATAATTTTCCTCTCTGTTTTCCAAGTTATCACTAACCTCAGGTTTAGAGAAGATATCAGCATCTGGTGGAGTCATCTCAATATGATCTTCTGTCAATTCAGCCCTATCTGAATTCTCACTATCCCCCGAATTTCTTTGTTCCACATCATGCAATATGGCATTCCCTTTGCCGTGAATTATATTAGGGTTTGAAACATTTAAATCCTGAACTTTGCAAGACGATTCCCTACAAAGATTTTCCATTTTGCCACTATCTTCTATCTTTCCCTTATCACAATCTTGACCAAGATCCTCACCCTTAATGGAAATGCAATCATCAATTATGGAAGATGAATTAGGGGACTTGTCATTTGAATTCTGAACTTTGCAAGAAAACCTTGAAAGAGATTTCTCATTTTTCAAATCACCTGAGAGAAAAAGAGAAAAATAAAAAACCCACACATTATAGTATATATCAACATAATCATAACCAATTTCAAGACTTGTTAAAAAATATAGTTAGATAAAGAGTTGAAAAATAATTACAAGAATTAGCTTTTGCAATATCCATAAGAACCGGAAGCAATCTTCTGTAGCTGAATGAACTCGAAGTTCTGAATATCATCTGCCGGGAACGTGGCCCCTGTCACAGAATTGTAATGCTACCTTAAATTAACAGACCCCATTTTTAGCCTTGACACACAAAATGCACACACACATGAATATCCCTAATTATAAAGTTAAGCATTAAGATGCAATATATCTACCTATATGTATGTAAATCACTGTATTGTTGTTCATCTAAATAAGAAAAATTTACAAATTGAGTACCATGCTCCAGGAATGTGACACCTATTACAGAATCCCAAGGCTAATTAACACTAGTATAGACCATTTTCAACCATATCATACAAAATACACATACACATCAAAAGCCCTGTTTACAAAATTAAGCACTAACATGCAAAATACTTATAAATGTATTGTTCTTCATCCAAATCAGGAAAAAAAAATCACGATTTGAATCTGGAAATGTGGTGATATTTATCAAAAATTGCGTTAGTATAGACCATTTTCAGTATTATCATACAAAATGCATATCCACATGAAAAGCCCTATTTACAAGACTAAGCACTAAGGTTCAAACTATATATCAATATATTATTCTTCATTCAAATAATAATAAGAAAACAATAATTTATGAGATTGATATTTCATTACCAGCTTGCTCTTAGAAATGGAGTCATTTCTCTTTCGTTCGGTTCTCGCAACACTTCCATTCAAAACCTCACCATTTTCATTCACCTTCGGTGCCATCTGAACACACAATTCAATGCCTTCTTGAGTTCCCCTATCTGTTCCCGCCAATTTAGGGCTCACCATATTCAAATCCTCAGAAATGCAAGTTAAGCCCTTTTCGACTTTTTCACTTTCTCCAACCTCCATACACACCCTATCTCCACAATTCACGATTTGTCCCAAATTAGGGTTTCGATTGTCCAAACCCTTGTCCACAAAATTAAACCCTAGATCAAATTTCTCGACTTCTCCAGAACTATCATCGATGATCGAGGGAGGAGAGAAGACCCTTCTGGCGCGAAGATCTTTGATCGAGATGTGAGGAATGTCGTGGTCTTTGATTCGGGGGATGTCGTGTTGGTTCGATGCGCTGAGTTTGAGTTTGCTCTGAGGCCTCTCGGACTCGGCGACATGGTTCGGTCTCCGGATTCGGTCCGAGCGAGATCGGCCGGAGCGATTGCGATGGAGGTAGATCTCAGATTTGCTGCGAGTGAAAATGACCGCGAAGGGGTCGGATGGTGAAGGTTGCTTCCGTTTTTTGGGGCGAAGAGTTGCTTCCATGGCTTTCTTTGGAGCTCTGAAACTAGGGTTTTGGGGGTGGCGGTGGTGGTGTGTGTGCGTGAGAAAGAGAGAGAGGAGAGAGAGAGAGAAAAGGGTTTGAAGAGTTCGCGGGAAGGATTGTAAAGGGGAATGCGTGGCGCCAAAAAGGTTTTGGCGGGAAATGTGCGGGTGAGAGATATTTTGGCGGGAATAGAATATTTTGATGGGAATAATGAGAAAATAAATAAGAGTGTGGGCCACTCGTGTTATTTATATATTCATATATTTTTGTCCTTTTGTTTTTCATTTTCCTTTTTGTTTTATAATATATATTCTACTTTATTCCTTATTTATTTAACAATTATATTTATGTGATGCCGTAATAAAATTGATTCGTATTCAGTATACCAAGTATGTGTTTCAATTCTCCTTTCGCAAATTTACGACTTAACATTACACAAATTGTAGGATCTACTAGAGAAATCATCCTTGGAATTAGATATTTATATTTATGTGATTCACTTAAAACGTTACATACCTCTTTCTTCGCTTTCCCTTTCATTCTTTGTTTATTCACTAAAACTCTTTCTCAATTTTATTTTAATTTGTATAAAATTTGACAATTCATTTGAATTCACTGCTCATATCCTCTTCTTCTTTTATTTTATTTATTTATCTTTACATAATTTTTTAACATATTGAAAATTGGATATTGCAAACATAAAAATACTATATATAGGTACATATCTGTATTTACATATTTTATTTGGGTCTATGCCAATGTTAGATATTTTCATCAGCTAATAGTGTTCTTATGCTTTAAGACCATGATAGAAGTCCTGCGCACAACATATAATTAATTCATGGCATTAGCATTAAATAGAGACAAAAAAATCAATATATCATTTTGGTGAAAAAGAAAATTAATCCACACAAGTTATATTACCAAATTGCTCCTTTTTTTAATGATAATTATTTTTTTATAATCACATCCAACAATTAATAAACTTTGTGTAGATAAATTTATTAGTCCATGTTATATTTTAAATTGCATCAAATTTTGTTAATTGTAAAATCATATTATGTCCAAAAAGAGTTCAAATGGTGTTCATGTCTAATAAAAAGTTAAATATTCATATTCTAAAACACGTCTGACCTGTCCGACCCATTTCATCATTATCAAAACATTTAAATATGGCTTGATAAAATATACAAAGTAGGAGTATAAAATAGCAAATCATCAGTAACATATTGATTGTGTTTTTTTGCTATACGTAAATACAATTATTAAATAAAGCAGTCTTGCAAAATAATTGATTCCTTCCATTAGTGAGAGTCACAAAAAAATATGTTGTTTATTTATCTCGTTACATAGAATATATGAACACACTCCTCCAAATGGTGTCATGGCTGACCACACACTTGTCTAACAAGTATCCTGAACCATAATTGTATACATGTACAATTGTACAAACATATATATATATATATATATATATATATATATACACACATGTATATATATATATGTATATGGGTTAATTTCAGTAAACTCCATGTGATTTCAAAAACGATCATTTTGCCCCCCTCTTATACAGAAAACCCCATATACTTATCAAATTGTATTAGCTTGTCTCATTCCCTATAATTTTGGAAATACCCCTGAGATTTAATAAAAAATAATTTAAAATTCAAAAAAACATATAAAATTTGAAAAAAAAATTATAAAATTCGAAAAAAAACATAAAATTCAAAAAATATAAAAAAAACATATAAAATTCATAAAAATATATGAAAAGTTATAAAATTCGTAAAAATATATAAAATTCATAAAACAATATATAAAATTCGAAAAAATATATAAATTTTAAAAAAACAAGTAAGAATATATAAATTTTGAATTTTATATATTTGTTTCGAATTTTATATATTTTTATGAATTATATATATATATTTCTAATTATATATGCTTTTTTCAAATTATATATATATATTTCTAATTATATATGTTTTTTTTTAATTTTATATATATTTTTTGATTTTTTTTAATTTTATATATATATTTACAAATTTTATATGTTTTTCTGAATTTTAAATAATTTTTCATTAAACCCTAGGGGTATTTTGATCCAAAATTATAGGGAGCAAGTTAATAGAATTTGATAAGTGCATGGGGATTTTCTGTACAGGAGGGAGGCAAAATAATCTTTTTTGAAACCACAGAAAATTTATAGAAATTAACCCATATATATATATGCGCCCCGGTTTCGGTTGCATAGCAATATAACTAATTCGGACCATAACAGTCTTATGGACTATCAAACAAGTATCCGTGTGTACTTTTCAAAAACGTTATGAATCAAATGATATGCAATATTTTGAACGACAAACCATGATATATATATATATATATATTGTTGGACACAGTAAGACACTTTCGGGACACAATGGGACAAACCTGTAACTTTTTTACATGAATTTTCAATGCACTTTTAAAGCATTTTAGGAGTTAATAAAAGTTAAACATGCCCAAGTTAACCAGAATGCAAAACAAATGAATAAGTGATTCATGATATTGTTCTTACATTAGTAAAATCAACTTCTTATATAGGTGTATTTTCAAAAAAGTGCACAGGTTGTGAAGAAATGTTTATACAGTGTGGTTTTAACTGCTAAGACCATGAATAGATCAAAATAGAAACATATCACCTGAGTAAGAAAAAAAATTCTTCATCCAATAGGATAGTATATTTCACAAATTATCATATGATTTTGTGTATAATCTACATGTATCATTGTATATGTGTTTATATTTGTGCTTAATAGCATAATAGGAAGCCAAAGGAGGCCAAACTGTAACAAAGTAGCTCGTGTCTAGCCACAGCAATGACAACACCATAACCCTAAGCAGCCAACAGAAAACATTTGTTAATTCAGCATATGCATAACTTTTTTGTTAGAAAGTTGAAAATTCAAAGAAAAAACTCCAAAGCACAAATATTCCTGTGTCATGACATATGTCAAACAACACCTCAAATCACCATATATAACCTGTGGAATTCAATACAAGCACATCAACTCACTTCTTAGACATTTTGCAATTTGCATTCACTAGCTAGTACCACCACGACCACGACCACCACGGACAACCGACACATTCTTTTGATAACTGTCCCGGGACAAGGCCACATTAATCCGTCCCTCCAATTCGCCAAGCGCCTTGTGGCAATGGGCGTCAAAGTTACATTAGCCACTAGCGTTTCCACCATCCGTCACATGAACAAAACCGCCCAAACCTCACAAGCCTTAACCCTCACCCCCTTCTCTGATGGCTATGACAACGGCTTCAAACCTCATGAACTTGAAGACATCATATCCTCGATCCAAATTCACGGTTCCAAAGCTGTTGCGAATCTCATCAATGGCAGCATCGAGGAAGGCCACGCCTTCACACGCGTGCGTGGTCTACACTACAACCATCCCATGGGTAGCAGAAGTGGCAAATGACTTCTACATTCCATCCGCACTTCTTTGGATCCAACCAGCAACTATTTTAGACATTTACTACTATTACTTCAATGGGTATAGTGATTTTATTACCAAAAATAGCTACGACCCCTTTTGTCCCATTAAAATGCCAGGACTTCCATTGCTCACTACTCGTGACCTTCCTTCATTCTTACTTCCCAATCCTACAGGCTGCTACAGTTTTCTCCCATCGTTCAAAAAACACTTGGACATACTTGATGCCGAAACAAATCCACAAGTGCTAGTGAATACGTTCGACGCATTGGAATTTGATGCACTAAGAGCTGTAAAGAAGCTCAACATGATTCCAATTGGACCGTTATTCCCATCAGCATTTTTGGATGGAAAAGATCCATCTGATACTTCGTTTGGAGGTGGATATGTTTCAGAAATCAACAGACTACATAGATTGGTTGAACGCAAAGCCAGAGTCCTATGTTGTTTATGCATCATCCGGAAGCCTCTCAGTGCTATCAAAGAAACAAATGGAAGAGATGGCACACGGGTTGTTAAAAAGTGGAAGGCCATTCTTGTTGGTATTGAGAAAGACTGATCAGTATGGTAAGAATATAGAAAACGAAGTAAGCTGCATGGAGGAATTGGAAAAGCAAGGGATGATAGTGCCATGGTGTTCTCAAGTGGAGGTTTTGTCACACCCATCGTTGGGATGTTTTGTGACACATTGTGGGTGGAATTCTACGTTGGAGAGTTTGGTTTCCGGGGTTCCAATGGTGGCATTTCCGCAGTGGACGGATCAGGGGACAAATGCAAAGCTGATCACACATACTTACTTGGGGGGACTATTTTAGCAAACAGATCCTGCACAGATAATTATATATTTGAGCTATTGTTATTATAAAAAAAGGCCCTATAACATTTTTCCCTTGAAAAAAATGTAAAGAAGACGAAAAGTTGTTGTAAAGAAGAAAGAATAATCTTTTGGCGAGTCTTCTCAATTGAGATGGTGGATTTCGATATTGTATATATAGACCAATGTATTATTGATGAATAAGAATAGTATCCTAACAGGATAAATAATCTTTTGGCGAGTCTTCTCAGTTGAGAAGATGGTGGATTTCGATATTATATATAGACGCATGTATTATTGATTAACAAGAATAGTATCCTAAAAGATATTGCAAGATTGTATTATTGATGTACAAGAATAAAATAAAATATCATTTACCTGAAATTAATGAACATATTCTTCATGAACAAGAATAAAATAAATACCAAAAATAAAATATAGTAAATAAGCGTATAAATCCAGATTTGTTGTCTGTTCTCTACGTAACCAGACATTCTGTGTAAATCATTTTATCACTCATACCAAACTGTCACTCCCATCAACCATTCTTCTCATCTTTTTGCTATATGAAGACAGCTTATTTTAACATTACCAACATCACTTTCTGCTACTTTGCTAATGTTTAGTCCAAGTTCTTTTCCTACAACCTAAAGCCACTTAACTTTGTTTTTCTTATATGGATACACTGACCATTCGAACCAATTCAGCCGTCTGAGTCTTATGCCTTAACATCATTGGTGACTTCTTAAACTTCGAGTCTGTTGAAGGAATTACACCAAGTTAAACACCACTAAAACAATACAGATTTCTTAGGTTGTAAATTCATTTTCTTTGAAGTATTATTTGTCCTCACGGCATGTATTCACTTTTTTAAAGAGTTCTCTATGGAGTTTTTGTGTCTACAATTTTAAGATACAACAAAGTATAAATCTACAGTTAACAAAAGTGAAATACTTCCTTGAACACTCTAAAAAGTGTATATAATTTGAGAGAGAGAGAGAGAGAGAGTTGGAGGCCTAAAATTAGTTTTTTCTAGAGACAACTATATTTATTAACTAGAATGGGTTACAAGTTCATATTAGTTATGGATAAGAATAGAGCAAAAACATGATTCTTGTAGTAGACCCTATTGAGTTTGCTATAATATATCATAATTTAACATCCTGCACATATGTTATTTTTCAGATTTTGTCATATTATTGTGTTTATATTGCATTGTATCTGTGTTCACATACGTCTCAGTTTGCGTCTCAGCGTCAGCGAAGACAAAACTCCAGAATCCAAGCCGGCCAAAACTTAAATCCTTTTATAAAACCCCCCATTTTCATGGAATTCAATACATACACAACAACTCACTTCTAAGACGTCCCACCTCACAAACACAAACATTTTGCAATATTTCATTTGATTAGTACCCTGCACCACCTCAACCACAACTAAGGGAATGGACAACGCCCATATTCTTGTGGTAACTAACCCGGGACAAGGCCTCATCAATCCGGCCCTCCGATTCGCCAAGAACCTAGTGGCAATGGGTGTCAAAGTTACATTTACCACTGCCCTCTCCGCCATCCAGCGCATGGACAAAACCAAGCCAATCCCACAGGGCTTAACTCTCGCCCCCTTCTCTGATGGCTTTGACAACGGCTTCAAAGATGATGAAATAGCTAACTTCTTGTCCTCACTCCGTACTACTTGTTGCCAAGCCGTTGAAAATCTCATCAACGTGAGTGCAAACGAAGGCCACGCCTTCACGCGTGTGGTCTACACCACATTTGTCCCATGGGCAGCAGAAGTGGCACAAGACCATGGCATCCCATCCACACTTCTTTGGATCCAACCAGCAACTGTCATGGACATTTACTACTATTATTTCCACGGGTACAGTGATGTTATTATAGAAAATACTCGTGACCCCCTTTGTCCCATTGAATTGCCGGGACTTCCATCGCTCACTAGGCGTGACCTACCTTCCTTTCTACTCTCAGACGCCCACAACTTTGGAGTGCCAGCATTCAAACTGCACATGGAGATACTTGATGCCCAAACAAATCCACAAGTACTAGTAAACACATTCAACGCATTGGAAACTGATGCTCTACGAGCCATCAAAAAGATTGACATGATTCCAATTGGGCCCTTAATTCCATCGGCATTTTTGGATGGAAAAGATCCATCTGATACTTCATTTGAAGGTGATATGTTTCAGAAGTCGACGGACTATGTAGAATGGTTGAACACACAGCCAGAGTCCTCTGTTGTTTATTTATCATTCGGAAGTATTTCGGTCTTCTCTAAGAAACAAATGGAAGAGATGGCACTTGGGTTGTTGGCAAGCCAAAGGCCGTTCATGTGGGTGATAAGAAAAACTGATCAATATGGTAAGAAAATAGAAAACGAAATAAGTTGCATGGAGGAACTGGAAGAGCAGGGGATGATAGTGCCATGGTGTTCTCAAGTGGAGGTTTTGTCACACCCATCAGTGGGATGTTTTGTGACGCATTGCGGGTGGAATTCTACGTTGGAGAGTCTGGTTTCTGGGATTCCAATGCTGGCATTTCCGCAGTGGACGGATCAGGGTACTAACGCAAAGCTGATAACAGATGTTTGGAAGATGGCAGTGAGGGTGACACCAAATGAAGAAGGAATATTTGAAAGGGAAGAGTTTCAAAGGTGCATAGAAATGGTGATGGGGGAAGGAGAGGAAGGGAAGGAAATGAAGGAAAATGCCAAGAAATTGAAGGGACTGGCAAGGGAAGCTGTGAAGGAAGGTGGGTCCTCGAACATGAACTTTAAAGCTTTTGTGAGTGAGCTCGCAAATTAACAAGTTGTTTAGTAGGATGAAAATCATTCCTGGTTGAATCTTCAATTTGGTTCACATTTGCAATTCATGTAATATGTGTCTCAAAGGTCATGTAATCAACATGTTCGTTAATAGTCAATTTCAACATCAGGGTGTGTTTGTAATATGAATTGGCTTCATTTTCCATGTTTTGTATGTGGTGAGATAGAGCGATTTCAAAGGCGCGGGTAAAGAGAACCTTGTTGTGCAGACCAGATGATTATGTGCCCCATTCTTCTATTAGATGATATGCACGAGGGAATAGATAAGCAAAAACAGGGAATTAAAATATTGATGATAGAAAGGTTACAAGGAGGCCATCCCAGAAATCAAGCACTGAAAATTCATACCAGACTTTCTAAATCATATTAAAAATTATACCAAACAGTCTCCCATCTAGTTCTCTACCATTCTTCACATCCTTTTTGCTACATGAAGACAACTTATTTTATACATTATCAATATCACTTTCAGCTACTTTGCCAACGTTAAGCAAGAGTTCTTTTCACATGACTAAAAGCTACATTAACTTTGTGTTCCTTTGCGCTTGGCCTTTGGACGTATAGGTTGTGAGGCACAATCAGAAGTACCTCTTTGTTTTATTTTTATTTTTCTTTCCCTCACTTCAATAAAATGATTTACCCAAAAATAAATAAAAAAAGAGAACAACTTTTGTGTCCCTTTAATATATGTGTGGAGCCCTAAGAAAGTCAGCATCAACGGATTTTTTTATATATGTGTAGGTGGATGAGCTGAGGGTGACACCCGGATGAGCTCGCGTGGCCCTCATTAACTAGATGCAATGGATAAGGAAGTGACTCACTTTGATCATGCCCTCCTAAGATGTTTCTGTATATATATATATATATATGTAATTTTCCACAAATTACACCTTTGAAGTCCCTCAGACATGATACCCAGAGAGAAAACACAAGGAAATAAAAGACTATGAACCCAATTTTCTGCCGCTGCCTATATTTTCCCAGCAACCAGATGAACACATGAGGCAAAGAATTGTAAGCATTGGCAATGTTAGCAATTAAGCAATCTGACTCTAAATCGAATTTTCCTATGATTTTCCTCTAAAAAGCAAGAGAAAGAGAGATTTTGTGTCATTAGAACCAAAAGGGAAAAGAAAAGTGATTCACTTTCATGGTCCGTTTGTACTTGGAATGGAAGCTTGAGACTTTTGTCCTCTTCGTCCTGGACCATCATCACCATGAATATCTCTAAAACACTCTGACTTCTTCTACAATTCAGATTCCTATCCAAATTCTAAACCCAATATACCATATTTCAGGGTAAATATATATATATATATATATATATATATATATATATATATATGTAGTTGTGAAGATTCTCATTCAAGAATTACTTATGTCTCATGCTGTCTTCTATTAAAGATAAGCATTGATTTGGCAGGAAGCACTCTAATTAAACCGAACAATTCGAGTTTTTCAAAATCATTTTATTGCAGAATAACAGTATTTATGTTATGAAACTTGAGAATATACAAATAGCCAGATTAGTATTCCTTACCAGGTAGTCTCCTATCTGTCTTTCGCGCCTTTTCTGAAAATTCCCCATTTTCGATCTCCCTCTGGTGGCATCTGAACTACACACAATTCAATACCTTTTTCATCACTTCTCTGTCATTGGTTGCAAAATATGTGAAACCCTCTTCCAATTTGTCAATTTTTTCAGTCTCCATCGGCTTCCTATGTTCATGACTCACCATTGGTTGCAAATTAGGGTTTTGATTGCTCAAATTCTGATCCATACCAGAAAACCCTAAATCAAAATTCACCACAGAAGAAACTTTGTGTCATCGGATATAGGTATATCTAAGAATTGCTGTTGGACGGTGAAGGTTGCTTCCATGGCTTTCTTCTGCTTTGTAGCTCTGAGCTAGGGTTTCGTTGGGGTTAATAAGCTTTGCCAGGAATGTTTTTTTTTTTTTTTTATGATATATATTTTTATATATATTATTTTTGCCAGGAAGGTTTTTGTATAAACCAAAAGTAATACTACAAAATAAATGTTAAGAATCTTTCAGTTTTTATTTTCTTATTTTAATTGATGTGTCGAAAAGAAGATGAAAATACCTTGAAGTAATTTTAATATTTTTCTTTTTTTGTTGTTAAAAACAATAATTAGTAAAGAAATGACTAAAATGAAAATCCTTTTGAGAAAATCTTATATTTCTTTAATTTGTATATAAGGCATTTTTGTTATTATAAGACCACTTAAGTGTTGTTTATTCTAAGAAAATTTTAAAGTCAGTTTTCTTAACAGAAAGAAAAAGGGTTAATTTCATTTATATCCCCAGAGGTTTATTTTAATTTCAATCACACCCCCTCAAATTTGAATATCTTTAATTACACCCCCTCAAGTTTGATATTCTCATCACTTACACCCCTTAACGATGACATCATCCTAACTTTTTTTGTAAATACCTAAATTACCCTCAATGTAAATCCTAGAACTGTTTGGAAACAAGGATATGTAATTGTATCAATTAGACCCCCTCCAATATTTTAAAATTTTAATTTGTATTAAAATTTCAAAATATATATAAAATTCGAAAAAATATATATATTAAAATTTGAAAAATATTATAAATTCGAAAATAAATATAAAATTAAAAAATATATAAATTTCGATTTTTTTTTTTAAAAAAACATATTAAATTCAAGACAAATATATAAAATTAAAAAAACCATATAAAATTCAAATAAAATATATTAAATTTCGAAAATAAATATAAAATTCGCAAAAAACATAAAAAATTTGAAACAAATATATAAAATTAAAAAAAAACATATAAATTTCAAAATTATATATATTAAATTTCAAATATATATTAAATTTGAAAATAAATATAAAATTAAAAAATATATATATAAAATTCAAAACCCCCAACACCAACACCAAATATTCACAAACAAATATTTAATTTTTTTGGAAACTAATTTTTTTAATTTGTGAATAAAAATTAAATCCTAAAACCCCAAACCCAACCCCAAATATTTAATTCTTACAAACACATTTAATGTTTACAAATAAATAAATTCGTCTCTCTCTCTCTCTCACACACACACACACCTGCACACATATACACACACACCTGCACACATATATATATATAGAGATCTACACTATCATCATCCCCCCCTCCCTTATTTTCGACCCATTTGCAACCAATTTTCGAAAATGGCGGTGGTAGTAAATTAATTTAAGGGTTGCTCGTGGTGGTGGTGGTGGTGGTGGTGGTTGGGGTTAGGGTGTTTGGTTTGAGGGTTAAATTGATTAAAGGGGGTGTTTGGTTTAGGGGTTAAATTGATTTAAGGGGTGTTTGGTATAAGGGTATTTTAGACATTTCACACCATGAGGGGGTGTGATTGAATATTTGTAAACCTGAGGGGGTGTAATTGAAGTAAAAGTAAACCTCAGGGGGTGTAAATGAAGATAACCAAAAAAAAAAAGCTTAAAATGTTTTTTTTTTCAAGAATATAAATAACATTATAGTACTATTCAGCTCTGTTGTGAAATAATAGTTCATATTTGACTTTCTAACTAATTAGGGAACTTAATTGTTTATTTTTTATTATATGAATGTAATCCCGATTATGATTCGGTAAGAATCTCGACAGTCGTCTTCTAACATTATTAACCCTTGAATAAGAAAATAATGTAAATAAATCAATATTATATTAAAATTTTAAACTAAACAAATATTTTAAAATACCTAAAGTATATAAATTTAACTAATATTTGAAGAGCAGGCCCTGGGTAAGGTGACCTAAGTGGTCGTCTAAGGCCTTCGGCCCGAGGGGGGGGGGGGGGGGGGGTGGAATAATATTTTTTTTAAAAAATTAGTATTTGTATAAGCCGTAAAAAATTAATTAGTTTCTCAACCTAATTCAAAAAAAATCTAATTTGTTTAAAAAATTAATTTGTACTAAATTTTAATTCAATTTGATAATTTAAGACGCCAAGATTTTATATTTCACTTACTATTACTATAGACTCCAAAAAATAATAATTGTTATTTGACTATTGAAATTAAAGTCTAATTCAAATCAAATCATTATTCTTATTAGAGGTAAAAGTCTCTTGTCGCACTCGCACAATGTTTAGAGACTACACTTAAAGCTCTCGCGACTACCGCACTCGCATAACTGTAACAATTTTTCGCATGACTACTTTGGGGTCTCGTGACTACCGTACTCACACTACATCCAACAATTTTTCACGACAATGCCAAGATGAAGTTTGTTTTCAATTTTTTTAATATTAATATACTTAATGCATTTTGTCTTACGTATTAAGAGTCTCACATTTGTTATCGCCTAGGGCCTTTATGTATTTTCGGAATTTCAGGATCCCCTTTGTATGTGAAGGAAATTAATATCAATTTGCAACTTTTTTCTCATGGCCAACACACCCTTGAATGCTTTGGGTGGAATATTTCTCTCCTTTTAAATTTCGTTTGTATGTATATATATAATGTCGGGTTGACTCATGCTGTGATTTGTGAGATAACTATTAGCTGCCATGGAAAGGTGGTTAAGTTTGTTTAAGATTTCTTGTTTAGATAGACCATCAATATTCCATTCGTAAATTTTTTTAGATGATACTGAAAATTGGTTTTGAAAGATCCTTTCTTCATACTGAATATCTACAAGAGTATGTTGGGGATACCAATTTTTTGTAATACTAGTGGGGTTAATAGGCCGATGTGTGATCCTATTTAACTCAAATGTTGTTTCTAACTTGTGAATTTCTTCATCGGTGTCTCCATTAGAGAATGAGTTGGAGTCATTGGTACTATGGTTGGACTCAAAATTAAGAACTGTGAGGGATTTTTCATCCTTGATAATTTGGGTTTCAAGAGCCTTTAATAATTTATCAATCTGAGCAGTGGAGTCACTTGTGCTAGGTTTGTGGGGTAATCATTGGTGTTGGTAGGGAGCTTGATTAAGGGCGTGTCAATCGTCTTTGTGATATGGGTAGAGAAATCAAGTTTAGATTCAATTTTATCTAATTGGGAACCAAGAATACATAGGTATTGGTTGGTGAAATTTTTTTCTTCAATAATTTTTTTAGCATCTTGGTCAGTAGCAGATGTGGCGAATTTAAAAGGGGATGTTGAGACTTCAGTTCCAAGGTGGTTGACAATTAAGTTTTCCAAAGGAGGATGACTTGAAGAAACAACTGTTTTATCTTGTTTTATCCATTTTTGTTTTGTAAGAGCATTTACCTTGCGGTGGTATTTTTTAAGGAACCAAGAAAGCGTTGTAATTGAGTTTTGTTAAGAATCTAATATGGAAATTTATCTGCAAATTCAATTGACCGACTAATGGGATGGAATTGTCCTTGAGATATGTCGTATCCAAGGAAATGGACTTGTGTCTGAAATATCTTTATTTTGGAAGCTGAGATGACTAGACCATTTTGTTTAATGGTGTGAATGATGGAATTGAGTTGTTTCCAATGGGCTTCAATGCTATTGGAAAAAATGAGGACATCATCAATATAGACGATTGAGGTCCACGCCCCAGTCACCTGGGAACATTTTAAAGGCCAAATGGCATGACATTCCACTCATAATGACCAAAATGTGTAGTGAATGCAGTCTTATACTTGTCTTCTTTGGCAATTTGAATTTGCCAAAATTCTGACTTAAGGTCAAATTTAGAGAAAATAGTGGCCTGACCTAATCTATTAATCAAATCCCGTTTATTAGGAATGGGATATCTAATCCACTGAAGTACTTTGTTGAGAGGTTTATAGTTGATGACAAGTCGTGGTACACCGCGCTTAATTTCTGAATTCTTTTGGACATAAAAAGCGGGACAGGACCAGGGTGATTTACTTTTCCTGCTGATGTTCTTTTGGAGAAGGCCGTGAATTTCTTTTTTACAGAATTCAAGGACTTCAGAATTTGGATTGGGCGTGCTTTAGCTGGAATGTCATGTTTAGTGAATGTTTTTATAGAAGGGAGATGGACAATTTGCTTTTTTCTGTGCCAGAAAGCATTGGGTAAATTAGAATAGACCTCGTGAGTGAGCTTTTGTTCATAGGCTTTGATTTGGTCTTGAAGGGTAGAATTTTTTAACTGAGATTCAGTTTTTTTGTGTATTATTTCCTCTTTTAAAGAAATCAAGTGTTGTTCTTTGTGGTGGAGTAGGTAGATGGTTTTGGATAGTGACTTGTCGGGTACTGTGGACTTTGGTCTTTTTGTGCCGACAGTTATTGTATATTGTTTTGACTTTTCTTAACTTTTCCATTCCTTCTAATCTTTTGACAAATCAAAAGGATCTTGAGCATCTTGGTATGACCTGTATTTTGACTTTGTAGACGAACCATCCTTGTTGAGGGAAGATTCTTCCATTTATGCAAGGAGCTTTTTCATTTTCATTTTTAATTTTGCTTTGGAAGATGACTTCTTGGAGGCTGAATTGTTGATTGTCGTTTCTGTAGAAGAGCTCGACTGGGTGGATTTAATGGCTTGTGTAGCTGGATTAATCTTGAGAGGCCGGGGGACCAGGAATTCAATTTGGACTTGTTGAATGATCCTGTCAACTTTGAAGGGGTCTCGTCATTTTGTATAATGGACTCTTAATACTATGACACATTGGCCTGTAACACAATATTGCCATTTAAAAATCCAAGAGATTTTGTGTTTTTTAGCGAAGACTAGAAGCAATGGGAATTGGTGGTCATGAGGGGGGACTTTGAACTTGGTTTCGAAGTAAATGACTTGTTCCCAAAGGGCTTTAGTAATAATATCATCATTTGGGCCGTAATCATTCCATCACTTAAGAAACCAAGAAGGAAGCTAACTTTTGAATTTATTATCAAAATTGATGAACCAAGAATGACTGAATATTTCATTTTGAAAGAGGAGAATTTTGAACCAAGCTTCAATGTAGTCATAAAAACTAAAAGTAAGTGAACTTTCTAATTTTATGGGCTCGGATGGATGCTTTCTCCATTCCTTAAGGGAGATAATTCGTAAAATGTACAGGGAGTGGTAGATGAATTTGTTGGGATCATTTCTATCAGGAACTGGCTTAATGAAGACATATTTTGTTTGGTAGAGGATGTCTTTATAGAATTGTAAAGTGTGACTAGGTGTGGTTGGTACCCATTGAAAGTTTGGGGGGGAAAACTGTTTGACTAATGCAATTGAATCTTTGGTGTTGGAAAAATGAGGTTCAATGTAGAAAAGACAATGGTTGGTTTTTTGAAGATATTCAGACCTTACCGAAGGATTATATCTAGTGGTTGGTGGAGCATTTGTGACTGGGGCGTGGACTAGGAATGGATCATGGGGAATAGTGAGTGCTGAACTGAAGGTAGGACAGGGCCCTATTGGAGTTCCTAAGATGGTGAATTTGTTGACTAAGGTTAGCGAGGTGGAAGACTCAGTTTTAACTATGGGTGGGGCCGAGCTAGGGGTGTAACCCCTTCTGGGACGTAGTTGTTGTTGTCTGTTTGCCATCAATGTTCTGCAAGAATTCTCGGGTAAGGAAATCTGGGATTGAATTGTCACTTCCACGAATATACTCTATATCAAATTGAAATATACTTAAAATGGAGTGCCATGTAGCAAAAATATGTTTAACAACTATATTTTTAACATCTTTTTCAAGAACATATTTTGCACTTTTACAATCTACTTTGAGTAAAAACTTTTGATTTAAAATATCATCTTGAAATTTACTAATACATAAAATAATTGCTAAAAATTCTTTTTCAATAATGCTATAATGTATATTGTATAACAATTGCTATAAATACATTTCGTTGGTCCTTTTCATGAAATTAAATTCTAAGTTAAATCTGAAGTAGTATATATACGTAGAGAGATATAAAGTGAAGTCCTTTGATTAAAGCTGGCAAAATGAGACACGACACGATAACACAACACGAACATGACATGAATTAAAAGGGTTAGGGTTGACCATAAAATAGTTTAAGCTATATAAGGGTCGACTCGAACACGACACGAAAATATTAGTATCGTGTTAGGGTCAAACTCGAGTAACCCTAACAACATGTTTGACACGATTATATTTTTATATATATATATTATTTTTATTCTCTTCTCTAATTGGTTATGGGTTAAAATATATTTATAAGTTGTAATTGAGTCGTGTCAAATTCAATTTGATTTTGAGCTAGCATGCTGATAGGAAAATAAAACAAGGTAATAAAATAAAATTCCATTGATAGAGAAAAAAATTACAACAAATATGAAAATGGTACAATATTCTCTTAGCTCTCACTCTCTAACTTTCCTTTGAACCCCCTCTCGCATCTGAATTGTGAAGATATATATAGACAATTGGTTTTTGCTACTTGCCACTTGTGCCATTAATGCAGATCCACCAACTTCAATATCATCAATTTCATTAGTGATTTTCCAACCACCTTGTCACCAACACACTCCCTCACATAACTATACACACACACACATACACACACATATATGTATTTATTACATTCTCCCCCACCAACTTTTTCTTTTTATTCATTTTTATCCTTCTTGCTTTCTTTTTCTTTTCTTTTGCAAATCAACCCCTGCATGAAATAAAAATATATACATATGAGAACATTATGCTAGATAAATTACTCTATTTTGTGTACTTATAAGCTATATAAGGGTCGACTTGAACACGACACGAAAATATTAGTATCGTGTTAGGGTCAAACTCAAGTAATCCTAATAACCCGTTTGACACGATTATATTTATATATATATATATATATATATATATATATATTCTTTTTATTATCTTCTCTAATTGGTCATGGGTTAAAATATATTTATAAGTTGTAATTGGGTCATGTTAAATTCAACTTGATTTTGCTGATAAACATGTTAAATAGTTCATTTCGTGTTGGATCGTGTCAAATTTAATTTAATATTTGTGATAAATAAGTTAAACTGGTTATATGGGTTGGGTCGGATTACCTGTTTAATTAATGAGTTGTGTTAGAGTTGAACATATTTAACATGTATATTAATCAGGTCTTTTTCGACACGACCCATTTCAGCCCGTCACGAACACAAATTGCCACACCTACCTTTGATTAAGACTGAAAAATATGACATTTGTATAACTTGTCATATGCGTGTATTGAATGAAGACATTATCAATTCATATTTATATCTATATTTATTACCTTCTTAAAATAAACAAATTTAATCTTATTATTATTAACCTCATCACCCATTGAATCTTTTTTTGATTCATCAAAGCTCGACACCTTTTACGGTAATCAAGGCTATAATATGAGTTCAATTGATGTGAGTAATGACAGCTTTTATGTAGTTTTATAAAGTTTATATGTAAATGATTTGAAAAAAAAATTTAAATGGAACATATTTGCGAACAAATTATAAAAATTATTTATATTTATCACAACTAATTAAACAAATAAAAAGACATCACATATTCTTGCACAAGTATTTAAATTGAAAGATGCAATACAGTTGTTCTCACTAGTGAATAAAATACATTACATATTAATAAACTTATGCATGATTGCCTTTTGTCGTGCAATGATTCATGCTTTTCCTGCTTTTGTTAGAGCTTTTAATGGATCTTCACGCATTATGTCTCTTTCAAACTCCACTTGAGTCATTCTTTCTCTTGTTTTTATCTCCAATTGTTTTCTTTGAATGTCTCTCAAACTCCACTTGTTTAAGTCGTTGTCTCTCTAGGCAAAGTTGAAGCCTAATTCGCTCTCTTTTACTCCTTGACAACATGCGGCTCTGTTCTTTTCTTAAAGCTCGCACTTCTGCAAGCAATGATTTCAGCATTGATAAAAGAGATTTCTTTTTGTTTTTATGATCCTTCATTGCTTTAAGTCTAGCAAGACGGAGAGCCATGCGAACATCCAATATTTGTTGGTGGGTTGTCATCATCAAGATTTACCGATCCTGGAGTTGATACTCTGAGAGTCAATGAGCCTGCTGTTATTGAAATCGATCTGAAGCAATTTCCAGGCTCATTACCATCCAGATTGATGAGCCTGGTGTTGTTGGACACCATACCGACCCCTCGTACAATATCAGAACAGAGATGTTTTTTTCTTCTTTAAACCTCCAGCCCCTGGAATGCAATGCAGTCCTGCAAAATACTTTCTAACTTAAATTACTATGGACCAAAAGTTACAAATTATTACCTTTCCAAAGTGTACATAATTTTTTACCACTTTGTTTTTACACCACTTGAATTCTCTTGAGAGGCTACCAAACAATTTCATAATTTTTCGGAAAGAAGTTTCAAGAGTTAATAATATTAAATAATATTTTTAAAAAAAGAAGAAGCAACAGCAAATACCAATGTCCCATATCCTAAGTTGTGAACAAAAAAATCACAAAGTGCACTAACCATGAAAAGAGCAAGAACAATGTTAGGGGAAAGAGAGATCAGAACTTCACAATCCATCCACACTTCTTTGGATCCAACCAACAATTATCTTGGACATTTACTACTATAACTTTAATGGGTATAGTGATGTCATTGCAAAAAGCAGGTGTGACCCCTCTTGTTGTCCCATTGAACTGCCATTGCTCACTAGCCGTGACCTTCCTTCATTCTTACTTCCTATTCCTAAAGACACCTACGATTTTCTCCCAGCATTCAAAAAGCACTTGGACATACTTGAAGCCGAAACATATCCACAGGTACTAGTAACTACGTTCGAGGCATTGGAATCAGACGCTTTACGAGGAATCAAGAAGCTCAACATGCTTGCAATTGGGCCGTTACTCCCATCAGCTTTTTTGGATGGAAAAGATCCATCTGATACTTCATTCGGAGGAGATATGTTTGAAAACTCGACAGGCTATGCAGATTGGTTGAACTCGAAGCCGAAGTTGTCTGTTGTTTATGCATCTTTCGGTGCTATCGAAGAAACAAATGGAAGAGATGGCACATGTAATCAGTGCCTAAAAGGTCATGTATTTGGTATGCTTTTACAAAATCAATTAAATCGTCCAGGACTGTGTGTAGTATGAATTGACTTCATTTTTGATTCACTATTTTGTAGGTCTCTAGATAAATTTTATTTTTGCTAAAGAAAGAGAAGTTAGTATAAATTGTTTGATCAATATTTTACAACTTCTCGTGATTTCTTGACACTAAAGTTCCTTATAATAATGCTAATTCATTGAATTTTCTCCAAGTTAATTCGAAAACACCACTTTGGTAGCAGTAAGAATCTTGACTTTTATACTCGACTCCATGACCACAAGATCTAGTGGCACTGTCATCCTAGAGAACACAAAGTTGAGGACTAATGACATTTTCAAGACTTGTTCTTCAACATATTTTCTCATTCACATCTGTAAAGAATATTCTGTATATTTTCAAACTAGTTTCCTGATGGAAATTTACTTCTAATATGCACACATATATATAAATTTCCATGTATATATCAACATATATAAATAGTAAATTCAGTTATCTCTTGAAGAGCCGAACTTTGCGGAAGCTTTGGATACAACCACCATTTGTGTCACGACCTTTCTACCTCGTCCGATAGAGCAACTACTAGAGTCGTCTATATAATTTCCACAATCCAAGACCTTGGTTGATGACTACCAAATAGATCAATTTGGGAGAGAGAGAGAGAATTCTAAATGGAGAGAGTTTTTCTTAATGAAACTCAAGCAAAGCTTTTTCCACTCTTCCTTCACAAAAATGAATTTCTCTCTCTTCTTCTACAACCACCGAAATGTTGTATATGTATATAGAGTATTAGATGAAATCATTGCTTTGTGGATGCTTTACTTTAGGATTAGTGGACATACCGCTACAATAATGGACAACCCATTATTCACAATAATAGAACCAATAATGTTCTATTTTATATTAATCCAATATCTCCCACTCGTCCACATAGAACTAATCTCTCATTTCTACCACATCTCTACATACAGGAAATGGATTGTGCGACTGGACGAGAAAGAATAGTGTAGGAGTACTATATTAAGCTACCATCAATTAACATAGTGCATCACTACCAACAAGTAATCTCATCTATGCCCCAAACTATTTCGTTACACTTGATTCATCATCCATTATCCTTCTCGAGACTTATCTCGATGCAATGATTGAATCCCTTAATCGATAATTGTACTCAAGACTATGTCCGGAAACAAATTCCAACATTGTTGCCCGGGCTATGAGTCACAATACGATAGTGTATCACGAAATTATTTTTCCCAGTCACTCACGTTAATCAAATTGGGCTTAACAGCTTTCCTAGATATGCCCCGCCAGACCGTATCAATCATAGTCCTTTAGGTACATACTAAAGTAGCATCATCAAGTCCTCTTATCATAACGTAGTTCTAGGTCATAAGGGTATAAACGAAACCAATACAACATGGTCCATAGAACTCACACAGTGATGAAGCAATGATACATTCAATCACTTTCTATCGGCAGTTGAAGCACATACAATATGTTTTGTATACTATGACGGAGCTCCCACTCAATTGGGCATGCCAAGCTCATATACGCCATACGAATCTTAGTCTAGTCGCTATCTCAGCGCCTAACCTGATTACTTCAACACAGTCACTATCTAAGCGCCTGTTTGAAGTATCACATTCAACTATTGTCAGGCAACATGAAAAATGTGGTATTTATTTCATGTTTGATTCTCATTAGAATCTCATCTTGGCCTTTTGTCAAGGCGACAAATGAATAATTCTTTGTACATAACTAAGAATTTTTTGTCTCATCTTGCTCGCTATCTAAGCGCCAAGACGATTTCTCGTGTGAGAGAGACAATCCATGCCTGTTGACATTCATAAGAAATGTATCGTAATATGCATAGAATCATATTAAAACTAAAATGTCATTTAGTGTCCATTACATCACATCTTGAGTAACCCATACTTCTTACATGGGATATGAAAACATCTCTAGGGATAGGTTTAGTCATTGGGTCAACCACCATATTGGCTGTGGATATATGTCTTAGGACCACCTCCTTTTGCGCAACCATATCTCGAATGTAGTGGTAACGAATACCAATGTGTTTGGTTTTTCCATGATACTTGGGATCTTTTGCATATGCCAAAGCTGCCATATTATCACAAAGAATGACTGTAGCATCTTCTTTGTGTGATGCTAAGTCAAATCGTCTCAAAAAATTTCGTAACCAAACTGCCTCTTGCACTGCAGCTGAGCAAGCTATATACTCAGACTCCATTGTTGACAGAGCTACACATGATTGTTTCTTGCTACTCCAAGTAACAACTCCTCCACAAAGAAGGAATGCATATCCCGAAGTGGATTTGTGATCATCTCTATCACCAGCCCAGTCCGCATCACTGTAACCTTTCAATCTCATGTCCCCACCTTTGTAGGATAATATTAGATTTTTAGTGCCTTGGAGATACCTAATTTTTTTTTTACTGCTTTCCAATGAACAACTCCAAGGTTACTCTGGAACCTACTGACTAATCCCACTGCAAAGCAAATGTCTGGTTGAGTACACAACATAGCATACATCAAACTACCAATTGCACTTGCATAAGGTATTTTGGACATCTCATTCTTTTCTTCATTTGTTTTAGGGCATTGACCTAGATGTAAGTCGCATCCTTTTTCTATAGGAGTATCTATGGGCTTGGAGTGATGCATCCGAAACCGTTCAAAATTCTCTTTATATAAGTCTCTTAAGACAAACACATAAATTTCTTTGATCAATCTCTCAGGATCTTCACCCCTAAGACATTACTTGCTAAGCCCATGTCCTTCATCTCAAAAGTTGAGGACAACCACTCTTTAGTGGCTTTTATCTCCTTCATATTGTTCCCATCAATCAAAATGTCGTCAACATATAATGTAAGGATAAGAATACTATACTTGGATCGTTTCACATACACATAGTGATCTTCCTCTATCATCTCAAACTTATGAGACAACATGGTAGAATTGAACCTTTTGTTCCACTGTCTAGATGATTACTTGAGACCATAAATAGAAAGCTTAAAATGACACACTTTGTCCTCTTGTCATTTGACTACAAAACCCTATGGTTGAGTCATATAAATCTCTTCATCTAGTTCTCCATTAAGAAATGCAGTTTTAAACATGTAGTGAAAAATTTCTCCATTCTAAGCATGTTATTGTACAAAAGTGAAAGTATAAATCATATTAAATTTCACAACAAACACTCTCTTTCCCATCTTACCAATCTTCTTTATTTGTTTTGCAATATGAGGATGGACTATTAACTACATTAGCAACATCACTTTCTGCTAGTTGGCTAATATTTAGCAAAAAGTCCTTTTCCTATGACCTAAACCCACATTGATTTTGTAAATTAAGAACTAGAAACCCTAATTTTTTTTCTGATGCCTTCAATATATTATCAGCAATCAAACAAGCCCAAGTGGGTGAAAATTGTAAGCATTGGCAACATCAGCAATTAATCAATATCATTAAAAAAAAAGACTGATCTGCATATAAAAAAAATCAATTTTGTAAATTAGGGTTGAAAAAGAAAAAGAATTACTCACTTTGTTGGGCTATTGGAGGTCAGGTACTTGGAATCGGAGCTAGAAAGTGTTGTCATCAAAACATTGGAGAAAATGGAAGGGAAAGATGGTTAATGGAGGAAAATAGGTTAGGGCTGCTTGGTATAAAGTTTTTAAAAGGAAAATTTGAAAATGAAAGGGATTTTGGACTTTGGAGGGAAATAATTGGGCCTTTCTTCATCATTATTTTTTTCAAAATTTACTTTTTATTTATTGATACATTGTTTATTATTGTGCTATATAATTAAAATGGAGAGTAATTAAAGGATTTTTGAGAAAAAGGGATATGCAATTTAATGAATATTTTGTTTTAATAAACTAATGATAGTATAAGGTTTTGTCATATCATACCAAACAGAAAGAATAATGTATATTTTAAAAACAATTTAGTTATTGATTTTCTTTTTTTAGTTTTTTGTTTTTCCTTGACAAAAAACATCAAAAACGCATACACCCATTTACATTTCTCTTCATAGGAAAAGTACAAATATATATATATATATATATATATATATATATATATATATATATATATATTACAAATTGATTGAAAATGCAAAATGAGGATCAGTAACATAGTTGTCAGAAACCGATCCATAATCAACTGTCAAAGCTCTCTCAAACTTGCCCACTAAGTTTTGAATCTTCCATCCATAATCAACGGTCAAAGCTCTCTCAAACTTGCCCACTAAGTTTTGATGTATTACCTCCAATCCTTACACTTATATAAACCCTCACACACCACCTCATTTCATACACAGCTAGTTTTCTCTTTATCTGTCACAAAAAAACTGAATCTATAGTTTTGCACTGCTCATATACCACTCTCTTACATATATAGCTTTCCTTTCCTTTGTGCAACACAAACACAGCCTTCAATATGGTGCATTGCCACATTCTCCTTTTAAGTAATCCGGCGCAAGGCCACATCAATCCATCGATCCAGCTAGCCAAGAAGCTCGTAGCAATGGGTGTTAAGGTCACCTTTCTCACAAGTGTCTCTGCTCATCGGTGCATGACCACATCCAACAGCTCAATCCCGAACGGCTTATCTTTATCGGCCTTCTCTGATGGCTATGATGACGGGTTCAAAGGCGACATGGAACATTACTGGTCTCAGCTCAGAACTTGCAGTTCCAAAGCCATGGCAGAACTCATCAAGGCCTGTGATGAAGAAGGCTACCCGATAACTTGTTTGATCTACACTATGGTTCAACCGTGGGCTGCTGAAGTTGCTCACGCCCATCACATCCCATCCGCAGTTCTATGGGTTCAACCAGCCACAGTTTTCACTATCTACCACTATTACTTCAATGGCCATGGTGATGCCCTTCAAGATATTATCAATAACCCCTCAAGCTCCATTCAGTTGCCAGGTTTGCCATTGCTCAATAGCCGCGACCTTCCCTCCATTCTAGTTCCTCCACACTCACAAATATTCAGTTGGGGAATCCCTGGGTTTAAAGAGCAGCTAGACATACTAAATGCCGAAACCAACCCAAAAGTACTCGTGAACACATTCGATGCAATCGAGACGGAGGCCTTAAGAGCTTTGGATAAGCACAATTTGATCCCAATAGGACCATTAATAGTCCCCTCTGATGCTTCATTTAGAGGAGACCAGTTTCAAAAATCAAATGGCTACGTTGAATGGTTAAACTCCAAGCCCGAATCATCTGTTGTTTACATATCATTTGGAAGCCTAGCTATGTTGTCCAAGCAACAAACGGAGGAGATTGCATGCGGGTTGTTGGAAAGCCATAGGCCATTTATGTGGGTCATAATAGCAAAAGAAAATAATGAGAGAGAAGAAGATAAATTGAGTTGCTTAGATGAATTGGGAGAAGAAGGATTGATAGTGCCATGGTGTTCGCAAATGGAGGTTCTATCACACCCATCAGTGGGATGTTTTCTGAGTCACTGTGGGTGGAATTCTACCTTGGAGAGTTTGGCCTCTGGGATACCAGTGGTGGGGTTTCCACAGATGATGGATCAGATGACAAATGCAAAGCTTATCCAAGATAATTGGAAGATGGGAGTGAGAGTGGTGGCAAATGAGGAAGGAATAGTGGAAAGGGAGGAGATTAGAAGTTGTATAGAAATGGTGATGGGAGACGGCGAGAGGGGAAGAGAAATGAGAGGAAACGCAAAGGAATGGAAGGAATTGGCATGGGAAGCTATGAAGGATGGTGGATCAATCGATATGAATCTCAAAGCTTTTGTGGATGGACTTCAAGATGGTCATTAGTAGCTAGGACAGAACTTTATTCATGAAAATGATCGAAATGGTGTTTTTGGAAGAAATAATAAGCATTTGATTGCAATTCACTCTAGCATTTGGCATGTCAAATTAAGTATAAGCAATGAATTTATTAGTTTATGATGGAAATTTGATCTTCACTACTTCTCTTCTTCCAAATATTCCTTTGTTTCCTGATCTACTACAAACTAGTTTTTTCTAAAATATATATAAATTACATTTTAACTTTTTAGAAATTAATACCAATATGTTTATCTTTGGGATATTTCATTCCACCGAGGAGCAATAATCTCTAGCTAAAACTTATGAAGGAAAGAGTTTATGGGAGGGACCAAAACCTATTGCCTTGCCATCTTTTAAATCTCAAACTTGCACCTTTAACGAGTAATAATCGTTTGATTATCTCAAATTTTTGTGATTACCCAGCCATCATTTGCAGACATAACTCAGCAAGTTTACTTGAAATTGAAAAGAACTCCACTTCCAATCCCTGTACAAAATCTAGGGTAAAATGCAATAAACCCCCGAATTAGTGGGGTAGTGCAACCCACTGATTTTGTTTCATTTAGCCCTATTAGCTCAATGAAAAGAGTAAAAGACCAATTTACCCTTACTGAAAGAGAGGATACAACCACCAAACACGAGAAATACAACACATCCAACACAATTATCACCCCTCACTTGCGCCATTAATGGTCACAAAGCTCTGCAACTCTTCCGCTCAAATCCAACTATGAAAACCCTACGGAGCTCCAAAGCACCACTCATCACTATTATTACGTTGAAATAATAGTTTCCATATGAAATCCTCAAAAGTTTAATGATTTAGTCAAATATCCCAATATATGACTTAATTTATGAGAAAACATTTAAAAATCCAATATATTAGAAAATTTTAATATAATTTAGACTTTTAAATTAAATATTTAATTATTGATATATATATTTTTAAAAATTAATATATTTAAATAGAATCTAACAATTTTACTTATCCATAACAATTCAACCTAAACTCTCGATTTTCTACCTTGACTCTCCATTGTGAGACCCTTCATCAGTAATCATTCTAAACAAGTTGTTCCACACAAGCAAAGTCTAAATCTTCCATCCATAATCAACGGTCAAAGCTCTCTCAAACTTGCCCACTAAGTTTTGATGTATTTTGACCGATAGGGGAAGTTGAGGGTCTCGAGTTGCGGAGTTGAGATATATTTTAAAAATAATATGATTAGGTAAAATCTTACAATTTTACTTACCCTAAATAATTTGATAAACTCTTCTTATTTTCTACCTAGACTCTCCTGATTGTGACAGCCTTAATCAGTAATCATTCTAAACAAGTTGTTCCACACAAGCAAATTCAAAATCTTCCATCCATAATCAACGGCCATAATCAACGGTCAAAGCTCTGTCAAACTTGCCCACTAAGTTTTGACGTATACCTCCAATGTTGTCATGAACACAATTATTCAACCTGTTATAAAAAACAATAATTAACTAAACCGATAAGTAAAAATGTTGTCATATATATATATATATATATATAGAGGAAAAGAATCAGGTTCATTCTTTCTATGACTGAACTTCCTTTCATTCATATGTGGCGGATTGTGGTTGGTTGCACGGTATTCAATTATCCACATCAGCAAAGCTCATATACATATATTTGTATATATCACATACTCATATACATATATACGGAATTGTTTGGAAATACTAGTTTTGACTTCTGAAAACTACACCATTTTGGATCCAAATCAAACACATCCTAAAATTGAAATTAAAACATGTCCTAATTGTGCGAACTACTGTAGCAAGCTTCATCTTCAGAACTGTATTTCTTCTTCCCCTTGAGAGCTCCATTGTGCGAACCACTGTATCAATTTTCATCTTGAGAACTCTGTCTTTCTTCTTCCCCTTGAGAGCTCCTTTCTATTCTAGCCCTAACCCTAGAAATCCCCAATTTATAACCTAACCCCAAACCCTAAAAATCACGGGAGGGAATCCGTAAAACCCCCCAATTTAGGTGGATAAGGGCAATTCATTAGTCGAAATGGTGGATAAGGGCAAGGATGTTGCCGGTGCGTCAAAGAAATCACCCACGGGAAAAGCTTGGTCGAAGACGAAGTTGAAGAGAGGCGGCAAAAAAGGAGTGAATAAATCGGCGAAAAACAAGCCATCATCTTCTTTTGGGGCCATCCCTCCTCCATCGTCCATAAATATTCCAGTGGAAAATTTGCATAGACTTAGGTATGTCATCCTAAAATCCATGTTTGTTAATTTGGTATGTGATATGTTTGAATGTCGATTTTTCAAGCGGTTGAGTTTAGAGTTTTCAATTGAGGGTTACATTGTAGAGGTGTTTAAATTAGGGTTTCTTAGTTGAGTTTAGAGTTTTCAATCACCATGGCCATTGCAGTCCATAGACCTATGAGCTTGGAAAGTCTCCGGTAGTTTTGGGATCCGTTGAGGCTGCAAAATTGCAGAAACCATCTTCCCATCCCATTATTTTATTATGTTTAGTAGATGTATAACATGAAACACATACCGAAACACACAGAAGGAGATTTTTGTTCTCATTACTTGGTGGCCAGGAGAAGTAAAATGGTGAAATTATCATAGATGAACACTCAAGTTCGGATATCATAAGACATCAATAGTTAATATGTTTAGAGTTTTCAATTTAGGGTTGCATAAAACTTCTTAATTTATCCTTGATTATGCTGTGTCTCTTATCGGAAAAAAATAAATAATTTAGTAAATAAATAAAGGATAGAGAAATGTACAAATAATTCATCTAAACATTCATATCCAAAATCTCACAAGACTAATTTGAATTTAAGCGAAAGAAACTAATATAAATATTCATAAGCACATAGTCCCAAGACAGAACAGAACAATAAATTAACCTGAATGACGTACCGAGAAACGAACTTCAACTTAGTATTTGCATATATAAAAGAAACATTCAGAAAAAACCTTATCTAAGCTATCCGAAGACCCATTTGAGGTTTAAGCATGAAAAACTAACAAAGTTCTTTAATTTATGAAACTTGGGATAAGTTGTAAGATATAAAACAAAGAGTCCAAATTAACGAAACAAAATTCCAGTAATAACAAACTTCAACTCAGAAATTTGATACATAAAGACTAAACTGAATATTCGTAAGTAAACTATCCAAAGACCCATTTGAGATCTACATCCCAAATCCTTGGTGGAAAAAAATCAAGTCCAGTCCTTCTCTGACTGAACCTGCTTCCATTCACACATGACGGCTTTTTATTGGCTCAATTTTCCTCCTTAGCAATCAAGTCTCCACATCAACATATATCATTATATATATAATTCACTGTGTATATCATATACTTTATACGGAACTGTTTTTATATACGGAACTGTAGAAAGTTTGACTTCTAAATAATTTGGCTCCAACACGTGGTGAATTTCAAATTGGGTCCAAAGTTTTGGTTTTTCAATTGAAATTGAACACTGTAGCAATCACTTGTACCTTCTTTCCCTTGAAGACTCCGTTTAAGTGTTGCTTCTTCCTTGAGATCTCCAAACTGAAATTGAACACTGTAGCAATCACTTGTGCCTTCTTCCCCTTGAGCACTCCGTCTAAGTGTTGCTTCTTCCCTTTGAGACCAAATTGATTCATCAACCATCAAAACCTAACCCTAAAAAACACGCGAGCCAAACCCACAAAAAATTCCCAATTTATTACTCGAAATGGTCGATAAGGGTAAAGGCAATGATGTTGGCGTACGCGAAGGAAAAACTTCGTCCAAGATGAAGCGGAAGAGAGCCACGAAAAAAGGAGTAAAACCGGTGAAAAAAAGAGCATCATCTTCTTTTCGACGGACCGTCCCTCCTCCTCCATCTTGCATCAATATTTCGGTGGAAAATTTGCATAAACTTAGTTATGTGATTTTTTACTCTGGGTTATTGTCAAGTGAAATGTAATTCAAAGTCTCTATTTAGAGTTTAGAGTTGTCAATTTAGGGTTGAGTTTAGAGTTTTCAATTTAAGGTTGCATTTTAGATGAATTTAATTTAGGGTTCAGTTTAGCTTTGCAATTTAAAAAGGATTTTGAATTTGGGGTTTCAGTTTAGAGTGGTTTTATTTAGGGATTTAGGGTGATTTTAGGGTCTATATTTGCAATTATATGTGCTATTTTAGGTGCTTTATTCCATGATTGATATGTATGTTACTATACTCCTCTAGTTAAAATCATGAATAGTTAATATGTTAGAGTTTTCAATTTAGGGTTGCATTTTAGAGGGGTTTAATTTAGGGTTGATATCATATTTTTCCACATATTTAAAAATCTGTACAAATATATATATGTTAACTCTTGCCTCAAATCAAAATAAGAGATAATTGTTTAGTTCCAAAGATTATATAGGAACATTTAGATCGATATTTCTAAACAAAGAAAAACAAAAAGTGAAAGTGAAAATATTCGTCAAATTATTTATTTCATCCTTAATCTTCAAATTATCAACAGTTGTAAATTTTTTATGTGCAATGTCACTGGAAAGAAATTAACTTTGTAAGAAACAAATTTTGTGCATTGTAGTCGAATATATACTCCAACCTTGCAAGTCATAAGAAATATACATCTAGTGAAATGTGCCAAAACAATTATAGAAGAGTGGTAAAAATAGTGTCTATAGTGTCTCATTGGTGGTGATTTTCTGCTTTTGTTCTTGTGTGTTGTGTTTATCTATGGTAAATGAACAGATTCCATCCCTATCTAGATACTATTTTCATTTGGATAAGAACTCTCGCTGATGAGAGATTGCATTTAATGTGGGTCTTATCATTCGATCAATGCACTTAATTCATTGTCAATTATCTAATACTTGATTTCTGCTATTGGGTATTGAGCATTCTCTCCCCCCTTATGTAGACCTCGGGCAGTGGTAGCTTACTAGTAACAAAGCTTAGTCCCCTTCCATTGAAGTGATTCTTCAGAAGTCGACCACCTAGGTACTGCTTTTCAGATTCCATCATTTACAAGATAAGAGAGGGAGGGTCAGCTATATTTTTCCATCCTTGATCTCTACCCTCTAGAGCGTATCCAGAAAATTGAGCTCTCATGGTGTTACCTTATAAATGTTAGTTGTAGTTAGTTCAACTCGCACTAGGAACCCCAAAGTATAGAAAGGCACTTCAGACTTACATGAGTATGGAGAAACCTAAGAAGGATACATGAGGAACCTCATCCTATAGTGGTGGGTTCTCTTATGAGGAAGGGGTAGAACATAGAGAGAAACATTCCTGAACTTGCCATTCAATTTGCATTAGGGAGCAGCATTTTTGGGAAAACGCTTGACTTCTATGTAAATGTGACATTTTTGGCCACATGTTAACAATGGCAGGTGACAATTGACCATTTATAACATTCCATACTTTAGTGCTTAATCCAATCTAAGACGGTAACTGAGTTCGAAAGAGTAACCCAGAATCATCTGAGATGCTCTCACATATGGGAAATTTGTAGGAAAAGAATACACTGTGAATCAAAGTCAAAATTTTAGTTAACTAATACAAGAAGCACCTGCAGGTGGAAGATAACTTCATTTGGGATACTCCTAGCATTTGAAGAAACACCTTACTTCTGCAAATCATGTTTATATTAGTAGATCCCTACAAATATGCATGAGTAATATTGTGAATGATAAGCACACTTGAAAGAGCATAAACGATGCATAATGAGAGAACGAGATGTGAAGAAAAAAAATCAAGGCTAATTCGTACAAATAATTAATTATACTTCACCAAAGTATAATAACAATAAAAGTTATGCAACATGATTCCTCAATCAAACAGTGGAACCACAAATAAAGGTTAAATTAAGAGAATATATCTCAAGACCTTAAAATGAAAAAGTTGTCTAGAAACCAACCCATGTTTTTGAGAGTTGTATTGTACAACATATGAATACAAGAAAAAAAGTCAAAAATCTAGTGCAAATGATTAACCACTTCTCTGCCATGTTATGCTCGCAACCATTTTCTTTAAGGAAAAAAAATAGAGGGAGTAAGCCTGGCTCTAGGTACTAAATCAGACACACATGACAATGTCATCTTATGCACATACTTCTGGTGCGAATGAGCCCTTCGTAAGAAGCCCCTCAAGGAATAAGTCATCGTCTTCATCTTTATGAGGGATTACATATTTCTCCAAGAACTTCGTATTAGTCATCTTGAATCCAGTTGCCAAATTAGGCTCTTTTAGAAGAAAATTCTTCGTTTCCAAAAAATCCAAAACTATTAGCTGTGGTTTAAGCCTATTTTCAACACTAAAAACAAGAATTTCCGAGCAATGAACGAAAAATGAAATATCAAATTTTCCCATACCAAGGAAAAGCTGTGCTATGGCCTTAATTTTCCTCTATGATACGACAAATGCTATCGGCACTGTCCTAAAAACCAACGAAATGTCATCTTCCGAAAATCACAAACTCTTAAAAAGCTCCAATTTCACCTCCCAAGTCTCTAATTTCATCGAACTAATAACCCGAATGGCATAAAGAAACATCTTAGATTTCCTATCAAATCCCATCTCATCAACCCTTTTGACAAAGTTTTCAAGTTTTGTAGGTTTATTCAAGAAAAAACTTGGGAAATTGTAGACTTGTTTCTTTATTTGCGACAAACTAACACCACAGCTCTTCAAAAATTCTACATTGGGTATCATAGTTTTCTCCAAATTAGTCTTCAAAAACCACCCAGATGACTTCAACATCTTACACACATCCACATTCAATTCGAAAACACTCTTCAATGCTAAAATCGACTGGCCAATCTGTTTATCGACGCTATTAGTGAGAATCCATGGGTGAGATGAAACACTCTTCAATGCTAAAACACTCTTCAATGACACACATCCGCATTCAATTCCAAAGTAACTAATTCTCTGCTATAAAGTATGAGGTGAGAGTACCCTTGATTGAAAATGTTCATGTCCTCTAGGCCCGACCTCATATCTTGGGTTGGGGATGCCTTTGATTATATTTTATCTTGTCTATTAACTTTGTATATAAGAGGACTTGGAATGCTTTGGTTGATTGCTTTGAATTTTTTAAAATTTACAGTTCATTGTGAAACAAGGATGAAGGTAAAGAGGATAAGAGAACTGGGTTCCAACGGTCACACTTGAAACTATTTATCAACACCATGTCCCAGCTCTCCGTTGACCAGCGGAAAATGGTCGAGAATATTGGGTTTGGAAAGCTGTTGGAGCTCAACTGCAATGTCATAGGCAAAGATTTAACCATGTACTTGATTTCTAACTTCGACTGTAGAACCAACCGAGTTTTACTTCCTCATGTCGGAGAACTTCATGTCAATGGCTGTGAAGTGGGAAATGTATTTGGAATACCCACTGGTTTACACAAAGTGCCTACGAAACAACATTTTGAAAGGGCAGAGTGGATAGTGGCAGCCGGTCTTTACGAGGCTGATGGTTTGAAGATATCCAAGGTTGCTGAAAAAGTCATAAATGAAGAAAATAACGAACAATTCAAACGACTGTTTGTTGTATTGGCTTGTGCTGCTGTGCTAACACCAACGTGCCGTGATGATTGTCAATTGTCCATGTTGCCTGCTGTTACCAAAGTCGAGGCCATTGCCACGTACAACTGGAAAAAATATGTTGCAGATGCGCTTGTGAAAGCTATAAAGCCTGGATCAGGGGGGTCGTTAAAGACTGCCTATCGTGGATGCTTGTTGTTCTTGCATGTATTGTGCATTATGTATATATATTGTTTGTTATCCACTGAATGTAAGAATTGTTATTAATTTTTTTTACCTTTACAACAACTTCTATACTATATGCGTTTTGAGTCTGTCCAATTTCATTACCCGCAAGGCAACATTCAAACCCTTGCCTATTGGATGGCGGACTTTGTACGCCGCATAATTAAATGGGATGAGGGTATGGGCGCATATGGCACACACAAGGTAAGACATGACATTTATATTTATGTTTTAGTTTTAAAGTTTCTTCATAAATTTATGGTGTTTAATATGTCCATAGTTGATCCCGGTTGCTGCTGGTACTGCAAGCACCAATATCAGTCTGCCAACCATTGGTTCCACTGGTTGTACGTCGGCAAATAGCGAGAAAGCACGCAATGTGCACATGGAGGACTCGGTGGACGTCGAAGCTGATGTAAGTTAATGCCTACGTATTTATGTTGTATTTTCTTTAGTATTTATGTTTCCTAAGCTATTGCCTAAATTATTTGCGGTTCTGTGAATATTTGCAGGAAGTAATTCATTGCATGAGGTGTGTAGCCTCACAGATTTTGGCTACTGCTGATGAGTGCGCGAAAAAGCTCAGAAATAAAGCTAATAAGCTTGAGAATCTCAAGAGAAAGAATGACAAGAAGAAGGCCGATGGCAGAACTGAGGTTAATGTTGTTGAGCGACCGAAAAGGAGGACGGCAGGCGTGAAGAGTGCCGAGGTCAGAGATATGTCCAAGGGCAAGGGCAAGTGTGTTGTTGAAGAAGTAAGGGAAGAAGCGGAAATAAAGTCGGATAATTCAGAAACAGAAGAAGAGGAAGAGTATAGAGATTCCCAGTCTGAATCTAATTCTGATTCGAAGAAAATGATCAAGAGGAAGAGTATAGAGAAGATGAAAAATTGTCAAGATGAGATGCTCTATCAGTGGATGAAGGAGTAGAAGAAGAACAAAGCAGGGGAGAACACACACCCCTACATGGAGACTCATATGAGGCCCCGGGGTCTGAAAAATTTGGAGAAGGTGTACTGTAATCAAATGTACAAGAAGAAAAAAACTGTACATGGAGGACAAATGACTGTAGGAGAAGGAAGAGGCAACAAAGAAGTTGATGGTGCAGCAGGAAATCGAGAAGCAGTAATGTCAAAGATGGTTGTGCCAAATATTGATGATGGGATAGGTGAAGGATATACAGAAGGTGAAGGTGTAGCAGCAGAAGCCACCGACTTAGATGGAGATCGTCAACTTGCAGGCCTTGTGTATAGTCTAGCGAAAGAACACATTGGATTTTCCATCCAAGAGGAATATCAAATGGTGGCAACTGAAGTTACTCCAACGCCTAAGAAGGCGCGACGGGTATCCTTTTCATCTTCAAAGACAATCTCAAAAGGGGGCGGTAGTGGAAAAAGGAAGACGAGAGACTGTGAAAATGCCGGTAAGGGAAAAAGGAGTAAGAGGCCTGGACGTTACGCGTACTCGCCATGGATTCAAACTGTAGAAGAAGTAACCAATCTCTTCGATTACCAGTTGGATCTTCTCCATTATGCCTCCATGGAATATGCCTCGATGGAAGGTTGCGATGAAAGGTGTGTGAGGAAACTGGTAACAATTTCTGTTCTTTTCTCTACATTCTAATACTAGTTTGTTGCCGACTATTAATCGTACTATTTTGTTTGTTATATCAGGGAGGTTTTGGTCAAGTATGGAAACCAAACTCTGGAGCGCCGACACCTTCAGACTCTCTTCGAAAAACAATGGCTGGTTGACACTGTAAGTGAACTCGTACATTCCCAATGACTTTCATAGAAGGAAATACTAATTAATTAATCAGAACTTTTTCTTGGAAAAAGTGAGTGATGCGAACAATAATTGTTTTTACATGAAATTCATATGCGAAAATTATGTAATGGTTTCCATACTAATGAGTTGTAATTTATAATAATTTTTATTTAATTTACAGTAATTCGGTGATTAATTCCTCCTCATCGCTCATTATTTCCTTGATCAATTCATAAACCATTTTCTCCACTGATATTACACTTTTTAAATGCAAGTGAAATATTTTTGGGGATGGGCCATGATTAGTTTAATAAATTTTTTCCTAAATATACCACTCTCGGATTGAACACATGTACTTAATGTATTTGCTGAGAAGCTGAACCAGAGGGAAAAAGGAGAAAGACGAGGGAAATACTATTTCAAATCCCAAGTCGTTGCGAAGATAGAAGTAATGGGCGGTTGCGGTAGGAAGAAAAAAGCTCACCCTTCGACAATGACTCCTGAAGAGCTGTTTACTTACTATAAGAGAGTCTCACCATGTCCGTATTTGGATAATGTGAAGGATGCCGAGCTGGTACATTATGATTCTTAATTGCCATGACTTTTTGATATTTCATATTACTCATTCATCTCATTTTCTTATCTCTGCTTACCTTGCCTATTGTTTAAGATATTTTTCCCAGCTTGCGTAGATCGCCATTGGTTTCTATTAGTTGTTAACCAATGACGCAAATCCGTTGATTACCTTTGCTCGAGGGGAAAACAATTCAGATACCGTCCGTTGATGAAAACACTGGTACCTTCGAACAAATTTTAAAAGGTTTATTTTATATATAGGGTACAACCGTTATTATTTCTTGTCTCATGTAAAACAACCTCTTAGTGTGACTTTGCGGGGTGCATATTCGGAAAGGACTTCACCAACTACGTCTACACAAAGGTCCAAAACATACCCATATCAAAGGACGGGTAAGAGGCAACCGATTATTCTATTCCACTTTGAGTTATATTGTTAAATAAGTTTACAAATGCACAACATAATACACTCTTATGACTAGGTCCTCATGTGGTACCTTTGCGATGCAAAATATGGAGGCTTGGAACGGCCAATGCTTGGTTGGAGACTTGATCTCGGTGAGTTTTCAGAATTGTCCACAGAAATCTATACCCTTCCATCACCCCTTTATTTTTCGATCCTAACATCTTTATTTTTAATGAATACAGACCGATCCTGTGTACTTGCGTTTGGAATTTTTGCTTAAATTGATGGACGACCCCAGCAACGAACAAATGAAATATTTAAGGACTAAGTTAAAGGAAATGTATTGACGGTAACCAGAAACAATTATTTTTTCTGAGCTACGATGGTTGTAAAACTTTGGGGGTCCTTTTTTCTGTGACTATAATGTGTAGTGTTAATAGAATTTTGGTTGGCAACGTAATTTTAGTCGTTAGCAAGTAATTTTCTTTCCCATTCCATATATGTTGGTTTAGGGTTTTGATCTATTTTTTACATCACAATGCTATGTGAAGTCGTGTATAGAAAGCACAATGATGATATGATCTACTTTTTAAAGATCTGAGGCATTACCACAGTTGTTATAATTGCGTTAATCGACCCGGTTGAAGTGTTGATATTGTAAAAATTATCAGCTGACCACTACAATACACAATATTTGTTTCTTCCAAAGTTAATTCATTTCAAGCTACACATCAAAAAAATAAAAATAAAAATAAAGGCTTGATAGTTTAAACATTTTGGATGCTAAAAACAATTATGACGTATATTTTTACATTCGTTTTTTATTTATTTTACAAATATCAAGGTAAACGTTCGTATGCAATGTTCGGAACTCACAACTTATCTCTTACTAGAGGTTTCATCCAACAATTACAATATATTGATGATTTACATATGTAGGTAAATACGGAATAACAATCTTGAAGATATTTTACTTATTAAATTTTCTATAGCCCCGTTACCACTCTTCTATACCCTATTTCACACAATTGTCCTATATGTAAATTTTGTACGTGAGGGAAGGGTCAATGAAGGAGCTGACTACAATGCACAATATATATATATATATATATATATATATATATATATATATATGTAAAACTGTTAATTCCTATCCAGTTACATTGCACATCTAAATAGAAAAAGGGTTGCAAGTTTAGAGATTTCGGATGAGGAGTAAACATTGACGATTGATTAATTCCACGTTCAATTTTTTCAATTGCTGGAGATATCGACATACAGGTTCCTCTACAATCATCGACACCTCAAACATTATCTCTTCTCTCTATTTTGTCCAAAGGTGAACTTAATTATTTATACTCATGACTCACATATTTGTCTTACAAAATCTTCAACATATTTCAATACGATAAATGGTTATATCCTCCTTGCCGCTCTTCTATACCCTCATTCACACAATTGTCCTCTATGTATAGTTTGTACGTGGGGGAAGGCTGGAGTATACGCCCGACGACAATGCGTAGAAAATATATGTAACATTGCTCATTCCCTTACCGTTAGATTGCATATATAAATAGAATAATGCTTGCAAGTACAGAGATTTCCAAGAAATAATAAACTTTGACGATTGATTAATTCCACGTTCACTCTTTCAATTGCTGGAGATATCGACGTACAGGTTCCTCTACAATCATCGGTACCTCAAACATTATCTCTTCTTTCTATTTGGTCCAAGGGTGAACTTAATTATTTCTACTCATGGCTCACATATTTGTCTTACAAAATCTTCAGCATATTTCAACAGGAAAAATGGTTATATCCTCCTTGCCGCTCCTCTGTACCCTCATTCACACAATTGTCCTCTATGTATAGTTTATACGTGGGAGAAGGCTGGAGTATACACCCTACGACAATGCACATAAAATATATGTAACATTGCTCATTCCCGTAAGGTTATATTGCACATATAAATAGAATAATGATTGCAATTACAGAGATTTCCAAGAAATAATAAACTTTGACGATTGATTAATTCCACGTTCACTCTTTCAATTGCTAGAGATATCAACGTACATGTTCCTCTACAATCATCGGCACCTCAAACATTATCTCTTCACCCTATTTGGTCCAAGGGTGAACTTAATTATTTCTACTCATGGCTCACATATTTGTCTTACAAAATCTTCAGCATATTTCAATAGGACAAATGGTTAAAGCCTCCTTGCCGCTCCTCTGTACCCTCCCTCACACAATTGTCCTCTATGTCTATTCTGTACGTGGGGGATGGCTCGAGTATACAGCCGACAACAATGCACAACAAATGTATCTAACATTGTTGATTCCTCTACACTTACATTGCACATATAAATAGAATAATGATTGCAAGTACAGAGATTTCCAAGAAATAATAAACTTTGACGATTGATTAATTCCACGTTCACTCTTTCAATTGTTGGACGTATGGACGTACAAGTTCCTCTACAATCATCGGCACCTCAAACATTATCTCTTCACCCTATTTGGTCCAAGGGTGAACTTAATTATTTCTACTCATGGCTCACAAATTTCTGTTACAAAATCTTCAGCAGATTTCAATAGGACAAATGGTTATAGCCTCCTTGCCGCTCTTGTATACCCAACTTCACACAATTGTCCTTTATGTATATTTTGTACATGGGGGAAGGCTGGAGTATACACCCGACGATAATGCATAGAAAATATATGTAACATTGTTCAGTCATATACACTTACATTGCACATATAAATAGAATAATGCTTGCAAGTTTAAAGATTATCGATGATGACTCAAACATTGACGAATAATTCCACATTCACTATTAATTTTGCTGGAAATATCGAGCTTAACGTTCATATACAATCATCCGGAAAAAAAAAATCATCTCTTCATTTTAATGGCTCGAAGAGTCAACATATTTGTATACTGATGGCAGACATATTTTTCTTACATTGTACTATAACTTTATCTTACATAGTTAATTTGTTTCCAGTTACATCGCACACTGTAATGTATAGTGATGAGGGGTCCTTTAAATATTTAGACTCATGAATAAATAATTGTTTTAACCAGCACACGATTATATACTTGCACAATTTCACATAATATTCCACTGCATAATAAGTGCAATCTAACCTCCATTTCCCAGGGCTGTTAACTATATTTACTTTTCACATGAAATTAAAGTACAATTAAATGACCTAACAACCACTTCCAAACAAATTAAATTATTGAAGCATTTTCATTTACTCCTATAAAACGCAGGTCATTGCTCTTGTTATGGGAAGTTCTACTATGTTATAGCCTCATTCAAGCTTTGTTCCGAAGTTATGGAAAGTTCAGTTGGGTCAAATTCCGGAGGTTCTTCCAGCGTTCGCAGGCAAGTCCTACAACGCTCCGGGCTGTGAAACGCAATACCTAGAAGCCATGGTGGGATATCCATCAACATTCCTCCACAGGCGCCCATGCCTCCCCCTCCAGCCTTGCCCTCCTACAATGACCTTGTACAACAAGTACAACTAATTGGAAGGCAAGTTGCGGCAATTGAGGAGCGCAACCGGCAGCAGATGGCGGAGGTCTATATCCTTTTCCAGCGGCTCAGTATGGAAGTGAGAGACATAGGAACACGTCTCAACCAGCACATCCAGAGGACACAACCCCCAAATGTGGTAGGTCAAAGCCGAAGGAACATCGAGGACACCGATGGCGAGGACTCCGGTACCATCATCATCTCCACTAATAGCTCTGATGATGATGGGTCAGACGAACTTCGATGAAGTCCCCGAAGTTGTTCAGGGGGGGGGGGGTTATTTGGCACCTGTTTTGAACCTTTTATGGTGCGTATAGTGTATCTGGCCATATGATAACGGGTGACTTGGTTGGGGTTGGGTTTCTCCACTGTCAAGTGGAGTTCTTTTTGTTATGCTTTTCTTGCACCTTGAAGTTTCTTTCTGTGGTTTTCTTACCAGATAGTGGCTTTCTCGCCATATATTTTGGTCATGTAATGTAATGTAGAAGCTAGTAATGTAATGTAATGAAATGTAGGGTGTGTTTTTCATGCCCCACGATAATGTAATGGAGAAGTTGGTTTGCATATGTCACTTACTTTTCATCTTTTTATACAGTAAAATATTGGATTCATGTTACATGATTTAGGGTTGGGTGAATGATCATGGTGTCCGGGAAAATTGAAGTTTTACCGCCAAAGGTTATTCATATTAGGGGACCCTGGACGAAACAAATATCCACAGATATGATTGGGAGTCGATGTAGAAAATACAAGTATTTCGAAGGGGACTGTGTACAGAAAATTTTATGATTGAAATTACTTACATGATTTAAGGTTGTCGACCCCTCGAAAGAAGAGGGAGTGCTTAGAAGGCTCAATCCTAAAGCAGACTGCTGTTCATTATAACAACACACAAAATTAGAAGATGTAGCCTGAATTAGTTTTTAAAAAATACAAGATAAATCATTTAAGTAGAGCAGCACGTCAAGCTTCATATAAAAATGTGAAAGAACAGAAATAAGCAAACATGAAATGTAATGGCAGTAATACCTGATGCAGGTTGTTAACACCCATTGACTCATCAGTAAAAAGAATTGGAATGTTTGTGCCATTCGAGCCAGGGCTTCGAAACCCATGACCAAATAAATTGCTTTGAATTGACTTTGAATTGGACTGAGATTGGGTATCCTGAAGCACAGCAGAGAGCGATAAAATTTTAAGGTCATAAAAATTTGGGTTGCAAACATAGTTGAAGAAGAAAATATTGCCAATATGTACAACAAAACATATGGTGAAAGAGACTGAAGGAAATACTACCTCTACTCCAACTGGTAAGGCAATTGAGTGATCTGATAACAAAACAGCAACGCACGATGGAGGGGCTAAAGGGGCATGAAGAGCAAGAGGGAAATTGGTTTCAAGACGTTTTTCTGATCTAACATGATTATGATTGACCTTAAAGGGAAAAAAATGACGCAAACATGAGAAAACAAATGGTACAATCTGTAAGTGATGCCACTATAAATAATATGCAAATTGAAACCAATACATTATTGAAAAACACCTCTTGTCTCGTGGTTAAAGGAATTGATTCATCAATGGGAGCGTCCGATGGAGTAGGTGGAAGAGAGGGAAGTCCATAGGCCATAAATTGTAAAAAGGGGTCAGATGAATAATCTGGATTCTCCGTAACCTAAAATGGGGAAGAAGATAACCTCAACATAATTAGAGAGGAAAATATTTTCTACGAAACTACATGAACCGAGATAATGTAAGCAATAAATATGAGGTCTGACATGCTTAGAAGGAAAATATAAGAATTACTTTGGTAAGTTCTGTGAACGCAGATGATGGTGAGTTGAAGCTGGATAAGAAATCCGAGGTGCCGGAAGTGATGTCAGGGCTTGATATCTGATGCAACAGGATTATATTTTATCAAATAATGGATGTAATTACAAGAACTAAGCATGTTATACTAAAACCTGGATATAATTACCAATTTCTGTAAATCCACATTCGCAAACTACCATTTGCAAAAGATATTTAAACGACAATGACAATTTCCCTCTACTAATACTCAACTTTATTGCAATTTCATGCAATAAGATCCGAATATGTACCTTCGCTGCTACGGGCTATTTTTTCTTCTTCATAACCTTCTCAATGGTAGGTATTAGCCTCCGTCTCTGCCATTTAGTTCTGTCTTTGACAACTATACCCTTCGTTTTACCAACGGTGAAAGTATTGGCATGGGAATTGTCAGGAAATTTTTTGGATATGTTGACACCAACATTAGTGGGTGGAATGGCCAGTGGGTGGGTGTGGCGACGTACAAGACTCTGCTCAGCAACTGTTTTCATCTTAAAGACCAAGGCCATAACAGTTTCAAAAGCTTCGGATGATACGTTGGCAATGTTGGCTACTTCAATCATAGACCGACAAAAGATTTTATGCCTTCTTTGTTTCTCTAGTCTTTCATCGGTACAAACATCATTTCGAACGAGTTCTTGTAGGTTGCCCTCCTTCGTATTTCTGGTCCACCTTTTCAAAATGTAGCGTTGTGGGATTGTGTGCACTTTCAGTATATCTTTCACCACTTTGAGGGTATGCATGCACATAATACCCTCGGATTCAAATTTCATGCAAGAACACGTTAGGTGGTCATCCAGCAGAATTCTCGTAACCACATGTTTGGTTGGTTTATCAGATTGACCAACTTCATAAAGACAACACCCCTTTTCGTCATCGCGGAACGCAGTGTCAATCTGAGCATTCATGCAAGCCTTCATGTATTCTGCCTTGACTCTGTCATAAATTTTACTCGTGTACACCTTTCCGGCTTCAGTCAGAAACATGCATGGATTTGCTATGTTGGGAAGCTTTTGCAACAGCCCATACTCTGCTTCCAGATCTTTATAACGTTTGTCATACAATAATGTGTCAAAATGTTGGAAGAATTCGGGTAACGCATATTGCCGAGCAAGGTATTGTTTCAGCCTACCGTTGAAACTCTTGCTAACTTGACTACTACGTATTGCGGCAGTCCATACACCCTTTACATATGCCTTTCCCCAAACATGCTTCAAATCATACATATTTGCAATCCATTTATTGTTCTGCAATCCAAACAATTTGACCATCACATCCCATTTCACATCAAACTCATTGACATCCTCCACCCCAAACATTAAATGAGAAATGGTCCCTTTAACCGTAAATTTTTCCACCTGTTTCGCACCCGCATGCTTGTGTACGTTTTGCATGAGGTGCCAACAACAATGTAGGTAATGACCTGCGACAATGCCTTGGCCATTGCTGCGTCTTGGTAGGTAAAAATGGTTTTCGGAGCTTTATCGCACATGAACCGCAACAATGTAGGGAACAACCACGCAAAGGAATGCGCCGTCTCGTCGTACATCAATGCAGCACCAAAAACCGTTGTCTGACGGTGTTGATTTAAGCCAATGAACACAATAAATGGTCTGTTACATTGCACAATCTTGTATGTGGTATCAAAGGACAAAACATCTCCAAAAGCAGCATTGTCGGATACCATTTTCGAATCTGCCCAGAATATATTAGTTATCATGTCAGCAACATCGAGCTGGACAGCGTGCACAAAACTAGGATCAACAACAAGCTGCTTTTCAAAATACTTCATAAGCCAACCGACTTCCCCGCTTTCCAGATCCTTCTGCCTCCTTGTCCTCAAATGATTTTGGACATCAACCCTGGAAAACCCCACAGATTCTCTCCCACCTGATTGTTTGCACGATAATTCAAAAGATTGCCGTAAGGGTATACCACAGTATGCGGCCATCTCAACTTGAATTGCCTGCACACTATTGATTTTCCGTTGAGAGGGCAATATGTGGGTCAAATTGCTCGGTATGAGATCGTGGTTGTGCTCTTCAATGAATTTATGGACCACATACTTCCCTAAAGTAGAATCCCAGCTTATACCCATGCGTGCGAGGCAGTCCGTTCGTGTATCAGCTCTAAGACTCTTCTTCTTTTGTGCCTTCGCACTTCTTCTTACACCCTCCTTTGAACATACAAATAACCTTGAAGTCAATTTCCTTTCCGATTGTGGCCCCTGATCTCCGGCCTTCCTACTAGGATGGATTGCCCCACTCGCGACGGATACTAAATCCTATATTACCTCCGTAAGCATTGTAGAACTCATATGCATGCTGCTCGGAATCAAAGCACATTCCGATGCATGGTTTACCATCTAGAAGATCAACCCCATTTACTTGTTCAACGACATTAACCTGACTGTTGATTTCTTCATCCATTATCCAACACTTATCTCCCACAACAATACTCAACTAAATTAGGAGCTGTAACAATGAAATATATAACCGAATCATATTAGTTACAACTAAAAGTGCAATAAATTTTAACGTGTAATAAATATTGTCAAAGTATATTGAACAATGCGAAAGAAAGAGTCATACAGGGAATATGAGTGGCCGAAAGAAAATGTTAGAGGTACAAGATTCTTAATCTAAAGGCATGAAAAGCTTCTGTTTATTTTTTCATCCAGGAACAATCAATTATAACCGTATTAGTTACAACTGGAGTACAAAAATAAAAAACCGTATATTCTCAATATGTCAACATATATTGAACACTTTTGATACGGAATATAGGAGCTATATATATAATAAGAAAAAGAGGTAGGTAAATGAGAGGTTATATAAAGGTAAACCATCGCTCTCTGGAGGAAAGAAAAGCTCAATTTAAAATGTTATGGGTCCCTTTGATAGACGGAAATATGATGGAAATTAAAACTGAAAAATTAAATGAAAAGAATACGAAAACTAACTTTCCAGCATGTATTTCATTAGATTAAATGGAAAAAAATGCAATGAACCAGTAAGAATTTAATTTTGTCTTCCATACCATAAAAGTGAAAACTAAGTGATTATAAATATGAAAAATACCCTTTAAATTACGCACTATATTTTTAAGATTTTTTTATAAAAAAATATTTTATTGAATAATCAATTAATACATTTACTTAAATAATTTTTTCACATATGTTTTGTAATCAGATATATCTCATAAGCATGTATAAGTCATATAAATAATTTCCTCAAAACCAAGACAATAACAAGATAAAGGCTTTATATACATGATCAATTAATTTAATTTAGTCACTAATTTTTGCACATATAAACCCTAATCAGACAATATATGATATGTATCCCTAAAAAATATTTTGCTAAAAAATAAAGCCGATAAAAACTTTATATAAATTTCTACTTCAAAGAAACATGTAAATAAAGCGTGGAATTGCTAAAAATAAAATACAATATAACTAAAAAAATTCAGCCACTGAGGTTACTATATGAATGTTAATGTCGAAGAGTGTACTAAAGATATGAAATACCTAAACTAAAATAACATTTGTAGGTTAGGTTGTACATAATTCTAACGTCAATAACATTGTTTATAAGAATAATTATTATCCATCTACAACATAATGAGGTATTATTCTTTTTCACCTTCAGGACGTATTTTATCAATTGAATGAATCCAAGATTATATAAACAAATAACTAAGCTCACAAGCGAAACTTCATCTTCAAAATGGATAACTTTCAACGAATAGTTAAATTATCGATGGTTTTATATGTAAAAAAATTTTGACAATATTTTTTAGATCACACATAACCAAACAAACCCTAAACTAACCCAAAAACGTAATAACACACAACATTTACCAAATTAAAATCAATAGACAAAGAACATACAGATTTCACTATTGAAAAATTAGATTGTGTAAAGTTGCAGTAGAAAATGAACAACTTCTGTAAATTATACGTGCAATGTTATCAGAATAATTTTTATCCCTCTGTATAATGAGGTATTAGTCTTTTTCAACTTCATGATGTTCTACAATTGAATGAATCCAAGACTATATAAACATGTAACTAAGGTAACAACCGTAACATCATCTTCAAAATGGATAACTTTCACGGAAGAGTATAAATTTCCAGCGTATTGTATGTGGAAATTTTTTGACATAATATACAGGATAACACTAACGAAACCAACCCTAAAGTAACTAAAAAACATAAAAACACACAACATTTAATAAATCCAAACAATAGCCTCTTTTGAATAATTACATTGTGTAAAGTTGTAAAAGAAAATGCACATCTTCTGTAAAGTATACGTGCAATGTTATAAGACAACACTAATATTCATATTCAACACTTGTTCATCACTAATATTCATATTCAATACGAATTAATATTCATATTCAACAGCAACCATAGACACCAAGAACAAAAATTCACAAGATAGATGCAAAATAAGATAAACACTTGAATTATCAGGCATGACGTATTTTATCAATTGAATGAATCCAAGACTATATAAATAAGTACTTAAGCTCAGAAGCATAACTTCATATTGAAAAATTGATAACTTTCAAGGAAGAGTGAAAAAAATTTGGGTTATATACGCTAAAAATTTTGAACACCATTTAGGGCATCTAGCTTACGAAACACACCCTTAATAGAAAATGAACAACTTCTCTAAATTATACATGCATCGCTAATATTCATAATCAACACCTACCATAGGTAGAACAACACTTCAATATGAATAATATTCATATTCAACAACAACCATATATAAAAAAATAATTATCCACACAAATCAAACAAAGTAAGATAAACACTTGAATCATCAAGAAGGACGTATTTTATCAATTGAATGAATCCAACACTATATAAACAAGTAACTAAGCTCAGAAGCATAACTTCATCTTCAAAATGGATCACTTTCAAGGAATGGTGAAATTATCGATGATTTTATATGTAAAAAAATTTCGACAAAATTTATTACATCACACTAACTAAACAAACCCTAAAGTAACCAAAAAAACGTAATAACACACAACATTTAACAAATTAAAATCAATAGGCAAAGAACATACATATTTCACTATTGAAGAATTAGATTGTGTAAAGTTGTAATAGAAAATGAACAACTTCTGTAAATTATACGTGCAATGTTATAAGAATAAATTATATCCCTCTGTAATTTAATGAGATATTACTCGTTTTCACCTTCATGATGTTCTACAATTGAATGAATCTAAGATTATATAAATAAGTAACTAACCTCACAACCGTAATTTCATTTTCAAAATGGATAACTTTCATGGAAGAGTCAAAATTTCATGCGTTTTATATGACAAAAATTATTGACAGTTTTAGGGGATCACACTAACCAAACAAACTCTAAAGTAACCAAAAAAGATAAAAACCCACAACTTTTAAGAAATCCAAATAAAAGAACATAAATATTTCTCTTGAACAATTAGATTGTGTAAAGTTGTAATATAAAATGAACAACTTCTATAAATTATACGTGCAATGTTATAAGTCATCGCTAATATTGATATTCAACACCAACCATAGGCAGAACGACGTTCATCAACAATATTCATATTCAGTATCAATAATATTCATATTCAACAACAACCATAGATAGAAGAAACAAAAACCCACACTAATCAAACATATCAACATAGAAACACTTAAATCATCCGGCATGACGTATTTTTTGAATTGAATGAATCCAATACTATATAAATTAGTAACTAAACTCACAAGCGTAACTTCATCTTAAAAAATGGATAACTTTCAAGGAAGAGTCAAATTATTTGGGGTTTTATATGTAAAAAATTTTATACAGCATTTAGGGGATCACGCTAACCAAACTCCCCCTTAATAGAAAATGAACAACTTCTCTAAATTATACATGCATCGCTAATATTCATATTCAACACCCACCATAGGTAGAACGACGCTCACCAATAATAATCATGTTCAACAACAAACATACACAGAGAAAATAATAATCCACACAGATCAAACAAACTAAGACAAAGACTTGAATCATCAGGAAGGACGTATTTTATCAATTGAATGAATCCAAGACTATATAAAGAACTAACTAAGCTCAGAAGCGTAACTTCATCTTCAAAATGGATCACTTTCAAGGAATGGTGAAATTATCGATGGTTTTATATGTAAAAAATTTTTGACAATATTATTTAGATAACACTAACCAAACAAACCCTAAAGTAACCCAAAAACGTAATAACACACAACATTTAACAAATTCAAATCAATAGGCAAAGAACATATAGATTTCACTATTGAAAAATTAGATTGTGTAAACTTGTAGTAGAAAATGAACAACTTCTGTAAATTATACGTGCAATGTTATCAGAATAATTTTTATCCCTCTGTAATATAATGAGGTATTAGTCTTTTTCAACTTCATGATGTTCTACAATTAAATGAATCCAAGACTATATAAACATGTAACTAAGGTAACAACCGTAACATCATCTTCAAAATGGATAACTTTCACGGAAGAGTATAAATTTCCAGCGTATTGTATGTGGAAATTTTTTGACAAAATTTACAGGATAACACTAACGAAACGAACCCTAAAGTAACTAAAAAACATAAAAACACACAACATTTAACAAATCCAAACAATAGCCTCTTTTGAAGAATTACATTGTGTAAAGTTGAAAAATAAAATGCATTTCTTATGTAAAGTATACGTGCAATGTTATAAGGCAACGCTAATATTCATATTCAACATCCACCATAGGCAGAACGACACTCATCAATAATATTCATATTCAACAACAACCATACAGAACAAAAAACATAATCTACACAAATCAAACAAACAAAGACACACACTTGAATCATCATGAATGACGTATTTCATCAATTGAATGAATCCAAGACTATATACACAAGTAACTAATCTCACAACCGTAATTTCATCTTCAAAATGGATCACTTTCAAGGAATGGTGAAATTATCGATGGTTTTATATGTAAATAATTTTTGACAATATTTTTTACATCACACTAACCAAACAAACCCTAAAGTAAACAAATAACGTAATAACACACAACATTTAACAAATTCAAATCAATAGGCAAAGAACATAAAGATTTATTTTGAAGAATTAGATTGTGTAAAGTTGTAATAGAAAATGTACAACTTCTGTAAATTTTTCGTGCAATGTTATCAGAATAGTTTTTATCCCTCTGTAATATAATGAGCTATTAGTTTTTTTCACCTTCATGATGTTCTACAATTGAATGAATCTAAGATTATATAAATAAGTAACTAATGTCACAACCGTAATTTCATCTTTAAAATGGATAAATTTCACGGAAGAGTCAAAATTTCAAGCGTTTTATATGACAAAAATTATTGACAGTTTTAGGGGATCACACTAACCAAACAAACCCTAAAGTAACCAAAAAACATAAAAACCCACAACATGTAACAAATCCAAATCAAAGAACATAAATATTTCTTTTCAACAATTAGATTGTGTAAAGTTGTAATATAAAATGAACAACTTCTGTAAATTATACGTGCAATGTTATAAGGCATCGCTAATATTCATATTCAACACCAACCATAGGCAGAACGATGCTTATCAACAATATTCATATTCAGTATCAATAATATTCATATTCAACAACTATCATAGACAGAAAAAACAAAAACCCACACTGATCAAACATATGAACGAAACGGACAACAGTACCTGCAACGAATCTGAAAACCACAACTTCAAGTTTCTACACTCTCAATAAAAAATATATAACATCAATCTGAAACGAAGAAGAATATAATTAGGGGTGAAGAGTTCGTGAACAAACCAATTAACTAATCTACAAGAAAACCATAAACTACAATATCAATTAATTGCAACCCAATCTGCAAGGAATTAATTGCACTAAAAAAATAAATAAACACTAACCAAACTCCATACTCAGATTAGATTGCGACTCGACGAATCTCATCTCTCATTAGGAGCTAGGTCGATACTCCTTCTTTGGCAATATTGTATAGATTCCACTAGTATGTTCCAAAACCCTGATGTACAATATCAGCAAAACCATACTGAGTTTTACGCTGACAACCAGAACCCTATAATAGACTTGGATCAAAAACCAAATGGGTATGTTCGAGATTGGGGTATTAGAGGAAATAATAAAGATTTTCAGCCACACCCGGATGGATTTTATGGAGGAAATTCAACTGGGTTGAGGCAAAGCTCTATAGGGGTCGGTGGACAAACCCCTATAAATTAATTTCAGCTCAACCTAGTTGAAAAAATTGGGAATCTTTCTGGTGGGTATGGTGTAGCTGAATTCTGGGGGACAAATTTGCCCTCACATAATATTACGGCGGAGGATAAAGAAAAACAACAGAACCCAACTGGACAAAGTGGGAATTTTTCAAATGGGTATGGTGGAGAGAATCATATTATTGATTTACAGCATAAACCAATTGGGAAAAGTGGCAACCATTTCACTGGAATGTCTCAACAGTCCGAAAATGGGCATCATGAACGGATCTGATTCTTCCTGGATTGGATTTTGGTTGAGAAAGTTTTTTCTTTATTTTTCAGACATGTATATATATTTATTTCCTCCTCCTCACTGTTGACCTAAATCTCAAATTGGTGGGATTTTTGAATTTTTGTGAAATTTTAAATTCAAACTGGGAATGGGTTTTGCACTTGTGGGTCTAAGTTGACTTTCACTATTTCATTATATGGATACTGTTCAATTATACAGATGTATAAATTATACAAAACAAGCTTTGCATGTGGGACCCACCGCCGCTGACTGAGCTGACTGGACCGTTCCAGTCAGAGAGTAACCTGTCTGAATGCATATCCATATCTAGAAGGCTAATCAAATTAGAACCAACATGTCGGCATACGCATATCAAATGCACCTGAAAATATTGCCATATACTTGTGTAAATAGTAAAAATCAATAGGCCCAAGCCCGTTTGAAAAATCATACGTGTCTAGGCCCATGTATATATAAATGGTTAACTCGCCCATGATATCAAGCCCGTGTAATATCAATAGCCCATCATTACCTTACAAAATGGGAAGTAATGACCCACTACCAAGAGATAGTGGGTAGTTATTAACCAAGTAGGTTATGACCCCATATAATTGGGAGCATGATCCCACTAAATAGGAAAAGTGTTATAGGACTTAACTATATATATGGCCATTAATGCCTCAATAAAGGTATCTTTTTTATGTAAGCAAATTTTTACACTTACATTTAGCACCGTTTGTGGGAAACGATATTATTTTCCACCTTTAAAACTCTTTCATTCTTATTCGGCAAAACATGGTATCTACTCGATCTACAAACAATGAAGTTAGGTTCGAAGAAGTCATGAGGCGATTGGAAGCTGTAGAGTAGAGAAATGCCGCCCTTGAACAACAGAATACTAAGTTAATCCATCGGGTGGCTTAGGGGCCGTTTCCCCTCCGAAGTTCCAATCCATCTGATGGTACCGAGCAACCAAGGAATGATGAACCAGAGCCCTCTAATTCTCATTCTTGGGTGAAACGTATCGGCCACTCGAGCAGACAAAGTGCCAAGGGAAGAAGAAGAATCCTCCCATCCCATAACGAGGGAGGTCCCGACGATGGATGTCCCGGCCCTGAACGACCTGCACGAAATGGCTGCCAAGATCCAAAGAGATGTGATGAAGGATTTAAAGATGCAGACCCCTGATGATCTGGCCATCCATGCAACAACAGATATGACTCAATCCCCATTTACAGAAGAGATTGAGGCAACAGAATTCTCGAGGAAGTTTGTGCTACCAATTTTTACACTCTACGATGGTACGAAGGATCCACTTGATCACATCTACCAAGTGCAGACTAAAATGACCGTATATGGGAGAAACCAAGCACTTTTGTGCAAGGTATTTTCAACCAGTTTGACATAAGCACCACTTCTATGGTTTAGGAAGCAATTCCCTGGGTCCATAAATAGCTGGAATGACCTTTGTAGGCGTTTCATCAGTCAGTACTTCAGCAACCGAAGGCATAGAAAGACGATATCAAGCCTTTTCACCATGACACAAGAGAAAGGAGAGAGCCTCAAAAGCTTTTTATCCAGATTCAATGTAGAAATGTCCTCTATTGATGACTGCGACCAGTTGTTAGCAGTAGAGACATTCCGTATGGCGGTCATCCCTGGCACAAAATTCCATTATTCGTTAGTGAAACGCCCCCCTGTCAACATCAGTGAGCTCAATTCCAGAGCGCAAGGATATCTCAGAATAGAAGAAGAGGAAGCAGTTAGGCAAAAAAGGGCCTCTTTGGTAACAGTGGAGGCAAAATCCAAAGAAAGAATGAAGGATCAGAGGCCTCAACGATCCGGGCCATCCCAACAAACCTCATCATCTAGACTGCCAGATAAGTGTCATCGAATAGAAGAAAGAACAACTCCATTCAAGACCAGCCTGAGAAAACTCTTTCAAGAAAACAAAAGCAAAGGGATCTTCAGACCTCCTCCGTCGATAAGACAACCGATGGAGTTGAGGGATATGACCAAACACTGTGCCTTCCACAACGAGTATGGGCATCATACAAATGATTGCAGGAACCTTCAAAGGCAGGTCGAAGCGATGATCGCCAAAGGGGAACTTGCAGACTACTTGATGAAGGACCAACCAAAACCAGATAGGTCAAATCGGACGCCACAGAACAACTCTACAGCGGGACAACCAGTGAGGGTCATCCACATGGTCCAAGGAGGCCAAGAGGACCTTGAGTCCGAGGGAAGCCGAAGGTCAAAGCTACGAAATGCACATAAACTCAGGCGTATCGGTGAAATTTATCAAACAACCATCATCCAAGGAGAGTCAGGAATTACGTTTTCAAAGGCCGATATGCAGAATGTTCAGACACCCCACGAAGATCCTCTGGTAATTACTCTTCTGGTAGCTAATTATTTGATCAAACGTGTGATGATTGATCCAGGAAGCAACACCAACATCATGACCAAGTGGGCTTTCGACAAAATCAGGATTGATGTGTCGCAACTATGCCCAGTTCGGACACCTCTGGCCGATTTTGATGGACGACGCGTTGAGCCAATAGGAGTAGTCCAGCTGTTAGTATCGGCTGCATGTCGAACCTTGGAAGAAAGCTTTGTAGTGGTGGACGTCAAGCCATCATACAATTTGTTGATGGGACGAGGCTGGATCCATCGGATGCAAGGAGTTTCTTCAACTCTCCATCAGGTTATGCAATGTCTTGATCCGAATGGAGTGGATGTGACAGATATCCCTGGAGATCAAGTAGCAGCAAAAGAATGCTATTTAGTAACTCTGAAGGATCTGAATCCCAAGAATAAACAAGTCTTTGAAGCATCAGAGAAATCTCTGTACAACGAGAAATAACAATTACAGTCAGACCCTTCCTTTGAGGGTCAGGAAACTCAGGAAACCACGGAGCCCCTAGAAGAAGTGAATGTTAGTCAGGCAGATCACACCAAAGTCACATTTATTGGTTCATACCTCCAGAAAGAATAAAAGAACAAGCTGATCCACTTCCTCCAATCAAATTCAAACATATTTTCTTGGTCTCATCTTGATATGCCAGGCATAAATCCCTCAGTCGCTCAGCATAACTTGAACGTGGATCCAGATGTCAGACCGGTCAGGCAGAAATAGAGGAGGTTCGGTGTAGAATGGAACCAAATCATATCTGAGGAGGTGGGAAAGTTGTTAGAAGCTGGATTCATAATGGAGGTCAAGTATCCATCATGGCTATCAAATGTGGTGGTAGTCAGAAAGAAGAATGGGAAATGAAGGGTCTGCGTGGACGTCACCAACTTAAATAAAGCCTGCACAAAAGATTGTTTTCCTCTGCCGAAAATAGATCAGATGGTTGATGCCACATCAGGATATGAGAGACTCTCATTTCTTGACGCATACTCCGGCTACAACCAAATCCCGATGAATCAGGCCGATGAGGAGAAAACATCATTTATTACCGAAGAAGGTACGTACTGCTATAATGTAATGCCTTTTGGACTTAAAAATACAGGTGCCACTTATCAAAGGCTTGTCAGAAGAATATTCAAAAGTCAGATGGGGGTAACGGTTGAAGCCTACATAGATGACAAAGTGGTAAAAAGTAGAAGGAAAGATGACCATATTAGACATCTTGAAGAAGTGTTCGATGCACTCAGAAAGTATGGGATGAAGCTCAACCCTGCCAAATGCTCGTTCGGAGTCTCATCCATGCAATTCCTCGGCCATATCGTCAACCGAACAGGAATCAAAGCCAGCCCCTCACAAGTCAAGGCTCTGGTAAGCTATGAAGAGTCAAAGACGCGGAAAGAGGTTTAGATCCTGACATGAAGAGTAGCTGCACTGAGCCGATTTGTATCCCGATTGACAGATAGATGAAAACCATTCTTTCAAGCAATCAAAGGAGGAAAATGAAGCATATGGGGACCAGAACAAGCCAAGGCCCTTCAAAAATTGAAGCAGTATCTCCAGAATTCGCCAATCCTCACCTCACCGAGCCCTGGAGAGCCATTACATCTCTACCTTGCGGTATCAACAGTTTCGACCAGTGCAACATTGGTGAAGGATGATAAAATATGCCAGAAGCCAGTCTTCTTCAGCAACAAGTCTTTATCTGATGCTGAAACCAGATATACTATGGTAGAACAAGTCGTTCTTTCGCTAATCAATGCAAATAGACGCTTGAGGCATTATTTTGAAACCCATCCAATTGTGGTACCAACCACCCTGCCCATAAGAGCCATCATGACCAAGCCAGATCTGACTGGAAGAATCACCAGATGGGCGCTAGAGCTCGAAATGTTCGACATTACATATGTACCAAGAACAACATTTAAAGGTCAAGCTTTAGCTGACTTTCTCCTTGAAGCAGAACCCGAGTCAACTCTGATCGAGTCAGATGAACCCGAGTGGACATTCTATGTAGACGACTCAGTTGGATCAGCGGGTTCAAGAATCGGGCTCGAAATTATAACACCGGACGGAACCCATATCCAACAGTCAATTCGTCTAGAGTTTCCTGCTACCAACAACGAAGCCGAGTACGAAACACTTCTAGTAGGATTACGACTAGCTCAGAGCCTATGCATCCGAAGACTCCGGATATTTAGTGACTCACAGCTGGTGGTCAAGCAAGTTCAAAGCGAGTATGACGCAGGGGAGAAAATGCAACCTTATAAGAAGCTGGCTCAGATAGAATTAGACAGACTGGAGCAATACACCCTCAATCAGATCCCCAGGGGGGGGAAATGAAAATGCAGATCGACTGGCCAATATGGCATCCGTTAATGATCAGGATTTGACCAGAGTCGCCCCGATCGACTACCTTGATGTCCCAAGCATCCAACAACCAGATGTCATGTGCGTAATACCTTGGGAGCCAAGTTGGATGGACCTCATGGAAGAGTACCTCAGGACTGGCAGCCTTCCAGACGATAAAACAGAAGCTCGGAAAATTCACATGAAATCATCCAGATACGCCTTACTGCACGGACAACTTTACAGAAGATCCTTTGGTGGTCCATACCTTCGGTGCCTCACACCTTCAGAGGCATCAACCATTATGAAAGAAATCCACGAGGGATCGTGCGGAAATCACTCTGGAGGATGAGCATTGGCCCATAAGGTCTTAAGCCAAGGGTATTTCTGGCCTTATCTCTCTCAAGACACTGAAACCTATGTCAGAAGGGGCAAGAAGTGCCAGTTCCATGGAGACTTCATCCACCCACCACCAGAGTTACTGAATCCCATCTTTAGTCCACATCCATTTGCACAATGGGGGATCGATGCAGTAGGGCCGCTCCTAATGGCCCTCAGATCAGTAAATCAAGCGCTAATAGCTACTGACTACTTCACAAAATGGGTCGAGGCGGAATCCTATTCCACCATAACTCACAGACATATAATCAAGTTCATATGGACAAACATCATCTGCAGATTCGGGGTGCCAAGGGTAATAGTAATTGACAACGAAACGAATCTGGATAATCGATGGACCAGGAAGTTCTGCAATGAGCATGGGATTCAGCTAAAAACATCATCAATCGCATACCCTCAAGGAAATGGCCAAGCCGAAAGATCTAACAAAACAATACTGAATACCCTGAAGAAGAAGTTGGAAGATCTTAAAGGAACGTGGCTAGAAAAACTTCCAGAAGTACTCTGGTCTTACAGAACTACATCAAGACTCCCCACAGGAGAGACACCATTCTCAATGGCTTATGGAACAGAGGCAGTCATCCCAACAGAGCAAGTAGTGCCAACTGCCAGAACAGAGCTGTACCAAGAGGAATTGAACAACAAATAACTTGTTTATGGGCTGGACTTGTTCGAAGAAAAACAAGATCAAGCCGCTATCAGACTAGCAGCCTATCATCAGGGTTAGAAACGCCTTCAACAAGAAAGTCAGAAGGCGTGAATTCTAGGTGGGCGATATGGTTCTAAGAAAGAAGATCGGATTAATCGGCAAGTTCAGGGAGAATTGGGAAGGGCCATACACAGTCATGGAAGTCATAGGACATGGGGCTTATCGCCTCAGGCATAATGATGGCTATATGGAGCCCAATTCACAAAATGCCTCACGGCTGAAAAGGTACTATCCTTAATAAGTTCATTTCATTTTTATGAAATAAAATAAATAGGTAGAGGTATTCGAGCCTAGCCTTATTCGTGTGTTTCTGAAATTTCCAAGTCTGTTATTCTGGCTGAGTTAGATGCTGCTATTTTTGTAATTTCCTTATTATAATAAGAGATGGTCATCGTTTTATCTTGTAAATAAGTCAAAATAGCCAGATTCACAATACCAGAAGACCAAAATTGAAAATATTTCCTAAAATGTTGAAATGACAGAGGCTAATAAGCCTGACTCACACTTTCAGAGGATTAAAATTAAAAATATTTTCTGAAGTGTTGAAATGACAGAGGCTAATAAGCCTGACTCACACTTTCAGAGGATCAAAATTAAAAATATTTCCTAAAGTGTTGAAATGACAGAGGCTAATAAGCTTGACTCACACTTTCAGAGAATCAAAATTGAAAATATTTTCTAAAGTGTTGAAATGACAGAGGCTAATAAGCCTGACTCATACTTTCAGAGGATCAAAATTGAAAATATTTCCTAAAGTGTTGAAATGACAGAGGCTAATAAGCCTGACTCACACTTTCAGAGGATCAAAACTGAAAATATTTCCTAAAGTGTCGAAATGACATAGGCTATCAAGCCTAACACACTTTCAGAGGATCAAAATTGAAAATATTTCCCAAGTGTTGAAATGACAGAGGCTATTATACCTTATTCACGACAGCAGAAGATAAAAAAATTGAAAATATTCCCAAGTGTTGAAGTAACAGAGGCTAATAAGCCTGATTCATATTATCAGAGGAATTAAATACTTTTAATGACAGAAGCAGATAAGCTGAAGAGATGAAAAAAGTACACTTTCATAAAACAAAATTATTGTCTTTTGAATGTTACAAAATTGCCCGAAGGGCACATTACAAAGTACATCATTACAAAAATAGAAAAGTCTAAGTATGGCTTGGACCACTAAAATTTTTCCCTAAGGAGTCGACATGCTCGGTCGGAGGGAAGAATTCAATAGAAGGGTTGAAAGGGTCAGCAGACAGATATCCTTTGATAAATTCAGTAAAAAGGTTTTGAGCATGACTGGGTTCAGGACTGGCATAGGGCTTCTTCACCCCTAAGAAATCATCCATGGCATCGGGGTCCTTAATCTTCCTCTTTGCTGGATCTTTCACTCCAGCATTAAATCCTTTTCGCCAGAATTCCTCAGCCACTGTCCGGTTGATCCTTGAATAGTGCTCATGCATGTCAGTTCCTCCCTTTTTACACATCTCCATAGCAGACTGAGAGATGCCGAACTGATGTTGGAGAGCTTCATAGTCAGAGGCAATCTCGTCCTTCTCGCTAGACAGTTTTGCATTCAATTCCTTTGCCCGAGCAAGCTCATCCTCCAGCTCAGTAACTCTGGAAGGAAGCTCCCCCAGCTGAGCCCTCAACTCTCTTTCCTTTTCATCCCTCTCGGCCAGATCGGTCTTGAGGCGCTCAATTTCCTTAACATTAGCCTCGTAATGCAGACACAAGGCATTCGTGCTAAAAAGAGCCTGGAAAAATATTGTAAGGGATAGTGTATCAGCAAAACGTATTAAAACAAAGAAAGTAACTTAAGGTCAGAAAAACACGTACCCCCATTATCAGGCCAGGAGTTCGAGCAACAATGTCGTCAGAATTGGCCTCTCTTTGGACCTCAAGCTCCTCGGGCGTCCAAAGATCTTTTGCCCGAGCCATCATCGCAGCCATTGAAGTAATACTGGGAGCAACTTGATCAGAGGACCCTGAGCTTTTGTCCTTGCCCTTATGCTTCCTCCTTTTGGCGGATCTGTCTTCAACCACAGGTCTGGTTCGAGCAGAGGAATAATTGAGTAGATCAGGGATAGTGGTCTGCACAAGAGCAGACCCAGATGCATCACCTGCCACTGCAACAGTCACAGCTAGAGGTTCAGAATTTGGAGGCACTTGTTCATTCTCCATTGGTGGCACAGTTACCTCTTCCACCTCATCATCATCACCCTCGAATACGGGTCTGATCAGATTCAACATTGTCCTGAAGCTGGCACCTAACCTTGATATACCCTACAAATTGGCAGGAGTAAGCAGGTCAGTGCACGATTTACGGTCCTACCAGACTTTAGATTTCAGAAGAGCAAAACGAGCCTCTACATCCTGAGCCACTATATCCTTATCATCAAAACCTAAAAATTTATATACAAAATCCGCTCTAAGTTGATCACACCCAGAGCAGAGGCATGACTCCTTATGCATAAAAGAAAATGGAAGAAGGGTCAGATGCCCAAAAACTCTAGGAATCGGCCATTGCTTAGATTGAGGATAGAACCATGCCCCTTTCACCAAAACCATCTTTTCCTTCCAGTACTTCTCCGTTTTTTTTGTTCCGTTGCAGATGGACCGACCCTTGAAGGGGTAGAAGTTGTACCTCCCATCGCAGTCCTTCAGATCCACAATTTTATAACATAGCAGCAGATTTGCCAAACCCAATGCCAGATTCTTATCTCTATTTATCATAATCAACATGGATATTATCCGTATAAAGTTTGGGTTGACCTGCAGAGGGGCAATCCCTAGGGTAAATAAAATGAAATGAAATAAGGGATGAAGAGGGAACCGAATCGCCTTGATCTGAAGAGCTGACATCAGCACCTCATCCGGACCCACTCCGTCACCCATCCTAAAATCATAAGAAAACTCATACTCCTTCAGGATCACCTCCTTAGGGATCTTGCAATCCCTCATTAGACTCTTGATATTCACAGCTTTCCTCTTATGGGCTTCAAGAGGTTCGGCCATAAATGGGGCTGATCCAGTGGAGAGCCCAACATGAATGTATTCAGGAGCATCTGCCCTTACAGAATGAATAGGAACAGAAGCCCCAACAGGCAGAATAGTAGGTGCATCTACCCCATTATGCATTTCAGAAACAGTAACCCCCTCATGATGGTCCGGCACAGGAATTCCTAAGTTAGGTGGGTTCGGACGACTGATTAACGGCGAAGAGGAAGAAGGTGAAGATGAAGATGATAGGTTGACCTTGAATTTTCATTCATCACCGAACATCAGATCGTCCATATTCCTGAGGAATTGTCCCTTCGGTCGACCTTGAAGTGTCACTACCAGACATAATGAAAAAAATATCAACTTACACAAAATGTTCCGGCGAGAAGGTCGGAGAAGCTTCGGCAATCGAACTGTAGATATCGGCGAAGACTTGAAACATAATTGCTTAGAACTACACACAAGAGATGAAAAAATGATAATCAGAAATGAAGCCAAAAGAAGGCTTATATACACTCAGACATACCAACCGCCGCCATTAAATGGCTGAGGAGGCGCATCGATTCCCAATACCTCAAACACGGTGAAAGTGTAACACGCAGCCGTCTTTCTGAACTTCAAAAACCACACGCCTCTTAACAATTATGACGCTGACGTCATTTTACAACTGTAAAACAATCAATTTTGTTGAAATTCGGGTCAAGCCCATGAACTCATATGCCAGACCCGAATGGGGCTAGTGTAAATAGTAAAAATCAATAGGCCCAAGCCCGTTTGAAAATTCATATGTGTTTAGGCGCATGTATATATAAATGGTTAACTAGCCCATGATCTCAAGCCCGTGTAATATGAATAACCCATCAATACCTTAGAAAATGGGAAGTAACGACCCACTACCAAGAGATAGTGGGTAGTTATTAACCAAGTAGGTCATGACCTCATATAATTGGGAGCATGATCCCACTAAATAGGAAAAATCTTATAGGACTGAACTATATATATGGCCATTAGTGCCACAATAAAGGTATTTTTTTATGTAAGCAAATTTTTACACTTACAACTTGACAATAAAAAATTACAAGCCAAGTACCAACTCCTTTCCCCAGAAAAAGTCATGCAGGTCTACCTCCAATCCTTACAGTTATATAGACCCTCACACACCACCTCATTATAAACACAGCTAGTTTTCTTTTTATCTGTCACAAAAAAACTGAATCTATAGTTTTGCACTGCTCATATACCACTTTCTTACATATATAGCTTTCATTTCCTTTGTGCAACACAAACACAACCATCAATATGGTGCATTGCCACATTCTCCTTTTAAGTATTCCGGCGCTAAGCCACATCAACCCATCGATCCAGCTAGCCAAGAAGCTCGTAACAATGGGTGTTAAGGTCACCATTCTCACAAGTCTCTCTACTCATCGGCGCATGACCACATCCAACAGCTCAATCCCAAACGGCTTATCTTTATCGGCCTTCTCTGATGGCTATGATGACGGGTTCAAAGACGGAGGCAACATTGAATATTTCCGGTCTCAGTTCAGAACTTGCGGTTCCAAAGGCATGGCAGAACTTATCAAGGCCTGTGATGAAGAAGGCTGCCCGATAACTTGTTTGATCTACACTATGGTTCAACCGTGGGCTGCTGAAGTTGCTCGCGCCCATCACATCCCATCCGCAGAACTGTGGACCCAACTAGCCACAGTTTTCGATATTTATTACTATTACCTCAATGGCTATGGTGATGCCATTAAAGGAAATCCCAATGACTCGTCAAGCTATATTCAGTTACCAGGCTTGCCATTGCTTGCTAACCGTGACCTTCCCTCCTTTCTAGCCCCTTCACCCTCAAACAAGTTTAAATTTGCCATCGCGGAGTTGAAAGATTCGCTTGACGTGCATAGTGCAGAAACCAAACCAAAAATACTCGTGAACACATTCGAATCATTGGAGCAAGAGGCCTTGAGGGCTATGGAGAACTATGAGTTGATTCCAATCGGACCATTAATAGTCCCCATGGATTCTTCCTTTAGAGGAGACCTGTTTCAAAAAGTAAATGGTTACGTTGAGTGGTTAAATTCAAAGCCTGCGTCATCTGTTGTTTATGTATCAGCATAGCCACGTTGTCAAGGCAACAAATGGAGGAGATTGCATGCGGGTTGTTGGATACTCATAGGCCGTTTATATGGGTGATAAGAGCAAATGTAAATGGTGGGGGTGAAGAAGATAAATTGAGTTTCTTAGAAGAATTGGGACAACGAGGACTGATAGTGCCATGGTGTTCTCAAGTGGAAGTTTTATCACATCCATCAGTGGGATGTTTTGTTACTCATTGTGGGTGGAATTATTCATTGGAGAGTCTAGTTTCAGGAGTTCCAGTGGTGGGATATCCACAGTTAATGGATCAAATGACGAATGCAAAGCTCATTCAAGATGTTTAGAAGACGGGGGTGAGAGTAGTGGCAAATGAAGAAGGAACGGTGGACGGAGAGGAGATTATGAGGTGCGTAAAAATTTTGATGGGAGGTGGAGAAAGGGGTAGAGAAATCAGAGGAAACACGAAGAAATTGAGGGAAATGGCAGGGGAAACTATGAAGGATGGTGGAGCATTGGACATGAATCTCAAGGCTTTTGTGGATGGACTTGGAGATGGTCATTAATAGCACTAATAGCAGAGAACTTTGTCCATGGAAATGAATTTGGTGTATTTAAATAAACGAACACGCTCTTAATTATTTATTGTTTTTTTTTCTTATTTATGTATTTGTATTTATTTTTCGTACGTTGGTGCATTTGTAACTCAGTCGAGCATCTAGCTTGTCTTTAAGTACAAGAAATAAAATTATTTGCTTACAATCTAAATATAACACTTCTGTTTTACTTGTTCTTGATTTTATTTCCTGATCCAATACTGTCTATTTTTTATTTTTTATTTTTTTGAATGGTAAATATATATATATATATATATATATATATAAAGGCCCAAAGCCTACATAATACTAGGGGTATACCCCTAGGAACAAATCAGAATAAATGAAAACCAAAAATCCACCACAAGAAATAAAACAAAGAAAGGAAGTCGTGACTTGAAACAACCATGATGAAGATTCCATCTGAAATCCAGTAGCGGGATCAACAATGAATAAAAGCATCTCCCATAGCAACACACCAAATGAAAACCGAAGTCCAAAATAAGCCGAGCCGATATTGCAGAAATCTCATAAACGAAAGCAGATGAAAACAGCACCACGTACGCAATAATGAAAAGGCCAAAACATGCACCAGGATAATTAAGATGAATGAACCAAAGCAATACCACCAAAACCTCTGCAGGGAAAAATCAGAACTGCACCACATATACACATGAAACCCAACCATAGAGAATGAACCAGAGCAACATCTATCTTTCCAATACTGATTCAGGCAGACCCCATGGTTGAACCAATTCTTGATTTGCATCATTTGCCTTGTAATTGACATGGGAGAAGATGCTATATCTGACAGATTGAATAACCTTAGAATAAAGCTCATCCAAACTGCAACACACATCACTAAAGACTCTCCTATTCCTTTCCATCCATAGTTCATAGATGGTAGCTGAAAAATCTTGCTTATTAATAGTACACAGAAGAGACTTTCCTTTCAAGGTAGCAATACACCAATGCATAATTGCATCCCAATCACCATTAGGCCAATCAATAAGGCATTTCTGATTAATCCTCTTCCAAAGCCTCCTAGAAAAGCTACACTGGAAATAGAGATGATCTCTATCCTCCACATTGAGACTACAAAAAACATAAGTAGCATTAGTCACTAGGCCAATAGAAAGGATAAAATACTTAGAATTAATTCTATTTAGGTGAACCATCCATAACAGAAAAGAATGTTTAGGAATGTGATGCTTAAACCAGATGGCATTCACCCAATCCACAAAGGGAGCCTTATATCTCGCCGTATCCCAAGCTGATTGAATATAATACTTCCCATTTGAAGGAGTCCATATTACTTTATCCTTGGCAAAAACATTTGGCCTGAAAGTTGGTGGAAAGTTTGCCTTAAAGTCTAACTATTCCTGAGAGTTCAAGGTAGGAAAATGCCAACCAAATGAACTAATTAATCTACTCACTGAAGCATTAATACCCAAACCAGAAGATCTGATCATAACATGACTAAATATAGTATTAAGAGGACCATGGGGATGCCAATTGTCGAACCATAGAGAAGTACTTCTGCCATCACCAATTCGAACCTTGATTACATGCTTAAATAAAGGCCTAAGGGTAAAAATTTTCTTCCAAGTCCAAGAACAATGTCTTGGAATAGAAAAGGCCTAGAAATTCCTTTTTTTGATTAAATGGAAATTAACCTATGAGGTCCATAAAGAGCAAGAATCGGGTTGAAGAAGAGACCAAAGATGTTTGGACATAGCACCCACATTCCACTCTTCCAAATCTTTATCCCCCACACCTCTCTCTTTAAAAGGAAGGAAAACCTGACTCCAAGCCACCTTACAACCACCGGAGTCTGTCCACATAAATTGTCTAAGAAGAGAAGTGAGATCCTTGATAATAGCTTTCGGCAATATGAACGTAGAAGACCAATAAACTTGGGTAGCAAATAAGACGGCCTTTACCAATTGAAGTCTACCTGCAAAGGACATATACTTAGTAGCCCAGTATGACACCCCCAAATTTTCATGGATAGGTTGGCCAGACCCATACACATAAAACTAGGAGCGTCTACAATTGATAAACGTAAGCACGGATGATAAGACATAAAATAGAGATATAGTAACATAAATAAGAATCAAATGTACAACTTATACATAAAGAGACCACACCCAATACATCTTCAGAATATAATAAGTTCCACACCGTACAACTTGGGAATCCCATAAACAGGGACCCCTAGAACAACTCATAAAGGAATGGCATAAGATACCATAATTTGATCCTACCCTAGGATAGAAAGAATAACCGTTGGATTAAAAGGACAAACGAGCAAGACTTCAACCTTGCGGATGGAATTACCGAGGACCTGAAATAACAACAAAGGTGGGTCAAACCCACGAACAAGTAGAACTCTACATGATCCCAAATAGAGTACCAAGATCCATCCCCTTTCCCAGTGACACCCAAAATTATAGTATAAATAATAATAATATATTTAACTATAATCATAGTCACTGATATACCCCCATATAATAGGTATAAGAACCTATTCCCCCATGTCAATTTTGTCCAACACTTTCATACCCAATTATAACCATGTACCCGACAAATCAATCATGTTGGGATAACTTAATACCCAACTATAACCACGTACCCGACAAATCAATCATGTCGTGACAACTCAATCATGTCTCGTGGTACTAGTGAGACTGCGTTTATTTGTCAGCCTCCTTGTGGTTCCTTCTAACTCCCCCAACCATAATTATTTAATTAAATCTTGTGATTTTACGAATTATTAATTCACTTTTATTCTTTACTCGGGAACGTATAACAATTTATAACGTCGAGCCTGGGGGTCTAGGGGGAATCATAATAACATATAAATCAATAAAGAAAGAAAATAAAGAAAAATAATTACATAATATAAACAGTGTTTCTCTAATGACATTGTTTAAATTAATTATCAACATTGAAACCTAAAATATTTCAATATTCAGATTTCTATATGTAGTTCAAATCATATACACCTCAACATAATTCATAATAACAAGACATATACGTAAGCTCACAGATCTATACATTTACACATAAATCCATACACGTCTATCTACACAGAATATAATACCCATCATATATATGCATGGACATGAACATGGTAAAATAGATCTGTACAAATAACTACAAATAAATGTATATACGTATAAACATAATATATACTATCATACGTAGTCATGAATCAAAACCTACGATAACCGATTTGATACATGAGTGGTTATATATATCACAAATCTATACATATACTCTCGGATCTATACATAAATGTATAACATAAGATATATCATCATATATATACGTAAATGCAAACATATTATAACAGATCTATACATATGTTTTCATATAACTACGGATCTATACTTACATGCTCATATAACTACCGATCTATATATATAGCCATATAGTTAGGGATCTATACATACATGCTCATATAACTACGGATCTATACATATAGACATATAGCTACAAATCTATACATACATGCTCATATAACTACATATCAATACATATTTGAACATGCAAATACTCATAAGTATACATATACGAAATTAATGTATAACAGTTTATAGGAGCACCAAACAAATGTTACGAATTTTAATACAAAGAGGAAGAGTAGAACATATGTCTTGCCTGATTTGGAGAGCTTATATCACCATAAATCCAGATCCGATCCAACCTTAACCTCTTAACCCTCACAATTTCGGGGGAAAATTATGAAGAAGAAGAAGTAGTAGTAGAGAATGAGATGATAACAAAATCTGAAATTAATGATGTATATATAGTAGAAGCTAGGTTTAGGTAGACTACTAGAATGCCCCCAGATCTACCAAAATCACAAAAGTGCCATAACCATAATGACTACCATGCCCCTTAATAATTCATCTATTTACAAAACAGACCTAGCCTTCATAAAATGACTAGAATACCCTTACTAAAAAATCTAAATACCCAACATGCCATCCGAAATAAATAACCAAATAAAATAATCATTATTTAAATACGGGGTATTATATTAGCCAAGCATTTATAGATAGTAGTACATAATGAGATAGGCCTAAAGTCAGACACAACAGTTGGGTTAGCCATTTTAGGGACCAAAGTAATAATCGTGGAGTTGATCTCTTTCAACATCTGACCAGGGTGAAAGAAAGCTTGAATTGTCCTGGTCACATCAGCACCAACAACCACCCAAGAATGCTTGGAAAACAGAGCATTAAACCCATCACTCCCTGCAGATTTACCATCCTTGAGAGAGAACACGAACTGCCTAATTTCCTCATCAGCAATAGGTCTAGACAAACTTTGAAACTGCTCTACAGTCAAAGGGCATAACACAAAAGAACCGAGATCAGGAATATTATTACTCACAGAGGACTTCAACAGATTATCATAGAAGCTGAGAATTTTTTGCTGAATCAAATCAGGTTGCTCAAGTCTTTGGCCATCACTTGATATCAAAGTGTAAATACAGTTAGACTTTCTTCTAGCATTTGCAACTTTGTGAAAATATGAAGTGTTTCTGTCCCCCAATTGAAGCCACTGAACCCTAGACTGCTGCTTATAAAAAGATTCTTCAGCTTGAGATAACTGAAGATAGAGAGCAAGACCCTCCTTCTCTTGTTGCAAAACATCAATATCACTAGGATTATAATCAAGTTTCAACTACAGAGCTTTAAGATTCTCGCTAGCAACCTCAACTTGAGAAGATAAATCATTTAAGTTGGCTCTATTCAAGGCCTTAAGCTCTTCCTTCAGCAACCTAAGCTTTTGAGTCACTTTAAACATGTAAGAACCAGGGATCTTAGTGGACCAAACACGCTTGACAGTATCCATGAATTGAGGATGGGAAATGAGGTGATTATTAATCTAAAAAGGGCACTTTTCCTGTGAACTGAAGCCTCCCATTTGAAGTATGATAAGAGCATGATCAGAGACTGTTGATGGCTCAAAAATAGCTTCTGAATTAACAAAACTAGAGTTCCAAACCTCGTTGACAATAACTCTATCCAATTTCCTATAATAGGTACGATTAGTCCAAGGGAAATGAATACCTGTATATTTCAGATCATCCAAGAAGGCTTGCTGAATACACTCCCCAAGCTCCTTTTTTGCAGAGTCCCAAAGAGAGGAACCACCATATTGCTCATGAGAATATTGGATAGCATTAAAATCACCTGCCATAAACAATGGAACCAAAGCATAGGACTGAGCAGCTTGCAAAATATCCTTCCATAACCTCCATAACCTCCTTCTGCCAATATTATCATTTAATTCATAAATAAATCCTCCCACACAACTGTAAGTTCCCTTAAGACAGCTGATAGAACACAAGATAATCTGATCCGTTGTCAGAATAGGAATCACAAGAAGCCTTGAAGGATCCCAACATACCCAAAGTCTGCCATTTAAAGCATAATCATAATTGTGAACAAAACTCCATCCTCTGGCAATTGCTTGAACAATTTTAGAAGTTTTTCTTTCTTTCACCCGTATTTCTACCATACAGAAAATAGGCATATTAAACCTTCTGATCACTTTAGCAATTTCAGACTGCTTCTTTGAGGTATTAAGACCTCTAACATTCCAAATACCGAAATTCATTTAAAACTGAAAAGAATGTACAACCTTCAAAAGGACAAACCCCAATAAGAGATCAAAGCACAGGGCCTCCAGCATTTGGAGAATCCAAAACAACACCTTTTCTAGTTTTCACATGAACAGACTTAGCCCCTTTAGCTTTATCTTTGACTTTATGCTTCCCTACATGCTTAGAAGAGCGACGAACCATATCGACAATTAACTGATTATCATCTTCTAAAACATTTGACCTACTCACCTCATCTATATTTTGCACATCTGATACAATGGCAATATTTAGGTCATCAGAAACACCCATATGAGGATGAGAATCAACATGGGTAGCAAGAGTGTTCTCTGCCTCCTTGACGATATCAGCATCATTCCCCAGATTATTCAATCTTTGAACATCATCAAGTCCCGTGTTCTCAGCAATAGAATTCATAGGAGAAGTTTGAGTATCATCAACCAGATCCTCTTCATCTCCTTGCAAAGCAGAAGTATTTGCAACACCTTCTTCCCCTAGCTTCTGGTCCAACTCAGACACCTCCACATCCCCATCAACAACCCTTTCCTGAATAGGTTCAGTGACCACCAATTCTTCCTCAGACTCATCAGCCAAAGCTGCATATTTGTTGCTAGCCTTTGCAACATCATTATCAACGTTTATCTGTGAGCTTGCATTTGTTTTTTTCCCTATCATTTTCCATTCAGTTTGCACCACAATAGGTTTCACCACTTCTGTCTTCTCCTTATGAATTGGACAGTTTTGATTTGAATGACCATACACCTTGCATTTCAAACACTTAGGAGGCACCTATTGATACTCAGCATTTATAGACACTACCTTCCCAGTAGGCATCTCCAATTTAGGTTCCTTTTTTAGCTTAGTCTCAACTCCCACTTCAACACAAATCCTAGCATAACTAATCCTTTGACGAGAATCAGTCATGGCATCTGCATAAAGGGGTTTCCCAATGATAGTAGCAATGTGGCTCAGACCTTCTCCAGTCCAAAAATCCATAGGAAAATTTGAAAATTTTACCAACAGAGGCAACTCAGCGGCCACCTCTTTCTGCAATAACATACCAGACATCCATTGCTTCAAAATCAGCAAGTGGTCCACAAAGTGCCATGGACCTTTCTCAAGAATCGCTTTACAATCCTCCTCAACATCAAACTGGAATATGAAAAAACCCTTCCCGGTACTCAGAACCTTCACCAACCCATCATTTTTCCAGAGCTTCATAGCTATTGAATTTACTGTTCCAAAGGGAAGCCTCTTACCCAGAAAATACCCTACCAAACAATTAGACCACAAGGCCTTGACTTCATCAACCACATATTGGGGAGGATTGATTATTTTTTCATCATTTACAATCTTAGGTGGAATATATCTCAGCTTTAATTTGCTGTCTAATTTTCACATCTAAGTTTTTAGTAATTTTCACCAACATATGCTAACTACTTCTCCCCAAACTTGTCACACTTCAAAAAAGTATATTAATACACGGGTGTTCTAAGACGTGACCTAACATATTCGCTAATGTTAACTAAAAATATATTCAGCATCCCAAACTTAAATAACACATTAACTAACCCAATTATTATCAGTATTCAAAACATCTTAGAAGGTTTCCTAAACCCTCCGTTATTTACTATGATCACTTTAAATATCAAAATTTAAACAGGAATCAAAATCCATCAGCCAAGTAAATCCCAAAAGGAATTGACAACGTAGATATAGCGAATACTAAAAACACCGTCTCACCTATTCTTCTTGTCGCCTGAAATTTGTTAAGGAATGGGGTGGTTTACATTATTGTAAAACACATCATCATACTAAATAATTGAACAAAATATTTATGTGTAAACATGATAAGGTTAAACATACATGAATGATAAAATGTCAGCGAATAAAGTATACATGCACAACCAATTCTAATGGAGCTCGTCACATGATATGTTTAAGCCAAACATGTTTAATGCAGCAATGCAAGTCATAAATGCGAAAGTGTCAACCATCAACAATTCAAATTCTATTACAGGGACGATTATTTCCACAAAGTTCATCATAGAAAGCGGCCCTAGAAGAAGAGCTTCAAAATGAGAGATATCTTCTCCAAATAATTTCTATTAGAGAATTACAAACCTGGAGCTTAATAGTGAGTGATGGATTTTAAATTTGAAACTTTGACTCCTACGTAGATTTTGAATCAATCAGATTTTTATTTCACGAGTATTGTGTGTCTTTGCGTGATCACTATTTTACAATTTCTGGTGACTTCTTGACACCACAACTTTGTTTATACTACAGAAATTTAGAGTTCTATACTTGTCCAAGACAACAAGTTTTCACAGTACAGTCATCCTAGATAACACAAAGTGCAGGACTCCTGACAATGTATAGTTTCCAGACTTGAACCTTTTGATCTCATTCATATGAGAAAACAATGTTCTGTACTTTCGAAATTAGTTTCCTAACAAGAAAATTATCGCTAATGTGATGAGTGATGAGTGATCTACACTGAAATTTCTGCTGTAGCCCATTGCAATCTTCATAAGGTGGACATGGGGCTAAAACATAAAAATAAAAACAAGCCAGGAAAACTTTAATTGATTTTTTTTTTCCAGTAAGTAAAAATTATATATCAAAAGGCACTCAAAAGAGGAGTGCATCCCTAATACAAAAGAGGCCGGCATAAGAGCCAAGCGATCCCAAAAAATCAATCTGAATTGATTTATGGAACATATACATTTTAATTTAGGTAGTAGTACAAACACTTAATCCCAGAGCAAAAGTATCAGATTCAGATAATGATATCAATTCAATTACAAATCGATAATGTATCATATTAAAATTGACATCAAACTGTCTCTCCCAACTACCCTTCACCTAATTTTTTGCAATATAAACAGACAACCCCCCAATCCTTAAATATATATAAAGCCGTGAAGGTCTAGCTCCAATCTACAAATATAAATCCCCACTCCATTTCCATGCACAGCTAGTTGTCTCTTCACTTGTCAGTTGTCACACAATTTAGTTTGGGATTTCACAATCCCATTTGCATACATAGCTTTCCCTACATTTGTGAAACACAAAGACAATCTTTTGCTGTTAGTAATCCCATCAAATCTCTCTCACAATCACTCTGGTGGAATGCCACATTCTTCTTCTAACTTTTCCGACAAAAGGCATCATCAATCCTTCCATCCAATTTGCCAAGAACCTCATACGAATCGGTGTTAAGGTCACCATGATCACATGTCTCTTCGCTCACCGTCGCATCACCAAATCCAGCAATACGATCCCAAAAGGCTTATCCTTATGTGCGTTCTCCGATGGCTATGATGACGGGTTCAAAGAAGGGCACAACATCGAACACCTCCTGTCTGAATTCAAAATTCGGGGTTCCAAAGCCATAGCGGAACTCATCAAGGCCAATGATGAACAAGGCTACCCAATAAATTGTTTGGTCTACACCCTAAATCAACCATGGGTTGCTGAAGTTGCTCACGCCCATCACATCCCATCTGCGGTTCTATGGGTTCAACCAGCCACAGTTTTCACTATCTACCACTATTACTTCAATGGCCATGGTGATGCCCTTCGAGATATTATCAATAACCCTTCAAGCTCCATTCAGTTGCCAGGTTTGCCATTGCTCACTAGCCGCGACCTTCCCTCCTTTCTAGTTCCTCCACACTCACAAATATACAGTTGGGGAATCCTAGGGTTTAAAGAGCAGCTAGACATACTAAATGCCGAAACCAACCCAAAAGTACTCGTGAACACATTCGATGCAATAGAGACGAAGGCCTTAAGAGCTTTGGAGAAGCACAATTTGATCCCAATAGGACCATTAATAGTCCCCTTTGATGCTTCATTTAGAGGAGACCTGTTTCAAAATTCAAATGGTTATGTCGAGTGGTTAAATTTGAAGCCCAAATCATCTGTTGTTTATGTATCATTTGGAAGCATAGCTGTGTTGTCGAAGCAACAAATGGAGGAGATTGCATGCGGATTGTTGGAAAGCCATAGGCCATTTATTTGGGTCATAAGAGCAAAAGAAAATAATGAGAGAGAATAAGATAAATTGAGTTGCTTAGATGAATTGGGAGAAGAAGGATTGATAGTGCCATGGTGTTCGCAAATGGAGGTTCTATCACACCCATCAGTGGGATGTTTTCTGAGTCACTGTGGGTGGAATTCTACGTTGGAGAGTATGGTCTCTGGGATACCAGTGATGGGGTTTCCACAGATGATGGATCAGATGACAAATGAAAAGCTTATCCACGATATTTGGAAGACGGGAGTAAGAGTGGTGGCGAATGAGGAAGGATTAGTGGAAAGGGAGGAGATTAGAAGTTGTATATAAATGGTGATGGGAGATGGCGAAAGGGGAAGCGAAATGAGAAGAAACCTAAAGGAATGGAAGGAATTGGCATGGGAAGGTATGAAGGACGGTGGATCAATGGATATGAATCTCAAAGCTTTTGTAGATGGACTTCGAGATGGTCATAAGTAGCTAGGAGAGAACTTTATTCATGAAAATGAAATGGTGTTTTGGAAGAAATAATAAGCATTTGATTGGAATTCACTCTAGCATTTGGCATGTCAAATTAAGTATAAGCAATGAATTTATTAGTTTATGATGGAAATTTGATCTTCACTACTTCTCTTCTTCCAAATATTCCTTTATTTCCTGATCTACTACAAACTAGTTTTTTCTAAAATATATATAAATTACATTTTAACTTTTTAGAAATAAATACCAATATGTTTATCTTTAGGATATTTCATTCCACCGACGAGCAATAATCTCTAGCTAAAACTTATGAAGGAAAGAGTTTCTGGGAGGGACCCAAACCTATTGCCTTGCCGCCTTTTAAATCTCAAACTTGCACCTTTAACGAGTAATTATCGTGTGATTATCTCAAATTTTTGTGATTACCCAGCCAGTTGCATCATTTGCAGACATAACTCAACAAGTTCACTTGAAATTGAAAAGAACTCCAAGAAAAACACTTCCAATGCGTCATCACATACTCCATTTCCAATCCCTATACAAAATCTAGGGTAAAATGCAATAAACCCCCCTGAATTACTGGGGTAGTGCAACCCACTATGATTTTGTTTCATTTAGCCCTATTAGCTCAATGAAAAGAGTAAAAGACCAATTTACCCTTACTGAAAGAGAGGATACAACCACCAAACAAGAGAAATACAACACATCCAACACAGTTATCACCCCTCACTTGCGCCATTAATGGTCACAAAGCTCTGCAACTCTTCCGCTCAAATCCAACTATGAAAACCCTACAGGAGCTCCAATGCACCACATATCAGTTATCACCACCATCTCTGGCCGCATGATATCTAGATGCGAGACGCCGCACAGTGGCAGTGAGCAATCGCCTCCATTAGTGGGCCCCTCACAGCGACTATCCTGACTGGGAGAGAACTCGGTCCCACACTCTAAGAGATCAGAGGAGCTGCAGAGCTCGAGATCTTCAACACGTTTAAATTATTAATTTTATTTAATTAATTATGTGTAAATCATTTATCTATCTATTGTCTAGGATACAATATGGAAATCGCTCAAAAATATATTGTTGGTCTAGTTGTCATCTGCTTGAAAAGGAAAGGTGGTAGGCCGACGTTGAACGCATACCTAAAGCCGTATTAATTTTGCTTATATATAATTGAGAGATTTGAATAATGTTGGCAGACCGGAAAACAGTATAAAAAACCCAAAAAAGGACTATAAAACGCTAAATATTTCTCCTGCCTGCTATTTTTTCTCAGCAACCAAACAAACAAGTGGAGTGTCGGTATATATCATTGTCTAATGTTGGCAAATGAGAAAAGTAAGAAAAATCCAAAAAATACTCCTGCCTTTTAAATTTTCTTAGCAACCAAACAAACCAGTGAAGTGTCGGTATATATAAGCAAATGAGAACAATAAGCAAATAAAACCCTAAAAACAAAAGAAGACAAGAAAACCCTAAATATTTTTCCTGTCTTCTCAGCCAAACAAGCAAGTAAAGGGTTGCAACATTAGCAATTAATCAATCAACGATCATCAACTTATATGGCCAGAAACAAAGAGAAAAAGAAAAAGTTACTCACATTGATGGCGTATCGGAGGTGAAGTACTTTGAGTCAGACCTCGAAAGTGTTGTTTGGAACCATCGAAACACCATCTCTCATTTTCTGAGATTTAGATTGTATTCAATATACCCAAATTAGGGTTCCATATATAATTTCTGATGCAAGATTGTATACAAGTGGTGAGAGAGGGAAAGAAAATTGAGAGAATTTGCCGCGAAATGGAAGGGATTGGCATGAAGCTTTGAAGGTAGGTAGTGAATTATTGGCCCTGTTTGGTTGGAAAGAAAAGGAAGGAAAATTTAATCCCAGAAAAATCATTTAGATTCAGGTGTGTCTATGGATACATACATTACTACTATTTTTTCTATTTCTTATGTCATTAAAAAGTTTGAAGTATTTGATTCAAATGAAGTGAAGATTGAAGTATTTGATTCATGCTGGTCACTAATTTTTAGAATTGGGCAAATTAAAAATTTCCTACACGGATGTATTTTACAGAATAGCTATATTGCAATAATCTAATTAGTACACATACTTGACAGAGTTTAAATAAAATTTATCTCAAAGAAAAAATAAAAGAATGTATTTTTGTAGTTGATATTAAGGCCTTAAAGCAGCAATTTGAGAGAAACTTTTTAAACACTGAATTTGATTTTACTCTTATTAAAAAGATAGTCTAAGAAAAGTAGTAATATATTTATTAAAATATTTTAATCCTTTCTTTCTCTAAATATGATTAATTTAATCTGTGGTTAACAATGTTTAGAATTAGTATTTAGGATAATTTGCAGTGACACCCATGAGGTAAAGGTCAATTTCACATAGCCTCCAGTCAACGCACAAGTTTACAATGACACCCCTTTGAACCGTGAAAACTCAAGTTTGCCCTTTTTATAAATAGGGTTAATTTCAATAAATCCTCATCTACTATTGAATTTAATCAACTAACCCCTCTACTATTGAATTTCAATCACATTGCCCCCCACCCTCAAACAATATATTTATAAAATTCAAAAAATATATATAATTAGAAATATATATATCAAATTTGAAAAAGTTATATAAAATTCAAAACAAACATATAACATTCGAAAAAAAATTTTGAATATATATATATAATTCAAAAATATATTTATATAATTCAGAAAAAATATATAAATTCAAAAACATATAAATTTAGAAAATATATATATAATTCGAAATATATATATATATATTTCAAAAAATATATATTTTGATACAAAATTGTGAAAAAATAAATAAATTTAGAAAAATATATATATATTGGTAAAATATCATATATTTTCTAATGAAATGAATCAAACTATTTACCACCAACAATAATTAGTGGTCTTTTTTTATATATATTGTTGCCCAATAAATGACTTTAGAGGGGGGAATAGAGTTTTAGGTTAAACAATGGAATTTAATTCGATTTTCTATTTGATAAATATAATTTCAATGCTAGATGATATAATATAAAAGCACAAAGCAATATAAATCAAAGGGTTATTCTCACTGACACCCCCTCAAAGAGACTATAATACCACACGGACCCCCTCGATATTGAGTATTCCCACACATACCCCTTTAGACAGACGGCCGATAGGTTTACTAACGTTTTATTGTGAAATTACTAATTTGCCCTTCGATATATATTTAAAAAAATCAAATAAAAATGAATATATGTAAAGACGATTTTACCCCCAACTACCCCACCAACACATTCATTTCCCGTCTTCACTCTCTCTTATCTCCAAACAACCCATTCAGAGAGAGAAAGCTAGATCTGTGGGGGTTGCTAGGGTTTTGACCATTGGACACCATCGATACGAAGCGCATGAAGGTTGCTTTGCCATTTTCTCACGTCGTCCATACAAATTGATCGAAGAAACGAGCTGTCTTCACGAACAGGTATGTGATATGTTTTTTTTCCTGATGATAACTATGGTTTGGACCTAGATTTGTGGGTTTAAATTAGGGAATTCTGTGTTTGAATTAGTTTTTAGGGTTTTTATGTAGGCAAGTGTTCGATTTGTGGAAGGTTGTAACTGAAATCCCTAAAACGTGTCTCCGAATTAGGGTTTTTTAATTGAAGCCCGATTTGAGGATTTCATTTACAACTCTAAACTTAATTATATACATATATATATAAACCTAATGTGTATGCGAACAGTAGTAATGGCCTTAGCTTGCTAAATCGATTTTGATAAACCCAATTGATGTAGGGAAGAGATTTAGAGGCATAGATTGAAGAACCTAGAACATTTGGGTAAAAACATATGTGTATATATATGTACATGTATATATGAATGTATGTGAATATTAGTGACTGCGAGTTACCTTGGGGAGATTTAGAATATCATTTACTTCTTTGAGTTCCTGATAAATGATTATAAGAATCTATAATCAGCTGAAATTATCATTCCGTAGAATGGGAGCTTGTTTGTTTGCATATATCCTCTGTTTGTTTGGATGGAATTATTTTCAGGTATTTTTTTGTAATCTACACTTCTGCATTTCTATTCTTTTTGAATGTAATTGGCTACATTGTATACCATTTTGTGCTCAACTTATGTGAAGAATTTAATGGATTATCTGCCGGGTTGCCGGGTCATCCTAGATAAAATGGGTTATCTAATATTTTTGGTTTTAGATTTTCATTGTAATTAATTATGAGACAGGAAACTTCAATTGAAATAGTGAATTTTAGTTTGGGCAATTAGTTATCCTTTCAAAAAAAATAATCGAGCATATAAGTAGGAAATGTCTTTTTTTACAGGAGACTTCTAAGGAGAAACATCCTACCAACAAATCCGTGTCTGTTGTATGTGTTCTGATATTTGTAAATTTAATTACATTTTGTTTTGATATATGATTGGGTTGGTAAAGCTGTTAATGGCAAATGGAAATCGATGTCTGAAATTGTTAGTGATTAGTTTGATTTTAGAATAGTTTAATTTCAGCTGCAGAATTATTATTATTACAAAGATGAGATTTTTGTTCAATATGGTTGACGTACGTGTATATATATATATAGGTATATTCCAATTACAGGACAAAGGTCCATATGTAGCTAAGGCAGAGAAAATGAAAACAAGAGTATAACAAGAACATTCATGCTTACAACCTGAAACTCATATTGCTTTTAGGTTGGATCTGTTCTTTATTTGATTTGTAGTTTTGCATGAATTTATTATTTTATTTACATAGAATTGTTGCCCTATATTTTATTATTCCTCCATGGGCTTTGCTTTGGGTAATATATTTATTTAAATTTTATTCTATTTTGCAGCTTGCCATCATGGAAGAACATGATTTAAAGGTCAATTTTATGGACAAAGTGTACACTTTATGGAATGTTGATCATGACAGGTATTCCCTTATACAACTAAATAATGATTGTTATGAACATTGTGTCATGCCACATATGGGGAGGGCTGCTGTGGGATTGACATATGAATATATTTTACCAGCTAGTGGTCATAGTATGGAAATAACCAGTGATAATGATGTTATGGATATGTTTCTATTCCATCAGGGTAAAAGAGAGATAAAACTAAATTATGAAGTACAAGAAGTTGTAGCATTTATAGATTATAGGCCTAAACCACAACACACACCCTTTGTAGTACTTGATGATAATGATATGGGTGGGGATGAGTTTGAAGTGAATGAAGTTTTTAATAATGCTCAGGGTGGGGGTGGGAGTGAGGGTATAGGGATTAGAGAGGGGACTGTAAGTGGTGAGGAAGTAGGGCTTGGGGAGATTACTAGTGGGGGTAAGGGTGTTGATGAAGAAGGAGAAGAGATGAGCATAGTGTAGAACATGAGGGTGTTAATAAAGAGGGAAGAGATGATGAAGATAATGTGTATGGGTTTAGTGCAGAGGATGAGGATTGGAGGGCTGAAAAGGCTGATGAAGGTGATGATTCATCATCTGAATCAACACCTGAGGAGTTGGTTAATGAAACACCTGTGGGGGTTGGCATGGATAAATGCAATAGTAAGAAATATAGTAATAGAGAGGGTGATGGATTGTCTGACTATTCTTCAGACAATTCAGGTGGGAATTCTTCAAGTGAGTTTGAATCTAATGAAGAGGGAGATGAAGATGATGATGATGGGGAGAGTTATTAGGGTAGAGGAGGCCCTCCAAAGAGAAAGATGAAGGATTCAGGGAATGGAAAGATCAAACTTAGTGAATATGGCAAGATATTTGAAAGGGGTGATGCACCAAAATTCAAACTTGAAGTGAGTCACATATTTGAAAATGTAGGTCACTTTAGAGCTGTTTTTAAATATTATGCCATACAAGAGGGGTTTGAATTGAAAAAGACAAAGAATGAGAGGACTAGGGTCACTGTTAAGTGTAAAATTCCTGGCTGTCCATGGAGAGTCCATGCATCCCCTCTCCTAGAAACTCTTAATTACCAAATCAAGTCTCTAAATGACCACCATAACTGTATAAGGCTATCTTACAATCGTGAAGTCAATTCTACTTGGTTAGCTAACAAATATAAATCACATTTCAAATATAATCCTGATTTGACAGTGAAGGGATTAAGTGGGCTGATTAAGAAGGAATGTGGGATTGTTCCCAAAAAAACAATTCTTTATAGGATTAAGGATAAGGCCATACAAGAACTGGAAGGTAGCCATGATGGATGCTACATGCTATCACCCCAGTATGCTATAGAAATTGAGAAATCTAACCCTGACAGTGTTATTGCATTTGATCATTGGAGGCCTGATTATACTTTAGATCCCCAATTTAGGAGGATTTTTATTTCATTAGAGGTAATGAAGACTGGCTTTAAAAGTGTGTGCAGACCATTCAATTGCTTGGATGGCTATCATTTGAAGGGGTCATATGGTGGGGTGTTACTGTCAGCTGTTGCATTGGATGCCAATAATGGCTTATTTCCAGTTGCTTATGGAATAGTGGAGAAGGAGATAAATAACAGTTGGAAGTTTTTCTTTGAAAATTTGAAGAAAGTAATGGATGCAGATTCAATAGACAAGCCTTGGACATTCATGTCAGACATGCAGAAGGTAATGTACTATTTTTAAATAATTTAAAATTGTTTTAATGTTATACATTAAATAAAACTGAAACTGTTTGAAACTGTTTTTATTATAAACTGTTTGAAACTGTTCTAAATATTTGAAACTATTTTTATTATAGAATTGAAACTGAAACTGTTTTAATGTTATACATTAAATGAAACTAAAACTGTTTGAAACTGTTTTTATTATAAACTGTTTGAAACTGTTCTAAATATTTGAAATTGTTTTTATTATAGAATTGAAACTGAAATTGTTTTAATGTTATACAGGGACTCATTTCAGCCTTAGCTGAAACTTTTCCACAAGCACAACACAGAATATGTTGTAGGCATTTGTACAATGCATTCAAGAAGACCTATCCTGGATTGACACTAAGGCAAAAGTTTTGGAAGGCTGTTAGGGCTTACAATAGTGTGGATTTTAGGAAGGCAATGGAGCAAATTAAGGCTGATAATGTGAAGGTTTATGATTGGTTGATGAATCATCCAGTCTCAACATGGGCAAGATATTCATTTGATGAAAGGATGAAGAGTGATCATGTCACCAACAATTTGAGTGAGAGTTTTAATAATTGGGTAGGTGATTTGAGATTGCTGCCAATACTTTCATGCCTTTATGGGATAAGGACCAAGTTGATGGAGAGAATTCACAAGAGATTCCAACAAGGGTGTGGGTGGATTGGAGTTGTTACACCTAACATAAGGAAAAAATTGAACAAACTTATAGAGGATGCTAGAAACTTTGGGGTGATAGTTGTTGGTAGGGGAGAATTTGAAGTGAGTGATGAGTCATGTAGGCACATTGTGAACTTGACCACTAAAACTTGTGATTGTAGAGGTTGGCAGTTGAGTGGCATTCCTTATAAACATGTTGATGCATGTATAGCTTACCAAAGGGATATAATTGAGAGCTATTGTGATGTGTGCTTTGATATTGGAACCTATATGAAGATCCATGATGCCATTATTCATCCCATACCAGACAAACAAATGTGGTATGAATACACTGGTTTACCCTTGCTAGCACCTGAACGAGTTAGACAGTCGGGGAGACCAAGAAGGAACAGAAGGAGAGATCCCTCAGAACCCCCTAGAGGCCACAACAACTTCAAAAGGAGCCACAAAGTAACATGTAGCATTTGTGGTGATATTAAGCATAATAGAAGGGGGTGTCAAAAAGTACCAACAAAAAAACAACAGGTAGACTTTTCACCTTTTTTTCTGGAATTTGTTTAACTGTTTGACGATATGTGACTAACTATTCAAACTGATTGATGTTTGTAATTGTTAAAAAAATAGAGAGAAATGAATGAGGCAAGTCAATGAGTGGAGCAAGCTAGCCAAGTAGGGGGCAAACTGGGAAAAGGAAAAGTGCAAGTAAAGGATTGGAGCAAACCAATCAAGGACAAAGAAAGAAGGTATATTTTACATTAACATATCATTTCTATTTTTAACTCTTTTTTTTTTTTGAATTTATTGTTTGAAATTAACAATATTATTTGCACTTTACATCAACAGAAATCTAACAATGTGGACCATGAACAACAAGGAGTGTTTGAAATTATTGGTGGAAGTCAGAGAACAACCCAGTCAAGCTCACTTACACAAGAGGTACAAATTTAATTGAGGTCAAAAATTATGAAAAACCCTTCTAACAACTAACTGTCACTGTTTTGTGCTTCTTATTGACTATTTTAATAGAGATCAAGCAATCTTTGAGAAGGAATAGGACAACCACGAAGGCCACATTGGGGAAAGGGGAGTGTTTCCTACGTACCGGTGTTCGGCAATTTTATCTCAAGTGGAGGAGGAAAAGCAAGGCAAGCTCCAAGCAATGCACCAAAGGAGTAATTTGGGTACTTTGAGGGATGGTGTATTGCCAAAGATATGGTGTAAAATTTTGGCATTGACAAACTTTATTTTTTGGATTGGTTTAGGCAATACACCAACCTTTTTTTTGTAATGAATGTGGTATAGGCATTTTTTGGGGACAATGTGGTATATGCATTTTTTGGGGACAATGTGGTATAGGCATACTAGTTAACATGCTAACACATAGTTTCTTGGGTTCGGTTTAGGCAATGCATTATGTGGAAGTGCCTTTTTTTGGGGGGTGAAAACTGATAATGCATTATGTTAGTCACTAATTAACCCTAGAGGGGGGGGGGGGGGGGGGTGAATAGGGTGTTCAAAAATTAGGTCTAATTCTTTTCGAGATTGGAATACTCTCAAATAAAAACTATATCACAATAAGCAAGTGAATGATTTAATTTGAACTTCTCTAACTATTAATTTCAAGACAAGATAGCATACAAGATATTCAAGCAATTATGGCATGCAAAATAATTAAGTAAAGAGAAAGAGATAGAGAGATTTGACACCTTGATTTTTTTCGAGGTTCGGTAACTCCTACTCCTCGGCTCAAGAACCCCTTCTTGAGACTTTTCCCGATCCTTTCACTATGGCCCTTCCTTCACAGGTGGAATGGCAAACCTTTACAACACAAGCCTCTCGAGCTTGTCCCTCAATCAAGAGAACAACCCTCTCTTGAACAATCGGTAGACTTCACTTGTCCGAGATTACAAATTCGTATGTAATCAATAAAATCACTCAAGAACAAAAACACTCAAAACCCAAAGGTGTTTATGGAAGATAAATCAATATAAGCTCAAGTGTTTTTGGTGATTTTACAATAGCTCTAGAAATGTATTCTCAAAGGGTATGATCAATGAATGATATTTGGAGAATAAGAAGAGATACTAGAGGTTTTGATTTTCAAAGAAACTTGGAGAAAATCATATTTTCAAAGCTTGGTTTCAATGGCTTTTGTAGAGAAAATTTCTGCAGAATTTTTGATAGTTTTCTTTCTTCTTGTATTTCAATCTCTTAATCTTCAATATACACATCTCATTCTATATATAGCATAGCATTAGGGTTTTGAAGAATGATTATAGTATTTGAAAGATAAGAGCCGTTTGAATACCATTGAACACAATCCACAAAACATGGGAAATGTTTTCTGAAGAATCTGCAGGTTTTGAGGAACTTCTAGTCGACTACTTCTCTGTTGTAGTCGACTACAATGGACCATCTAGTCGACTAGATTGAGTTCTAGTCGACTACTTTGGACCATCTAGTCGACTAGAATGAGTTCTAGTCGACTACATGAAGTAGTCTAGTCGACTCAAGCTCTTTTCAGTCGACTCTTTTGATGTGGATGAAAAACCTATAGCTACTGATTGTTTTAGTCGACTACTAGAAAATACACAGGCTTATTTTAGTCGACTACAACATGAAAAACATTTAATAAAAATATTTTTCTTTCCGTTTAAGTTCGGTAAAGGGTTTTTCATTTCATTTGAATTTGGTTCATTTTATACTTGAGCTTATACGATAAAATCGACGCATAAAATTACCTTGTTACAATGATCGCTTCCCGACCTATCTACCCAAAGTCTTGAGTCTTCGACTTTCGCCTTTGCCGTTGATTTTCCATTTGCGCTTCAATTTCTTTTACGGCTTTTCGCTTTAATTCAAGCTTTCTTTCCGAACTTGCTTTCCGAGTTGTTTTCTTTCCGAGTTTGTTTTCCGAGTCGTTCACCTGTCTTTTGTTGAAAACTTAAGCTCGAAAATTCATTAGTATCAAACACTCTGTAATGGTTTGTTATCATCAATTTTGGAATTGTTTGCCGAAAGTAAATTTCAAAGCCAACACATTATGTAAACAGTTGATCAATATGAAGTGTTATTTTGATTTTGAGTGTTATTTTGATCTATTGCAATTTGATGTTATTTTAATGTGCTAATGTATACAGGAAAGCCCAAATAAATGAATCAAAATTTAGTGTAAAGAGGGAGAATATAAGAAGCTTTCTAAATTTATAAGGTAAAGGGTATCAAATTAATTTCACAATATTAAGTTAAGGGTATATAAGTCATTTTATATCATTTGAGGGCAAAATAGACTATTTATGGGGTGAATAGTGGCTGACATCACTAATTAACGGACCAATCTAACGGAGTGGACACGAAAGGGGTCCGTGTCGGAAAAAAATTCAATTTAGAGGGGGTCCGTGTGGGAATACTCAATATTGAGGGGGTCCGTGTGGGATTAGGGTCTCTTTGAGGGGGTGTCGGTGGGAATAACTCTAAATCAAATAAGAGTAGGGAGAGAAATATAAATACTTGGACACGCGATTTTAGCGAGGTTCAAAATCCCCTTGATTCCTACATTCTCGGCTCAAGGTTCTCTTGAGACTTCCCAAATCCATTATGACTTCTCCTTACCGGTGGAGAGCAAAACCTTTACAAGAAGCATACCACTTTTCCTACCATTGATCCTTATGGGTGAAGAGCAAACCTTTACAAGAAGCAAATCACTTATCCTTGCTAAGAGAACACCCTCTCTTAAGCTTGTTTTGGGTCACACCAACCCTTTGATTACAATGATCTTTGTACAATAAAACTATCTCTCAAAGATTGATTTGTACAATTGTAGCTCTTTTGCTCACAAGACTAGAGTAATAATTTGAATCAAGATGAAAACTCTAGACTTTGAAAATATATGAGGAATGATGCACAAAAGTGTATATGAAAGAGTATTTTTGATATTGCAAGAGGTTGTTTTTAAGTTTAGAGTGCAAGCCCTTTTATAGCCAAAGTTTGAAGTGTTTGAAGACAGAAAAGTCCATATAGCTGTTAGAAATTGGACCAAAAAGTCAAACTAGCCGTTTGAGAGAAAATGTGAAGTTTTGGTGTAAGTCGGTTAGGCTGAGATAAATAGTCGGTCATGCTGAGTCTTAAAGTTGTGTAAGCTGACTTCTTCACAAAAATGAATTTGCCTCTGTATCAAGTTGGCAAGGCATATTAGGCTTCCTTACTTAAGTTAGTCAAGCTGACTTATAGAGTTAGGCTACACTACTATCTAAAAACAATTTTGTTTAGCTTTTAAAAATAGTTTTGTGAAGTGAATGCATGCTCAATTAAATTTCTAGAGCTTCAAAGATAATTCGGAAAAAATATATAAATTTCAAAAAAAATACATCCAACAACAATTAGTGGTTTTATATATATATATATATTTCCAATATATATATATATATTTTCTAATTATATATATTTCAAAATTTATATGACGTTTTCGAAATTTAAATGATGTTTTCGAAAGTTATATGATATTTTTGAATTATATATATTTTTTTGAATGTTATATATTTGTTTTGAATTTTATATAATTTTTACGAAATTTATATATATATTTCAAAAAAATTATATATATTTTCAAATTTTATATATGTTTTCCGAATTTTATATTTTTGTTTTTGAATTTTATATATTTTTTGAAATTTAATATTTTGTTTTCGAATTTATATATATATTTTTTGAAATTTATATATTTGTTTCAAATTTTATATATATTTTTTCGAATTTGATATATATTTTTCGAATTTTATATATATGTTTTGAATTTTATAAATATATTGTTTGAGGGTGGTCGGCAATGTGATTGAAATTTAATAGTAGATGGGTTAGTTGATTAAATTCAATAGTAGATGGGGGATTATTGAAATTAACCCTATTTATAATAAGTGTAAACCTGACTTTTCAAGGCTCAAAGGGGTGTCACTGCAAGACTTTTTAAAGCTAAGGGGGTGTCATTGTAAAGTTGTGCGTTGATCGGAGGTTAGGTGAAATTGACCTAAACTTCAGGGGGTGTCACTGCAAATTACCCTAGAATTTACGTATATTTTGTTTATTTTTATTTTTTTAGTGGACAAAACATAGCTTTGAGAATTTTGTGGATGATTGATGGTCATTAATTGCTATAAGTGAATTTTATGCTTGAAAATGAAAATGGTGCATTTAAAAGAAAATGATAGTGCTACCAATTGGTTCATTTCTTGAATTTATTTGTTTATTTACTTCGATTTTCTTTTTCTTTGTTGGCGCCATGTCAAATAAAATTCTAGCAAGAAAATAATTAAATCTATAATGAAAATATGATATTTCTCCTCACTTTAATTTCCCAATATTCCTTTCTTTTTAAATCTCGTAGGCTCTATTATTTTATTTTTTTGGTTAATTTCAGTAAACTCCCATATATACTATTGAATTTAATCAATTATTCCCTCCCATATCCGGATTGCCCATATACTTTTCAATTTCATCACCTTACCCCCTCACCCTCACATTTCAGTCAAAATACCTAAACTACCTTCCATGTATATATTTAAGAAAAAATATTTATTTATTTTGGAATATATATATATATATATATATATATATATATATATATATATATATATATATATTACGAAAAACAAATATATATATTCTGAAATATATATATATTTTCAGAAATATATATATTTTTTCAGAAATATTTATATTAGGAGTAGTTTAGGTATTTTGACTGAAATGTGAGGGTGAGGGAGGAATGTAATGAAATTAAAAAGTATATGGGACAATCCGGAGGGGTTAGTTGATTAAATTCAATAGTATATGGGGCTTTAATGAAATTAACCCTTTTTTTTTCTCTCCAATATATCACTATTTTCCTTCAATTCCTCTTAGGAAAAAACCTTTATATTTATTTCTCTTTAAAAAAAATATATCATCTTGTTCTTAGCTCCATCATACCTGATTCCTAATATATTTCAGTGTTTTTTCGCATGCTAATTTCAATATTAGAGATAGACAACCTTGCCATAACTAAGTCATATATTTGTAAAATCAATTTCTATTCAACACTAACAAAGACAACCAACTTTGAATCTCAATCTAAATAATTACAAATTGTTGTTACTTTTTCATCAATTTCAGTCTAAAATCATTAGAATACATAGGATCGTTGTTCAATTTCAAACTTGGAACATTTTGATGGTCTTCTGAAATAAAATTCATGCACTGTGACAAATACTTTTATTTACCAGTGAGACAAAATATTCACAATCAGAAAGCACAAGCTCCTCCTAATGGTTCGCCAAAGCACACACTCCTACCAATGGTTCGCCGTCGCAGTATCGAGTACCGAATGAGTATTATCGGTACAGTATGATGGTATCGGCATCTTCCAAAAACATTACCAACCAAAACACATACAAAATCTGTCTTCGTTGAGGTCCAAACTCAACTTCACTTGTTCTACCATCTAGCCAAAATTTATTTGTTTGTCCAATACAAACCTCTTATATCAGAGTTTTCATTGGTCCTCTGCTTCAAGCACCTGAAATACAATCCTGCAAGATAATTATTTCATGGCATTAATACAATTATTTTCTTTCGGAAAAACCTACAAAATACAATCTCGTTTGCTATCAATTAGGACACTTAGTGATTATAAACCTCGTTGCTGTTGTTGTCTATGCCAATATTAAATTAATCGGAGTATTAGCTCACCACAGAGATGTGTTGTTCTGCTTTCAGCTCCCTACAATGCAAAAAATAATTGGCATTCACAAAATTACAGAAAAAAACAAAATGACACATGATATGTGTATTTTATATCGCTCTCATATCTTGCTTTTCTATATAGTCATATATATCATGTCGATATTCATTTATATTCTTACAAGTTATAATCGAATCTATATTTGCATGATTCATGTGTTTACCCTCACGCTTTGTCATATTAATTATATTATGGTGTCACATTGAATATACATATATGTTCATATCCTTGCCGGCCAACAACAAAAGGTCGTTGATTTATCAGGTGCATGACTTGCAGATAAAACTTTGACAAGTTTATGTCTATTTCATTTCAAAATGTAAAGACAAGCTCAAGACTCCAAAACTCCAAACCTCATGCTACATTTTTAAAATTCAAATCCTTATATTAAAAAACCCATAATCCCCGTGAAATTTAGACACACAAACACAAGATTTTTCGATTTTCTTCGATTAGTAACCACAGGTATGGAAAATCGCCGCATTCTTATAGTAACAGCCCCGGGAAAAGGCCACGTCAATCCTTCCCTCCAATTTGCCAAACACCTCATGGCAATGGGCGTTGAAGTTACCTTCACCACTAGTGTCTTAGCCATCCGTCAAATGAACAAAACCAACTCGAACCTACAAGCCCTGACCTTTGCCCCATTCTCCGATGGGTATGAAAATGGCAAAATAATCGACAGTATCGCAAACTACATGTCATCGTTTCGTTTTCACGGGTCCAAAGCCATCACGAATCTCATCAATGCCCGTGCAGACAAAGGGCAGGCATTTACACATGTGGTCTACTCTACAATTCTCCCGTGGGTAGCAGAAGTGGCAGATGAACTTCACATTCCGTCCACACTTTTTTGGAACCAGCCAGCAACTATTTTGGATATTTGTTATTATTACTTCAATGGGTATAGTGACGTTATAACCAAAAATAGTTGTGACCCCTTTTGTCCCATTGAATTGCCAGGACTTCCATTGCTCACTAGACATGACCTTCCTTCCTTCTTAAACCCTACCCACGATGATAATTTTGGAAGTTCCGAAATCAAAGAGCACCTTGAGATACTCGATGCACAAAAAAATGGACATGTACTAGTAAATACGTTTGAAGCATTGGAATCCGATGCCCTACGAGCTATTGAAAAGCTCAACATGATTCCGATAGGGCCTTTACTCCCATCAGCGTTTTTGGATGGGAAAGATCCATCTGATACTTCATTTGGAAGTGATATGTTGCAGAAATCTACAGACTATATAGACTGGTTGAACTCGAAGCCAGAGTCCTCTGTTGTTTATCTATCATTCGGAAGTATTTCCGTGTTATCAAAGAAACAAAAGGAGGAGATGGCACATGGGTTGTTGGGAAGCGAAAGGCCGTTCTTGTGGGTGGTGAGAAAAAGTGATCTAACTGGTGGGATGATAGAAAATGAGGTGAGTTGCATGGAGGAATTGGAAAAAATAGGGATGTTAGTGCCGTGGTGTTCTCAAGTGGAGGTTCTGTCACACCCGTCGTTGGGGTGTTTCGTGACGCATTGTGGGTGGAATTCTACGTTGGAGAGTTTGGTTTGTGGGGTTCCAATGGTGGCTTTTCCACAGCGGGCGGATCAGGGGACTAATGCAAAGCTGATCACTGATGTTTGGGGGATGGGAGTGAGGGTTAGTGTAAATGAGGAAGGAATAGGTGAGAGGGAGGAATTAGAGAGGTGCATAGAAATGGTGATTGGGGACGGAGAAAAAGCGAAAGAAATGAGAGGAAATGCCAAGAAATGGAAGGAATTGGCAAGGGAAGCTGTGAAGGAAGGTGGGTCCTCGGACATTAATTTTAAAGCTTTTGTAAGTGAGCTTTGAAATTAACAGGTCATTCAGTAGGATGAACTTTGTTCTTGATTGATTTTTTTCTCTTTTTTTCTTTTTGTAATTTTTTCTCTATGTTGTCACATTGGGAATTGATGTGTGCCTAAAAGGTATTGTAAGTGGTATTACAATTTATAACGTATCAAGACATCAGGGTGTGTTTGCAATGGCTGTACTAATTTTGTTTCTGCAATATATATGGATTTATATATATGAACTTGATAAATTTGTATAATTTTGGTAGACGGGAAAACAGAAGAAAACCCCCGAAATATTTCTCCTGCCTTCTACATTTTCTCAGCAACCAAACAAACAAGTGAAGTGTCGGTATATAAATATTTTTTTTTATATTAAGTTGGCAAATGAGAAAATTAAGAAAAATACAAAAAAACGAAAAAATACAATAAAACCCTAGATATTTATCCCATCTTCTATATTTTCTCAGCAGCCAAACAAACAAGTAGAGGGTTGCAACATTAGCAATTAATCCATCAACGATCATCAACTTATATGATCAGAAACAAACAGAGAAGAAAAAGTTACTCACGTTGATGGCTTATCGGAGGTGAAGTACCTGGAATTTGAGCTCGAAAGTGTTGTTTGGAACCATCGTCTCTCCATATATATCTCCAAAACACCATCTCTCTTTTCCTAAGATTTAAATTGGATTCGGTGTTACCCAATTCGGGATTCCATATTAATTTCTGATGCAAGATTGTATAGAAGCGGTGAGAGAGGGAAAGATAATTGAAGGGATTGGCATGACGCTATCAGATGTTTATTGTTTCATCCAAAAACACTGATGCCAATCTTTCTTATATAGCACCGATTGTTGTAGATATATCCATCCATTTCCTTTCTAGTATTTTTTCCTTCAATGTTCTTTCCAACCAAACAGGGCCACGATTAATATCCAACAATCGGTACTATATATAGGTATTATATGACGGTATTGACACCTTAAAAATTGAATACGGTACTATATGACGGTATTGACACCTTAAAAATTAAATATCGATACTATATAACGGTATTTGACATTTTAAAAATTGAATATCAGTATTAGATGATGGTATCCGTACCTTCCAAAATTATTATGAACCGGGGATACGTTACGTAGTGGACCGATGCGGCGAACGATGATGTCAACCTTTCTTATATCAGAGTTTCCATTGATCCTCTGCTAAAAGCACCTGAAATACTTGATGCGCGAAAAAATGGACATGTACAAGTAAATACATTCGAAGCATTGGAATGCAATGCCATACGAGCTATTGAGAAGCTCAACATGATTCCAATTGCGAAGAAATAGAAGGAATTGGCAAGAGAAGCTGTGAAGGAAGGTGGGTCCTCGGACATGAATCTTCAAGCTTTTGTGAGTGAGCTCCGAAATTAACAGGCTGTTTAGTCGGATGAGCTTTGTTCTTGTTTGATTTTTTTCTCTTTTTCCGTTTTCTCTTTTTTTTTTTTTTTTCTTTCTTTCTATGTTGTCACATTTGGAATTCAAGTGATGAGTGCCTAAAAGCTTTTGTGAGTGAGCTCCGAAATTAACAGTGCTCATTTTATACATTAACCACATCATATTCAGCTACTTTGCTGCTACTTTGCTAATGTTTAGAGCATGTGGAGTGGTGTGTTATGGGTAGTGTTACACTTTTTGATAAAGTGTAGTGTCACGTTAGTAATTTGGAGAGTGGGTCATGACGTGGCTCTATAATTTATTTGGAGTGTGTGTGTGTCATATGAAGTAGTGTTCTATGTTTTATTACACTTTATTATTCAACATTATTTAATTACTATTAAATTTTTTTAATATACAAAAAATATTAAATATAACAAATAAAAATATATTCTCAAATTTTCTACAAATGAAAAATACATTAATAATTTCTCATATATAAAAAAAAATAAAAATGCAAAATTATATTTAATGTAAATTAGATTGGAAAGTGTGTGTGATGTGGTATGGTGTTTGAATTTCACTCTCCACTTTATTATTATTTTAAATTATATTTAATGTAAATTAGATAATATATTTTAAATTAATTAAATCATAATTATTTTAAAATTAGGTAAGTGTATTAAAATTTATATTACTGTACAAAAATAAAATAAAAATTTTAAAAAATAAAATAAATTTAATTTGATACATCAAAAACTTCATCTCTTTTTTTTTCTTAGAAGAATAATATTTCAAATGAAAAAATTATATAAAATAACACAATACCTAAAAGAATTTACAAAATATATAATTAAATTTTTTTATTTAGAATATAATTTTAGAGATATGTGGCACAAAAAAATACACACACAAGTGTGTGATAGCCCACCTTTTTCTCTCTCCTCACGCTACTTGACTCTCCATATGTGGAGAGTGAAGTGCAATGTTTGTTATGGGTCCCACAAAGTGGAGAGCCCCACTCCATTACTCTTCCACACTCCATCACACGCCACAGGGCTTCCTAATAGCCAAATTGGGCTTCACTCCGAATGCCCTTAGCCAAAGTCCTTTTCCTATATATATATAAATGATCTCTTGCTCAAGAGAGAAAATTCATCCACACCAATCACAATGATAGATAAATGTGATTGCTAAATTCTATATGCACATATATCACGTCAAAATCCATTTACGTCATTTATAATAATACATGTATATATACATGTCCACACAACTTTCTATATATACATGTGTGTGTATGTATATTCTCAGCAATCAAAGAAATAACATATGGGTGTAGCTAGTAAACATTGATGACATTAGGGATTACAACACATTAGACTATGGTTTGTCTATGAAATAAGCAAGAGAAATACATTTTGTCTGATAAGAAATGGAGAAAAAAATATTATACTCACATTGATGGACGATCGGAGGTTAGGTTCTTGGAATTAAAGCTCAAAAATGATGTACTTTTGGACCTCATATTGTTGGGTCCAAACCAGTATCAAACTCAAACACACACACACAATAAACACCAAATTTATAGTGGTTCCCCAAAAATCGGGTACGTCCACTTTGAGAGGTTTCACTAACTTTTGGTTTGAAGGAAAACTGAGAATGAGGGAGGAGATACAAACACTCTCTCGACTCTACCTCTAACAAACTCTCTCTCTCTCACAACATCACAGACTCTCTCTGTGGTTTTCTCTCAACTATACACTCTTGTATATCACACTATGTGTTTCACTTATGGCTTGTTTATCACATACCATACACTGCCCATATATATACACAATGGATATCATACACAGACAAACACTTCAACATGCGTGGCATGAAGTCTTCACGCATGATCACAAGCTTCCAAGCGTGACCACCAATCTTGACTTCCAAACACATGCGTGAACTTACAAGTTGATGGTTGATGGAGATGGTGGTTGCATGTGGCAGCTTTGTTTGTATACGGCAGCTGTGGTTGTTGGCATGCATAAGAACAATTACATGTGGGTATGGAATTAACAATTCCCCCCTTCCATACCAATCAGAGGAGAACATATTCACCTGATCTCCCCCTCACTGCCAAATTGGGGCTGGTGTTAAACCAGCTTCTTCTCTGCAAACTTCTAGCTTTTCTCTGGACAAGCTCTTGGTCATCATATCTAATCCATTATCATCTGTGTGGATCTTCTCTAGCTATAGAAGTTTATTTTCTAGCACTTCACGAATCCAGTGATACCTGACGTCGATGTGTTTGGACCTTGAGTGGAAGGTTGAATTTTTGCTAAGATGAATATCACTTTGACTGTCACAATGTATGACATACTTTTCCTGCTCTTAGCCCAATTCTTGAAGGAACTTCTTCATCCACAATAGTTCTTTGCATCCTTCTGTTACTGCAATGTATTCAGCTTCTGTGGTGGATAAGGCAACACACTTTTGTAATCGGGATTGCCATGAGACTGTTCCCCCTGCAAAAGTGATTAGGTATCCTGATGTGGATTTTCTCGAGTCACTGTCTCCGGCCATGTCTGCATCTGTGCAACCTTCCAATAAAGGTTTACCATTCCCGAAGCATTAACAAATAGTAGTAGTTCCTCTAAGATACCTGAGGATCCATTTTACTGTTGCCCAATGGTCATTTCCAGGATTTGACAGAAACCGACTGACAACTCCAACTGCATGAGCAATATCAAGCCTCGTGCATACCATAGCATACATTAAGCTTCCAACCGCTGAAGCATAAGGCACTTTCTTCATTTCTGCTTTTTCTGTCTCACTTAAAGTACACTGTTTAATATTAAGTTGGAAGTGACTTGCAAGTGGAGCACTGACTGGTTTTGCTTTGCTCATGTTGAATCTTTCAAGAACTTTGCCGATATATCTTTCTTGAGATAACCAGAGCTTGTGTTTCTGTCTGTCTCGAGAGATCTGCATTCCCAAGATTTGTTTTGTCGGTCCCAAGTCCTTCATAGCAAATGACTTGCTCAATCCCTTCTTCAACTTGGTAATCTTGCTACTGTCATGGCCAACGATCAACATATCATCGACATATAGCAAGCGGATGATAAAATCTCCGTCAGGAAATTTCTTGACAAATACACAGTGATCTGCAGTGGTTCTGTTGTACCCATTCTGGTCCATGAATGAATTGAACTTTTTGTACCACTGTCTTGGTGCTTGTTTGAGCCCATAGAGACTTTTCCTCAATCTGCACACAAGGTTTTATTTTCCTCTGGTTCTGAATCCTTCAGGTTGCTCTATGTAGATTTCTTCATCCAGGTCACCATGTAAAAATGCGGTCTTTACATCCAGTTGTTCGATCTCTAGGTTCAAGCTCACCAAGCCAAGAACAACTCGGATGGAGGACATTTTCACCATAGGTGAAAATATTTCTTCAAAATCAATGCCCTTCTTCTGACCAAATCCCTTCACAACCAGTCTTGCCTTGTACCTTGGTTGTGGATTATTTTCTTCAGTCTTCAGTTTGAATACCCATTTATTCTTAAGAGCTTTCCTTCCCTGCGGTAGCTTGACCAAGTCATATGTGTGGTTCTCATGCAATGATTTCATCTCTTCCTGTATGGCTTTCATCTACTCTGCTTTTTTACTGTCTGCAACAACTTCCTGATAGCTCTTTGGTTCTCCCCCATCACTAAGCATCACGTACTCTGCGGAGGAATATTTGTGATTCGGTTGTCGCTCTCTAGACGATCTCCTTGTTTGAGGATCAACCAGATTTTCTTCTGCAACTGGTTCTGGTTCTGCACCGTCATCAGCTGGATCTCCTTGAATAGCTCCCCCATCATTTTGTGCTCTCGGTGAAGGAACCAGGTCTAGATTAGCTGGTAACTCTTCAGGTGGATCTGATTTCTTCTATTTTTGAAGATCTTCAATGGTCTGATCTTCGAAAAATACCACATCTCTGCTTCTGATGACCTTTTTGTTGATAGGATCCCAGAGTCTATAACTAAACTCTTCATGGGCATATCCCAGGAAGATGCACTATTTGGCCTTTCCGTCAAGCTTGGATATTTTATCTCTGGGGATGTGGACAAATGCTCTGCAGCTAAACACCTTCAAGTGTTTATAGGAAACATCTTTCCCTCTCCATACTTTCTCTGGAACATCACCGTTTAATGGAACTGAGGGAGATAGGTTGATTAAGTCAACCGTTGTTCTCATTGATTCACCCCAGAAAGAAGTTGACAACTTGGCATTAGATAACATGCACCTGATTCTTTCGCAGATGGTTATGTTCATTCTTTCTGCAAGGCCGTTATGTTGAGGAGTTTTTGGCACTGATTTTTCGAGTCTGATGCCGAAGCTTCTGCAATACTCCTCGAATGGTCCTCTGTACTCGCCACCATTGTCTGCACGTACGCACTTCAGCCTTTTCCCAGTTTCTCTTTCAACCTTTACATGGAACTGCTTGAATACTTCTAGCACCTGGTCTTTAGTTTTCAAGGCAAAGGTCCATAATTTCCTGGAATGATCATCAATGAATGTGACAAAATAGAGGGCACCTCCATGAGTTCTGATTTGCATGGTGCAAACATCCATGTGTACGAGATATAGAATGTCTGGTTTTCTAGATGGAGGGGAACTGAGGAATGCAACTCTGTGTTGTTTCCCCATGATGCAGTCGACACAGGTGTGTAATGGAGTACTTTTCATTCCAGGTAAGAGTTCTTTTCTGGCAAGGATCTTGAGCCCTTTCTCACTCATATGTCCGAGTCTTTTGTGCCATAACTCGGTGGGAACTTCTTTCTCCATCGTATTCACCTCAACTCTGCACAGTTTTGCTTGAGTTGTGTAGAGAGAGCTGGTCTTCTTTCCTCTGGCCACCACAAGATTATTTTTGGTGAGCTTCCACTTACCATCACCAAAGTGACTGTTGTAGCCTTCATCATCGAGCTTGCCGATGGAGATCAGGTTGAGACAAATATCTGGGATGTCTCACATCTTTGAGGAGTAGCTTGCATCCATTGCTGTTTTCCCAAAGAATATCACTTCTGTCGGTAATTTTGGATGCTTCGTGGTTCCCGATCTTCATAAGTCCGAAGTCACCATTGGTGTAGGATGTGAACATATCCTTCCTTGAAATGATGTGGCAGGAAGCATCCGAGTCAATAACCCAGGTAGAATATTCGGATGTGAAGTGTACACAATCATCATCTTGAACGATAAATATCTCTTCTCCGGCTGTTGCTGCTGCTTCTGAGGTACTTTCTTCACCTCTGTTTCTGGTCTATTGTCTAGACTGCTCGGCTTTTAGCTTTATACAGTCTCTGATAAAATGGTCTGGCTTACCGCAGTGATGACAGGGTTTGTGTATTCTGAAAGTGGATTTTGATCGCCCACGATGTTGTGTCTAATTGCGATGGTTTCTGCTTTTGCTTCTACCGCACCATTATTTTCTTTCTCGTCTTTCAGTGATAAGAGTTTCTGACTCCGGATTATATCCTTCTTCCTTTCTTCTTGCTTCCTCATTTAGCATTCTATCTTTCGCCATTTCCATATTAATTATTCCATCTGGAGCTGAGTTGCTTATAGAGACAACTAGCGTATCCCAACTTTTCGGAAGAGAGTGTAATAGAAACACTACCTGCATCTCATCTTCTATAACCATTTTCATAGAGTTGAATTGATCCAACAGTCCCTGGAATTCGCTCATGTGTTCTGACACACTTTTTCCGTCTTTGTATTTAAGATTTACCATACGGCTCAAAAGATTTACCTTGTTTTGCGATGTCTTCTGTGCGTACATCTTCTCCAATTTTTTCCAAACAGCATAAGCATCATTGTCGTTGGCAAAATTTTGGTAAATGCTTTTGTCGATCCATTGTCTGATTTGGGCGGCACATTTTCGGTTGAGTACCGTCCAGTCTCCGTCGGTCATGTCATTCGGTTTGCCATCAGGTGCATCGTCGGTCCTTTTGATCAGCTTCCACAGATCTTTAATATACAAAAGATCCTCCATCTTTGACTTCCACAATGAATAGTTTGCTGCGGTCAATCTGATCATGGCTCCGGATCCTGAATCTTCCATCGAATTGGAACCTTTAAGCTCTCCCTGGCTTGTTTGATATATTCGGAGTGGAATCACGTGAAACAAAGTGTATCGTTGCGTCCGGAACGGTCAAAAACCTTAAGATCGCCTCTGACTGAGCTCAATTCAGACTTAGGATGAGTCCGGAATGGTCAAAACAACGTCGAGGGGCAAAATTGTAATTTTTGCAAAGTTGGTGATGACGTGGCAGCAACGGAGAGTGACACGTGACAGTACACATGGAAGGTTGTTAGTGGTGACACGTGGTTGACTGGTGGTGTGACACGTGGTAGGACACGTGGCACAGGCTAAAGACGACACGTTGCACTAACGTCAGCAGACACGTGGCATGACTGATGACGTCATTGATGACGTGTCAGCGCGTGGTCCTCACGCGCGGCTGATCTGGGAGGCGCGTGGGACGCGTGCTGCGCGTGGTCCTCACGCGTGCTGGAGGAAGAAGATGCATGGAACGCGTGAGACCGAGGCTCCTGACGTACCGATCTTCAGGCGGTGCGTGTGGCGGCGTTGGCGGCGGTGCTCGATGGGAAACTCTTCCTCGTTTGATGGGTCATCTGAGAATGTGGGTGGTGTGGTGATTTGATCACTAGAATGGTTCGAAATAGAGCTTGAATGGACGGCTCTATTTTTCGAATATTGCTCTGATACCACTTTGTTGGGTCCAAACCAGTATCAAACTCAAACACACACACACAATAGACACCAAATTTATAATGGTTCCCCAAAAATCGGGTACGTCCACTTTGAGAGGTTTCACTAACTTTCGGTTTGAAAGAAAACCGAGAATGAGGGAGGAGATACAAACACTCTCTCGACTCTACCTCTAACAAACTCTCTCTCTCTCACAACATCACAGAATCTCTCTGTGGTTTTCTCTCAACTATACACTCTTGTATATCACACTCTATGTTTCACTTATGGCTTGTTTATCACATACCATACACTGCCCATATATATACACAATGGATATCATACACAGACAAACACTTCAACAGGCGTGGCATGAAGTCTTCACGCATGATCACAAGCTTCCAAGCGTGACCACCAATCTTAACTTCCAAACACATGCGTGAGCTTACAAGTTGATGGTTGATGGAGATGGTGGTTGCATGCGACAACTTTGTTTGTATACGACAACTGTGGTTGTTGGCATGCATAAGAACAATTGCATGTGGGTATGGAATTAACACACACATATATATATATATATATATATTGTTTTTCAGGATTCAGATTCCATAAGCAAGCAATCATATTTCGGGGGGTCGATGGCCTAGTTTGGTTAAGGAGACTTGGGAGGAAAAGAATGGTATATTTGGTATTATAAATAGGGCTAGATTATTTAAGGTTTATTATTGTTATTATTATTATTATTATTATTATTATTATTATCATTTTATATATTTTTAGTCAGAGTAAATATGTACTTTGTTTTTCTTTTGACTAGTAATTTTGGTAAATAATGGGTATAATCCTTTGTTATATTCTTTAGAATAGGAAGAAAATAATCATTTAATTTAATTTCCTTTGTTAATTGGATTTAAGGACAATCAGGGTTTGATCTTAAATCAGGTTGTGGAGAAGGATTCAAGGAGTGTCAAAATTTGATTTTCAATCGGGTTGTTAAGATGGATTCAAGGGCTTTAATGGGCTCCACCCGTGAATAGAGTGTTGATGGAACTTAATCTTGAACAATTTTCTTTCATTTTTTAATTATTAAGAATTATAGCATGATTTTGGAAGTGCTTATCCTTCATCTTTATGGCTTTGATCTAGGTGATTCTTTGAAATTGTTGAATCGTGAAAATAGAATGACACAATCTTCTTTTAACTTGGTCTATATTTGATTCAATAAATTGTTGAATCGTGAAAATAGAATGACACGTTTATATAAGGTGTTTGACAATCATTGGTCTATATTCTCCCTTTATTGAATCAAATAAGATTAACATTATTTAAATCAAGTTTAAATAATGATTTATTTCGTTTCCCTGTTTTCAGTAGAGCACTTTTTAAGTTTGATTGGCAAGTTTAAGTTGTTGTAAATTAATTTATAGCACAATACAAGAATGAATCTTATTGAAGCTTTATTTTCCCTAATATACACCAATCCCTACGGGCTTTTTGGGCCATTAGGGTTACATTACTTGTTTTCCAAACAATTCATATTTTGCTCATACCCTTTGCTTGATCCCCAAGTTGTTCTAGAATATTTTAAATGGTGGGCTTGGAATGAGCCCTTATTTTCGGGCTTTAATTGTCTTTGTTGGGCTGATAGGATTGCACAGATGAGTGTCTGATGGGCTTAAGGAATTCCACATGTACATAGGCCCCTTTTTGGCTATGGGCCTTTAAATATTTTAAGCCCGTATCCAAAAATAACGTGTGGGAGGCTCATACATCTCCCTTGTCGGGTGACGTGGCATGGACATTTAATAGGGCAGTTGTATCCCATCATTTGAAATTCAAATATACGGCCCATGTGGCCTTGATTTTTGCAATAGGGGCTGAAGGGACGGCTCAATGCCCCGTTCCATGCAAAAAATACCTTTTATCTTCTTCAGTAACTCCTATAAATATCCCCCCTCTTACATAAAACACTTCTCAAATTTTTACAATTTGTGTTTCTCTACGAAAGTTCCCCTACGAAAGTTTTTATGCAAAAGCTTCATTGCTCCTTTGCTCATTTCTCGTGCGGATTCCGTTTCTGTTCCCCGGAGATCCCCAAAACTCTCACTAGAGTCAGTCCTAGTGTAAGTTTCTTCTTCTAATTCTTCTACCTTTCTGTCACCATGTCCGATAGCGGTGATACCCGGTCAGTTAGTGACCGTGTTCCATTTTTCGTTGACCCTGACGCCTCCTTCAGTCCTCCATCCTTTGAGGTGGTCAGGGTGACAAGGTCTAGCCCCTCTAAAATTACCTAAAACGTTAACACCGGTGTGACCCCTGCTGGCCTTTTTTCAATCGGGGACCAAGCTGGTGAAAATTTTACTATACAATTTTACGCAAACCCCCTTCTAGTCAAGCTCAGGGTGAATGCTAAGTTGGATACATATGACATACCCGATGACGTGATTGTCACCCATTATCGTCAGGACTTAGACTTCAGGAGGGGTGAGGGAGTGAGAGATGATCAGATTTTGCTTTCTACCTATCACCTGAGAGTCCTGTGTTTTCCCATCCACCCTCTCTTTCTTTATGCCTTGTTTGTCCTGATCGATTCTAGTCGTATGAAAATAAAAATGTTTAAAATTAAGAATTAACACGATCTAGTTTTACCTCTCAGTCGCAAGTACCCGAGTAGCATATAATATAGTTTGGCAGAGAGGGTATTGAACCACAGAGATCAGAATCGTATTTCAAATAATTGTAAAACAAAAATTTGAATTATATTTTAAACGTTGTTTTGATTGATTGGTTTTATAACTACTAAATATAAAATAAAAAGATATATTTTTTTGTGTTTTAGATCAAGATAAACAAGTCTAGGATTTTGTTCCAACTCCATCACTAACCTTGTAATGTATTCCTTTAATTATTCCATTGCAAGAGGGCGATACAGCTTATATGAATCAAATTAGTAATGTATATTTTAAAAATAATTTAGTTATTGATTTTCTTTTTTTAGTTTTTTGTTTTTCCTTGACAAAAAGCATCAAAAACGCATACACCCATTTACATTTCTCTTCATAGGAAAAGAACAAAAATAAAAAAAATATTACAAATTGATTAAAATGCAAAATGAGGATTAGTAATGTAGTTGTCAGAAACGCGATTCTAACTGGTAAAATCTTACGATTTTGTACGATTTTACCACGATTCTATCACATTGAAATAATAGTTTCCATATGAAATCTCCAAAAACTTAATAATTTAGTCCAATATCCCAATATATGGCTCAATTTATGAGAAAATATTTAAAAGTCTAATGTATTAGAAAATTTTAATATGATTTAGACTTTTAAATTAAATATTTAATTATTAATATTTTTTTAAAAAAATTTAAACATATTAATTTTCGATCCATTGTAACAGACTTAAGTAGTTCTACACAAGCAAATTCAAAATCTTCCATCCATAATCAACGGTCAAAGCTCTCTCAAATTTGCCCACCAAGTTTTGATGTACAACCTCTAATGTTGTCATGAACACAATTATTCAACATGTTTTACAAAAACAATAATTAACTAAACAAATAAGTCAAAATGTTGTCATATAGCTAGAAGACTAACCAAATTAGAACCAACATGTCGACATACCCATATTTAGGGCTGTAAACGAACAAAGCGCTCGATGAGCTACTCGAGGCTCGGCTCGGCTCGCTAAGAGTTTGACTCGTGTTCATTTCATTATTAAATGAGTCGAGCTCAAACAAAATTTTTAGGCTCGTTTAATAAACGAGCCGAACTCAAATATCCATGAGCTGGGTCGTTTGTTCGTGAACACGTTTACGAATATACGAACGAACAGACTTGTAATCTAGGCTCGCAATCATGTTCGCGAACAGACTCGTAATTATTAATTTATTAAATAAAAAATGTTAAAAAAAATAATATTAGCCTTCACATTATTCCAAAAAATCATAAACTACTTTTCATTCTTTTGAGTATTGGTTTTTGGAATTATGCTCCTTTTTCCCCTTTTGATATTTTGGCTTTTTTTTTTGCTTCATCACCAAGTTAAGCTGAAAGTCATACATCTAAAATTCCTCTCATATGGTCATAATATCTTATTTTACAGTAAATAATTATCAAACTAAATCTTACTATTGGAGATTTTATCAATTTCACTATTTTGAATTGTGAATTTACTCAATTTCACTTAATTGAAGTCAATTTCACTAATTTGAATTGAGAATTTTGTCAATTGAACTTAATTTTATTATTTTTAATTGAGGATTTTATCAATTTCACTCAATTTAATTAATTCAATTAAATTACTTTAAATTTGGAATTTACTCAATTGAACTCAATTTCACAACTTTGAATTGGAGATTTTATCAATTCCACTCAATTAAACTACTTTGAATTGAGAATTACTAAATTTCACTCAATTGAAGTCAATTTCATTATTTTGAATTAGAGATTTTGTCAATTGAACTTAATTTCATTCAATTTCACTACTTTGAATTGAAGATTTTATCAATTCCACTCAATTGAACTACTTTCAATTGAGAATTTACTGAATTCACTCATTGAAGTCAAATTCACTACTTTAAATTGGTGATTTACTTAATTTCAATACTTTGAATTAAGGATTTACTTAATTACACTAAATTGAAATCAATTTCACTACTTTGAATTGATAATTTTGTTAATTGAATTTAACTTCACTCAATTTCACTAATTTGAATTGAGGATTTTATTAATTTCACTCAATTTAATTCAATTAAACTACTTTAAATTTGAGATTTACTCAATTGAACTATTTTGAATTGAGGATTTACTCAATTTCACTTAATTGAAATCAATTTCATTATTTTGAATTCGAGATTTTGTCAATTGAACTCAATTAAACTACTTTGAATATGAGATTTACTGAATTTCACTAATTGAAGTCAAATATACTACTTTGAATTGAAGATTTATTCAATTTCACTCAATAGAAGCTAATTTCAATATTTTGAATTAAGGATTTGCTCAATTGAACTTAATTTAATTAATTAGACAACTTTGAATTGAGAATTTTATCAATTCTACCCAATTGAACTCATTTGATGCATTCTAATTTTCAAATCAAAATATGATTTTAGTTCAATTAATTATAAAAGTGTGAATCCTTTATATTATATTTAAAAAAATTTAAATAATTTTTTTTAATCAAAAAAATAGTTAATAATTTATTTTATAATTTTATTAAATATGAATTTATCAACTAATAATTATATCTATTTATATATATATATATATATTTATTTACACACAAAAAGCAAACCTAACCTTAAGAAACCCAAAAATTCCTAGACTAATCCACTAAAGCTTTTATATTATATTTATTTCAACACAAAAACCTTTATATTATATCTATACATTTATATATATATTTATTCCGTCTCTCTCACTCACTCACGGCGGCTCTACGGGTTTCTACTCTTTCTCCTCACGATTCTCACCGGCTCCAGCTTGTCTTCAACAACGGCTTCATCGTCATCTTCTACTTCGGTAAGAGTTCATTGAGTTCGTTGTTGCTCTTTGATGTGTATATATTTCAGATTCCTTTTGCCATGTGTTTCCAATCTGATTTTGATTGTATTTGGATCGGTAATTCCTTGATTGATTTTGATTGGAAGGGTAAATTAAACGTATGTTTTGATTTGTTTTTCGTTATTTAGATGCTTGATGGGGGGTTATGAATCATGATATGTATCTGTTTCTGAAGATGCATAGACTTAAATACAGTATATTATAGTTTAAGGAAATCGATATTTGACTATTGGGTGGATTTTTCATATGGGTTTGTTGTTTTCTGTTTTTTTTTTTTTTTTTTTTCTTTTTGTTTTTTTCGTTGAGTATATGTGACTATCGGGTAGATTTTTCATATGGCTTTGTTGTTTTGTGATTTGTTTTCCTCGTTTTTTTTGTATCATAAATGCGAAAGTTTCAACAAAGTTCATCATAGAAAGCTGCCCTAGAAGAAGAGCTTGATATCTTCTCCAAATAATTCCTATTAGAGAATTACAAACCTGGAGCTCGATAGTGAGTGATGGATTTTAAATTTGAAACTTTGACTCCTACGTAGATTTTGAATCAATCAGATTTTTATTTCACGAGTATTGTGTGTCTTTGCGTGATCACTATTTTACAATTTCTGGTGACTTCTGGACACCACAACTTTGTTTATACTACAGAAATTTAGAGTTCTATACTTGTCCAAGACAACAAGTTCTCACAGTACAGTCATCCTAGATAACACAGAGTGCAGGACTCCTGACAATGTATAGTTTCCAGACTTGAACCTTTTGATCTCATTCATATGAGAAAACATTGTTCGGTATTTTCGAAATTAGTTTCCTAACTAGAAAATTATCGCTAATGTGATGAGTGATGAGTGATCTACACTGAAATTTCTGCTGTGGCCCATTGCAATCTTCATAAGGTGGACATGGGGCTAAAGCATAAAAATAAAAACGAGCCAGGGAAACTTTAATTGATTTTCTTTTTTTTTTCGGCAAGTCAAAATTATATATCAAAAGGCACTCAAAAGAGGAGTGCATCCCTAGTACAAAAGAGGCCGGCCTAAGAGCCAAGCGATCCCAAAAAATCAATCTGAATTGATTTATGGAACATATACATTTTAATTTAGGTAGTAGTACAAACACTTAATCCCAGAGCAAAAGTATCAGATTCAGATAATGATATCAATTCAATTACAAATCGATAATGTATCATATTAAAATTGACATCAAACTGTCTCTCCCAACTACCATTCTCCTAATTTTTTGCAATATAAACAGACAACCCCCCCAATCCTTAAATATATATAAAGCCGTGAAGGTCTAGCTCCAATCTACAAATATAAATCCCCACTCCATTTCCATGCACAGCTAGTTGTCTCTTCACTTGTCAGTTGTCACACAATTTAGTTTGGGATTTCACAATCCCATTTGCATACATAGCTTTCCCTACATTTGTGAAACACAAAGACAACCTTTTGCTGTTAGTAATCCAATCAAATCTCTCTCACAATCACTATGGTGGATTGCCACATTCTTCTTCTAACTTTTCCGACACAAGGCCTCATCAATCCTTCCATCCAATTTGCCAAGAACCTCATACGAATCGGTGTTAAGGTCACCATGATCACATGTCTCTTCGCTCACCGTCGCATCACCAAATCCAGCAATACGATCCCAAAAGGCTTATCCTTATGTGCGTTCTCCGATGGCTATGATGACGGGTTCAAAGAAGGGCACAACATCGAACACCTCCTGTCTGAATTCAAAATTCGGGGTTCCAAAGCCATAGCGGAACTCATCAAGGCCAATGATGAACAAGGCTACCCAATAAATTGTTTGGTCTACACCCTAAATCAACCATGGGTTGCTGAAGTTGCTCACGCCCATCACATCCCATCTGCGGTTCTATGGGTTCAACCAACTACAGTTTTCACTATCTACCACTATTACTTCAATGGCCATGGTGATGCCCTTCGAGATATTATCAATAACCCTTCAAGCTCCATTCAGTTGCCAGGTTTGCCATTGCTCACTAGCCGCGACCTTCCCTCCTTTCTAGTTCCTCCACACTCACATATATACAGTTGGGGAATCCTTGGGTTTAAAGAGCAACTAGACATACTAAATGCCGAAACCCACCCAAAAGTACTCGTGAACACATTCGATGCAATAGAGACGGAGACCTTAAGAGCTTTGGAGAAGCACAATTTGATCCCAATAGGACCATTAATAGTCCCCTCTGATGCTTCCTTTAGAGGAGACCTGTTTCAAAATTCAAATGGTTATGTCGAGTGGTTAAATTTGAAGCCCAAATCATCTGTTGTTTATGTATCATTCGGAAGCATAGCTGTGTTGTCGAAGCAACAAATGGAGGAGATTGCATGCGGGTTGTTGGAAAGCCATAGGCCATTTATGTGGGTCATAAGAGCAAAAGAAAATAATGAGAGAGAAGAAGATAAATTGAGTTGCTTAGATGAATTGGGAGAAGGAGGATTGATAGTGCCATGGTGTTCGCAAATGGAGGTTCTATCACACCCATCAGTGGGATGTTTTCTGAGTCACTGTGGGTGGAATTCTACGTTGGAGAGTTTGGCCTCTGGGATACCAGTGGTGGGGTTTCCACAGATGATGGATCAGATGACAAATGCAAAGCTTATCCAAGATATTTGGAAGACGGGAGTGAGAGTGGTGGCAAATGAGAAAGGAATAGTGTGGAAAGGGAGGAGATTAGAAGTTGTATAGAAATGGTGATGGGAGACGGCGAGAGGGGAAGCGTAATGAGAAGAAACCTAAAGGAATGGAAGGAATTGGCATGGGAAGCTATGAAGGACGGTGGATCAATGGATATGAATCTCAAAGCTTTTGTGGATGGACTTCGAGATGGTCATAAGTAGCTAGGAGAGAACTTTATTCATGAAAATGAAATGGTGTTTTTGGAAGAAATAATAAGCATTTGATTGCAATTCACTCTAGCATTTGGCATGTCAAATTAAGTATAAGCAATGAATTTATTAGTTTATGATGGAAATTTGATCTTCACTACTTCACTTCTTCCAAATATTCCTTTATTTCCTGATCTACTACAAACTAGTTTTTTTCTAAAATATATAAAAATTATATTTTAACTTTTTAGAAATAAATACCAATATGTTTATCTTTGGGATATTTCATTCCGACGTGCAATAATCCCTAGCTAAAACTTATGAAGGAGAAAGAGTTTCTGGGAGGGACCAAAACCTATTGCCTTGCCACCTTTTAAATCTCAAACTTGCACTTTTAACGAGTAATAATCGTGTGATTATCTCAAAATTTTGTGATTACCTAGCCAGTTGCATCATTTGCAGACATAACTCACCAAGTTCACTTGAAATTGAAAAGAACTCCAAGAAAAACACTTCCAATGCGTCATCACAGACTCCACTTCCAATCCCTGTACAAAATCTAGGGTAAAATGCAATAAACCCCCCTGAATTACTGGGGTAGTGCAACCCACTATGATTTTGTTTCATTTAGCCCTATTAGCTCAATGAAAAGAGTAAAAGATCAATTTACCCTTACTGAAAGAGAGGATACAACCACCAAACAAGAGAAATACAGCACATCCAACACAGTTATCACCCCTCACTTGCACCATTAATGGTCACAAAGCTCTGCAACTCTTCCGCTCAAATCCAACTATGAAAACCCTACAGGAGCTCCAAAGCACCACTTATCACCACCATCTCTGGCCGCATGATATCTAGATGCGAGACGCCGCACAGTGGCAGTGAGCAATCGCCTCCATTAGTGGGCCCCACAGCGACTATCCTGACTGGGAGGGAACTCGGTCCCACACTCTTAAGAGATCAGAGGAGCTGCAGAGCTCGAGATCTTCATAATGAATAGAGCCAAAACAAGTAACATCCAATTTTTGGGGGTAAAAAACAGCAGGCTTATGCACAGAGAATGCGCAAGAATGAAAGGCAGAATGATACCTTACTAGCACTCTGAAGGACGGAATGGAATTCAGCAGAAAGATGTTGCGCCGCATTTGATACTTCTGGCGCTTTTAACAGAGGATGAGAACTAAATGTAACCAATTCCTGAAAATTTATGAAATATCAATATATTCATAAAGATGACATCAGAATGCTGTCAGTTTGTAGAAGGCTATAAGCCAACTGATGAAGAGGACTGCAAAGCAAATATTCAACCCAAAGTAAAAATATACATATAAATATATATTTGATTGCACTGGGAGGTACACATGGGGGCTTATTTAAAACATCCCTCCCCACTACTATATCCTCCACAACTCGAGATAAAGTGGTAGAACTCAATCTAAAATTGCATCCAATTTTAGAAAATAAATAACTGGTAGAACTAAAAGACATGCTTTTTGAATCAAATGACCATATAAAAACTTGAACCATCCATCTTCAACTCTGGATGATCAGAAGGAACTCACTAGTCTACCCTAGTTGGTAACCCCTTTTTCGTGTTTTAAAAAGGATAACGAAAAATAATAACATTCCCTTCAGCATTTCAGTTTCCATTGATCTTTTAGATTCACAAACAGGAAAAAAATATATGTTTAAGGTGAGAATATGCCACGTCAATCGGCGTCTTGCCATCCAAGTTTTGGAGAGTGCTGTAACAAGAAAGAAATACATCGTAAAAAGTGAAGAAGTTAAAGTTTAGCAGGTAAACCTTATACAAACAAAGGTTGGCTTACATTATCCAGCAGAAGTGCTACACATTCCTTCCTGCCATAACCAGCAGCATAGTGTAGTGCAGTATTCTTATTCTTATCCAAAGCATCTACAGCTGCCCCAGCCTCGAGAAGGATCTGAGCACACTTCATATTGTAGTGCAGTCATTTATATATATATTTTCTAATTTTATATTTTTTACATTAAAGCAAGGGTACAAGGGTAATTTTAAGTCCCAAAAACCCTCCAGAGGGTGTCACTGCAAGAAAATTGAAAGTTCAGAGGATTGTTGGACCGAAATTGAATTGACCAATTTCTAGGTACAATTAATCTAAAATTCAGGAATCTCAGTGTAAATTACCCAAAAAACAATAATTAACTAAACCAATAAGTCAAAATGTTGTCATATATATCTAGAAGACTAATCAAATTAGAACCAACATGTCGACATACCCATTTCCGATAACAAAATTAAAATTAAATAGTCTGAGGGTCAAACAAGTTATCTTGGATTTGACCACCCACCAAACTTTAATGCACCTGAAAATATATATATATTTTTTTGATCAGAAAAACACAAGTATTCCAGATACACTTTGACAAATCACCAAAAAAAAAATATAAATAAATAAATAACTCAAAATGTAGCCATGTCAAATAAGTACTAACATGAACACAAATCATATAAAATAAAAATTAGAACTCGGAGAGACAAATTAAAGTACAAGTCAACCAATGACATTGTGGTTTAATGATATTTCTATTCTTAGGAGATGTCTGGATTTCGAATTCTATAAGACTCATGTAGGGGTGTGGGTTACCACCAAAAAATAATTACAAGCCAAGTACCAACTCCTTTCACCAGGAAAAAGTCATGCAGGTCTACCTCCAATCCTTACACTTATATAAACCCTCACACCACCTCATTTCATACACAGCTAGTTTTCTCTTTATCTGTCACAAAAAACTGAATCTATAGTTTTGCACTGCTCATATACCACTTTCTTACATATATAGCTTTCCTTTCATTTGTGCAACACAAACACAGCCTTCAATATGGTGCATTACCACATTCTCCTTTTAAGTAATCCAGCGCAAGGCCACATCAATCCATCGATCCAGCTAGCCAAGAAGCTCGTAGCAATGGGTGTGAAGGTCACCATTCTCACGAGTCTCTCTGCTCACCGGTGCATGACCACATACAACAGCTCAATCCCCAAAGGCTTATCTTTATCGGCCTTCTCTGATGGCTATGATGACGGGTTCAAAGATGGAGGCGACATTGACCATTTCCGGTCTCAGCTCAGAATTTGCGGTTCCAAAGCCATGGCAGAACTCATCAAGGCCTGCGATGAAGAAGGCTACCCGATAACTTGTTTGATCTACACTATGGTTCAACCGTGGGCTGCTGAAGTTGCTCACGCTCATCACATCCCATCCGCAGAACTGTGGACTCAACTAGCCACAGTTTTCGATATTTTATACTATTACCTCAATGGCTATGCTGATGCCATTAAAGGAAATCCCAATGACTCGTCAAGCTATATTCAGTTACCAGGTTTGCCATTGCTTGCTAACCGTGACCTTCCCTCCTTTCTAGCCCCTTCACCCTCAAACAAGTTTAAGTTTGCCCTCCTGTCGTTTAAAGAGTCGCTTGACGTGTGTAGTGCAGAAACCAAACCAAAAATACTCGTGAACACATTCGAATCATTGGAGCACGAGGCCTTGAGGGCTGTGAAGAACTACGAGTTGATCCCAATCGGACCATTAATAGTCCCCATGGATGCTTCCTTTAGAGGAGACCTGTTTCAAAAAGCAAATGGTTACGTTGAGTGGTTAAATTCAAAGCCTGAATCATCTGTCGTTTATGTATCATTTGGAAGCATGGCCACATTGTCGAAGCAACAAATGGAGGAGATTGCACGTGGGTTATTGGAAATTCATAGGCCGTTTATATGGGTGATAAGAGCAAATGCAAATGGTGGGGGCGAAGAAGATAAATCGAGTTTCTTAGAAGAATTGGGACAACGGGGACTGATAGTGCCATGGTGTTCTCAAGTGGAAGTTTTATCACATCCATCAGTGGGATGTTTTGTGACTCATTGTGGGTGGAATTCTTCATTGGAGAGTCTGGTTTCAGGAGTTCCAGTGGTGGGATTTCCACAGTTTACGGATCAAATGACGAATGCAAAGCTCATTCAAGATGTTTGGAAGACGGGGGTGAGAGTAGTGGCAAATGAAGAAGGAATGGTGGACGGAGAAGAGATTAGGAGGTGCGTAGAAATTGTGATGGGAGGTGGAGAAAGGGGTAGAGAAATCAGAGGAAACACGAAGAAATGGAGGGAAATGGCAGGGGAAGCTATGAAGGATGGTGGAGCATTGGACATGAATCTCAAGGCTTTTGTGGATGGACTTGGAGATGGTCATTAGTAGCACTCATAGCAGAGAACTTTGTCCATGGAAATGAATTTGGTGTAAAAAAACGAACACGCTGTTAATTATTTATTGTTATTTTTTTCTTATTTATGTATTTGTATTTATTTTTTGTACATTGGTGCATTTGTAACTCAGTCGAGCATCTAGCTTGTCTTTAGGTATAAGAAATAAAATTATTTGCTTACAATCTAAATATGACACTTCTGTTTTACTTGTTCTTGATTTTATTTCCTGATCCAATACTGTCTATTTTTCACATCTAAGTTTTTAGTAATTTTCACCAACATATGCTAACTACTTCTCCCCAAACTTGTCACACTTCAAAAAAGTGTATTAATACAAGGGTGTTCTAAGACGTGACCTAACAGTTTCGCTAATGTTAACTAAAAATATGCAGCAATGCAAGTCCCTGTAACAATTCAAATTCTATTACAGGGACGATTATTTCCACAAAGTTCATCATAGAAAGCGGCCCTAGAAGAAGAGCTTGTTAATGAGAGATCTCTTCTCCAAATAATTTCTATTAGAGAATTACAAACCTGGAGCTCGATAGTGAGTGATGGATTTTAAGTTTGATACTCTGACTCCTACGTAGATTTTGAATCAATCAGATTTTTATTTCACGAGTATTGTGTGTCTTTGCGTGATCACTATTTTACAATTTCTGGTGATTTCTTGACACCACGACTTTGTTTATACTACAGAAATTTAGAGTTCTATACTTGTCCAAGACAACAAGTTCTCACAGTACAGTCATCCTAGATAACACAAAGTGCAGGACTCCTGACAATGTATAGTTTCCAGACTTGAACCTTTTGATCTCATTCATATGAGAAAACATTGTTCTGTATTTTCGAAATTAGTTTCCTCACAAGAAAATTATCGCTAATGTGATGAGTGATCTACACTGAAATTTCTGCTGTAGCCCATTGCAATCTTCATAAGGTGGACATGGGGCTAAAACATAAAAATAAAAACAAGCCAGGAAAACTTTAATTGATTTTCTTTTTTTTTTCTGTAAGTAAAAATTATATATCAAAAGGCACTCAAAAGAGGAGTGCATCCCTAATATAAAAGAGGCCGGCCTAAGAGCCAAGCGATCCCAAAATATCAATCTGAATTGATTTATGGAACATATGCATTTTAATTTAGGTAGTAGTTCAAACACTTAATCCCAGAGCAAAAGTATTAGATTCAGATAATGATATCAATTCAATTACAAATCGATAATGTATCATATTAAAATTGACATCAAACTGTCTCTCCCAACTACCATGCACAGCTAGTTGTCTCTTCACTTGTCAGTTGTCACACAATTTAGTTTGGGATTTCACAATCCCATTTGTATACATAGCTTTCCCTACATTTGTGAAACACAAAGACAACCTTTTGCTGTTAGTAATCCCATCAAATCTCTCTCGCAATCACTATGGTGGATTGCCACATTCTTATTCTAACTTTTCCGACACAAGGCATCGTCAATCCTTCCATCCAATTTGCCAAGAACCTCATACGAATCGGTGTTAAGGTCACCATGATCACATGTCTCTCCGCTCACCGCCGCATCACCAAATCCAACAACATGATCCCGGAAGGCTTATCCTTATCTGCGTTCTCTGATGGCTATGATGACGGGTTCAAAGTAGGGCACAACATCAAACAATTCCTGTCTGAGTTCAAAATTCGCGGTTCCAAAGCCATAGTGGAACTCATCAAGGCCAATGATGAACAAGGCTACCCAATAAGTTGTTTGATCTACACCATGAATCAACCATGGGTTGCTGAAGTTGCTCGTGCCCATCACATCCCAGCAGCAGTTCTATGGACTCAACCAGCCACAGTTTTCAATATCTTCCACTATTACTTCAATGGCTATGGTGATGCCATTCGAGACATGACCAATCACCCTTCAAGCTCCATTCAGTTGCCGGGTTTGGCATCGCTCACTAGCGGTGACCTTCCCTCCTTTCTAGTCCCTCCACATTCAGAAACAAACAGTTGGGGACTCCTAGCGTTTAAAGAGCAGTTAGACATGCTTAGTGTTGAAACCGACCCAAAAGTACTCGTGAACACATTCGACGCAATAGAGACAGAGGCATTAAGAGCTATGGAGAAGCAAAATTTGATCCCTATAGGACCATTAACAGTCCCCTCTGATGCTTCATTTAGAGGAGACCTGTTTCAAAAATCAAATGGCTACGTCGAATGGTTAAACTCGAAGCCCGAATCATCTGTTGTTTACATATCATTTGGAAGCCTAGCTATGTTGTCCAAGCAACAAACGGAGGAGATTGCATGCGGGTTGTTGGAAAGCCATAGCAAAAGAAAATAATGAGAGAGAAGAGGATAAATTAAGTTGCTTAGATGAATTGGGAGAAGAAGGATTGATAGTGCCATGGTGTTCGCAAATGGAGGTTCTATCACACCCATCAGTGGGATGTTTTCTGAGTCACTGTGGGTGGAATTCTACGTTGGAGAGTATGGTCTCTGGGGTTCCGGTGGTGGGGTTTCCACAGTTGATAGATCAGATGACAAATGCAAAGCTTATCCAAGATATTTGGAAGATGGGAGTGAGAGTGGTGGCAAATGAGGAAGGAATAGTGGAAAGGGAGGAGATTAGAAGTTGTATAGAAATGGTGATGGGAGACGGCGAGAGGGGAAGAGAAATGAGAGGAAACGCAAAGGAATGGAAGGAATTGGCATGGGAAGCTATGAAGGATGGTGGATCAATCGATATGAATCTCAAAGCTTTTGTGGATGGACTTCAAGATGGTCATTAGTAGCTAGGACAGAACTTTATTCATGAAAATGATCGAAATGTTGTTTTTGGAAGAAATAATAAGCATTTGATTGCAATTCACTCTAGCATTTGGCATGTCAAATTAAGTATAAGCAATTGATTTATTAGTTTATGATGGAAATTTGATCTTCACTAATTCTCTTCTTCCAAATATTCCTTTATTTCCTGATCTACTACAAACTAGTTTTTTCATCAATTTCAGTCTAAAATCATTAGAATACATAGGATCGTTGTTCAATTTCAGACTTGGAACATTTTGATGGTCTTCTGAAATAAAATTCATGCACTGTGACAAATATTTTTATCAGAGTTTTCATTGGTCCTCTGCTTCAAGCACCTGAAATACAATCCTGCAAGAGAATTATTTCATGGCATTAATACAATTATTTTCTTTCGGAAAAACCTACAAAATACAATCTCGTTTGCTATCAATTAGGACACTTAGTGATTATATACCTCGTTGCTGTTGTTGTCTATGCCAATATTAAATTAATCGGAGTATTAGCTCACCACAGAGATGTGTTGTTCTGCTTTCAGCTCCCTACAATGCAAAAAATAATTGGCATTCACAAAATTACAGAAAAAAACAAAATGACACATGATATTTGTATTTTATATCGCTCTCATATCTTGCTTTTCTATATAGTCATATATATCATGTCGATATTCATTTATATTTTTACAAGTTAAAATGACACATGATATGTGTTTTTTATATCGCTCTCATATCTTGCTTTTCTATATAGTCATATATATCATGTCGATATTCATTTATATTTTTACAAGTTATAATCGTATCTATATTTGCATGATTCATGTGTTTACCCTCATGCTTTGTCATATTAATTATATTATGGTGTCACATTGAATATACATATATGTTCATATCCTTGCCGGCCAACAACAAAAGGTCGTTGATTTATCAGGTGCATGACTTGCAGATAAAACTTTGACAAGTTTATGTCTATTTCATTTGAAAATGTAAAGACAAGCTCAAGACTCCAAAACTCCAAACCTCATACTACATTTTTAAAATTCAAATCTTTATATTTAAAAACCCATAATCCCCGTGAAATTTAGACACACACAAACACAAGATTTTTCGATTTTCTTCAATTAGTAACCACAAGTATGGAAAATCGCCGCATTCTTATAGTAACAGCCCCGGGAAAAGGCCACGTCAATCCTTCCCTCCAATTTGCCAAACACCTCATGGCAATGGGCGTTGAAGTTACCTTCGCCACTAGTGTCTTGGCCATCCGTCAAATGAACACTACCAACTCCAACCTACAAGCAGTGACCTTTGCCCCATTCTCCGATGGGTATGAAGATGGCAAAATAATCGACAGTATCCCAAACTACATGTCATCGTTTCGTTTTCACGGGTCCAAAGCCATCACGAATCTCATCAATGCCCGTGCAGACGAAGGGCAGGCATTTACACATGCGGTCTACTCTACAATTCTCCCGTGGGTAGCAGAAGTGGCAGATGAACTTCACATTCCGTCCACACTTTTTTGGAACCAGCCAGCAACTATTTTGGATATTTGCTATTATTACTTCAATGGGTATAGTGACGTTATAACCAAAAATACTTGTGACCCCTTTTGTCCCATTGAATTGCCAGGACTTCCATTGCTCACTAGACATGACCTTCCTTCCTTCTTAAACCCTACCCACGACGATAATTTTGGAACTTCCGAAATGAAAGAACACCTTGAGATACTCGATGCACAAAAAAATAGACATGTACTAGTAAATACGTTTGAAGCATTGGAATCCGATGCCATACGAGCTATTGAAAAGCTCAACATGATTCCGATAGGGCCTTTACTCCCATCTTCGTTTTTGGATGGGAAAAATCCATCTGATACTTCATTTGGAAGTGATATGTTGCAGAAATCTACGGACTATATAGACTGGTTGAACTCGAAGCCAGAGTCCTCTGTTGTTTATCTATCATTCGGAAGTATTTCCGTGTTATCAAAGAAACAAAAGGAGGAGATGGCACATGGGTTGTTGGGAAGCGAAAGGCCGTTCTTGTGGGTGGTGAGAAAAAGTGATCTAATTGGTGGGATGATAGAAAATGAGGTGAGCTGCATGGAGGAATTGGAAAAAATAGGGATGTTAGTGCCGTGGTGTTCTCAAGTGGAGGTTCTGTCACACCCGTCGTTGGGGTGTTTCGTGACGCATTGTGGGTGGAATTCTACGTTGGAGAGTTTGGTTTGTGGGGTTCCAATGGTGGCTTTTCCACAGCGGGCGGATCAGGGGACTAATGCAAAGCTGATCACTGATGTTTGGGGGATGGGAGTGAGGGTTAGTGTAAATGAGGAAGGAATAGGTGAGAGGGAGGAGTTAGAGAGGTGCATAGAAATGGTGATTGGGGACGGAGAAAAAGCGAAAGAAATGAGAGGAAATGCCAAGAAATGGAAGGAATTGGCAAGGGAGGCTGTGAAGGAAGGTGGGTCCTCAGACATTAATTTTAAAGCTTTTGTAAGTGAGCTTTGAAATTAACAGGTCATTCAGTAGGATGAGCTTTGTTCTTGATTGATTTTTTTCTCTTTTTTTCTTTTTGTAATTTTTTCTCTATGTTGTCACATTGGGAATTGATGTATGCCTAAAAGGTATTGTAAGTGGTATTACAATTTATAACGTACCAAGACATCAGGGCGTGTTTGCAATGGCTGTACTAATTTTGTTTCTGCAATATATATGGATATATATATGAACTAGATAGATTTGTATAATGTTGGCAGACGGGAAAACAGAAGAAAACCCCCCAAAAAAGGCTGTAAAACCCAAGCAAGGCCTAAATATTTCTCCTGCCTTCTACATTTTCTCAACAACCAAACAAACAAGTGAAGTGTCTGTATATAAATATATATTTTTATATTAAGTTGGCAAATGAGAAAATTAAGAAAAATACAAAAATATATATATATATATATTAGATACGAAATTCATGAAAAGCAAATAAAAGTTGGCAGTACTGTTTACGTGTAGTAGTCTTTTTCAAAGAAATTTTATGGAATTTTCAATTATATCATCAACTTTTAATCCATCAACGATCATCAACTTTTACGATCAGAAACAAACAGAGAAGAAAAAGTTACTCAGCTTGATGGCTTATCGGAGGTGAAGTACTTGGAATATGAGCTCGAAAGTGTTGTTTGGAACCATCGTTTCTCCATATATATCTCCAAAACACCATCTCTCTTTTCCTAAGATTTAAATTGGATTCGGTGTTACCCAATTTGGGATTCCATATTAATTTCTGATACAAGATTGTATAGAAGTGGTGAGAGAGGGAAAGATAATTGAAGTGGATATTAAGTGTAAGACGCTATCAGATGTTTATTGTTTCATCCAAAAACACTGATGCCAATCTTTCTTATATGGTACCGATTGTTGTAGATATATCCATCCATTTCCTTTCTAGTATTTTTTCCTTCATTTTCTTTCCAACCAAACAGGGCCACGGTTAATATCCAACAATGGGTACTATATAGCGGTATTGACACCTTAAAAATTGAATATATATGACGGTATAGTACCTTTCAAAAGCATTATGAATTGGGGATAAGTAACGTATTGGACCGATGCGGCGAACGATGATGTCAACCTTTCTTATATCTAGGGCTGACAATTTCGGGTTACATGTCATGTTCGTGTCGGGTTGAGATTGTGTCGGGTCGAAATCGTATTGTGTCAAAAATACCTGGTTAATATACATGTCAAATATTCTCAATCCTAACTCAACCCATGTCGTGTCCGTGTCGACCCATGTAATCCATTTAGCATATTTATTATAATATTTTAAATTAAATTTGACATAATCCAACACGAAATAAACTAGGGTAAATCCCACTTACATCCCCTCTGATTTGCCCTAATCCCAATTACACCCCCTTAGATTTGATTCTATGTATCAAAATCCCCCTTCCTTTAGTTAACCATCAGTTGTCAACCATTAAATTATGATGTCATCAATTAAAATGTATTAAATGGTCTATTTTGCCCCCTAGTAACACTGAAATGACTAATTTGACCATAATTACTTATGAAAATGACCAAGCTACCCTAGATTTAAAAATTTAATAAAGTCCCTTTGGTTTTTTTTTTCATACTTCCGCATCTCTCAAATTTGTAAACCCACTTCTCTCTCTACAAGATGCTCTCCTTTATTCCTTAGCTCACCTAATATTAGGGTTTTCAAAGCATGCCTTCTTCAATTACTTGCTCCAATAATGGTGGACTGAAAATTGAAATTGGATCAGAGAAACTCATGTGTCGACTACTATGTGAAAATTGAAATTGGATTCAATTAAATTCAATTTTGTATTGGGTTCTAATCAAGATCAAAGTTTGGGCAGAAAACATCTCATTCTTATTTTATTTTTTGAAAAATTGCATAAGATATTCTAATCCTACACTTCAAAGTCATGATAGATTGAAAAATCTTAATATATATGTATATATATCTACATATATGTATGTATAGATATATAATATATATGCATAGATAGAGATTATAGAGATCATCAAATAAACATCTTTTGTATGTATAGATATATATGTGGTATATACATATATAGATATATCTACAAAAAGAGGGAGATGAAGACGAGAGAGAAATCGCCGGGGGCTGATGAAAACGGGACTAGGAGTTGTCCGTTCTGCGATTTGTGGGTTTTGGAGAGATGGGTGCTAGGTTAGGGAATTTGAAGTTCAGGTGAGAATCTTTGAAATGGAGGAGGGATGGGGGCGGCTTGGTGGCTGGATTAGTTTTGGAAGTGAAAGGAATGGGTTATGGTTTGGATATGGAGATGAGGTGGAAGGTATTTTGTCTTTGAAAGTAATTATTTTAGTAGATTAAATGTAATAAAATAACTATGGGCAAAATAGTAAAATAACACATTTTTGTTAAATGACTTAACGACTGTTACTGACAGGGGTTGTAATTGGGATATTCCATAGTAGAGGGGGTGTAACTGGGATTAGGGCAAATCAGAGGGGTGTAAGTGGGATTTACCCAATAAACTATTTAACCTATTATCAACAAAATTAAATTGATTTTGACACGATCCAGTACTATTTTATTGATATATTTCAATCCATGACCAATTAGAGAAGAGAAAAATATAAAAATAAAGATAAATATAAATATAATCGTGTCAAACGTGTCGTGTTCGGGTTGACCCTTATATTCTCGTGTCGTATTCGGGTCGACCCTTTTTAGGCCTCAACTCTTTTATGCTTAACCCTAACCCTTTTAAATAGCCTCGTGTTCGTGTCGTGTTACCGTATCGTGTCCAATTTTACTAGCCCTACTTATATCAGAGTTTCCATTGATCCTCTCCTATAAGCACCTGAAATACAGTCCTGCAAGATAATTATTTCATGGCATTAGTAAAATTATTTTTCTACAAAAAGTTACAAATTAATTAGGATGCTTTGTGACTACATATCTAGTTCTTGTCTATGCAAATCTTAAAAATATCAGAGTATTCGCTGCCAAGAGAGAGATGTGTTGTTCTGCTTTGAGCCCCCTACAATGAAGTCTTGCAAAATAATTGGCATTCACAAAAATAACTAAAAAAACAAAAATGACACATGTCTGACTTATATCTGTATTTTATTTCATGCTCATCATATCTTACTTTTCTAAACAGTCCTATCGTGATGTCTAAATTTATATACATTTCAAAGCTATTATTGTATCTATATTAGCATGGTTCTTGTGTTTTTCCTCATGCTTTGTCATATTATGATACAATGGTTATATCATTGTATCTAGTGTGGCCGCCAAGACAATAAGCAAAGACAAAACTCAAGAACCTAAGCCGGCCAACAACAAAAGGTCGTTGATTTGTCACCTGCATGACTTGTAGATAAAACTTGACTAGTTCATGTCCATTTCACTATAATATGTAAAGACAAACTCAAAACTCCAAACCTTATACTACACTTTCAAAATTCAAATCCTTATATAAAACCCATAATCCCCAAGAAATTCAAGAACGCACAAATACAAGATTTTTCAATTTTCTTCTATTAGTAACCATCGGTATGGACAATCGCTACATTCTTCTAATAACCCTCCCGGGACAAGGCCACATCAATCCGTCCCTCCAATTCGCCAAGCACCTCATGGCAATGGGCGTCAAAGTCACATTTGCCACTAGCATCTCCGCCATTCGTCAAATGAGCAAAGCCAACCCGAACCCACAAGCCTTGACCTTTGCCCCATTCTCCGATGGCTATGACAATGGCGAGATAGTGGACAGTATTGCAAACTACTTGTCATCGTTTCGACTTCATGGGTCCAAAGCCATCACGAATCTCGTCAATGCCAGTGGTGACCAAGGCCGCGCATTTACACGTGTGGTCTACACTACATTCATCCCATGGGTAGCAGAAGTAGCACATGACCTTCACATTGAATCCACGCTTCTCTGGATCCAACCAGCAACTATTTTGGACATTTGTTACTATTACTTCAATGGGTACGCTGACGTCATCACAGAAAATAGTCCCATTGAATTGCCAGGACTTCCATTGCTCACTAGACAAGACCTTCCTTCCTTCTTGATCTCTACGGACGATGATAATTTAGGAATTTCCGCATTCAAGAATCACATTGAGATGCTTGTTGCGCGAAAAAATGGACATGTACTAGTAAATACATTTGAAGCATTGGAATGCAATGCCATAGGAGCTATTGAGAAGCTCAACATGATTCCAATTGGGCCGTTAATCCCATCAGCATTTTTGGGCGGGAAAGATCCATCTGATACTTCATTTGGAGGTGATATGTTTGGGAAATATATGGACAGTATAGATTGGTTGAACTCGAAGGCAGAGGCCTCTGTTGTTTATTTATCATTCGGAAGCATTTCCGTGTTATCAAAGAAGCAAATGGAGGAAATGGCACATGGGTTGTTAGGAAGCGAAAGGCCGTTCTTGTGGGTGGTAAGAAGAAGTGATCAAACCGGTAGGATGATCGAAAATGAGGTGAGTTGCCTGGCGGAATTGGAAAAGCAAGGGATGATGGTGGCATGGTGTTCGCAAGTGGAGGTTCTGTCACACCCGGCGTTAGGGTGTTTTGTGACGCATTGCGGGTGGAATTCGACGTTGGAGAGTTTGGGTTGTGGGGTTCCGATGGTGGCGTTTCCGCAGCGGGCAGATCAGGGGACTAATGCAAAGTTGATCACTGATGTTTGGGGGACAGGAGTGAGGGTTAGTGTAAATGAGGAAGGAATAGGTGAGGGTGAGGAGTTTAAGAGGTGCATAGAAATGGTGATGGGGGAAGGAGAGAAAGGGAAAGAAATGAGAGGAAATGCGAAGAAATGGAAGGAATTGGCAAGAGAAGCTGTGAAGGAAGGTGGGTCCTCGGACATGAATCTTAAAGCTTTTGTGAGTGAGCTCCGAAATTAACAGGCTGTTTAGTCGGATGAGCTTTGTTCTTGTTTGATTTTTTTTTTTATCTTTTTCCGTTTTTGATTTTTTTTTTTTTTTCTTTCTCTGTTGTCACATTTGGAATTCAAGTGATGAGTGCCTAAAAGGTCATGTATGCGGTATTACAAATTTATAACGTAATAAAACAAGCCCTTAAAGAATTTAGACTACAGTAACAAGAAGCTCTCATACTGTAGTCATCCTAGAGAACACAAAGGGTGACTAATTTGTATTGAAAGTTGTCCCACATCGACTAAAAGGTAAACCACCTCTATATCATTTCCTATAAATATAGGGTCTCTCATATTATATTGTGTGCACAAATAGAGAGAGAGAATATAAGAGATACATGTTAGTATTCTTTTTGGTGAGAGTTACGAATAACATAGGTTTATATTATTCCGGTGATACAAGCGTGAATATACACTATGTGTGCGTGCGTTTGATCTGCTGATCAACTCCCTTATAATCCTCTTTTTGATAATAGTGAAACGATACTCTCAGTGGACGTAGGCTTATTTTGGCCGAATCACTATAAATCTTTGTGTCCATTGTTTGGTGTGTGTTTGTGTGCGTTTTTTGATTTGCAGTATTCGTGGCTTGACTAATGGGGTTAGCAAACCCTAGTTTTGTTCTTGGGCGGGTGTAAAAACCCTAACATGTGGTATCAGAGCTTTAGGTTGAAGCAAAGAAGAAGCCCGTACGTTCTGGTCCAGATTCGAATATCAGACTTGCCCGAAATCAGAAACCAACCATACCAGGAGAGGAGCTTTGTATTGACGAGACGAAGCCAGCAGTGTCAAGCTCATCGCCGAAAAAATCCGAACGCGCCCCCACGTGCCGCCTGAAGTTCTGGCCAGATTTTCGGCTCCGACGCGCAGCGATTTTGTTTCGAGGCTATTTCGCGGAGTATCGTTAATCGAAACAAGGTGTATAATATATATACAAAAAGATCTTTCAAAGAGGAACTTTTTGACGCAGAAATAAGCCCCATAGGTGATTTCACGCGCCTTCACGCTCCTCGATAAGGTACTGACGTCATCAACAATTTTTTGTCTTTTGTGCAGATTTGTTTTTTTGCCCATTTGGAGTCATTTTTGACCCATTTTTGACGCGGTAAAAGGCGTTCTTAAGATTTTGGACAGCTCCGAACTCAACTGTATGATCATTTTTGCATAATTTGACTCTAAACACCTTGAATATGCTCAGTGGGAGCTATGGGAGAAGAAAATGCTGCAATGATCGACAACTTTGATGGTTCAAACTTTGCCTATTGGAATATGCAAATTGGGGATGTGTTATTCTAGAATAATTTGTTCTTACCATTAGAAGGGAAGAAGCCAGAATCGATGAAAGACGAGGATTGGACAATCCTAGATCGAAAGGCTCTTGGTACAATCAGACTGACATTGTCAAAGTCTGTCACCTTCAACATCAAGAATGAGAAGACAACAAAGTCTCTCATGGATTTCGAGCATGTACGAACAGCCGTCTGGAGCGAATATGGTACATCTCATCACTAGATTGGAAAATCTGAAGATGTTCGAGAATGGGAAGGTTAGTGAACACATCAGTATTCTTAATGAAATTGTTGAGCAGTTGGAATCAGTTGAGATGTCAATCACTAGCAAAATGAAAACGGCTTTTCTTATAAGCCAATTGCCAGAGAGTTGGAGCGCTACAAAGGCTGCAATTAGTAACTGTTCAGGGGTGGAACCGTTATAGTATGATTCCGTAGTGAGTATGATACTCACAGAAGATATCATAAGACAAAGTGAGTCAGGCTCTTCTAACAGTGGCCCAACATTGAATGTCGACACCAGAGGCAGAGGTTCGAACAGAAGGAAAGACGGAAGTAATGGACGTGACCGTTCCAAGTCGAGACAGGAGTCTCGAAATTCCATTGAGTGTTGGAATTGTGGGAAACTTGGTCATTACAGAGGCCAGTGCAGATCCCCACAAAGTGTAGCGGATGATAAGACTGAAGTGAATTTTGTCTCAGAAGATAATGCATTGATATGCTCTTTGGAGAGCAAGACAGAGTTTTGGGTGTTGGACTCTAAAGCATCATTTCATGCCACCTCAAGTCGAGAGCTCTTTGAGAGCTATACACATGGAAACCTTGGCAAGGTTTATTTAGGTGATGATTAGCCCTGCAGTATTGTTGGCAAGGGTGAAGTACATATCAGACTTAGTGGATCGATATGGAAGCTGAGGGATGTCAGACACATTCCAAACTTAAGGAAGAACCTGATCTCAGTAGGCCAGTTGGCGAGTGAAGGTTATGTGACCACTTTCAGTGAAGATAAGTGGAAGATTTCCAGAGGAGCTATGACTATAGCACGAAGGAAGAAAGAAGGTACGCTCTACACAACCACCAATTTTAGCATAGTGATTATAGTTGCAGAAGGCAAAGAGGATCACAACTTGTGGCATCAGAGGCCTGGTCATATGAGTGAAAAGGAGCTCGTAGTTATATTCTTGAAGGGAAAACTACCAGTGAAATCAATTGACATCGACTTCTGTGAGTGTAAGTAGAAGAGGGTTAGTTTCAAGAGCAACAACAGAAATCTCACAGTGGAGAAGCTTGAGCTAGTTCACATGGATATCTGGGGGCCAGCAACTGTCTCATCTTTTGGCGGAAAGTCTTACTTCGTGACTTTTATTGATGACCATTCCAATAGGATATGGGTTTACTTCTTGAAACATAAAAGTGAAGTGTATGATGTGTTCAAGAAATGGAGAGTCGTGGTAGAGAAGAAGACAGGGTTGAAGGTAAAGAAACTGAGATCCGACTTTGGTGGAGAAAATGAAGACTACGAGTTCAATATTTTTTGCTATGAGAACAATATCAGATTAGAGAAGACTGTTCCAAGTACACTATGGCAGAATGGCGTAGCAGAATGTATGAACCGGAAAGTGACTGAGATAGCCAGAAGCATGCGCATTCAGGCAGGATTGCCAGAACAGTTCTGGGCAGAAGCAGTCAGTACAACAACATATCTTATGAATTGTGGTCCATCAGTACCATTGGAACACAAAATACCAGAAGAGGTATGGAGCGATAAGGCACAAAGTGATCCTGTGTATGTTGAGATAAAAGATGTTCTAGAAAATGAGAGTCATCAGTCAGAAGAACATGTTGCAAATAACAAGACTCAACAGGTTGATACACTGCAGAATTTGTTGTTTACAGATAGAGATGAACTAGATGATGATGAAACATGCAGTGCAGCAGATGCGAGCCAGTGGGAGCTTGCGATGGAAGATGAGATGAAGTCCCTTATCCTCATCAAGACATGGAAGCTAACCGAGCTGCCTGTAGAGAAGAAAGCTCTCCATTCTTCGGTTGTGAAATTGAATACCATTCATTCAAGCATTGTTGAAGCAGAAGTTTTGCATCTAGAGTTGTTAGATGATAAATCTGTTTTCCTCCAAGGTGACCTAAAGGAGGAGTGTTATATGCAGCAACTGGAAAGTCTCTTCGTGAAAGGGAGAAAGAAGACAGACGCGACAAAGTTTGCAAGGCGAAGTCAGAAACAACAGTGGTTACAAAACAGAGTGGTCAGACGCAATAGAGGTCGCAGGTTCTGTAGAAAGGTAGATATTGCTCATGTAGTAGGAGTTATCAGCATGGTCATGTTGACCAAAGTGGTGATAAGAGAAAAACTGAAGTTGTGCGCAACTTCAGTGGGTCTTCAAGCTTGAAGACATGAATGAGAGCATCGTACTGCACTAATCATTGATGGAGTTGATTGATGGTGGCAAAGTCGTCAAGTGGGAGATTGTTATATATAAAGGGTGACTACTTTGTATTGAAAGTTGTCCCACATCGACTAAAAGGCAAAACCACCTCTATATCATTTCCTATAAATATAAGGTTTCTCCTATTATATTGTGTGCACAAATAGAGAGAGAGAATAGAAGAAATACAAGTTAGTATTCTTCTTGGTGATAGTTAGGAATAATATAGGCTTATATTATTCCGGTGATACAAGTGTGAGTATACACTGTGTGTGTGCGTGTGTTTAATTTGTTAATCAATCCCCTTGTAATCCTCTCTTTAATTATAGTGAAACGGTGCTCTCAGTGGACATAGACTTATTTTGGCCGAACCACTATAAATCTTTGTATCCATTATTTGGTGTGCATTTTCTGATTTGCAGGTATTCGGGGCTTGGCTAATAGGGTTAGCAAACCCTAGTTTTGTTCTAGGGCGGGTGTAAAAACCCTAACAACAACTAGCTAATGGGTGGTATGAGTAAAGCGAATTATACCAACATAAACGGAAAAGTAATATTAAAAGATCGAATTTTCTAAAGGACATCCTATAGTGTTTAAGAAAATATTCAATAATAAGCATTTTATTGATTCAACAAAAAATCCATTGAAAATCATATTAAAATTCATCACAAACAGTCTCTCCCGTTTACCATTCTTCTTATATATCTATTTGCTATATATATAAAGATAACTTATTTTAAACATTAACAGTGTCAGTTTCTGTTAATTACCTGGCTAATGTGGAGCAAAAGATACACGCTACAGTTCTCATTTTATACATTAACCACGTCATATTCAGCTACTTGCTAATGTTTAGCTAAAGTCCTTTTCCTATATATATATATATATATAAATGATCTCTTGCTCACCGTTGAGCGAGAAAATTCATCCACACCAATCACAATGACAGATGAATGTGATTGTTAAATTCTATATGCATATATATCACGTCAAAATCCATATACGTCATTCATAATAGTAGGGAAAATTATTAAAAAGGGACCATTCCTAAAGTTTATTACTATAAAGGAATCATTCAAGTAGGAAAAGTTAAAAGGGGACTAAAATCAAACTTAATTGTCAAAAGGGGACCATTTTTAGTGTGGTGACCAAAATACTCATATGTTTGCACTACCTTTCAAAAATCCAACATTTTTAAAATTATTAATACTATCTACCAATAAAATAAAGTCATTGATTGGTTGGTTTTATAATTATTAAACATAAAATAAAAAGATATATTTTTTGTGTTTTAGATCAAGAAAAACAAGTCTAGGGTTTTGTTTCAACTCCATCACTAACCTTGTAATGTATTACTTTAATTATTCTATTGCAAGAGGGCGATACAACTTATATGAATCAAATTAGTAATGTATATTTTAAAAACAATTTAAAATATCATGTATTTTAAAAACAATTTAGTTATTGATTTTCTTTCTTTAGTTTTTTGTTTTTCCTTGACAAAAAACATCAAAAACGCATACACCCATTTACATTTCTCTTCATAGGAAAAGTACAAAAATAAAAAATAAAAAAAAATATTACAAATTTATTGAAAATGCAAAATGAGGATCAGTAATGTAGTTGTCAGAAACGCGATTCTAACTAGTAAAATCTTACGATTCTGTACGATTCGTACGATTTTACCACGATTCTATCACATTGAAATAATAGTTTTCATATGAAATCCCCAAAAACTTAATAATTTAGTCCAATATCCCAATATATGACTCAATTTATGAGAAAACATTTAAAAGTCCAATGTATTAGAAAATTTTAATATGATTTAGACTTTTAAATTAAATATTTAATTATTAATATTTTTTAAATAAAAAATTAATATAAAAAATTAAACATATTAATTTTCCATCCATTGTGACATACTTAAGTAGTTCTACACAAGCAAATTCAAAATCTTCCATCCATAATGACCGGTCAAAGCTCTCTCAAACTTGGCCACCAAGTTTTGATGTATTACCTCCAATGTTGTCATGAACACAATTATTCAACATGTTTTAAAAAAACAATAATCAACTAAACAAATAAGTCAAAATGTTGTCATATAGCTAGAAGACTAATCAAATTAGAACCAACATGTTGACATACCCATATCTAGGGCGGTAAATGAACAGAGCGCTTGATGAGCTATTCAAGGCTTGGCTTGCTAAGAGTTTGACTCGTATTCGTTTGATTATTAAACGAGCCGAGCTCAAACAAAATTTTTAGGCTCGTTTAATTAACGAGCCTAGCTCAAACATCCATGAGCTCTGCTCGTTTGTTCGTGAACGTGTTCATGAACTTAGGGCGGTAAACAAACAGAGCGCTCGATGAGCTACTCAAGGCTCAGCTCGCTAAGAGTTCGGCTCGTGTTCGTTTGATTATTAAACGAGCCGAGATCAAACAAAATTTTTAGGCTTGTTTAATAAACGAGCCGAGCTCAAACATCCATGAGCTCGGCTCGTTTGTTCGTGAACAGGCTCGTAATCTAGGCTCGCAATCATGTTCGCGAACAAACTCGTAATTATTAATTTATTAAATAAAAAATGTTAAAAAAAATAATATTAGCCTTCACATTATTCCAAAAAGTCATAAACTACTTTTCATTCTTTTGAGTATTGATTTTTGGAATTATGCTCCTTTTCCCCCTTTTGATATTTTGGCTTTTTTTTTTTTTGCTTCATCACCAAGTTAAGCTCAAAGTCATACATCTAAAATTCCACTCATACGATCATAATATCTTATTTTACAGTAAATAATTATCAAACTAAATCTTACTATTGGAGATTTTATCAATTTCACTCAACTGAAGTCAATTTCACTATTTTGAATTGTGAATTTACTCAATTTCACTTAATTGAAGTCAATTTCATTACTTTTAATTGAGAATTTTGTCAATTGAACTTAATTTTATTATTTTTAATTGAGGATTTTATCAATTTCACTCAATTTAATTAACTCAATTAAATTACTTTAAATCTGGGATTTACTAAATTGAACTCAATTTCACAACTTTGAATTGGAGATTTTATCAATTCTACTCAATTAAACTATTTTGAATTGGGAATTTACTCAATTTCACTCAATTGAAGTCAATTTCATTATTTTGAATTAGAGATTTTGTCAATTGAACTTAATTTCATTCAATTTCACTATTTTAAATTGGGGATTTTATCAATTCCACTCAATTGAACTATTTTCAATTGAGAATTTACTGAATTCACTCATTGAAGTCAAATTCACTATTTTAAATTGGTGATTTACTCAATTTCAATACTTTGAATTGATGATTTACTCAATTACACTAAATTGAAGTCAATTTTACTACTTTGAATTGAGAATTTTGTTAATTGAATTTAACTTCACTCAATTTCACTACTTTGAATTGAGGATTTTATTAATTTCACTCAATTTAATTCAATTAAACTACTTTAAATTTGGGATTTACTCAATTGAAACAATTAAACTACTTTGAATTTGGGATTTACTCAATTGAACTCAATTAAACTACTTTGAATTCGGGATTTTGTCAATTGAACTACTTTGAATTGAAACTTTACTGAATTTCACTAATTGAAGTCAATTTTACTACTTTGAATTGGGGATTTATTCAATTTCACTCAATAGAAGCCAATTTCAATATTTTGAATTAAGGATTTACTCAATTAAACTTAATTTAATCAATTAAGCAACTTTGAATTGGGAATTTTATCAATTCTACTCAATTGAACTCATTTGATGCACTCTAATTTTCAAATCAAAATATGATTTTAGTTCAATTAATTATAAAAGTGTGAATCATTTATATTATATTTAAAAATATTTTTTTTAAACAAAAAAATAATTAACAATTTATTTTATAATTTTATTAAATATTAATTTATCAACTTATAATTATATATATTTTTATATATATATATTTATTTATTTACACACAAAAAGCAGACCTAACATTAAGAAACCCAAAAATTCCTAGGCTAATCCACTAAAGCTTTTATATTATATTTATTTCAACACAAAAACCTTTATATTATATCTATACATATATATATATATATATATTTATCAACTTAAATTTTCAATGGCATACGCATTTCACGTGACCTAACTTTAAGGAACCCTAAACCTAATTTGATACCACTCTTATTCTGTGTCTCTCACTCACTCACGGCTAGCGCTGCAAACGAGCCGAGCTTTGGAATGTATCTATAGATTTTTCAGGTGGTATGGGTTGTTTCAGATTATATACATAATAAAAAATTAGGTTAAAATCTGATAAGATGATTTGCGGTTTTATAAGTAAATTGGTACAATTGGAATAGTATTTGAAGCAGTGGTTATTACTTATTTATTTATTTATTTATTTTGGGTCTCTGTTTTTCTTAAATTAATATAATACTTTCAATTGAAAGAAACTGAACAGGGAAATAATATTTGAAAACTAATCTAGAATTGGAATTTTGTGATTAGTATAATTAGTTGATTGATTGATAGGTTTTGATGATAGTAATAGTCACCCTTTTGTAGTTCCTTTGGAGCTTCTCAACTAAGTGAGAGCCTAATTATAAATTAATCATTCTTTTTTTCTTTTTTTTTTTTCCTTTCATTGCTTATTTAATATTGCTTTGTGAATTCACAAGTACTTATTCTTTATCAAACTTCTTTTATGTTGTTATGCTTTCATGTCCAAATTTCTAATTCTATTTGATGGTTTGCCTTAGGCAATGGTGTTTATGGAATTGTTCTTCCTGAACAAGAGGAGAAGGTTATTGCAATCAAGAAGGGTGATGCCCTTGCCCTCCCTTTTGGCGTAAGGACATGGTGGTACAACAAAGAGGACACTGAACTAGTGATCCTCTTCTTGGGTGATACCTCAAAAGCCCACAAAGCAGGCTCATTCACCGACTTCTTTCTCACCGGAACAAATGGCATCTTCACCGGCTTTTCCACCGAGTTTGTGAGCAGAGCGTTGGACTTGGAAGAGAGTTTTGTGAAGACCCTTGTTGGAAAGCAATCCGGCAATGGCATTGTCAAGCTCGATGTTGGCTTCAACATGCCTGAGCCCAAACAGGAGCACCACGTTGGCATGGCATTGAACTGTGATGAACTGTTGGTTTCATTGATCTGTGACTATGAAGTATAAGAAATGATATGTTTTTTTGTAATTGATAGAAGGAAATGACAGAGTACTTTTTCAAAAAATAAATAAATGATAACATAGATTTTTCTCTTAACGTTCTTTGGTGTGATTTTGGCTTCGCCAATCTCTTGACCTTGGTTGATATCAAAAGCTTGAAAATGAGTTAAGCTTGTTATTGAGTTCAAGTTCGAGCTCGGCCCGTTGAGCTAACGAGCCGAGCTCGAGTTTGGTATTTTAGGTTCGAGCCGAGCTCGAACGGCATCATCTGAGCTCGAGCTCGAACACTCTTCCAAACTAGTTGAGCCGAGCTCGAACAAGCCACTACTCGGCTCAGCTCGACTCGTTTACAGCCCTACCCATATCCAATAACAAAATTAAAATTAAATAGTCTGAGGGTCAAAGCTCTCTTGGATTTTACCACCCACCAAGTTTTAATCCACCTGAAAATATTGCCATATTATGCATCAGAAAAACACAAGTATTCCGGATACACTTTGACAAATCAACAAAAATAAATAAATAAATAACTCAAAATTCCATTCATTCCCAAATTGGGAGATGTAGTTTCGAGTCCTATAGGGCTCATGTGGGGGTGTGGACTCCCACCACCACCTCCCAAAAAAAAGAAAGAAGTAGAAGTACAAGCTAAGTACCAACTCCTTTCCACAGAAAAAGTCATGCAGGTCTACCTCCAATCCTTACTTATATAAACCCTCACACACCACCTCATTTCATACACAGCTAGTTTTCTCTTTATCTGTCACAAAAACTGAATCTATAGTTTTGCACTGCTCATATACCACTTTCTTACATATATAGCTTTCCTTTCATTTGTGCAACAGAAACACAGCCTTTCAATATGGTGTATTGCCACATTCTCCTTTTAAGTAATCCGGGCCAAGGCCACATCAATCCATCGATCCAGCTAGCCAAGAAGCTCGTAGCAATGGGTGTTAAGGTCACCATTCTCCAAGTCTCTCTGCTCACCGGCGCATGACCACATCCAACAGCTCAATCCCGAACGGCTTATCTTTATCGGCCTTCTCTGATGGCTATGATGACGGGTTCAAAGACGGAGGCGACATTGAACATTTCCGGTCTCAGCTCAGAACTTGCGGTTCCAAAGCCATGGCAGAACTCATCAAGGCCTGTGATGAAGAAGGCTACCCGATAACTTGTTTGATCTACACTATGGTTCAACCGTGGGCTGCTGAAGTTGCTCGCGCCCATCACATCCCATCTGCAGAACTGTGGACCCAACTAGCCACAGTTTTCGATATTTCATACTATTACCTTAATGGCTATGGTGATGCCATTAAAGGAAATCCCAACGACTTGTCAAGCTATATTCAGTTACCAGGTTTGCCATTGCTTGCTAACCGTGACCTTCCCTCCATTCTAGCCCCTTCACCCTCAAACAAGTTTAAATCTGCCATTGCAGCGGTTAAAGAGTCGCTTGACGTGCATAGTGCAGAAACCAAACCAAAAATACTCGTGAACACATTTGAATCATTGGAGCAAGAGGCCTTGAGGGCTGTGGAGAACTATGAGTTGATTCCAATCGGACCATTAATAGTCCCCATGGATTCTTCCTTTAGAGGAGACCTGTTTCAAAAAGCAAATGGTTACGTTGAGTGGTTAAATTCAAAGCCTGCGTCATCTGTTGTTTATGTATCATTCGGAAGCATAGCCACGTTGTCAAGGCAACAAATGGAGGAGATTGCATGCGGGTTGTTGGATACTCATAGGCCGTTTATATGGGTGATAAGAGCAAATGTAAATGGTGGGGGTGAAGAAGATAAATTGAGTTTCTTAGAAGAATTGGGACAACGAGGATTGATAGTGCCATGGTGTTCTCAAGTGGAAGTTTTATCACATTCATCGGTGGGATGTTTTGTGACTCATTGCGGGTGGAATTCTTCATTGGAAAGTTTGGTTTCCGGAGTTCCAGTGGTGGGATTTCCACAGTTTATGGATCAAATGACGAATGCAAAGCTCATTCAAGATGTTTGGAAGATGGGGGTGAGAGTAGTGGAAAACGAAGAAGGAATGGTGGACAGGGAGGAGATTAGGAGGTGCGTAGAAATTGTGATGGGAGGTGGAGAAAGGGGTAGAGAAATCAGAGGAAACACGAAGAAATGGAGGGAAATGGCAGGGGAAGCTATGAAGGATGGTGGAGCATCGGATATGAATCTTAAGGTTTTTGTGGATGGACTTGGAGATGGTCATTAGTAGCACTCATAGCAGAGAACTTTGTCCATGGAAATGAATTTGATGTATTTAAATAAACGAACATGCTCTTAATTATTTATTGTTTTTTTTTTCTTATTTATGTATTTGTATTTATTTTTCGTACGTTGGTGCATTTGTAACTCAGTCGAGCATCTAGCTTGTTAAGTATAAGAAATAAAATTATTTGCTTACAATCTAAATATAACACTTCTGTCTTACTTGTTCTTGATTTTATTTCCTGATCCAATACTGTCTAATTTTCACATCTAAGTTTTTAGTAATTTTCACCAACATATGCTAACTACATCTCCCCAAACTTGTCACACTTCAGAAAAGTATATTAATACACGGGTGTTCTAAGACGTGACCTAACAGTTTCGCTAATGTTAACTAAAAATATATTCAGCATCCCAAACTTAATAACACATTAACTAACCCAATTATGATCAGTATTCAAAACACCTGAGAAGGCTTCCTAAACCCTCCATTATTTACTATGATCACTTTAAATATCAAAATTTAAACAGGAATCAAGATCCATCAGCCAAGTAAATCCCAAAAGGAATTGACAACGTAGATATAGCGAATACTAAAAACACCGTCTCACTTGTTCTTCTTGTCGCCTGAAATTTGTTAAGGAATGGGGTGGTTTACATTATTGTAAAACACATCATCATACTAAATAATTGAACAAAATATTTATGTGTAAACATGATAAGGTTAAACATACATGAATAATAAAATGTCAGCGAATAAAGTATACATGCACAACCAATTCTAATGGAGCTCGTCACATGATATGTTTAAGCCAAACATGTTTAATGCAGCAATGCAAGTCATAAATGTGAAAGTTTCAACCCTGTATATGTTCCATAAATGTGAAAGCCAAACATGTTTAAATTCAAATTTTATTACAGGGACGATTATTTCCACAGAGTTCATCATAGAAAGCGGCCCTAGAAGAAGAGCTTGTTAATGAGAGATATCTTCTCCAAATAATTTCTATTAGAGAATTACAAACCTGGAGCTCGATAGTGAGTGATGGATTTTAAATTTGACACTTTGACTCCTACGTAGATTTTGAATCAATCAGATTTTTATTTCACGAGTATTGTGTGTCTTTGCGTGATCACTATTTTACAATTTCTGGTGACTTCTTGACACCACAACTTTGTTTATACTACAGAGATTTAGAGTTCTATACTTGTCCAACAAGTTCTCACAGTACAGTCATCCTAGATAACACAGAGTGCAGGACTCCTGACAATGTATAGTTTCCAGACTTGAACCTTTTGATCTCATTCATATGAGAAAACATGGTTCTGTATTTTCGAAATTAGTTTCCTAACAAGAAAATTATCGCTAATGTGATGAGTGATGACTGATGAGTGATCTACACTGAAATTTCTGCTGTAGCCCATTGCAATCTTCATAAGGTGGACATGGGGCTAAAACATAAAAATAAAAACAAGCCAGGAAAACTTTAATTGATTTTCTTCTTTTTTTCGGTAGGTAAAAATTATATATCAAAAGGCACTCAAAAGAGGATTGCATTCCTAATACAAAAGAGGCCGGCCTAAGAGCCAAGCGATCCCAAAAAATCAATCTGAATTGATTTATGGAACATGTACATTTTAATTTAGGTAGTAGTACAAACACTTAATCCCAGAGCAAAAGTATCAGATTCAGATAATGATATCAATTCAATTACAAATCGATAATGTATCATATTAAAATTGACATCAAACTGTCTCTCCCAACTACCCTTCACCTAATTTTTTGCAATATAAACAGACAACCCCCCAATCCTTAAATATATATAAAGCCGTGAAGGTCTAGCTCCAATCTACAAATATAAATCCCCACTCCATTTCCATGCACAGCTAGTTGTCTCTTCACTTGTCAGTTGTCACACAATTTAGTTTGGGATTTCACAATCCCATTTGCATACATAGCTTTCCCTACATTTGTGAAACACAAAGACAATCTTTTGCTGTTAGTAATCCCATCAAATCTCTCTCACAATCACTATGGTGGATTGCCACATTCTTCTTCTAACTTTTCCGACACAAGGCATCATCAATCCTTCCATCCAATTTGCCAAGAACCTCATACGAATCGGTGTTAAGGTCACCATGATCACATGTCTCTTCGCTCACCGTCGCATCACCAAATCCAGCAATACGATCCCAAAAGGCTTATCCTTATGTGCGTTCTCCGATGGCTATGATGACGGGTTCAAAGAAGGGCACAACATCGAACACCTCCTGTCTGAATTCAAAATTCGGGGTTCCAAAGCCATAGCGGAACTCATCAAGGCCAATGATGAACAAGGCTACCCAATAAATTGTTTGGTCTACACCCTAAATCAACCATGGGTTGCTGAAGTTGCTCACGCCCATCACATCCCATCTGCAGTTCTATGGGTTCAACCAGCCACAGTTTTCACTATCTACCACTATTACTTCAATGGCCATGGTGATGCCCTTCGAGATATTATCAATAACCCTTCAAGCTCCATTCAGTTGCCAGGTTTTCCATTGCTCACTAGCCGCGACCTTCCCTCCTTTCTAGTTCCTCCACACTCACAAATATACAGTTGGGGAATCCTAGGGTTTAAAGAGCAGCTAGACATACTAAATGCCGAAACCAACCCAAAAGTACTCGTGAACACATTCGATGCAATAGAGATGGAGGCCTTAAGAGCTTTGGAGAAGCACAATTTGATCCCAATAGGACCATTAATAGTCCCCTCTGATGCTTCCTTTAGAGGAGACCTGTTTCAAAATTCAAATGGTTATGTCAAGTGGTTAAATTTGAAGCCCAAATCATCTGTTGTTTATGTATCATTTGGAAGCATAGCTGTGTTGTCGAAGCAACAAATGGAGGAGATTGCATGCGGGTTGTTGGAAAGCCATAGGCCATTTATGTGGGTCATAAGAGCAAAAGAAAATAATGAGAGAGAAGAAGATAAATTGAGTTGCTTAGATGAATTGGGAGAAGAAGGATTGATAGTGCCATGGTGTTCGCAAATGGAGGTTCTATCACACCCATCAGTGGGATGTTTTCTGAGTCACTGTGGGTGGAATTCTACGTTGGAGAGTTTGGCCTCTGGGATACCAGTGGTGGGGTTTCCACAGATGATGGATCAGATGACAAATGCAAAGCTTATCCAAGATATTTGGAAGACGGGAGTCAGAGTGGTGGCAAATGAGAAAGGAATAGTGGAAAGGGAGGAGATTAGAAGTTGTATAGAAATGGTGATCGGAGACGGAGAGAGGGGAAGAGAAATGAGAGGAAACGCAAAGGAATGGAAGGAATTGGCATGGGAAGCTATGAAGGATGGTGGATCACTCGATATGAATCTCAAAGCTTTTGCGGATGGACTTCAAGATGGTCATTAGTAGCTAGGAGAGAACTTTACTGGTGAAAATTAAATGGTGTAATGATCAGAAGAAATGATAAACATTTTGGAGCAACTCACTCTAGCATTTGGCATGTCAACTTCAAGTATAAGCAATAAATTTGTTAGTTTATTATGGAAATTTGACATCATCACTACTTTTCTTCTTCCAAATATTTCTTTCTTTCCTGATCTATCACAAACTACTTTTTTCTGAAAAATAAATAATTTACATTTTAACTTTTTAGACACTAACAACCAATATGTTTTATCTTTGCGATATTTCATCCTACTGACGAGCAGTAATCTATAGCCAACACTTCTGAAGGAAAAGAGTTTTCGGGAATGATCAAAACCTATTGCCTTTTCCCACCTTTTTAATCTCAAGCTTGCACCTTCGACTAGTAATAATTGTGTCCTTATCTCAAATTTTTATAATCAGCCGTACTATCATGTCTATATCATTTGATGTGAACATCCATTCGTATCCATTACAGATATGAATCAACAAGTTCACTTGAAATTGTGAAGGTAAACACTTCTAACGCGCCATCACAAACATCACAGACCCCACCTCCAGTCCTTGTATAAAATCTAGGGTAAAATGCAATAAACCTCCTGAATTACTGGGCTATTGCAACAAACCCCCTTGTACAATAAATTGTTTTATTTAGCCCCATTATCTAAATGAAAAGAGTAAAAGACCAATTTCCCTTAGTGAAAAAAGAATGCAGTTTCAACTCCCACTCTTTTATTCTTTCTTTGCTTTGCAATTATCATAACATTTGACATGGTTTGACATGGGACTGAAAAATAGAAAGAGAAAACCAGCAAGGAAAACTTTTGAGGGATTTATGGAACCTACACTTTTATTAAGAACAGAAGTTCCAGATTCATATCCTGATATCAACAAAACTACAAGATCCAGTGTCTATTATATTAAAAGTGACATCAAACTGTCTTTCCCATCTACCATTCATCTAATAATTTTGATATATAACCAGACAAAGTACTACAAGCCAAGTAACCAACTTGATCCTCCCCCACAAATGTCATGAAGGTCTAGCTCCAATGCTTATATAAAGCCCCACTCCATTTCCATACACAGTTGGCTCTCTCAACACTTGCCAGTTGTCACAAACAAACTCAATTTTTAGTTCAGCATTTCACATCCCATTTTCATACATAGTTTTCCCTTCATTTGTGAAACACGAACACAACCTTTTGCTTTTAGTAATCCCATCAAATCTCTCTCGCAATCACTATGGTGGATTGCCACATTCTTATTCTAACTTTTCCGACACAAGGCATCATCAATCCTTCCATCCAATTTGCCAAGAACCTCATACGAATCGGTGTTAAGGTCACCATGATCACATGTCTCTCCGCTCACCGCCGCATCACCAAATCCAACAACACAATCCCGGAAGGCTTATCCTTATCTGCGTTCTCTGATGGCTATGATGACGGGTTCAAAGTAGGGCACAACATCAAACAATTCCTGTCTGAGTTCAAAATTCGCGGTTCCAAAGCCATAGTGGAACTCATCAAGGCCAATGATGAACAAGGCTACCCAATAAGTTGTTTGGTCTACACCATGAATCAACCATGGGTTGCTGAAGTTGCTCGTGCCCATCACATCCCATCAGCAGTTCTATGGACTCAACCAGCCACAGTTTTCAATATCTTCCACTATTACTTCAATGGCTATGGTGATGCCATTCGAGACATGACCAATCACCCTTCAAGCTCTATTCAGTTGCCGGGTTTGGCATCGCTCACTAGCGGTGACCTTCCCTCCTTTCTAGTCCCTCCACATTCAGAAACAAACAGTTGGGGACTCCTAGCGTTTAAAGAGCAGTTAGACATGCTTAGTGTTGAAACCGACCCAAAAGTACTCGTGAACACATTCGACGCAATAGAGACAGAGGCATTAAGAGCTATGAAGAAGCAAAATTTGATCCCTATAGGACCATTAATAGTCCCCTCTGATGCTTCATTTAGAGGAGACCTGTTTCAAAAATCAAATGGCTACGTTGAATGGTTAAACTCGAAGCCCGAATCATCTGTTGTTTACATATCATTTGGAAGCCTAGCTATGTTGTCAAAGCAACAAACGGAGGAGATTGCATGCGGGTTGTTGGAAAGCTGTAGGCCATTTATGTGGGTCATAAGAGCAAAAGAAAATAATGAAAGAGAAGAAGATAAATTGAGCTGCTTAGACGAATTGGGAAAAGAAGGATTGATAGTGCCATGGTGTTCGCAAATGGAGGTTCTATCACACTCATCAGTGGGATGCTTTCTGAGTCACTGTGGGTGGAATTCTACGTTGGAGAGTATGATCTCTGGGGTTCCGGTGGTGGGGTTTCCACAGTTGATAGATCAGATGACAAATGCAAAGCTTATCCAAGATATTTGGAAGACGGGAGTCAGAGTGGTGGCAAATGAGGAAGGAATAGTGGAAAGGGAGGAGATTAGAAGTTGTATAGAAATGGTGATAGGAGACGGAGAGAGGGGAAGAGAAATGAGAGGAAATGCAAAGAAATGGAAGGAATTGGCATGGGAAGCTATGAAGGACGGTGGATCAATGGATTCGAATCTCAAAGCTTTTGTGGATGGACTTCAAGATGGCCATTAGTAGCTAGGAGAGAACTTTATTGGGGAAAATAAATGGTGTATTTGGAAGAAATGATAAACATTTTGGTGCAACTCACTCTAGCATTTGGCATGTAATCTTAAGTGTTAGCAATAAATTTGTTAGTTTATGATGGAAATTTGACATCATCACTACTTTCCTTCTTCCAAATATTTCTTTCTTTCCTGATCTATCACAAACTACTTTTTTCTGAAAAATAAATAATTTACATTTTAACTTTTTATACACTAACAACCAAAATGTTTTATCTTGATATTTCATCCTACTGACGAGCAGTAATCTTTAGCCAACGCTTCTAAAGGAAAAGAGTTTTCGGGAGTGATCAAAACCTATTGCCTTTTCCCACCTTTTTAATCTCAAGCTTGCACCTTCGACTAGTAATAATTGTGTCCTTATCTCAATTTTTTATAATCAGCCATACTATCATGTCTATATCATTTGATGTGAACATCCATTCGTATCCATTACAGATATGACTCAACAAGTTCACTTGAAATTGTGTTTACCTTCAAGTGTTCACTTGAAGGTAAACACTTCTAACGCGCCATCACAAACGTCACAGACTCCACCTCCAGTCCTTGTATAAAATCTAGGGTAAAATGCAGTAAACCTCCTGAATTACTGGGCTATTGCAACAAACCCCCTTGTACTATAAATTGTTCTATTTAGCCTCATTAGCTCAATGAAAAGAGTAAAAGACCAATTTCCTTCACTGATAAAGAATGCAGTTTCAAATTTGATACACATGGCCTACCGCCATGGCAAGTGAAATCGCAACAACAAGAAGAGAGATACAATACACCCAGCACAGTTATCACCCCTCAGTTTCGCCATTAATGGTCAGGAAGCTACCATTGCAAAACTCTGCAACTCTTTCGCTCAAATCCAACTACAAAAACCCTAGAGGACCTCCATAGCACCACTTACCACCACCATCTTTGGCCGCTTGATATCTCAATGTGACATGCAGCACGGTGGCAGTGAGCGATCACCTCCATTAGTGGGGCCCTCACGACGACTACCTGACTGGGAGTGAACTCGGTCCCATGCTTTAAGAGATCAGAGGAGCTGCAGAGCTCGGGATCTTCAACATGTTTAAATCATTAATTATTTTTCAATTTTCTATTTATATTTGACTTATATTTTAGAGCTATACATTGTTCAAAGCAAGTCCTATATGTTTTTCTAACAAGTCCTAGGTGTAGGAATTGCTGAATTGGATATTTTTACATAGGAAAGTCATGTTGGCTCAGCTTCCCAAGGGAAAAAAAAGGGTTATATTGGCCTATAATCAACAGAAAGACCAGGGTTTGTGTGCAATGTAATAGGCTTCATCTTTTGTGATATATATATATATATCTATGAATCAAAACGAAATGAGAAGAAACCTAAAGGAATGGAAGGAATTGGCATGGGAAGCTATGAAGGACGGTGGATCAATGGATATGAATCTCAAAGCTTTTGTGGATGGACTTCGAGATGGTCATAAGTAGCTAGGAGAGAACTTTATTCATGAAAATGAAATGGTGTTTTGGAAGAAATAATAACCATTTGATTGCAATTCACTCTAGCATTTGGCATGTCAAATTAAGTATAAGCAATGAATTTATTAGTTTTTGATGGAAATTTGATCTTCACTACTTCTCTTCTTCCAAATATTCCTTTATTTCCTGATCTACTACAAACTAGTTTTTTCTAAATTATATATAAATTACATTTTATCTTTTTAGAAATAAATACCAATATGTTTATCTTTGGGATATTTCAGTCCACCGACGAGCAATAATCTCTAGCTAAAACTTATGAAGGAAAGAGTTTCTGGGAGGGACCAAAACCTATTGCCTTGCCGCCTTTTATATCTCAAACTTGCACCTTTAACGAGTAATAATCGTGTGATTATCTCAAATTTTTGTGATTACCCAGCCAGTTGCATCATTTGCAGACATAACTCAACAAGTTCACTTGAAATTGAAAAGAACTCCAAGAAAAACACTTCCAATGCGTCATCACAGACTCCACTTCCAGTCCCTGTACAAAATCTAGGTAAAATGCAATAAACCCCCCTGAATTACTGGGGTAGTGCAACCCACTATGATTTTGTTTCATTTAGCCCAATTAGCTCAATGAAAAGAGTAAAAGACCAATTTACCCTTACTGAAAGAGAGGATGCAACCACCAAACAAGAGAAATACAACACATCCAACACAGTTATCACCCCTCACTTGCGCCATTAATGGTCACAAAGCTCTGCAACTCTTCTGCTCAAATCCAACTATGAAAACCCTACAGGAGCTCCAAAGTGGTATCACCACCATCTCTGGCCGCATGATATCTAGATGCGAGACGCCGCACAGTGGCAGTGAGCAATCGCCTCCATTAGTGGGCCCCTCACAGCGACTATCCTGACTGGGAGAGAACTCGGTCCCACACTCTAAGTGCTTGTTTGACAACCGGTGTGGTGTTGGTTTTTGGTTTTTGTTTGGTTGGAGTTGGGTTGAGTTGGGTTTGGTGTGGTTTTATTTTGAACTGAAACCATGTTTGGTGCAATGATTTTGGTGTGAGAAAAAGTGAAACTGAAAACCAAACCATGTTTGGTAGAGTTGGTATGAGCTGAAATTCTGAAACCAATCATATTTGGTAACTTGGAATAGTTTGACATTTTATTTATTTAAAATAACATTTTGTAAATATATATGTTTTAAAAAATAAAATATATAAATATTTAATTTTTTCGAAATATTTAATTTTTCATAAATATTTTAATTTTTCGAAATATTTATAGATAAAATATTTTATATAAGATATTTCAAAAAAATAAAATATTTTGAAAAAATAAAAGATTTCAGTAAAAATACATATAATTTGTATATTTTTTAAAAAATAATAAATATATTTTTATTATATTTTATTTTTTCTAGAAATATTTGTTTTCCCTAAATATTTTATTTTTTATCAAATATATTTTTTCGTTTGATTTTTTTGAAATATTTTATTTTTTCATAAATATTTTATTTTTCGAATTTATATATATATAATATTATAAATGAATTGGTTTGGGTTAAACAATGGTATACCAAATTGAATTGGTTTGGGTTAAAGAATAGTTTTGGTGTAGGAAAACCAAACCAACTCAACCAAACCATTTATAGAGATGGTGTGAAAAATGATGGATTTGGTACCAATGGTGCAACACTATTCAATCCCAACTCCTTCTACCAAACATGGGTTGGGTCACAAATTTCATCCCAAAACCACAAATTTCACTCCAAAACCTCCTACCAAACAAGCACTAAGAGATCAGAGGAGCTGTAGAGCTTGAGATCTTCAACACGTTTAAATTATTAATTTTATTTAATTAATTATGTGTAAATCATTTATCTATCTATTGTTGTCTAGGATACAATATGAAAATCGCTCATAAATATATTGTTGGTCTAGTTGTCAACTGCTTGAAAAAGAAAGGTGGTAGGCCGACGTTGAACGCATACCTAAAGCCGTACTAATTTTGCTTATATATAATTGAGAGATTTGAATAATGTTGGTAGACCGGAAAACAGTATAAAAAACCCAAAAAAGGACTATAAAACGCTAAATATTTCTCCTGCCTGCTATATTTTCTCAGCAAAACAAAAAAAGACAATAAAACCCTAAATAATACTCCTGCCTTTTAAATTTTCTCAGCAACCAAACAAACCGGTGAAGTGTAGGTACATATAAGCAAATGAGAACAATAAGAAAATAAAACCCTAAAAACAAAAGAAGACAAGAAAACCCCTTTGCGTTTGGAAAGCCTATTTTTTGCATTTGTTTTCTGTCTTCAAATATAAAAACTGTTTTTTTATTTGTCTTTGTTTTTTTCAGCAAAAAACTAAAAACAAAAAAGTGTTTGGATGAAAATTTGTATTGAAAAATAAAATGGTATTGGTGGCCGGCGGCGGCGGGGGGCGGTGGTGGTGGGTGACTGGCGGTGGTGGGACCCAGCGGCGACCGGAGGTGGTGGTGACCGGTGGCGGGGGGTGGTGGTGGTTGGTGGCGGAGGTGGTACCCTAAACAGTGAAAAAACTCAAAAAAACAACTAAAAGTTGTATTTGGTGTTTTCACCACTTTTACACACTATTCACAGAAAACAGTTTTCTTGGGAAAAAAAAAGTGAAACAGTAAACGCGTTTCCCAAACTTTTTTTTTTTTTTAACTGGGTGAACAGTAAAAAAAACAAAATTGTTTTCTCGTATCCAAACGGACCTAAATATTTTTCCTGTCTTCTATATTTTCTAAGCAGCCATACAAGCAAGTAAAGGGTTGCAACATTAGCAATTAATCAATCAACGATCATCAACTTATATGGTCAGAAACAAAGAGAAAAAGAAAAAGTTACTCACATTGATGGCGTATCGGAGGTGAAGTACTTTGAGTCAGACCTCGAAAGTGTTGTTTGGAACCATCGAAACACCATCTCTCATTTTCTGAGATTTAGATTGAATTCAATATACCCAAATTAGGGTTCCATATATAATTTCTGATGCAAGATTGTATACAAGTGGTGAGAGAGGGAAAGAAAATTGAGAGAATTTGCCGCGAAATGGAAGGGATTGGCATGAAGCTTTGAAGGTAGGTAGTGGATTATCGGCCCTGTTTGGTTGGAAAGAAAAGGAAGGAAAATTTTAATCCCAGAAAAATCATTTAGATTCAGGTGTGTCTATGGATACATACATTACTACTATTTTTTCTATTTCTTATGTCATTAAAAAGTTTGAAGTATTTGATTCAAATGAAGTTTACTAAAACAAATTAATCCCAGAAGATTGAAGTATTTGATTCATGCTGGTCGCTTATTTTTAGAATTGGGCAAATTAAAAATTTCCTACAAGGATATATTGCAATAATCTAATTAGTACACATGCTTGACAGAGTTTAAATAAAATTTATCTAAAAGAAAAAATAAAAGAATGTATTTTTGTAGTTGATATTAAGGCCTTAAAGCAGCAATTTGAGAGAAACTTTTTAAACACTGAATAGTAATATATTTATTAAAATATTTTAATCCTTTCTTTCTCTAAATATGATTAATTTAATCCGTGGTTAACAATGTTTAGAATTAGAATTTAGGATAATTTGCAGTGACACCCCCTGAGGTTTAGGTCAATTATATTTTTCCAAAAATATTTATATTAAGAGTAGTTTAGGTATTTTGACTGAAATGTGATGGTGAGGGAGGAAGGTAATGAAATTAAAAAGTATAAGGAGCAATCCGGAGGGGTTAGTTGATTAAATTCAATAGTATAGGGGGGTTTAATGAAATTAACCCTTTTTTTTTCTCCAATATATCAGTATTTTCCTTCAATTCCTCTTAGGAAAAAACCTTTATATTTATTTCTCTTTAAAAAAAAAAAATATCATCTTGTTCTTAGCTCCATCATACCTGATTCCTAATATATTTCAGTGTTTTTTCGCATGCTATTTTCAATATTAGAGATAGACAACCTTGCCATAACTAAGTCATATATTTGTAAAATCAATTTCTATTCAACACTAACAAAGACAACCAACTTTGAATTTCAATCTAAATGATTACAAATTGTTGTTACTTTTTCATCAATTTCAGTCTAAAATCATTAGAATACATAGGATCGTTGTTCAATTTCAGACTTGGAACATTTTGATGGTCTGAAATAAAATTCATGCACTGTGACAAATACTTTTATTTACCAGTGAGACAAAATATTCACAATCAGAAAGCACAAACTCCTCCTCCAAAGCACACACTCCTACCAATGGTTCGCGGTATTGAGTACCGAATGAATATTATCGGTACAGTATGATGGTATCGGCATCTTCCAAAAACATTACGAACCTAAACACCTACAAAATTTGTCTTCGTTGGAGGTCCAAACTCAACTTCACTTGTTCTACCATCTAGCCAAAATTTATTTGTTTGTCCAATACAAACCTTTCTTATATCAGAGTTTTCATTGGTCATCTGCTTTAAGCAACTGAAATACAATCTTGCAAGATAATTATTTCATGGCATTAATACAATTATTTTCTTTCGGAAAAACCTACAAAATACAATCTCGTTTGCTATCAATTAGGACACTTATTATTAGTGATTATATACCTCGTTGCTGTTGTTGTCTATGCCAATATTAAATTAATCAGAGTATTAGCTCACCACAGAGATGTGTTGTTCTGCTTTCAGCTCCCTACAATGCAAAAAATAATTGGCATTCACAAAATTACAGAAAAAAACAAAATGACACATGATATGTGTATTTTATATCGCTCTCATATCTTGCTTTTCTATATAGTCATATATATCATGTCGATATCCATTTATATTTTTACAAGTCATAATCGTATCTATATTTGCATGATTCATGTGTTTACCCTCGCGCTTTGTCATATTAATTATATTATGGTGTCACATTGAATATACATATATGTTCATATCCTTGCCGGCCAACAACAAAAGGTCGTTGATTTATCAGGTGCATGACTTGCAGATAAAACTTTGACAAGTTTATGTCTATTTCATTTGAAAATGTAAAGACAAGCTCAAGACTCCAAAACTCCAAACCTCATACTACATTTTTAAAATTCAAATCCTTATATTAAAAAACCCATAATCCCCGTGAAATTTAGACACACACAAACGCAAGATTTTTCGATTTTCTTCGATTAGTAACCACAGGTATGGAAAATCGCCGCATTCTTATAGTAACAGCCCCGGGAAAAGGCCACGTCAATCCTTCCCTCCAATTTGCCAAACACCTCTTGGCAATGGGTGTTGAAGTTACCTTCGCCACTAGTGTCTTGGCCATCCGTCAAATGAACAAAACCAACTCGAACCTACAAGCCCTGACCTTTGCCCCATTCTCCGATGGGTATGAAGATGGCAAAATAATCGACAGTATCGCAAACTACATGTCATCGTTTCGTTTTCACGGGTCCAAAGCCATCACGAATCTCATCAATGCCCGTGCAGACGAAGGGCAGCCATTTACACATGTGGTATACTCTACAATCCTCCCGTGGGTAGCAGAAGTGGCAGATGAACTTCACATTCCGTCCACACTTTTTTGGAACCAGCCAGCAACTATTTTGGATATTTGCTATTATTACTTCAATGGGTATAGTGACGTTATAACCAAAAATAGTTGTGACCCCTTTTGTCCTATTGAATTGCCAGGACTTCCATTGCTCACTAGACAAGACCTTCCTTCCTTCTTAAACCCTACCCACGACGATAAATTTGGAACTTCCGAAATCAAAGAGCACCTTGAGATACTCGATGCCCAAAAAAATGGACATGTACTAGTAAATACGTTTGAAGAATTGGAATCCGATGCCATACGAGCTATTGAAAAGCTCAACATGATTCCGATAGGGCCTTTACTCCCATCAGCGTTTTTGGATAGGAAAGATCCATATGATACTACATTTGGAAGTGATATGTTGCAGAAATCTACGGACTACATAGACTGGTTGAACTCGAAGCCAGAGTCCTCTGTTGTTTATCTATCATTCGGAAGTATTTCCGTGTTATCAAAGAAACAAAAGGAGGAGATGGCACATGGGTTGTTGGGAAGCGAAAGGCCGTTCTTGTGGGTAGTGAGAAAAAGTGATCTAACTGGTGGGATGATAGAAAATGAGGTGAGTTGCATGGAGGAATTGGAAAAAATAGGGATGATAGTGCCGTGGTGTTCTCAAGTGGAGGTTCTGTCACACCCGTCGTTGGGGTGTTTCGTGACGCATTGTGGGTGGAATTCTACGTTGGAGAGTTTGGTTTGTGGGGTTCCAATGGTGGCTTTTCCACAGCGGGCGGATCAGGGGACTAATGCAAAGCTGATCACTGATGTTTGGGGGATGGGAGTGAGGGTTAGTGTAAATGAGGAAGGAATAGGTGAGAGGGAGGAGTTAGAGAGGTGCATAGAAATGGTGATTGGGGACGGAGAAAAAGCCAAAGAAATGAGAGGAAATGCCAAGAAATGGAAGGAATTGGCAAGGGAGGCTGTGAAGGAAGGTGGGTCCTCGGACATTAATTTTAAAGCTTTTGTAAGTGAGCTTTGAAATTAACAGGTCATTCAGTAGGATGAACTTTGTTCTTGATTGATTTTTTTCTCTTTTTTTCTTCTTGTAATTTTTTCTCTATGTTGTCACATTGGGAATTGATGTGTGCCTAAAAGGTATTGTATGTGGTATTACAATTTATAACGTATCAAGACATCAGGGTGTGTTTGCAATGGTTGTACTAATTTTGTTTCTGCAATATATATGGATATATATATGAACTAGATAGATTTGTATAATGTTGGCAGACGGTAAAACAGAAGAAAACCCCCCAATGATAGGGTTTGATAGATGGCATCCCAATGGTTCACTAGATACCATGTTCAGCCCTTCTATGATAAGAGATTCCGGTCTTGGCTTAAATGCTTCACTGTGTAGGCTCCTCGGATCTTCTGGATGGCATTTTCCAATTCTGAATACTCAAGAATGGTTGGATTTTAAGTCTGTTTTCCCTCTTAATCTCCACTATGATCTTGCCATAAATGATAGGGTTGTTTGGAGTCCTACTGGAGGCAATTTCTCTATTGCTTCAGCTTGGAACTCCACCAGACATCAAACTCCTCAGGTTGATTGGTTTAAGATAGTGTGGTTTATACACCATGTGCCCAAGCATTCCTTTTTCTTATGGTTGGTGCACCTTAATAGGTTCAACAGCTTGTATTCTTTGATGACTATTGGTATTGTTACAAGTGCTACATGTGTTCTGTGTGGCCTTTGCATGGAAGATAGGGACCATCTTTTCTTTCAATGTGGTTTCACTAGGAGACTTTGGCAGAGGGTCCTCATCAAGGGGTTGCTTGAATGGCCTGATGACACTTGGGATGACATGATGGATTGGGCTATTATTTCTCTAGGTAGCTCATCTTTGAAATGTACACTCAACAAGTTAGCTTTTTCCGCTACCATCTATGAGGTGTGGATGGAGAGGAATAGAAGGATTTTTAATGATTCATATTGCTCTTTGGATGTTCTTCTCTCTAAAGTTGTTAAAGTAGTCAGACTCAAGTGTTTCTCTCTCACTTTTAAGGAATCCGTGGAAAATGTGGCTTTGCTTAAGCACTGGGATTTACCTCCATCTATTCTTTCTACATGATGCTTTCTGGTTGCATTAGTTTTGATGTATGATGTCTTTTGTTGCATGTCGCTGTTCAAGGTTGGTGCTGGCATCAGTCTTGGTTCAGTATTGTTACAGATGGAAGCAATGGCTTATTGCAGCTATGGTCTTATGGGTGCAGGATCTGTTATTTGCTAAATTCTGCTCGAGCTTTGGGATACTGGTTTGATGTTCTCTTATCCTGCTCAGAGACTATTTTTGTTGGTTTTTTTCGCTATTGGTTGGGACTGCAGACGCCCAATTTCAGTGATCAAGTGTTGATTACTTCCCATGCTTGTTTATTCATTCTGGTTGATAATATTGATACCAATGGGATTGAGTTGCTTTGTTTTATACTTGGGATTGAGTGGAGCATCTATTTGCGTATATGGATTAAGATTCTAAGAATGGAAGCTATCATTTTTTGGCTCTGGTATTTTAGCTCTATAAGAGTTAGATTTTCTAAGGTTCTTAGACAGATTAGGCTTTCTTGTCTATTTTCTTTGAAGTTCCTATTCCTATGGTAGATTTTCGGTTTCCATATTGTTTTCTCTTGTACCTAGGGGTATGCCTCTAGTAGTTTGTAGGCCTATGGCCATTTTTCTTTATATTCCAATTTTCTTACCATTAAAAAAAATATATATATTTCTCCTGCCTTCTACATTTTCTCAGCAACCAAACAAACAAGTGAAGGGCCAGTATATAAATGTTTTTTTTATATTAAGTTGGCAAATGAGAAAATTAAGAAAAATACAAAAAAACGAAAAAAGACAATAAAACCCTAGATATTTATCCCGCCTTCTATATTTTCTCAGCAGCCAAACAAACAAGTAGAGGGTTGCAACTTTAGCAATTAATCCATCAACGATCATCAACTCATATGATCAGAAACAAACAGAGAAGAAAAAGTTACTCACCTTGATGGCTTACCGGAGGTGAAGTACTTGGAATCTGAGCTCGAAAGTGTTGTTTGGAACCATCGTCTCTCCATATATATCTCCAAAACACCATCTCTCTTTTCCTAAGATTTAAATTGGATTCGGTGTTACCCAATTTGGGATTCCATATTAATTTCTGATACAAGATTGTATAGAAGTGGTGAGAGAGGGAAAGATAATTGAAGGGATTGGCATGACGCTATCAGATGTTTATTGTTTCATCCAAAAACACTGATGCCAATCTTTCTTATATAGTACCGATTGTTGTATATATATCCATCCATTTCCTTTCTAGTATTTTTTCCTTCATTTTCTTTCCAACCAAACAGGGCCACGATTAATATCCAACAATCTGTACTATATAACGGTATTGACACCTTAAAAATTGAATATCGGTATTATATAATGGTATCAATATTTTTCAAAAATATTATGAATGGGGATATATTGGACCGATGTGGTGAACGATGATGTTTAGGGGATGAGCTTTGTTCTTGTTTGATTTTTTTCTCTTTTTCCGTTTTTGAATTTTTTTTTTCTTTCTTTCTATGTTGTCGCATTTGGAATTGAAGTGATGAGTGCCTAAAAGGTCATGTATGTGGTATTACAAATTTATAACGTAATAAAACAAGCCCTCATACTGTAGTCATCCTAGAGAACACAAAGTGCATGACTTTTCTTCAACTTGTGGCCATAATTTTGGGACAACTGGCTAATGGGTGTTATGAGTAATATTAAAAGATGGAATTTTCAAAAGGACATCCTATAGTGTTTAAGAAAATATTCAATAATAAGCATTTTATTGATTCAACAACAAATCCATTGAAAATCATATTAAAATTCATCACGAGCAGTCTCTCCCATTTACCATTCTTCTTATATATATATATGCTATATATATGAAGACAGCTTATTTTAAACATTAGCAGTTTCAGTTTCTGTTAATTACCTGGCTAATGTTGAGCAAAAGATACAAGCTAATTCAAAATCATACACTTGTTAAACGAGTAAAATTTCTACATTCAGAGCATGTCTTCACTCAACCACTAATCCATTGTAGATAATATTATATTAAGCTACTTTGCTAATGTTTAGCCAAAGTCCTTTTCATATATATATATATAAATGATCTCTTGCTCACCGTTAAGCAAAAAAATTCATCTACACTGATAAAGATAAACCCAAGTAAAGGGATAAAGATAGATTCGACCCGAGTAGGTAATCCCTATCTGGGACGTAATGGAGAAGTCACGGGAAGTAGTTCCCGTGACTTAGGCACCACAACCCAAAGCCCTATAAATTGGGGCAACGGTCGACCAAACAAGTACGCAATAATTGCACTATTAATATCTCTCTCGATTCCTTCCCCGATCAATTTACTAACTTGATCGCCGGAGCCTCCTAGGCCGGCACCCCATTGGTGTCTTGCAGGGATCCATCTAGGCGGTTGCGGTGTCGTTGCGTGTCGGGCTTGATTTCTTGCATCATCAGTTGGCGCCGTCTGTGAGAAACGACATTTCTCACCTCTAGATCTAATGGTTCAGTTATGAAGCAAGAGCAAGGTCGGTGAAGCCTCTTGTTTTGGAAAACCTAGAGATCTTCCCTCTCCGCCCGTCGACCCGTTGCAGCCAACCGCCCAAGGAGTACTCCCAAACGCACAGGGAGTACTGCCGCCCTCTGGGCTCCCCCCGGTGTATTCCCTACAACATGATGTTAAGGACGAAGAGCGTGCCTCCCGAGAAGAGCGTGATGTTGGCGGTGATCAATCACCGAACAACTCCTAAAACCTTCTAGATCTGGACCATGTCAGACAACGCAATCCCTAAGATCCAGACCTAGCCCGACAAGGCGTTGTCGTGGAACGTGTGGTGGTGTTAGAGCAGCAGGTCTAGAATTTAAATCAAGGCTTGAACCAGTTAATCCAGCAAAACATGGCGATCCTGCAACGCTTGGCTGCTCCTATTCCCCCACCTCCTGGTGGGACCAGGCAGTATAACCCAGATGACGGGGCAGAACATAGTCATGCTCAGGATCAAGGGAGGACCGTGGTTCGGAGTACACGTCAAGGCAAGACTCACCCGGATGCTGAGGACCCTACGGAGGCCACGGGTGTAGATCAACAGATCCAAGATCTTAAGGCAAGGATAGAAGACATGGTGCAGGCAATGAAAGGCAAAAGCCCCACCATCGTGGATGAACTCCTACAGAAGACCAACTCCTCTTTTGATGCATTGGTGATAAGTGTCCCCCTACCCAACAAGTTCAAGATGCCTCAACTGGAGAGTTTCGATGGGGTCAAATACCCCATCGATCATCTGGAGACTTTCAAGGCACTCATGCACCTACAGGTTGTCCCAGATGCTATCATGTGTCGGGCATTCCCCATCACCCTGAAAAGGTCCACTCGTGTCTGGTTCAACAAGTTGAAGCCAGGTTCCATTCATGATTTCGATAAATTAAGCAAGAAGTTCATAGGGCACTTCATCGCCGGACGAAGGCACAGGAAGCCTGCCACCTACCTGTTAAATGTTAAGCAAGACAAAGGAGAATCCTTGCGAGAATACATAAGCCGATTCAATGCGGAGATGCTCTAGGTTGATGAAGTAAATGACAACGTAGCTGTGACAACCTTCATAGGAGGGCTACAGTCTTCTCGGTTCTTGTTATCTCTATCAAAAGAACCACCCGAGACAATGGCGGAACTACTTGTCAAAGCCCAAAAGTACATGAATGCAGGGGATGTCGTGAACGCTCGAAAGGGAAAAGGGACTGAAGATAAGAAGGGGGAGAAGAAGAGGTCGGCAACAACCACTAAGGAGGAGAGAGAATCCAAGGGTCGAAAAACCCAACCTACCCAAGTTGACAGGTCATTCTGACCCCCTTCGAGAAGCCATGACAGGTTCACCACCTTCACTCCCTTGAATAAGCCAATAGGTGAGATTTTACTTTAGATCCAGGACGATCATTCATTAGCCTAGTCAGCCAGGCAGAAGTCAGATCCATCAAAAAGGGCACGCGATAAGTACTATCATTTTCATCAGGATCATGGACACACGATGGATGAGTGCATCAAATTAAAAAACTAGATCGAAAGTTTGATCCGGAGAGGAGACTTGAGTCGGTTCACGACCAATGGTGACAAAGGGAAATGTTGATAAGACACTCCCCACAAAAGTCGCTCACCAGAAAAACAACTGATGCGGGAGATCAGGGTGATTTCTGGAGGCTTTGCAGGAGGTGGGGAGACGAGCTCATCTTGAAGGTCCCATGTGAGAAAAGCTAGAAGTATGATGGAGGTGTAAGAAGTAGATACGTCTGCCCCGTCATCCAAGTTTCCTCGACTGGAAGGGCAGGTCGTTACATTCAACGACGATGACGCATGTGGGGTTCAACATCCCCATGATGATCCACTGGTGGTTACTGTGGTAGTGGCCAATTTTACCATACAATGGGTCCTAATCGACAACGGAAGCTCTGCGGATTTATTATTTTCTGAAACCTTCAATAAGATGGGTATTGGCAAAGAGAAGCTGAAACCATCCAAGTTACCCTTGGTTGGCTTCTCTGGAGAAAAAATGTTCCCACTGGGGATAATGACCCTTCCATTAACTGTTGGAACCGCGCCAAGACATCTCACGGTCATGGTAGATTTCTTTGTGGTGGATTTCCTTTCCACCTACAATATCATCCTTGGGAGAACTACCCTCAATACCTTGAAAGCAGTAACCTCAACCTATCACCTGCTAATGAAGCTCCTAACTGATCAGGGTGTGGAAGAGGTAAGAAGAGATGAGGCCATGGCACGAGAATGTTACGCAACAGCTCTGAAAGAAAAGAGGTCAAGGGACGCCCTTGCCATCGAAGGTATCGAAACGGGTGAGTCCACCTTGCGACCAGAACCTGTAGAGGACCTTATTGAGTTAAGTCTGGAAAAGGGAGAGGCCTAAAATAAAGTAAGTATTAGGTCATTACTTCCTGACGATATAAAAAATTGACTCATCTAATTCTTAAGGCAGAACCAAGACATATTCACCTGGAGGCATGAAGACATGCCTGACATTGATCCCCGAGTCATGCAGCACGGACTGAACGTGGATCCCACTGTTAAGCCAGAAAGGCAAAAGATGAGGACTTTCACCCCCGAAAAGAACGCAACCATAATGTCAAAGGTAGAAAAACTCTTGAAGGCAAATTTCATTCGTGAAGTACACTACCCCGACTGGTTGTCAAACGTGGTCCTAGTAAAAAAAACGAATGGAAAATGGAGGCTTTATGTCAACTTCACAGACTTAAACAAAGCCTGCCCGAATGATAGTTTTCCTTTACCAAGAATCGACATACTTATGGAAGCTACTTCCAGAAATGAGTTGTTTAGCTTTATGGATGCATATTTGGGATACAATCAAATCCCCATGTACCCGCTCGACTATGAAAATATATCTTTTATCACCAATCGGGGCATATACTGTTACAAAGTAATGCCCTTTCGAGTTAAAGAACGTCCAAGCTACCTACTAGAGACTGGTCAATAACATATTTAAGAATCAGATTGGTAGGAACATGGAAGTCTACGTAGACGACATGCTAGTGAAAAGTGTCAAGAAAGAGGATCATTTGGCGGACCTTGAAGAAGCCTTCGAGGTACGTACTCAGAAAACATCAGATACGCCTTAACCCAACCAAGTGCGCTTTTGGCGTATTGTCGGGGAAGTTCTTGGGATTCATGGTTAGCAGGAGGGACATTGAAGCCAACTCAGAAAAGATCCAAGCCATCCTGGATATGAAGTCCCCCCAGTTAATCAAAGATGTTCAAAGGTTAACAGGGAAGGTAGCCGCCCTCAACAGGCTAATCTCTCGAACCACTGACAGATGTATTCCTTTTTTCATGGTGCTCAATAAAGCCTTCGAGTGGACCCCAGAGAGTGAGAAAGCATTCATTGACCGAAAGAAGTATCTCGTCTCGCATCCCTTGTTGTCCTGAGTAGTCCCAGGAGATCAACTCCTACTATACTTGGTTGTTTCACTAACAGGAGTAAGTTCAGCCTTGATGAGGGAAGAAACAGGAGTTCAAAGACCAATCTACTATACTAGTTGGGCGCTGCAGGGAGCGGAAGAAAGGTACCCCGCAATGGAGAAGCTCGCATTTGCATTGATTATCTCTGCCCGAAAGCTTATACCATATTTCCAAGCACATATAGTAATTGTGCTCACAGTTCAGCCCCTGCGACAGGTGTTGTATAAGCCAGAGACATCAGGAAGACTCATGAAGTGGTCTATAGAGCTCGGGGAATTCGACATTCAATACAAACCAAAGGTAGTTTTAAAGGGTCAGATGCTGGCAGATTTTGTGGTCGAGTTTACCATCGGGGCAGGGGGTAACCAAACCCAGGCCGAACTGACCGAAGAAGCAGCCCAACCAGATAATATACTGCCAGAGCACACCTGGGTCATATATGTCGATGGGTTGTCTAATGCCCAGGCATGTGGGGTCGGTCTAGTTCTAATCATCCCAGATAGGGAAAAACTAGAATATGCACTGTAATTTGACTTCAGGGCCACCAATAACGAAGCAGAGTATGAGGCCCTGTTGGCAGGAATAAGGATAACAAATGCCCTTGGAGCAAAGCAAGTAAAAGCGCACACAGATTCTCAACTAATAGCAGGATAAGTGCAATGAGAGTTTGAGGCCAAGAAAGAAAAAATGAAGGCCTATCTACACAAATTTCAGGAGGCGGTAGCCATTTTTTTACCAGTTCACCATCCTCTAGATACCCAGGAGCCAAAACGAAGTGGTCGATGCCCTTGCTCGCCTGGCTACTGCCATAGAGTATGGGAATGAAGGCTCTACCCTGGTGGAACATCTGAAGAACCCTAGTATCTTACAAGAAGTGCAGACTGTAATGCAAGTGGTTGAAGGGTTCGAGTGGGCCATGCCAATCATCAAATATATCAGGGACGAAAAGCTACCCGATGACCGTGCAGAAACTCACAAGATCAGGGTCCGAGCCAGTCAATATAATCTTATAAATGGGGTGTTGTATAAAAGAAGACTTTCCCTACCCTACCTACGATGTGTATCAACAGCAGAAGCACATCAACTCATGAAAAACATACACGAAGGGGTGTGCGGAAATCATGTTGGGGGTAGGTCACTTGCGTATAAGGCAATACGGCAAGGATACTACTGGCCGACTATGCAACACGATTCAAAAGACTTCGTAAGAAAATACGACAAGTGTTAGCAATTTACGAACATTCCTAGATAACCTCCTGAAGAGTTGACACCCATTTCAAGCCTCTGACCCTTTGCTGAATGAGGGATGGACTTGATTGGCCCTCTATATAAGGGTAAAGGGCACGTGAAGTTAGAAGTGGTTGCGATAGACTATTTTACCAAATGGGTGGAAGCAATGCCATTGGCCAAAATCATAGCAACCAACATCAAAAACTTCACCTGGAAGTTAATAGTGTACAGGTTTGGAGTACCACGAGTCATTATCACGAATAATGGGAAGCAGTTTGAGGCCTCAGAATTCCAAGAGTTTTGTGCCAACTTGGGAATCAAGAACCACTTCTCATCTCCAGCTCATCCACAGGCAAATGATCAGGCAGAGGTAGCCAACAGAACTCTGTTTGGTATGATCAAGAAGCGCCTTGAGAAGACAAATGGGTTATGGCCAGAGGAGTTGCCCGGCGTACTCTAGGCCTACCGAACTACAGCAAAGATGCCTACGGGAAAAACACCATTTCTTTTAGCCTTTGGGAATGAGGCAGTGGTCCTTGTAGAGACTAAGATATAAATTTTCAGGACCAACTATTTTGACCCAGACCACAATAATGATGAGCTGGCAATCAATTTGGATTTGCTTGAAGAAAAAAGGGAGTAGGCTCAAATGAGGACTTTAGCATACCAGCAAGCCATGACCTGGTACTACAACGCGCGTGTGAAGCAAAAGAGATTCCAACTAAGGGACCTGGTGTTAAAAAAAGTTCTGCAACCATCTTCTGATCCAGAAATTAAGAAGATGGGGAAGCTGACTCCCAACTGGGAGGGCCCCTATAGAGTTGTTGGAAGCCATAGGCCGGGTACCTATTGGTTGGAGACAGAAGCAGGGAGACAACTCCCTCATCCATGGAATGCATAACATCTAAGAAAGTATTACTAGTAAAAGTCTGCATAGCTTACTAGGTATCAACACTTCATTTCATAGATTGTTTTATTCATTCTTGTCATTCTAGATCGATGTTTAGTTCAGATTCTTTAGCATCTTAATAAGCAGTTCAACTGCAAATTTCAATAAAAGTTGTTGTCATTCGTTCTTCTACATGTGATCATGATTTATGATAAATCGCTTGAGAAAAATAATATTGTATAAATAAACAATATTAAACTCAAAATACCTACATTACGTTTGAAATACAGGTCCCTTCTTAAAAGGGCGGGCCGAGTGAAACCCGAAACAATAATTACACCCCCTAACAAATGGGGGTCGCCTAAGAAAATACGGTTGAGTGAAGCCAAAATTATATCAATCCCTTTTATTAAAGAGGCCTTTCTCAAAGGGAAGGGCATGCTGAGTGAAGCTTGGATAAATCCTTCTAATAGAAAAGTAGACAAATGCAAAATCCAACTTGGTATGCGAAAAGTTCAAATACTTCATTAACGGTCAAGGACTACACGAAAATGCCCAAAGGGAGTTTACTACATTGTCACGGACTACATTCATACTCAAAGCCATAGAAGATTATTACACAAAAGCAAAGTGCATAAACTACAACCAAAAGTTCAAAATACAACAAGTTTACTATAAGTATACAAGTAGGAACCACTATTACTTGGTCTACAACCTACTCATCGTCCTAGCCATCCTCCATGTATTCCGTGGTGGGCATCTCGGGAATGCTTGAAAAATCACAGTGAGGATATAGCTCCATTGTATGTCCCTTAAAACAATGGAAGCCCCCAAGGTAGGCTTCACCCATGACAACATCATACTCAGGGGAGATCTTGTATTCTTCTATAGCATTCAACTGAGCAGATGCGAGTTATCCAGAAAGTGAGTTAACTCTTACCTTCCAGGTGTTATTGTCCTTCTCTGCCGCCTCCCTAAGCATCTGACATTTTTGCTGGCAAGACTCTTTAAGGGATACAACCTCCTTCCTGTGCTTATCGCCTTCTTTACTAACATGGAGTTCGGCACTTGCCAACTGCTGGCACACAGAGGTAAACATGGTGGCCCCCTGATTAAAAAAGAAAAATCATAAGTATAAATGAAGGATGGAGAAGGAAGAAAATAAATGGGATGGTTTTTACCCTAAGGTTGTCTTGCATATAGCTACGGATCATGCCGGCAAAAAATCGTGATTATTAAGATGGGTAACATCCTCAGGCATGATAGCTTGGTACATCCTCTCACAAGCCACCTCATTGTTTGACATTATCGTACTAGAGAGTTTGGAGGCTGACGCCTCATCCTGGAACACCCCAAATCCACCTTGCATAGGGGGCCTCGACTGCGTTGCGAAACCAGTTGGGGGGTGATGGCCCGGGGGCACTTTCTGGAGCGAGGAGCTGAAGGCCAAACCCACGAGGAAAAGAAGAATATGATCCAAGTCCACTGAAAAAAAGGGCATGGTTGGTCGTGGAACGGCTTGGAGTGATATGAAAGGTGGAGCTCCTTGAATTGTTACGTTACCTTTTTAAAAACCTTGCCACACCCTGAAGGCCTTCACCTGGAAGGAAATGAAATAATATGTAAGTCACCACTGAAGCAAGTGTGGATGAAGCAACCATGAGCTATAACCTACCACGGGATGGTGGAACAGACGGAAACCCCATTGATGTGGGTATGGTGGGGGCAAGAGGAATGTATGGCTCCACAATGTCACCGTCATTCAAAGCATGACAAAAATTGGCCAGATTAGTAGGAAGTAAGAATTTTATCCTATCCTGGAAGCTCATAGCCCGATCACGCCTAGCAATCTCCTCCAGAGTTGCCTCAGCAGTCACCCTGATGACTGCACGAAAATTAAAAGTTAGTTAATATTGAACGAATATGAAAATGTAGCTAACAAATTTGGAAATAAAAGATTACCATCAAAGTCGGGAGACCCCCACGATCGGGGAATGACTGGGTGATCTAGGTCAGACGCGTTGGATTTCCATATGCTATCCGATATAAAGAGAAGTTTCTTTTTCCAGCCCTTGACATTGTCCGAAAGAGTCAATACATGACAGTTGGGCATTGAAGTAAGTTTGAACCAGTCGATACTCTTTTGAACGGAGTAAAGCTTTAAGAACTTAGAAAACTGGAACACATTGTTCCCACAAAGGTGCAGGCACCCCAACATAGCCCTCTAAGCATTCGGAGTAAGTTGACCAAGAGCCAGTCCTGTAAAAGAGAAAAACTCTCTCACAAACTAGGGTAATGGAAAATGCAAGCCTACCAAGAAGGATTGCTCATAAAAGCAAACTTTACCCTTTACTGTCGTGTTCGCTATCTCGTTAAGGGTAGGGGCAAGTGCGAACGGAATGGGGGAAATCGAAGGAAGACCATCCAGCTACATCGGTGGGACTCACCTAGGATAGTATTTGGTGTGCCAAAGGGGGAAGAAGCCTAGACATGAGATCTACAACTTAGGAAGGAATGAAAAGGATTGGTGAAGCAAATGGAGGCGTGTTATGTTTATATAGTGGCATAAAATGCAAAAGTAGCCTTTAGAGGCCCCTTCCAATTTCAACACTTGGTATGAAATGCAAAAATAGCTATTGGAGGCCCCTTCCAATTTCAACACTTGGCATGAAATGCAAAAATAGTTATTGGAGGCCCCTGCCAATTTCAACACTTGGCAGCCCCTGCAAATTTGGTAAGTGGAGCCTCTATTACCTTTACTAAAGTGTTGGGGACCTTCCCGCACCTTTACCAAAGTGTCGGGGACCTTCTAGCAATTTTATAAAAGTTTCAGGGACCTCTCAGCAATTTTATGAAAGTTCCAGGGGCCTCTCAACATTTTATGAAAGTTCCACTGGCCTCCCAGTAATTTTACAAAAGTTCCAGGGGCATTTTAGTAAATTTACAAAAGTTCTAAGGGCCTCTTAGCAATTTTATGAAAGTTCCAGGGGCCTCACATCAATTTCTATAAAATTTTTGGGACCTTTTAGAAATTTTGCCAAAGTTGCAGGGACCCCTAAACATGTTTTTAATTTTGGGGCAAACGGGTCGACCTGACCCGGCTGACCCAACAGGTCAATACCCAGTCATGGGTCAACCAATATGTTCTAAAAATAATGATGGAGGAGAGACTTGAAACAAAGACTTCCACCTCATTTCTAAGAACTTTAACCACTTTAACTACTAGACACAAGTGTTATATAAAGTTATAAACACAAGCTACTATATTTATATAGCTGCTGAGTATACTATATTTATATAGTTGCTGAGTATACTATATTTATATAGTTGTTGAGTACACAAGCTATGGGACAAAAATCTACAATCCTAAAGCTCAAGTGTTCCCAACCCCAAGGCAAGCTAGCATGGGAACATGAGGCAATTGATAAAGATAAACCCAAGTAAAAGGATAAAGATAGATTCGACCCGAGTAAGTAATCCCTATCTGGGACGTAATGGAGAAGTTATGGGAAGTAGTTCCCGTGACTTGGGCACCACGACCCAAAGCTCTATAAATTAGGGTGACGGTCAACCTAACAGGTATGCAATAATTGTACCATTAATATCTCTCTTGATTCCTTCCCCGATCAATTTACTAACTTGATCGTCGGAGCCTCTTAGGCCGACACCCCACCGGTGTCTTGCAGTGATCCATCTAGACGGTTGCAGCTTCGCTGCGGGTCGGGCTTGATTTCTTGCATCATCACACACCAATCAAAATGACAGATGAATGTGATTACTAAATTCCATATGCACATATATCACGTCAAAATCCATCTACGTCATTCATAATAATACAGGGTATATATACATGTATGTGTATATACTAAATACCACAAATCTATATATAAGAAATGGAGAAAAACAAATTATACTCACATTGATGGACGATCAGAGATCAGGTTCTTGGAATTAAAGCTAAAAAATGATGTACTTTTGGACCTCATATATATACATATATATATATATTTTCAGGATTCAGATTCCATAATCAAGTAATCAAATTTCAGGGGGTCGATGGCCTAGTTTGGTTAAGGAGACTTGGGAGGAAAAGAACGGTATATTTAGTATTATAAATATGGCTAGATTATTTAAGGTTTATTATTGTAATTATTATTATTATTATTATTATTATTATTATTATTATATATATTTTTAGTCAGAGTAAATATGTACATTGTTTTTCTTTTTACTAATAATTTTGGTAAATAATGGGTATAATCCTTTATTCTATTCTTAAGAATAGGAAGAAAATAATCATTTAATTTAATTTCCTTTGTTATTTGGATTTAAGGACAGTCGGGGTTTGATCTTAAATCTGGTTGTGGATAGGGATTTAAGGAGTGTCAAAGTTTGATCTTCAATCAGGTTGTTAAGATGGATTCAAGAGCTTTAATGGGCTCCGCCCCTGAATAAAGTGTTGATGGAACTTAATCATGAACAATTTTCTTTCATTTTATAATTATTGAGAATTATAACACGATTTTGGATGTGTTTGTTATCCTTTATCTTTATGGCTTTGATCTAGATGATTCTTTGAAATTGTTGAATCGTGAAAATAGAACGACACAATCTTCTTTTAACTTGGTCTATATTTGATTCAATAAATTGTTGAATCATGAAAATAGAATGACACGTTGATATAAGATGTTAGACCATCATTGGTCTATATTCTCTCCTTATTGAATCAAATAAGATTAACACTATTTAAACCAAGTTAAAATAATGATTTATTTCGTTTCCCTATTTTCAGTAGAGCACTTTTTAAGTTTGATTGACAAGTTTAAGTTGTTGTAAATTAATTTGTAGTTGTAGATGCCAAAAATAGCACAGCACAAGAATAAATCTTATTGAAACTTTATTTTCCCTAATATACACCAATCCTTACGGGTTTTTTGGCCCATTAGGGTTACATTACTTGTTTCTCAAACAATTTATATTTTGCACATACCCTTTGTTTGATCCCTAAGTTGTTCTAGAATATTTTAAATGATGGGCTTGGAATGGGCCCTTATTTTCGGGCTTTAATTGTCTTTGTTGGGCTGATAGGATTGCACAGATGAGTACCTGATGGGCTTGAGAAATTCCACATGTACATAGGCCTCTTTTTGGCTATGGACCTTTAAATATTTTAAGCCTATATCCAAAAATAACGTGTGGGAGGCTCATACATCTCCTTTGTCGGGTGACGTGGCATGGATATTTAATAGGGCAGTTGTATCCCATCATTTGAAATTCAAATACACGCCCCACGTGGCCTTGATTTTTGCAATGGGGGCTGAGGGGACGGCTCAATACCCCGTTCCACGCGAAAAAAACCTTTTATCTTCTTCAGTAACTCCTATAAATATCCCCCCTCATACATAAAACACTTCTCAAAATTTTAGAATTCTTGTTTCTCTGCGAAAGTTTTTCTACAAAAGTTTCATTGCTCCTTTGCTCATTTCTCACTGGATTCCGTTTCTGTTCCCCAGAGATCCCCAAAACTCTCACTGAAGTCAGTCCTAGTGTAAGTTTTTTCTTCTAATTTTTCTACCTTTCTGTCATTATGTCCGATAACGATGATACTTGATCAGTTAGTGACTGTGTTCCATCTTCCGTTGACTTTGACGCCTCCCTCAGTCCTCCATTCGTTGAGGTGGTCAGGGTGACAAGGTCTAGCCCCCCTGAAATTACCTAAAGCGTCAACACCGGTGTGACCCCTGCTGGCCCTTTTTCGGTCGGGGACCAAACTGGTGAAAGTTCCACTGTACAATTTTATGCAGACCCCCTTCAAGCCACACTCAGGGTGAATGCTGAGTTGGATAGATATGACATACCCAATGACGTGATTGTCACCCATTATCCTCAGGACTTAGACTTTAGGAGGGGTGAGGGAGTGGGAGATGATCAGATTTTGCTTTTTGCCTATCACTTAAGAGTCCTGCGCTTTCCCATCCACCCCTTCTTTCCTTTATGCCTTGTTTGTCCTGATCGGTTCCAGTCGTATGAAAATAAAAGTGTTTAAAATGAATAATTAACACGATCTAGTTTTACCTCTCAGCCGCAAGTACGCGAGTAGTATGCATCTATACTATAACTGTAACACCCCGCTCCAACACTTGGTATAATATTATCCGCTTTGGGCCCAGCTCGCACGGTTTTGCTCTTGGGCTCCTCCCAAAAGGCCTCATACCAATTGGAGACAACACTGCACATATAAGCACATCCCCAGACCTCTACCCGGGCGATGTGAGACATCACAATCACCCCCTCTTGGGACCCAACGTCCTCGCTGGTGTTACCCACGGGCTTGTGCATGTACCCACACTTAATTCCGGCCGGGCTTTGGCTCTGATACCAATTGTAACACTCCGCTCCAACACTTGGTATAATATTGTCCGCTCTGGGCCCAGCCCGCACGGTTTTGCTCTTGGGCTCCTCCCAAAAGGCCTCACACCAATTGGAGACAACACTGCACATATAAGCACATCCCCAAACCTCTACCCGGGCGATGTGGGACATCACAATCACCCCCTCCTTGGGACCCAACGTCCTTGCTGGCGACCCACGGGTGATGTGCATGCTCCCACACTTAATTCCGGCGGGGCTCTGGCTCTGATACCAATTGTAACACTCCGCTCCAACACTTGGTATAATATTGTCCGCTCTGGGCCCAGCCCGCACGGTTTTGCTCTTGGGCTCCTCCCAAAAGGCCTCATACCAATTGGAGACAACACTGCACATATAAGCACATCCCCAAACCTCTACCCGGGCTTAAGTTGTTGTAAATTAATTTGTAGTTGTAGATGCCAAAAATAGCACAGCACAAGAATAAATCTTATTGAAGCTTTATTTTCCCTAATATACACCAATCCCTACGGTTTTTTTTGGCCCATTAGGGTTACATTACTTGTTTCTCAAACAATTCCTATTTTGCTCATACCCTTTGCTTGATCCCCAAGTTGTTCTAGAATATTTTAAATGGTGGGCTTGGAATGAGCCCTTATTTTCAGGATTTAATTATTTTTGTTGGGCTAATAGGATTGCACAGATGAGTGCTTGATGAGCTTGAGGAATTCCACATATACAGTAGTAATTCGCATGTTTGTGTATATCACATTTAAGTTTAGTTTCAAATCAATTTATTTTTAACCGTTAAATGCTAGTCAACGGAAGGAGTTATCTGGAACAAAAATGCATAATTCAGGAGCTAGTTGCAACTTTTGAAAGTTCAAGAGTGTTTCTTGCATCTTTACTAATAGTTAGGGGGTTTTCTGCAATTTTCCCTTAAATAAAAAAGAAAAATAAAAAGTAAATTGAAATAAATTTGAACGGGTCAACCATTTGCACGCGGTTTGCCCACGGGCGAAGGCTTATATATATATGAAAACACGTACTAATATACACACACAAGTCTCTCTCTCTCTCTCCATCGCACACTCACACAAATGCACGCGATTCTCTGAATCAAAACCCTAATGCGTGATGGCGATTCTCTAAATCAGAACCCTGATGAGGTCGATGGCTGATTCAAAACCCTAATGCATGATAGCGATTCTCTAAATCAGAACCCTAATGAGGCCGATGGCTGATTCAAAACCCTAATGCGTGATGGCGATTCTCTAAATCAGAACCCTAATGAGGTTGATGACTGAATCAAAACCCTAATGCGTGATGGCAATTCTCTTAATCAGATTTTGGTACCCTTTCTCTCTCTCTCTCACACACACACTAGGGTTCTGATTCAGAGAATCGCCATCGACCTCAACAGATTTTGGGTACCCTGATCCATTATGCCCGGACTCTTCTAGAATTTGGGGAAATTATGATCGATACTCCAAATCTCATTATGTATGACTCAAAGGTCTAAACAATTGCAGGTGGTGAGTGCCTAAATATATTTATAACCTAGGATTGCCTGATTATCTCTTGCTATGACTACATTATGGGGTATTATTATTTTTTGTCAATTTCTCTTTTTTAAAGAAGTAATTCCTTTCCTTTTAATTTGTGCTCTCTTTTGTTCCTGAATCCTGATATACTCATGGTGTCCACTTTTGTCTGTCTCGGTGTATATATGCATGTTTTCTTAACATTTTTTGTTTTGTTTATGCAACTGCCACTGTGTAATCTGAGGGTATGATAGATCCATTTATTTTATTTAACTGGTCAGGTATCATCCTTAGATTTTGTATATATATTTAATATATAGTTTTGAATGCTGAAGTCAGATAGATGGCAAACAAACCATTATACAAGGTTATTTCACGGTCCGTTCCAATCCTTTTTTTTTATTTCAAGCCTTTTGTAATCTGAGAGTATGAACATTGGTAGATTTTGTATATATTTTTATGCCTATACAGTTTTGAATATTGAAGTCAGATAGATGCCAAAGAACCCATTATATCAGGTATTCCACCTGTGTCCGTCCTTTGGTACATTCTGTTTAATATTGGGATTATTTGCTTTGTTGGTTGCGGTTTTCTTAAATTTTAAGATAAGTTTTACTTTGTTTACATTTTTCTGGTTGGGCATATATTTTTCACCGAGCGAGGAAGCATGTGAGGATTTGTTTCAAGCATTTTCTATATTCTGGTGTTTCCAAGCTCAAATCCAACTTCAGAAAACACTTCGGGTAAAAATTGTGGCTGAAATTTCAGCACAGTGGTGGGTGGCTAACAAGTTATGGCAAGTTTTTAACTGTCGGTGAAGTTTTCAATATTTGGATTTGGCTTGTAGATGGTTATACTGAGGTGCTTGGAGACTATCTTTTCCCTTGCCTTATTTGGTGAAAAATTCATGTCCACTATGCTTTAACTGTTTCTCTTCCCTAATTTATCATTCTATTTATTATTATTACTTTTACATATGTATTTCGAGGTTGATCTGCTTCCATCCTTTTTATTTTCAAGCCTTTTTGCTATGTTCTGTTTAATATCATTATTATAGACGTTGTTGGTATAATTTATTGAATTTTATTTAATCTTCATTTTTCTAGAAAAGATTAATTTGGTTACACTTTTAGAATGAAGAAGCGGGTGTGGATCTGCTTATTACTGTGTTTACATGCTCAAATCCTACAATAGAGAACACATCGGGTAAAAAATAGTGGCCGAAATTTCAGCGCTGTGGCATAAACTGTTGGGTACCTAACAAGTTCTGGCATGTTCTCCATTGTAGGATTTTGCTTGTAGACGGTTGGGTTGAGAGGCTCGGAGACGATCTCTTCCCTTTGCTTTCTTTTTTGTGTTAAAACTCCTGTCTACTACGTCATTTTGCTATTTTTCTTTTTACTTTAAAAACTCTTTTATCCTTTTATTCATTATTATCTATAGTATTTTATTTATGTAATTTTGTATTAAGCTAATTTGAATAGATAATTGTAAGTACTTAAGACTCTACTTTCCTGATATGCCCTATCATAATATAATTACATTGTTTTTTCCTATTTTTGAAAACTATTTATTTCTCCCCTATTTTGTTTGGTATTCTCCAGTGAATTTCTGTTATAGATGGCGAACTGCAAAAAATAGAAAACCTATTCTTAGCTAATCACAATGCTCTTGACTATTTCAAACATAGATGTTGTTAGTGGCCATCTTTATATTTGAATTAGGATCCAGGAAGGTAAGTTTCATGCTTATGTTGTTTTTGGTTTAGTGTTCAAACAAATTTCTCTTGATGTTAAAGACATATCAAGATTTCTGCTCGAACATGGTAAGAACACTCAGATCTACTATTTGTTATTTGTTGTTAGATGTTTTGAAGGGGTTTTGAATCTGAAATAGTTTGGTTGTTGCAGTTCTATGAAGAATATTACAGTTTAGATATACGATTATGTTTCCTTCAATGTTTAAGCTGGATTGGAGGGGGTTGTAGTACAGATTCACATGTGCTGATGGTAGAGATAACAGCTAATTTAGTTTTGTTTAAAAGTGAATTGATTGGCTGCTTTGTTCTATAGTTTTCATTTTTCCTTTGATCCACGTTATATGTTTGTTGCTTTTATGTGTTGCAACCTGGACTTATTTTTGAACTTGGTTGTAGTTCTGTTAAGAACATTACTGGTTCAAATTTAAGCTTAGGTTATATTCGAGATCTAACTTGCGTTTGAGAGGTTGGTGTTTTAAGATAAGTTTTAATTTATTTACATTTTTCCAGTGAGGAATATATCTAAGCAGATGTGAATTTGCTTCAATCATTTTCGACTTCTTGTGCTTACAAGCTCAAATCCCACTATAGGAAACACGGCTGGTGAATAACAAGTTTTTCCAGTGAGGAATATATCTAAGCAGGTATGTTTTCATCGGTTGGATTTGGCTTGTAGATGATCTCTCCAAGGTTAGATTGAGGGGCTTGGAGACGATCTCTCCCGTTTGCCTTAATTGGTCATACGAAATCATGTCCTCTATGTTTAACTGTTTCTTTTTAATAGTTTTTTGTATTTCTTGTTATTACTTTTGTATTTTGAGATGGGTCGGCTTTGATCCTTTTTTCTTTCATGGCTTTGGCTTTTTTTAGTTTAATATGGTAATTATTTGCTTTTTTGTTTCGTTTTTCTTAATTTTTAAGATAAGTTTTACTTTGTTTACAATTTTCTGGTCGGGGGCATATATCTTTCACCGTGTGAGGAAGCAGGTGAGGATTTGCTTTAAGCATCTTTATCTTCTAGTGTTTACTTGCTCAATTCCAACTATCGGAAACACATCGGGTGAAAAATGTGGCTGAAATAGTAAGCTAACAAGTTCTGGCAAGTTTGAAGGTTAGTGAAGTTTTTAAAAGTTGGATATGGCATGTAGATGCTTAGACTGAGATGCTTGGAGACTATCCCTTCCCTTTTCCTTATTTAGTGGAAAACACATGTCCGCTATGTTTTAACTTTTTTTGCTTCACTAATTTATTATTCTCTTTATTTTCAAGCCTTTTGGTATAATTCAGTTTAGTATCATGATTATTTGCATTGTTGGTCTACTTTATTTCGTTTTATTTATCTTCATTTTCCAAAATAAGATTAATTTGTTTACATTTTTCCAATGAAGAAGTGGGTGTGGATCTGCTTCAAGTACTTTTATCTCTAGTGTTTACAAGCTCAAATTCAGCGACAGAGAACACAGGACATATTGGGTAAAAAATGTGGGTGAAATTCTTGTGGTGGCATAAATTGGTGGGTAAGCCCACAAGTTCTGGCTTGTTCTCAGCCGATGGATGTTTCCCTCTTATAGTTATTTCTTCCTATTGGTTTCCTTTTTCCCACAAGTTTTAGTGAGTTTTTTTTTTCTTTTTTTCTTTCTTTATTTCTTTTACGTTTTCTATTTAAATTCTGTGTCCTTGTTGCCTGTTTTAGGCGTTACAAATTTTGAGGCTTGAAACTCGGTATCCAAGGCTTGTGTAAGTTATGTAGGACCACAATGAAGTTCTGTGGGGTTAAATTTTTGGCATAGTGCAGTGTGGTCCTTGTGGCAGATAGCTTTCAGTCTCGGCTTGTGCTTATTCACGTTTTGGAAATTGTGACGATATCTTTGTTATTATTTGTCCATCTTCCCAATTTTCAATACTGTGATTTAAATTATAATCTTGCTTGATTATATTGCTGTTTTCTGCCGTCCATTCTGAAAATTTAATCCTAGATGATGAAGGGAACCTGTTTACCATTCTACACAATTAGGTTATTGTATGTGTACAGACATTGTGGAGGGCTCATTTAATCCATTTTGCCTATTACTTCTCTTATTTTTTCTTTGGATGCAATGCAGTAGTTTGCCAGCTCAAAAGCCTTGTAAATTTTGAAGCGTTATCTTTAATATATATATTTTTAAATTCTTCATCCTTATTCCTCTTTTGCAACCTTTCTTTTTATAAATTCATGAAGTACTCTTGCTTAACATCTCAGGTGGGGGATGAGAAACTTCTATGATCTCTGTATAATTCGAGGTGGCATGAGATAGTTGAGTGAGGCTCTTTGTCTTTCCTCATGTAGTTATTTCTTTGCTTGGTTTCCTCTGTTCCCTAATATTAATGAGTTTCTTATTTGTTTCCTTTTTTTTAAAAAACTGATTTTGTGCACTTGCTTGCTGCGTTTTGTTTGGCTTACAAAATTTGAGGTTTGCAACTCAGCATTCAGGGCCCCTTGTAATTCCTGTTGGATCCCAATGAGGTGCAGTAGGGTTCTATAATTGTCATAGGGTTGTTTGGTCCCTGTGGCAGGCAGCTTTGAATTTTTCTCGGCATGTGATTGTTTACTTTTTAGAAATTGTAACATAATCTTTGGTATTATGTCTCCATGTTCCCAGTTTTTAGCCTTCTGTTTGGTGCAAGGCAGAGCACTTTGCTAGCTTGCAAGGCTCATAACCTGGGGAACATTTTTTTTAAAAGTATTTTGTTTAGTTCCTTCATCTATATTCATCTTTTGCAATCTTTTCTTCTATAAATTCATGGATTCTTCTTGCTTGGCATAGAAGAGAAGCTTTGATGGTCCATGCATGATTTGAGGTGGAATGATCATAGTTGAGTGGGGCTTTTTTTGTCTTCCGTCACTTTTTTCCCCTCATTTTTCTATTTCTTGCTCTCCGTTTCCTGTGTCCCATAATTTTAATGAGTTTTTATTTATTTTTTATTTTTTATAAAGTTCTTTGCACTTGCTGCTTTTTGTTGGGCTTAGAATTTTGAGGCTTGAAACTCAACATTCAGTGACTGTGTCATTTATGTTGGATTTAGATGATGTCCAAGGGTTCAATAATTTGTCATTGTGTTGTTCGGTCCTTGTGGCAAGCTGCTTTCAATCTTTCTCCAGCTCGTGCTTATTTATGTTTTGCAAGTTGTAAACTATCTTTGGTATTATTTCTTCATCCTTCCAATCTTTACCACTGTTATTTAGTTCCAAGTCTTCTTTCATTTATATTTCTGCCTTTCACCCTTCATTTTGAAAATTTAGTCATTCTTACTTGAAATTCTAGGTTAGGAAGGGAACCTCTTTACCATTCTGCATAATTGAGTTATCTATGTGTATAGAGTCTATGGACATTATGAAGGGTCCCATTAAATCCAATTTTTCCTATTAGTTCTCCGCTCTTTGTTCGGTACAAGGCAGAATAGTTTGCTAGCCCTCAAGGCTCATATTCTTGAGAGCATTTTCTATAATAATTTGTTAATTCCTTTTTGTATATTCGTCTTTTGCAACCTTGTTTTCTTTAATTTTTCGGATTCTTCTTGCTTGACATCTCAGGTTGGGGATGATGAGAAGCTTTGAGGATCTGTGTATAATTCGAGGTGGCAGGATCATAGTTGAGCGAGGCTTTCTCTGTCTTTACACATATTTTTTCCTTGTGTAGTTATTTATTGCTCTCGGGTTTCCTTTGTCCCACAATTTTTAATGAGTTTCATTTTTTTGTTCCTTTTTAATTTGTGCAATTGCTGCTTTTTGTTGTTGGGCTTACAAGCTATTAAGGCTTGAAGCTCCGCATCCTGGGCCTGTGTAGATCATACATGATTGCAATGAAGTTTCAATAGAGTTCCATAATTGTCATAATGTTGTTCTTGTGGCAGACATCTTTCAATTTTTCTTGACTTATGCTTATTTACGTTTTCAAAGCTGTAACAGTATCTTCGGTATCATTCTCCATGGCCTGTGTAGATCATACATGATCGCAATGAAGTTCAATTGAGTTCCATAATTGTCATAATGTTGTTCTTGTGGCAGACAACTTTCGGTTTTTCTTGACTTGTGCTTATTTACGTTTTAGAAGCTGTAACAGTATCTTCGGTATCATTTCTCCATCTGCCTTCTTTTAATACTGTGATTTATATTTTAAATCTTCTTTCATTTATATTTATGGTTTCTGCCCTTTATTCTGAAAATTTAATCCTTCTTGCTTGGAATTTCAGATGATCTATGTGTACATTGTGTAGGGGCCCATCAATTCCATTTTTGCCTACAAGTTCTAGCTCTTCTATTCCGTGCATGGTAAATCAGTTTGCCAACTTCCAAGGCTCATAACTTTGAGACCATTATCTTTATGTTGTGTTTGGTACGCATGAATGAAATGGAATGAAAATGAAAATGGAATTAAATGATCATTCTTATTCTTTTTTTGGTTAGAACATTACTAAATAGATAATGAAATATATTTTTTAGTTTAGTTGGGGAATGAAATGCTCATTCCATCATAATAAAATGGATTTTCATTCTCTGGAATGAAATTTCATTCCATGAGAATGACCATTCCCACTTTAAAATACAAACCAAACAAAGGAATGACTGGAATGGGCATTCCATTCCATTCCATTCATGCGTACCAAACGTAACATTAGTAATTTGTTTAGTTTCTTCATCTATAAATGTCTTTTCCAACCTTTTTCCCTTCTATAAATTCATGGATTCTTGTTCTTGACATCTCAGGTTGGATATGAGAAGCTTTTATAATCTGTGTATAATTCGAGGTTGCATGATCATACTAGGTTCTTTTTTTTTTGTTGGGAATACAGAAGTTGAGGCTTGAAGCTCAACATCAAGGGCCTGTATAATTCATGCAGGATCACAATAAAGTTCAGTAGTGTTCCATAATTGTCATAGTGCTGTTTGGTCCTTGTGGCAGGCAGCTTTCAAATTATCTCGGCTTGTGCTTATTTACTCTTTGGTAGTTCTAACGACATCTTTGGTATTGTTTCTCCATCTTCCCAATTTTTACTAGTGATACAGTTTCTATTTTATTTATATTTCTGCTTTTTGTGTTACTCTGTGTGTACACATTGTGGAGAGGGCCCATTAAATCCATTTTTGGCTGTTGGTTCTTAGCTCTTCTTTCTGGTCCAAGGCTGAGCAATTTGCTAGCTCACAAGGATAATAATCTTGAGAGGATATTCTTTGATATTTTGTTTAGTTCCTTCATCTATACTTGCCTTTTACAACCTATTTCGTCTATGACTTCATGGATTCTTCTTGCTTGACATCTCAGGTGGGGATCAAGCTTCGATGATTTTTGTATAATTCGAGGTGGAGGCATGATCATAGTTGAGTAGGCTTTTTGTGTTTTTCCTTAATTTTTTTTCCTCATGTAGTTATTTCTTGCTCTATGTTTCCTGTGTCCCACAATTTTTAATGAGTTGCATTATCTTTTTTTTTTCTTAAAACAATGTTCACTTCTTGTTTTTTTGTTGCGCTTACCAAATTTGAGGCTTGAAGCTCAACGTCCGGGACCTGTGTAATTGATGCAGGATCGCAATAAAGTTCAATGAGGTTCCATAATTGTCATGGTGTTGTTTTTGGTCCTCGTGGCTGGCAACTTTTAATTTTTCTCAACTTGTGTGTAACATTATGTTTGCTATTATTTCTCCTTCTTCCCGATTTTTACTACTGTATTTTACTTTTTAACATTCCTTCATTTATATTTATGTGGGGAAGGGAAGTTGTTTACCATTGTACATATTTGCATTACTCTTTGTGTACATACCTTCTGGAGGGGGGCCCATTAAATCCATTTTTGCCTATTATTTTTCAGCTTTTCTGTTCGGTGCAAGGCACAGTTTGCCAGCTCGCAAGGCTCATAACCTTGATTTTTTTTTTTTTTAAAATCTTCTCTTTAATTCTTTCATCTATATTTATCTTTTACAACCTTTTTTCTATATGTTCATTGCTTCTTCTTGCTTGATATCTCAGGGTATGAGGAGATTTGATGATCTGTGTATGATTCGAGGTGGCATGGTCATAGTCGAGGGAGGATTTTTATGTCTTTCTTCACTCTTTTTTTTCCTCATGTAGTTATATTTTGCTCTTGATTTCCCCTGTCCCAAAATATTTTAAGAGTGCACTTGCTGCTTTTTGTTGGGGTTACAAAATCTGAGGCTTTGAAGCTCAACATCCAGGCATGTATAATTCATGTTGGATCCCCTATGAAGTTCAGTAGGGTTCCACAATTTTCGAAGTGTTGTTTGGTCCTTGTGGAGGCAGCTTCTAACATATCTCGGCTTGTGCTTATTCACATTTTTGAAGGTGTATTAGTATCTTTGGTTCTATAAATTCATGGACTCTTCTTCTTGACATCTCAGGTTGGGTATGAGAAGCTATTATAATCTGTGTATAGTTTGAGGTCGCATGGTCATAGTTGAGTGAGGCTTTCTGTGTCTTTCCTCACTGTGTTTTCTCGTGTACTTATTTTTTGGTCTAGGTTTCCTCTATCCTAAATTTTTTAATGAGTTTAATTTTTTTAATTATTTTTTTTTGTTGGGCATATAAAAGTTAAGGCTTGGGCTTGTGTGATTTATGTAGGATCACAATGAAGTTCAGTAAGGTTCCATAACCGTCATTGTGCTGTTTGGTCCTTGTGGCAGGCAACTTTCAATTTATCTCGGCTTCTAACATCCCTCCATCCTGAAAATTTAATCCTTCTTACTTGAAATTTTAGGTGAGGAGGGGAACCCTCCCCTTAACTGTTCTACATAACTATGTTACTTTGTGTATACAGACATTGTGGAGGAGCCCATTAATCCATTTTTGCCTGATGGTTCTTAGCTCTTCTTTCTGGTACAAGGCTGAGCAATATGCTATCTTGCAATGCTAGTAACCTTGAGAGGATATTCCTTAATATTTTGTTAATTCCTTTCTCTATATTCGCCTATTACAAATCTATTTCTTCTATAAATTCATGGTTTCTTCTTGCTTGACATCTTGGTGGGGATTGAGCTTCGATGATTTTTGTATAATTCGAGGTGGAGGCATGATAATAGTTGATTCCTTATTTTTTTTCTTCATGTAGTTATTTCTTCTTATGTCCCACAATTTTTAATGAGTTGCCTTTTCCGTTTTCTTTTTTTCTTTTTTTTTTTTTTTTTTTACAATATGCACTTGTTGTTTTTTGTTGGGCTTACCAAATTTGAGGCTTGAAGCTCAACATCTAGGACCCGTGTAAGGATCGCACTGAAGTTCAATAAGGTTCCATAACTGTCACGGTATTTTTTTTTGGTCCTCGTGGCAGGCAGCTTTTAATTTTTCTCAGCTTGTGCTTATTTTGGTTTTGCAAGTTGTAACAGTATCTTTGGTATTATTTCTCCTCCTTTCCAAATTTTACTACTGTATTTTACTTTTTAATATCCTTCTTCCCTTCATTTTGAAGACCACGCGCCTACGCACTGCCATGTCATCGAGTGACGTCATCCCAGTGCCACGTCATCAGTTGCCACGTCAGCAGCCACGTGGCCCAACCATCAGTTGACATGTGGCCCAGTCCGAAGCTGACACGTGGCCCAACCAAAAGCCACCACGTGGCCGAATCAAAATCCGACACGTGTCACTGCCACGTAAGCCTCCACATCAACAAAAGTTTTGAAAAATTACAAGTTTGCCCCTAGTTGGTATTTTGTCCGTTCCGGACTCATTTTAACTCCGATTTGAGCAAACGAATAGTCATTTTTGACTAAACGGAACGCTCCGGACGCAACCGTGCGATCGGTTTGACCAGATTCAACACCGATTTTCAAAAATAAGCACCTCAAGTGCTTAAGCAAATCCGATGGCGTCCTCCAGCAACTTTTTCCAGCCCCAGCTTCCACGACTGAACAAAGATAATTACGATAAGTGGTGTATCATGATGAGAGTCCTTCTAGCCTCACAATATTTGTGGGATGTGATTGATACCGGGTACGACGAACCCGAAGAAGTAGAGAAACTAAGCCAGGCCCAACAGGCTGAGCTTAAAGACGAAAGAAGAAAGGACAAAAAGGCGATATATCTGCTTTATCAGAGTGTAGATGAAGCAAGTTTTGAGAAGATCTCCGCCGTCAACACCGCCAAGCAAGCATGGGAAATTCTTCGTAAAGCAAATCGAGGAATTGAAAAGACGATAAAAATTAGACTTCAAGGTCTAAGGGGGGAATTTGAATTGCTGCAGATGAAGGAAAGAGAGTCAATTTCTGAATACTTTACCAGAATATTGACTATTGTGAATCAGATCAGAGGATGTGGAGAAAAGATCGAAGATGTACATGTGCTCGAAAAGATAATGAGATCGCTCAATTCAAAGTTTGAGTTCGTGGTTGTAGCCATTGAAGAATCAAAGAATCTGGATGTCATGACCGTTGATGAGTTACAAGCCACGCTTGAAATCCATGAACAACAAATCAACAAGAAGAACACCTCAAACATCCCAGAGGACGAGCAAGTCCTGCAGTCAAAGTTCTCAGCCAGAGAAGAGAGATGGGGAAAATCACAAAGAGGTCGAGGTAGAGGTCGTGTCTATCAAGGACGAGAAGATGAAGATGGGAGAAGAAAAGGGAAGTGTTATAACTGCAACAGATACGACCACTATGCCCGTAAATGCAGAAGAGAGTTAACAGAAGAAGATGAAAATGACAAACATGTGTACTTTGCAGAGAAAGACACAAATGAGCTAAACGGAATGGTATTGATGGCTCAATATGGGAATCCTGTTAGCTGGATAATTGAAGAAGAAACGGAGCCCAAGGAGCTCGTGATTGAAGAAGAAGTGTCACCAACAGTGCCATGAGATGAGGTTGAAGCAGTGCCACCAACAGTGACACAAATTGCTCCCATACCTGACAAGAAGAAGTCAGAAGTGGATCCGAGTGAAGGATACTGGACCAGAAAGAAGACAGATATGGATCCGGGTGAAAGATACTGGACCACGAAGGAGTCAGAAGTAGATCCGGTTAGCTTCACCGAAGCTATTCAAGAGAAGGAATGGAAGACATATATGGATGAAGAGATGTTCACCATAGAGAAGAAGCAGTGTAGTCCACCAGAAGATCATAAGTCAATTGGGTTGAAGTGCGTCCATAAGACGAGAAGTGGAAATGACGAAGTTCAGAGATACAAAACTCGCCTGTCCGTGAAAGACTACAAAAGTAGAAAAATGAAGCCAGACAAGTTTAATAGTCTGAGGAAGAAATGTAATGCCTCGGTAATGGTTCCAGGGAAAGGAAGTGCAGGGAAAGAAAATGGAATCTCTTCAGAGTTCAGGCAGGTCGACTCAGTTCAGTTCGAGGTGTTTGTCGCTAGTCGTGGACTTGACTATGAAGAAGAGAGTCAACCATCTCTGTGCAAAACTGGATGAGAGAGGCAAAACAAGTTGCAAGGAATGCAGAATTCCAAGACGAGTCCACAAGACTGAAGATGGTGCTAGGAATGCAGAAGTATGGAGAATCAAGTTTAAGGGGGAATGTTGAAAATAAACTTGATAGTCATATCCATCACATGCATGCACTTACCACATGTCAAGAACTGCTGCAAACTATGCGTGAGTTCACCAAACACCATGCGTGAAAATGGCACGCTCAAATCCACCGAAGTTAAGAATGACGGCAAGTGAAGATTGTGTTTGTCAGCTTATGTATTTCATTTCTATATATCGAGGTTGTATTGTAGTGTAGTAAATTAGAAGCTAGAAGCATAGAAAAGAAAGGAAAAAGAGAGAAAGATTTGTATTTTTGAAAAGTGTGAGTTTTGGAATATAAGTTTCGTTCTCTCAATATTGTGTTGATCCTGGGCATGAGAATCACCTCAAGTGATTTTCAACAGACGATATGTGAAAATTTACCATATGAGCTCCATATGTTGCCTTTATTATAGTCATTGTCCTTGTTTCTGGTGGTGTCACTACAAGTGGTTTCACCTCAGAAACAGTAGCCGAGAGTTTCTCAGTAGACAAATCAGAACAGGGAGCGTCTTGTCTTCTTCTCTTGCTTTGTTTCCAGCGGCGGATTCCTTTCTTTCTGTATATGTTCTTAAACGTAGATTTGCTCACTGCAAAAATAAGAACCAATAATAGAAACACATATAGTTTTTATACCCAAATAATCCGCTATTTCTACGAGGAGACACTTAAAAGTCCATGATGATGCAAAAAAGGATTACAAGCAACAATTTCGGATTTTTGCGTAAGCTTACCATCGAAAATCTGTGCATCATCTTCAAGTTTCTTTTCGGAATGTTTTGCGAGTTCTTCATAGGTTATGGAAAATGCCTCAAGTTCAATTATTTGTTGCTGATTCGATGAATGTGGCTGCATCGTCTCTTGTCCCTTGTTCAACTTTCCAAGCCCAGGTGGAGACATATTACTTTGACATTGAAAAGAAGCAAGTTTCTGATTCATGTGAGACTCATCTGAACAACAAGCATCAATATTATTATCCTCTACATTAACAAGATTCATTCCACGGTTTATATCATCATCATCAATTACTAGCTGATGGTGTGATGAATGTGGCTGCTGCATCATCTCTTCTCCATTATGCAAGATTCCGGGGTGAGAGGGAGATCTAATACTTTGGCATTGAAAAGAAGCAGGTTCCTGATTCCTGCGAGGACTAACATCAATCCATAATCCCTTCCTGAGTTCTTCTTGAGTACCAAGCATAACGCTTGGGAAATGTTGCAACACTGTTTCTAATATCGAGCACAATAAGGTACTTGAGTCTTCATCATACGTTTCTCTGGAAGGCAGGAAAAACTCTAATATTGTATCATATTTTATAGTGCAAGTAGTCTGCAAGCGAACCGCAAAACAGCTTGTTAACCCATAATGGTGTGTAATGGGCAGCAAGGGGTATTCGGTGAGGCTGAATTGGGATATATCTTTGCAGAAACATGGTTTATGCGACATATATGCCCTCCCCGCAACTCCCTGCCCCATATGTAAGTCATTCCACCTACTGAACCATGTGAAACCATCCAGATTAGCATAGGATGCTTGGTCTTCAACATGCAAGACTTGTCCCATACAGCGCACATCAAAGGACTTGGCATTGAAATGCCTGCACGTAATCCACGTCAGAGCCAAAGGTAACTGGTGAGTTGTGCAAACTGCTTTCAATCCTTCGCGAATTTCTTTCATTGTTTCTTGATAACCCTGAATGCGAATCTGGAATTCAAGTATTGTGTGATATAAGTTGTTGAGAATGGAATACTAGAAACATATGAATACGGAAAAATAAAGTACCAGATGTCACACCTGCATATTATGCCTGTAACTTACCCGCTATATATAGCATGAACAGAGAGAACTTTTCAGACCTGCATTCTGCAACAGGAAAAGAGAAGTGAAGAATTATGTTTTAACATGATGCATTTATATTTGATCAGGGGTTTCACCAAACCTTCAAGGCTTCCATCCAATGAAAATTCGAGATGTAGGACAGATCCTGGACTCTTGCCTTAGCAGCTACGACCTCAATTACACTGACACAGTCCTCAAAAGAGGTGTAAAACACAGGAATAGCAGCAGAACTCCAAATATCACAAGAAATAGTGAAATCGAGCTGTGGGTACTCATTGTTCGAGTAATATTTCAAATCTGTAAAAATTTCGTGCCCTTTTTTTCGAAACGCACGGCCTGGGATTCCAAGTTGTTCTTCTGGTCCATCCACATTAATTTCATAGTCCGTGCAGTGCTTTCTATACTTGAAAAGTCTCTTGTCAAGATGATGAGTAAGAGCAAATGGTTGGTTTAAAGTCACAAGCTGAATACACCCTGCATCTGTCTTCATGGGTGCCCAGAACTGAATTAGAATTGGATGCCCTGTATAATTCCGGAATTCTACAAGGGCAGATTTGATATTCTCCGTAATGATACTGTAATTTCGAGCTACCCCATCCGTGATATTAAATAATTTCTTATCAATTTCCTTGAATTCAGTGAATCTATTCACTAGTTATACTAATAATGTGATTGTTTGTTGAATTGAATATTTATACAAGTAGAAATTAAGGAAACTAAAAGTGGACTTACTGCAAGGAGAATTACTCCAAAACGCCCAAAAATGACATTTCGAGTCTGGTCGCCGGAAAGACAGTGTGTTACTCATCGGAATATCTCTCAACATCTCATAGACTTGAGGATGGTCTAAAGCCATATGCGCAAAGTTATGATCCGTGGAACCTTCTGCTATCTCCTCCATTTTGTATGAGCTACCTAATGGAGATGAGGAAGGACTAGTTCTCCTGCACATCTATATGTATATACATATTTATGTATATAAACAATATTGTGTTACTAAATGCCTTGCGTTGAACTTGAGTCACCAAAAGATAAAAGTTTAGGCTTAGTTTTGAATTCTAGTGATGGACAAGGATTTAAAAATAAAAGATATGTAATTGAACCTATGAAAACAAAATTTTGGGTTAATTATAGTGACACCTTGTGAGGTTTCTCTAAATTACAACAAAATACAAAATTTGTATATCATGAACAGTTAATCTGGAGGTTTCAAAAAGTTGACTAATTGCCCTGGCATATGAATTTGGCAATCAAATTAGCAAAATATCTCTTACTTTAAAGGAGTAGAACGCCCCTGTATTATATACCACTCAATTTTAAAAGATTATATTGGGCATGGAATAATTGATAGCTCTCCTAAAAGTCATTTGTCACTGCTTGAATAAAAGTAAAATATGGCTATTTTTTTAATGATACATTAATAAAATTAAAATAATTTGTGAAATAAATTAAAATTAAGGTAAAAGAAAAAGAAACTACAAGTTACATAGTAAGAAATAATGATTGATAGTAGTTGGTCCAACAGAGTGAGTGTTTCAGAATTATGTAGCACTGTTAATAGTATATGCAATGAGCTCGTTGACGTCTTAATCAATTTGAGTTAGTTTACACAATGTCAAAGTAGACAATTTTAAATTTTAGAAAATAAAATAAAATTCAATGTAGTTTGCAAATAAAAATTCTCTACAAAAATCCCTATTTTTTTCTAAAAAAATAATATTAAATCTTATCTCTACAAAAAGTCTCTGAATTAAATGTAGGCAGAAGGGCATTATAGTCATTTCAAATATAAGATATTTTGTGAATTAATTTTTACTATTTTATCAAGGGCAAAAGTGACAATTTATGCACTCAAAAATCATTAGGGGATTATTTTTCAGCATTTGGAAACCTCACAGGACTAATTGTATAAATTACAAATTTTATATCTGGCTGTAATTTATGCAATTTTAAACGGTAAAACAATATAGCACGTTAAATAGAAATTTTATAATCTCGAAAATATACCTCACATTTAGATGAACAAATTTATTATCACATCCTTCTCTCCCACCTTTATACATTTTATAATCTCAAAAATGTCCTACATAATTAAGATTTGAAAAATAAGTGTTATGAGAAGTACAACAAAAAGGAAAATTTTAGAAATGAAATTGTTTAATGATTCGGTGGTAAATGGAGTAAAAGAACATACAAGTATTGAAGCTTTTATTTTTTCTCACTAGTCATGACCATCATGATAGAATGACATAAATTGTTGGTTGTTGATTTGAATTTCACAGCTTGATAATTCACCAAATTATCATTGTGCAAGATCCGAACTGACCGAAAAATCGTTACCCAGCAACCAAGGGTTGGGCAGAGGCCTTTAACCCTTTTTGGTAGATTCCATGCTTTCGACATATAGGCTTAATCGTAGATGTGTTGAATGACATAGATACAATGACATATAGATACATATTGAAGAGAAAATTCATTACGCTTGGACCATGGATAGATAATAGATTGATATCAACACATATATATAGAAGCATACATTCCTAGTTAGTCAGGTTGAGGGGCATATTTTGGTAATTGGCTCAATGACCATTTTGATTGTGTCCATGCTGAGTGGCTCTGAAGCACTCAAGCAAAGCTGCAAGTCCTCATCGCAGGCTATTGAAATCTGATCTTCGCCATCATTATATGTGATATCATAGGTTCCGGCATCTAACTTCAACCTCTTGAACACGTTTTCTTCCAACTCCTCCATTCTTGATGCAGACGATAGTTGAAATTTAAACATATGAGCTCCATATGTTGCCTTTATAGTCGTTGTGCATACTTCCGGTGGTGTTATTACAGTAGCGACTTGTTTCTCTGTAGGAAAATCAGAACAGAGAGCGTCTCGTCTAGTTCTCTTGCCTTTTTTCCAGTGGTTGATTCCCATGTCTCTGCATCTGCGCTTAAACGTAGATCTGCTCACTGCAAAAATAAGAATCAATAATAGAACACAGTTTGTATACCCAAATAAATAATCTGTTAATTCTAGGAGGGGACACTCGAAGTCCAAGATGATACGAAGAAGACTAGAAGCAACAATTTCGAATTTTTGCATAAGCCTACCTTCAAAAATCTTTGCAACATCTTCTAGTTTCTTTCCGAAATGTTTTGCAATTTCTTCATAAGTGATAGAATCAGCCTCATGTTGCTTTGCATTAGCAACATTCCTTCCCTTGTTTATACCATCAACTTCAATTATTTGTTGCTGATTCGATGAATGGGGCTGCATCGTCTCTTGTCTCTTTTTCAAGTCTCCAAGCCCAGGTGGAGATCTGGTACTTTGGCATTGAAAAGAAGCAAGATTCTGATTCACACGAGCGTCATTTGAACGACAAAAATCAATGTTATTCTCTTCTGCATTAACAACATTTCTTCCATTGTTAATACCATCAGGGTCAAGTACTAGTTGAGGGTCAACCTTAAATCTTGGGAAATGTTGCATCATTGTTTCTAATATAGAGGGCAAGAAGGTACTTGGGTGTTCACCATATGTGTATCCGCGAGGCAGAAAAAACTCCAATACGAAATCACAATTTTTAGTGCAAGCATTCTGCAAACAAACAGCGAAACAGCCAGTTAACCCCCAATGGCGTGCATAGGGCAGTAAGGGGTATTGAGTGATGGTGAATTGGGTTATATCTTTGCAGAAACACGGTTTCCCCAACATATATGCCATCCCGGCAACTCCCTGCCCCTTTTGTAAGTCATTATATCTACTTAAGGAATCAATCAATCTCTCATCTAGACTACACGATGCTTCATGTTCAAAGTGCAAGACTTGTGTGATATCGTCATCCAATGATTTGGCATTGCAGGGAGTCCGCGTCAAAGCAACAGGTAAGCTGTGAGTTACGCACACTGCTTCCAATCCTCGCTTGATTTCCATTATGCTTTCGTAATAATCATCAGTGTCAATCTGGAATGCACGTGTAGTATGGTAAAAAATAGTTGGTGAGATTAGATATCTACAAACGTATCAATAAGAAAAGATAAAAGAGTACAGCATCTCACATATTTATAACAAGAACACAGAGAACTTTTCAGACCTGAATTCTGAAACAAGAAAAGTGAAGTGAATAATTATGCTGTAGAATAAGGAGGTTTAAACTAATAAGCAAAAGAAAGAAATTATTAATCTGACAAACATGATTCATTCCCCCAAAAACACCAACAGGATTTCACCAAACCTTTAATGCTTTCCCCATTAAGAATACAGACGGATAATAGCGTCGATATGATATGAACTCGAGTACACCAAGACAGCCGTCATAAGAGGGGTCAAACACCGGAAAAGCATGAGAACACTTAATATCACAAGTTGCAGCCAAGTCGCGCTGTGGGTACTCTTTGTTCGAGTAATACTTCCAATCTGTAATGATCTCGTGCCATTTATTTCGAAACACGCGACCTGGGATTCCAAGTAGTTCTTCTGGTCCGTCCACATTAATTTCATAGTCCAAGCAGTGCTTTCTATACTTGACAAGTCCCTGGTCAAAATGATGAGAAAGAGCAAAAGGTTGGTTTGAAGTGACAAGCTTAACACACCCTTCCTCTGTCCTCATGGCTGCCCAAAACTGAATTAGAACTTCATCACCTCCACACCAAGCGGGAATGTCATCTACAAGAGCCGATTTGATCTTCTCGGTAATGATTCTGTTATATGGATATACCCAATCTGTGATACAAAAGAAATTATTAGCTGCAACTGCCTCATTGTAAAAATAAATCAATTTCGTCAAATTAAGTAAATGTAATATATATATATATATATATTGTAATAGTCAAAATAATACATGGCCCAACCGGGATGGGCCACTAGACTGATGGGCCGAAGACGGATGGGCTGGAAACAAGTGGGCTAAAGAAATAATGGGCCTATGGAAAATTCTATAAAATAAGTGATCCACAAGTTAAGGAGTTGTCCTATTTATAGATTGTAATGTCCATAAGGAAAAAAGGGTTTTTATCAAATCCCACGATTTAAGGGATTGATAAACTTGGGAAATTGGTTTGACCCATTGACCAAGTTGTGTATAAATAGGTGATGAAATATTGAATAAATGATCCAATATTTGAACCCAATTATTATTGTGTATTTTTCTGCATCTACACAATTGACGTCGTCTGTGGGAAACACTATTATTGAAATCTTTTTCAATAAGCTTCCCATTCTCTACAAAAAAGCTGAGATTCATACCATCAATGGCGGTGATCACCCGTTCACACCAAACTGACTTACCTCCGAATGGAGGCCAGCAGGCAGAGGATCCGATTAGGCGAGCCCTGGAGGAGAGGACCGCCGAATTGGAGAGGCAGAACGCCGAGCTAGTTGCAAAACTGGCCCAACTTCAGAACCCACAAGAGATCCAAAACGATGAACAATCCAGCCAGCAGGAGTGGTCTATAGGCCACCGGTCAGAAAGGGATAATCACCAAGTAAAATCCAACAACGATCGGGAGGAACACGCGGAATCGTCCCTACAGGTGCTTGGAGGGCGCAATCCCGAGGAGATTCTAACCATGAGGAAGTTGGAGGAAATTATGACCAGATTCCAGAGGGAGGTGCTGAAGGATCTAAAGGTCCAGACCCCTATTGATCTGGCCTCCGAAGCGTCCATCGACGCCGTGCAGACTCCATTCACCGTGGCGATCACAAGTGTGCCCTACCCGGAGAGGTTCAGACTACCGAAGTTCACCCTATTCGACGGTACAAAGGATCCGACAGAGCACATCTACCGCGTGCATACAAAGATGAATGTCTACAATGAGAACGAAGCTTTACTCTGCAAAGTCTTCCCAACCAGCCTAATCGAAGCAGCCCTACTCTGGTTCAGAAAGCAGCCACCCTGATCCATTGGAAGCTGGCTCAGACTCTGTGAACTATTCATTACCCAGTACTTCGGCAACAAAAGGCAAAAGAAGACTATCTCAAGCCTATTCACCATGATCCAGGAGAAAGGCGAGTCCCTCAAAATTTTTGTCTCGAGATTCAATGTCGAGATGTCCTCAATTGACAATTGTGACCAACATTCGGTTATCGAGGCCTTCAGAATGGCCCTGATCCCTGGAACCAAGTTCCATCAATCCTTGGTCAAAAAGCCACCAGCAAATATCGGGGAGCTCAATTAGGGCACAAGGGCATATCCGAATAGAAGAGGAGTTGGCCATACGCCAGAGAAGGACAACCTTTGCAAGCGTGGAGGCAAGGACAACAGAGCCTTCTAGGATAAAGGATCGGGCTCCAGACCGGAAGCAAACGAGCGCTCCTCCTGCACCCTCCCCAGTCCCAGAGAAATGCCAGAGGCTTGAAGACAAAGTCACTCCCTTAAAGGTTACTCTGGCCAAACTGTATCAGGAGACTAAGGGTAAAGGAATCTACCGGTCACCACCACCCATCAGACAACCGATGGACCAAAGAGATATGTCGAGGCACTGTGCCTTCCATGGCGAGTACGGGCACCACGCCAACGAGTGCAGAAGCCTCAGGAGACATGTGGAAACCATGATAGCAAAATGAGAGCTCACCGAGTATGTTACCAAGGAAGGGACCCGATCAGATCAACCATCTCATACACCCGCCAAGGGGGTAATGGGACAACCCGTAAGAGTCATTCACATGGTTCATGGAGGACCAAGTCGATCAGAAGTAGAGGAAGCCCGTAGATCTCAAATGCGTCAATCCCAGAAGCTGCGAAGGGTTGGGGAAGTCAGCGAGTTCCGAAGCCCGTATAACTTTCTCCTCTGCAGATATGCGGGGCATTCAATCTCCTCACGACGATCCCTTGGTTATCTCTCTCATGGTCTCCAACTGCTTGATCAAGAGACTGATGGTGGACCCAGGAAGAAGTGCCAACATTATCACCAAGTGGGCCTTTGAGAAGTTAGAGATCAACCCTCAGGAGATAGTTCCTTCCAAAAGCCCGATAGGCGGATTTGATGGCAGAAGAGTGGAACCAGTGGGAGAGATCCAACTGCCAGTGACAACAGCAAGGCGCATGCTCCGTGAAACTTTTGTGGTGGTGGATGTCAAACCTTCCTATAATCTCCTTATAGGAAGGGGTTGGATCCATCGGATGCATGGAGTCCCTTCAACCATGCATCAAGTCATGCGGTGTATTGACCCAAACGGATTTGATGTGATTGACATCAGGGGTGATCAGGTAGCAGCGAATGAATGTTATGTTGTCACTATGAAAGGTCTAAGGAAGAGGACTAACCGGAAACGGGATCGCGACCCAAAGCGGTGCCCGATGATCAATAACAATTACAGGAAGAGGATGCGGGGTCATCAATAGCAGCTAAACCTTTTCTTGAGGTTCGGATTTACCCCGATCATCCTGAAAGATTGACTTATATCGGTTCCGGCCTCAGCGCCCAAGAACAGGAAGAAATGGAGAACTTATTGCGCTCCAACGCCGACGTATTTGCCTGGGGTCATATGGATATGACTGGCATCGATCCATCAATAGCACAACATTCACTCAACGTAGATCCCAACGCAAAGCCTGTCAGATAGAAGCAAAGGCGGATGGGGGCTCACAGAAACCAGATCATAGCTGAGGAGATTGATCGGCTCCTCCAAGCAGGATTCATTAAGGAGGTGTAGTATCCTTCCTGGCTGGCTAACGTGATCGTGGTTCAGAAGAAGAATGGTAAATGGAGGGTGTGCGTGGACTTCACCGATCTAAACAAAGCATGCCCGAATGACTGTTTCCCCTTACCAGAGATCGATCAGATGGTAGATGCCATCGCGGGATTCGAATGATTAAGTTTTCTGGATGCGTACTCAGGGTATAACCAGATACGAATGAACCCAGATGACGAGGAAAAGACTGCCTTCATCACTGAATCAGGTACATATTGTTACACAGTTATGCCTTTCGGACTAAAGAATGCAGGTGCAACTTTTCAAAGAATGCAGTAGCTGACTTCCTGTTGGAAACAGAAACTACAGACTCCGTAGAAAAAGTGAGCCTGGACTATGGGTGATGTTCGTGGACGGATCATCAAACATCAATGGAGCAGGGATCGGTGTAGAGTTCGTAACACCATATGGTACTAAAATCCAACAGTCTGTTCGACTGGAGTTTCCTGCCTCTAACAATGAAGCCGAATATGAGGCCCTTCTTACAGGAATTTGTTTGGCCCGAAGCCTTCAAGTACAGAAAGCGCATGTACGAAGTGATTCACAGTTGGTCGTACGACAGTTAAATGGGGAGTATGAAACTCGAGAGCCGAAAATGGAAGCGTACATGAATTTGGTTCTAAAGGAGGCCGAAGGGTTCCAGCAGTTAACCTTTGAACAGATTCCCCAAGGGGATAATTTTATAGCAGATCGTCTAGCTAACCAGGCCTCCGCAACAGAAAAAAGTATGACTCGTACTGTACCAATAAACTTCATCGTCCGATCAAGCTTGGAGCCCCCCGAAGAAGTAATGGTCATTCCATGGGAGCCAAGTTGGATGGACCCTATAGCAGATTATTTGAGGACTGGTGCATTGCCTGAGTCAAAATCAGAAGCCCGAAAGATAAGAATGAAGGCAGTCATATATGCTCTGTACAACGGCCAACTGTACCGCAAGTCTTTTTCCGGGCCATACTTAAGATGTCTCACGCCCTCCGAAGCTTCAGCAGTCATGAAAGAGATTCATGCAGGAGCCTGTGGTAATAATTCTGGAGGAAGGTCTTTAGCCCACAAAGTTCTCACCCAGGGATATTTCTGGCCCTACCTGTCGAGAGACGCTGAGGTCTATACCCGACACTGTAAGAAGTGTCAATTTCATGGAGATGTCATCCATCCATCTTCGGAGTTATTAAACCCAACAATTATCCCTCACTCGTTTGCCCGATGGGGTATGGATATTGTGGGTCCCCTTCCGCAAGCTATACGATAAACCACTCATGTTCTTTTGGTCACAGACTACTTTACCAAATGGGTGGAAGCCGAGGCATACCCCACCATCACAGGTAGCCATGTTATAAAATTCATCTAGAGCCACATCATTTACAGATTCGGTCTACCCCAAACTATAATGATGGATAATGGCACCAATCTGGATAACAGAAAGGTTCAAGCATTCCTGGTGAAACATGGGATCAATCAGAACACTTCTTCCGTTGGCTATCCACAGGGAAATGGGCAGGCTGAAAGGACAAACACAACCATTTTTTATACACTTAGAAAAAAGCTTGAAGACGCAAAAGGGGCATGGTTGGAAAAATTGCCTGAGGTGTTATGATCCTATCGGACTACTCCGAGGCAACCCACTGGGGAGACCCCTTTCACCATGGCTTATGGGGCCAAAACAGTTATCCCGACCGAGTTAAAAGTACATACTTTAAGAAGCCAGGCTTGGGAAGAAGGCCTGAACAATCGACATCTAGCACATGATCTGGACCTCCTAGAAGAAAGGAGAGAAGTTGTCGGGATAAGGCTGACTGCCTATCAACAACAAGTCAGGGCCCGGTTCCATTAGAAAGTCAAAAGGAGAGAGTTCCAGGTAGGCGATATGGTACTCAGAAGAAAGATTGGGATTGTAGGCAAATTACGAGAGACATGGGAAAGACCATACACAGTAGTTGAGGTCATCGGACGCGGAGCTTATCGGGTGGGAAAGAACGAAACAGGCCGCATCGAGTCCAACTCTCAGAACGCTTATCGGCTTAAGAGGTATTATCCTTAGGAAGTTTCTTTTTAAAAGCACTAAAGTTGTGTCTCTCTTATGACATCTTCTTCTGATTATAATAAAGCATCCGTGCCCGATGTCGGCACCTCTGCTTCATGATTCTCAAGTTCATTTCAATAAAGATACATTCTATTTTTATGCGAGTGTTCCATGTTTGAAACGAAAATTTTCCTAAGTGTTAAGTTCATACTTGATTTGAACTAACCAGAGGACAAAGAAGAGCCTCAGGGGCCATATGCCCGAAGGCTCCATTTTAATTAAAATATTCCTAAGTGTTGAGTTCAAACCTGATTTGAACTGACCATAGGACAAAAACAAGCCCCAGGGGTCAGATGCCCGAATGCCACATGTTTAAATCAAAATTTTCCTAAGTGTTTGAGTTCAAACCTGATTTGAACTAACCAGAGGATAAAAACAAGCCCCAGGGGTCAGATGCCCGAATGCCACATGTTTAAATCAAAATTTTCCTAAGTGTTTGAGTTCAAACTTGATTTGAACTAACCAGAGGATAAAAACAAGCCTCAGGGGCCAAATGCCCGAAGGCTCCATGTTTAAATCAAAATTTTCCTAATTGTTTAAATTCAACCCTAATTTGAACTAACCAGAGGATGAAAACGAGCCTCAGGGGCCATATGCCCGAAGGCTCCATTATTAAATTAAAATTTCCTAAGTGCTGAATTTCAAACATAATATGAAAATAGTCAGAGGAAGAATAAAAAGTATCAAGGGCCATATGCCCGAAGACTAAATATTGCATGAAAAAAACAAAATAAACACTAAAGTAGAAAAAGTTATTTTTCATTGATAAAAGAGAAATTACAAAATTACCTTTTTAGAAGGGGTAAGTACAGATAAATTTAAAAGCCTATTCTACTTATTGGGAGGATTATATTCTCCCCCCTTCAGAATGACAGCTAACCTCTTCTCGTTTTCGGAGGTAAAAGGATTTTTGTAGGGAAGGGACACTCCCATATGGGCATCAAATTCCTTAGTGGTCTTAAACCCCCGAGCTTCCAGAGGAATATGCTCCATTTCATGCCTCTCTCACCAGGCCCTGACTGTTCGGATGTCACGGATAGTACAATATCGATTGTACATATCCAGGCCCCCAAGGCGGCACACCTCCACCTTAGCCCGTTCAAGGGCCAGAAAGTTCTCCAGCTCTTCTTTTTTAGTCGCCATCTTCCGGTTAGCTGCCTTCACTTCTTCAAGCTCAGCAGCCAAAGCTAACTTTTCAGTAGTCAGAGCCCGCTTCTCCGCCTCACCGGTCTTCAGAAGGTTCTTTTGCTCTGAGACGGTCTGACGGAGGCCATCTACCTCTTTGACTATAGCAACCCGATGGGCATCATTTTGCTTGATCTGGGCCTTCATATTGGCCATTTCCTTAACGTCAGACTCCACAATGTTGTTGTAAGCCTGAACCCCATAGAGAAGCTGCACAGAAAAGATGTATTAGTGCATAATGTGGCAATAGGTAAATAACAAAGTTATAAAACGAAGAGCAAGTGTATACCTCCATGACCATTATGGAAGTCTTCTTCGCTAGATCAGTCCTGGAGATTTTGGATTGAGCAGCCCTATCAGCTGGAGTCCAGATCCCTTTTGCCATAGCCCGAAGAGCTTCTGGTTGGGTGATGGTATGATGATCAGCGCAGACCGGAGTCCCATCTCGTAGAAGGAACTTCGGTTCCCAGGGAATTAAAGTACGGGATGCCTCCGGAGCTCGGGGGGTTTCGCTTGTAGAAGCATTATCAGCTTGAGTTTTGTCCCTCTTGCTAGCCACTCCATCGCCTGTACTGGATCAGGTCCTGGTAACTAGTGGAGGCTGGGGAGGAGCTACCGGATTCTGTGCTGACGGAGCAACCGGGCTCCGCGCTGGCGGAGGTACTGGAGGTGCTGTTGAGAGAGGTAAAACATCTACCAGGGTGACCCCTTCGGGACCTTGAGGGCGTCTGGCAGAAAGAGGTTTGTCAGGCAAGTCCATCCTGTCAACAGCAGCGCCCAAGTTAGAAATTGACTCCAGGTTTGCCGAAGTCAGCAGGTCAGTAGCAGATTGGGCTTTGCCCCAGATATGGGTTTTCAGGAGGCCTATATGTTGTTTTATGAAAGGCAGGGGGATGTCCCTATCCTCATAACCCAGAAATTTATAGGCGTAATCCCCCCTGATGAAGATCACAGTACTCGCAAAGGCAATATGCTTTATGAAGGGGGTGGTAAAGGGGCAGACGGATGGCACCGAACGTACTTAGGATCGGGAATATACGAGAAAATGGGTAAGACCAGTTACCACTTACAACTACCATTCTCTCTTTCCATCCCTTATCAGACTTTTCGGTATCAGTGCATATACTCCGACCATGAAAAGGAAAGAGATTGTATCTACCCTTACTCGCTCTGGCATTTTGGAAAAAGTAACAGAGGAGCAGGTCGGCTAAACCTAGGTTAAGGTCTAGATCCCTATTGTACAACAGGAGCATGGACAGAATCCTAAGGTTGTTCGGGTTCAGTTGAAGGGAATGTAAGCCTAACATAAAGAAGACGTAATGGAAGAAAGAGTGTAGGGGGAACCTCAAAACCCTAAGGTGAACTGCCGATAGCAGAATACTACCAGGTGCTAGTCCCTGACTCGTGGTAAAGTCTAGGTAACCTGGGTAAGGGTCCACGTAAACGTCCCTAGGTATCTGGGTCTCAGCCTGAAGGTGTTTGACGTCTACTTCAAGACGGACTCTCTTAAGTGGGGGCACTACGAACGGTTCAGAGGGCTCAAGATTCACAGATTCATTCGTTGATGAACCCAGAAGGTCAGTGTTTTGGGGAGTTGTTTTTTAGGCTCTTTGGCGATTGGACTGGGGGCTGTCACTACTGGTAGGATCGGTACCAGTGGTAGAAGACAGAACGACCTCTTCTACCGACCGGGTGTCGTCGCTATCAGACATAATGCCAAGAAAGGCAGAAGAGACAAAAGGGAGGCAGAGGTGAAGAATTAAAGAAGAAGAAGAGACTGTTCGACTTACTCAGCTGATAGTGAAGAGTCGGGGAAAAGGCTTCGAGTGGAAGCAGACTTCTGTGCTGCTGGGAGATCTGAATTGACCGACGGAAAGGATTGCAATGATAAGGAAGAAATAAAGTTTCAGAGATGAAAGTTGAAGAAAAGAGAAGCTTGAGCAGAAAAGTGCAAATGAAGAATGAGGAAATAAAATGGAGTAGAGTGGGTTTTTATAGAAGGAGAGAAAGATGCCAAAGGACTGCAAGAAGCCCGAAGGTCGCGCAACCCACGATGAGCCATCGTGGCGCTGAGATTGAGGAAGTAATGGCCATTCATTTCAAATGCTAATGAATGCTTAGTAATGATTGATAGCCTACTAACCATCATTTCCCATAAAAAGTGCATGTATGTATATAGATATGTGTATAGTGATATTCAAATTTTCGGTCATGGGCTTTAAAAGAGAATCACAAGCCCATAACCTCAGGTGCCTGTGTAATAGTCAAAATAATACATGGCCCAACCGGGATGGGCCACTGGACTGATGGGCCGAAGACGGATGGGCCGGAAACAAGTGAGCTAAAGAAATAATGGGCTTATGAAAAATTCTAGAAAATAAGTGATCCACAAGTTAAGGAGTTGTCCTCTTTATGGATTGTAGAGTTCATAAGGAAAAAAGGTTTTATCAAATCCCACGATTTAAGGGATTGATAAACTTGGGAAAGGGGTTTGACCCATTGACCAAGTTGTGTATAAATAAGTGATGAAATATTGAATAAATGATCCAATTTTTGAACCCAATTATTATTATGTATTTTTCTACATCTACATATATATATATATTAATTAGTTGTACTAATAATGATGCAATTGCTGTTGAATTGATGTTACTAAGTAAATATAAATGGAATGAGAGGAACTAAATTAGTGGAGAGAAGCGGACTTACTATTGCAAGCAGAGTTGCTCCAAAACGTCCAACAATTATTTCTCGAATGGGGCCGTCGGTAAGACATTGTATTACTCATCGGAATATCTCTCAACTTCTCATAGGCTTTAGGGTCCTCTAAAGCAAGATCCCCAAACTTACGATCCATGGGATGCTCTGCTACTATCTCCATTTTCTATGACCTAACTAGTGAAGATGAGAAAGGACGAGTCGTCCACCACACATCTATATGTATATATATGTATTTGACGGTAGAAAATATAAATTATTTTTACTAAACATGTTTTTAGCGTTTGTTTTTATGAGCTAATTGTCGTGACACTTCTTGGCATTCAATGAATTGTCAATTCATTTATTTGTCAATATACCATTAGAGAAAATTCTTTCTTGCTTTTGATTATCCTATCCATTTATTGATAACAGTACGCAAAACATAATTATTATTTCAATAAGTGTCACTAACTCTTTATCTCTCTCTGATCTTTCAATTTATCTAAATCTCATATGCTCCTTCATAGACCTAGGACCCTATGAACTCTAGCCCTCACTCCAAAACTCTAGCATAAATTATGTTATTAGTTTCTTTTACATAATCCTGATACAAACCTCTACAACCTAAAAAATGTGCACTTGATTTTATTTTAATAAAACCCGTTTATTGACAATTCTTATCGTAAGCTTGTACAGAGTTGTTTGTGCTGCTTTCTTTTGAATCGTTATTTTTTTTTCAAATTTTGCCTCTTACATAATTTAGTGATGAAAATGTTAAGGTATATAGAGATTTTTCTTTTTTTTTTTAATTTTTTTTAGAGAGTTATTCATCAATTGAGTTTATCAAGTTAAACTACTGTTATATTACTAAAGTTTTAACGAAATTTGGGTTAGTTTTTATATATATATATATATATATATATATATATATATATTGGCTGGAATTATTTGAGAATTTTACTGAATTAGGTCTATTAAATTAAATTACTTGAAAATTTTGGGGATCATAAAATTAGGGGATAATTTCTGAAATTGATTAAAAAGTAAGTTAAATAATGATCTTGATATGATTGTTGTTGTTGGTATCAAATAGTGAGAAGGCTGATTTGGTCGTTAAATGAAGGATTTGGTTCATTTTAGGCTTAATACCCGTGTCTCAACCCTACATGAACACACATTGCCACCCTTACATGTTAGTGGGTCACAGTGGTTGTGTGGATAAGAGTTTCTACAGATCACATGAGGTCAAATTTTAAAATAATTTTGACCACGTTTCCAAATTATATTAGACCACATCAACAAACTTTGTCCTCCGGAGGGCTGTACTCACACATTGTTCTTAGATTTTTTAAAGATAATTTATAATTAGAAAACATAGTTTTATTTTATTTTTCGCACCAAAGAAATAAAATCAAGACTTTATATTTACACATACAAAATATTGAAATAAAAATCTAGAAGGATAATACTTGGAACCAGTTTCCAAAGGGTTCAAAGGATTCATTTCTACTGGAAGGGAATGGGAAGGTTCACCCGCATATATAAAGAAATAAAGAAAAGTCAAGAAAGTTATGCTAGTGCAGTCTCAACACAACTTGTGGTCCAAGAACTTAAATTCCTACCCCGTGAATGGTAAGATTGTTTGGATATAAGTGTAAAATAATTTTGTGTTTTCAAATTATTATTTTTATATAGTCAATTGTTGGATACATATGTGAGAAATTTTGTGTTTTCAGATTTTTCATCAATCACTATTTAGGGTCAATTCTGGTTACATTCTTAAACATATTTTTAGCCGACTAAAGAGTCGATCACCACGTTTTCAAACTATATTAAACTACATCAGTGAATAGGACAAATTTTGTCCTCATGGGGGCATGACCCGAGCATTATTCTTAGTTTTTTAAAGATAATGTGTAATTAGTAAACATGATTTTATTATTTATTTTACAACCAAATAAAAAATATCAAGATTTTATTTTTGTATAAAGTGAATGTGGAAAATAATTTTTTTTAATGAAAGGCACCCTTATTTGCATTTTCATAAAATAAGGTTGGTCCATCATACATATCAATGTTAATATTTGTACACATACAAAATATTGACTGAAAAATCTAAAAGAATATAAATTCCTCCGTCTCATATTAGTTGTCCACTTTTTTATTTTACTTGTACCAAATTACTTGTCTAATTTCTAATCTCAATACAATATAATCTTATACTTTTTCAAATTATTCATTTTCATTAACTTTAAAAAACAATGAACCCTACTAAAAAGCTATAACTATACTATATTATCGAATGGCGAAATTGAAAAGAAAAAATAACAAAAGTTGAAAAATCACATGACAACTAATTTGGGACAAAGGGAATACTTGAATCAATTTCCAAAGGGTTCAAAGTATTGAATTATGCTATAAGGGGGTGGGAAGGTTTACCTATCTCATGAATGGTAAGATGGTTGGATACAAATGTGAAATAATTTTGCATTTTCATTTTTTTTAGTCAATTAATGGATGCAAGTGTGCGAAAATTTGTGTTTTCAAATTTTTTTTTTTTAATCAATACAATTTAACGTGCAAGTAAATTTATTGATTTATTTTATTTCTGTGCCAAGTTATATGATTCCAAACAGTCTACTAGTATCTCCATTTTTTATGACCTACCTAGTGGAGATGAGGAAGGACTAGTCCTTCCCCACATATCTACATGTATATATTATGTATAAATAGTGGTGCATATTCTGAAAGTCAAGATGACAATGATAAATTTTAAAAGTTCAAAGTTCTTCTCAACTCGGATGGCATTCGAGAAGGTTCACCTTCTCTCTCTCCCCCATCAGTATCAAATAGAAACCGCGTAAGCCAACGTAAAAATCTCACAAACCCTGTTTTGACTAACAAACTATTCTTCCTACATTAGTTTAATTTAAACTTAAAAAAAAAAATTAAAGTCATAATTATAATTTTAGTGTAAAATAAAAAATTAAAAGTTAAATCAAAGTCTCATCAAACATTACAAAATAAGTTAAAGAGACTCAAATGTCTTTGAAAAATTGATTGGCAATAGTATAAAATATTAATTTTATTTTCTATTCGTACATAAAAATCTATATATATATATATTATGAGATATGTAATACTTATAATGGTTATTAGATATAACTCTTTAATATTTTTTAAGAAATATCTATATACTAATATATTAAAAATTAAGAGCAATAACTAAATAATGAGATTTTCTCGGTATTATTGTTGATGAAAATATTTTAGTAGTAGAATTGACCTTTAAATATATTTTTCAAAATATTTTTGATATTTTTGAATTTTTATATTTAAAATAAAATTACATATATTGTATATCTTATTTATTTATTGTAGATTTTTTAATAATAAGAGTCTGATGATAAGGGTGGTTAGTGTAATGAGTAAGGTGTAGGGTTTAGACATGGAGTAATTTAGAAATTTCACATGAAAATTAATATAATCAAGGGCATTAAAGTCATTTTATGTCTTCAAAGAGTGTCATTGTAATACTTTACAAATGAGTATCATTGCAAAATAATGCATTGACAAATATCTGCCAACAATTAACCAATACCTCATAGAGTGTCAATGCAAATTACCCATATATTTACATAGTACATACATACAAAATATTGACTGGAAAATCGAAAAGAATAATACTTATACTAGTTTCCAAAGGCTGGGAAGGTTCACCTACATTTTCACTAAAAGAAAACACACACATATAAAGAAAAGTCAAGAAAGTTATGCTAGTGCCAGCTAGTCTCAACACAACTTGTGCGGTGAGATTGTAATGGTCCAAAAACTCAAATTCCTTCACCATTATTGGATACAAACGGGAAATAATTTTGTGTTTTCAATATCATTTTTTTAAGTCAATTGTTGGATACAAATGTGAGAAATTTTGTGTCTTCAAATTTTTGTTGTCAATCACAATTTAACGTGCAAGTAAATGTGTTGATTTATTTTGTTTTTGTGCCGAGTTATATGATTCCAAAATGTATTATCAATTCATTCACAAATTTAGCATAATTGTTCTTGACATTTTGTATGTAAAATAATTAAAAATAATTTAGGAATTGATTGAAAAGATAATATAAACTAAGAAAAAAAATGAGTTATGCTACTATGAACAAGACTTGATATAACTTGCCCCAAATAAAAAAAAAAAATTCTACTTTTGTTACCCAAATAAAATTTTTTATTTGGGGCAATTATCACATTGAATCAAATTAAACCAAATATTATTTCTTTTTTAGTGTAGATTCATTGTTTATTTTGAATTTTATTTTTGTCAATGTACCTTTAAATATATTTTGAGTCAGTTGAACTATAACAAAGCTTGGACTGTGAATATATTTTGAGTCGATTAAAGTGAGGTAATTTTTTTATGCAACGCTCATCCTATAATAAAGTTTAGGGTAAAATTTTGGTGCAACTTTCTTCCTAAAATTTTTTGAGTCTGTTAAACTTTTTTCCTATAACCAAACCCCCTATATACATTTAAAAATGAAGGGCATTATGGACATTTTCAGCTGTTGATATTTATAATAAGGGCAAACTTGACTTTTCACGGCTCAAATGGGTGTCACTGCAAGACTTTTTAAAGATCAGGGGATGTCTTTGTAAACTAGTGCATTAACCAGAGGCTAGGTGGAATTGACATAAACCTCAAGGAATGTCACTGCAAATTACCCTTTAGTTTTTTATGGTTTTTTTTGGTTCAGTTATGTGCTTTTGTGCATATAATAAATTTTGATCTAATATTTTAATTTAAAAATATAAATTTAAACTTCTAAAAAAGAAGAATAATTTTTTCCATAAATTTATGTCAATTATTTAACAAATTATAAAATTATTTTTAAATATCTTTTAATTTTCATTTTTAGATTTTTAGGATTGGTAGCGGGTCAAATTGATAAAATATGGAGTCTTTGTTTCCAAATACCACCTAATTTAACATTGAGGTTACTTTAGGTATTAAATTAAAATTTCAAAGTGATGTCATGGTATAGGGGTAAATGATGTGTATAAATAGAAATAAGGGGTGTAAATGATTTTTTGCAAACCTCAAGAAATGTGATTGATGTTAAGACAAACCTCAAGAGATGTAAATAAAATTAACCCTTTTAAGTCTAACTCTTTTATCTCTCACTCTAATCTTTCAATTTTTCTAAGGCCCTATTTGGTAACCAGTCTGGTATGGTTTAGTTTGGTTCGGCCCGGTCTAGTTCTAATCTGGTTTGGTCTGATCCCTAAACTGAAAGTCTGTTTGATAAGCGGTCTAATTTAATGGTCTCAGTATGAGAAAAATGGTCCCTAAACTGAAAGTCTAGGTTGATAAGCGGTCTAAATATTTATTATTTATTATAATATTTATTTATTTATTTATTTATTATTATTATTATTATGTATTATTTAATTCATTTTGTTTGTTATTTATTATTTTGAAATATATTTTATTAATTTATTATTTATTAATTATTTTTATGTATTATTTAATTCATTTTGTTTATTATTAATTTATAAATATATTTTATTTTATTTATTATTACTTATTTCTTTATTTATAAATATATTTTATTTAATTTATTATTTATTCATTTATTTTATAAAAATATTTATTTTATTTTTTATTTATTCATTATGAATTGAACCCATCATTTGGACCAAATGTGTGTTGGGACCAATTGGACCCATCATTGTTTTAGGTCCAAAAACAAGTCTTTGGTCTCAATTGGGTTGGGTCCGCCTCCTCTGGCATAGAGCAACTCATCTTCAAGCTAGTATTTCCTCACCAAGCCTTCCTTCACTTGCTGCTAAAGCTTGATGTAAGTAGCATCTCCTGTGATTTCACGCTTGACTTTCTCAGAGAAATCAGTATATACAATAGATAATGAAGTCACATACTCATGTACTTATTTTCTGCTCAATGTATCAGCCACCTCGTTCTGCCTCCCTGGTTTGTGCATCCACACAAAATCGAACTCAGCCAAGAATTCTTGCCACCTTGCTTATTTTGGGGACAACTTCTTCTGCATCTTGAAATAGGTGTTTGCAATGTTATCCGTCACAACTGCAAACGGGTCCCAAGCAAGTAGTGCCTCCAGGCTTCCAAGTAGTGTATGACCGCAGTCATCTCCTTCTCATGGGTGGAATATCTTTGTTCTGCATCTTTAAGCTTATTTCTTTCAAATGCGCAAGGGTGTCCCTCCTAGACCAACACCCCACCAATGGCATGATCAAATGCATCAGTGTGAACTTCAAATGGCAAGCTAAAATATGACAACTGCAACACCGGCTTGGATGTTGTGGCTTGTTTCACCTTCGCAAAGACATTATCACAATCCTCTGTCTAGCTCCATGGTTTATCCTTCTTCAACAAGTTTGTCAAGGCATTCACCATCTTCGAATAGCCCTTGATGAACCTGTGATAATAGTTAGCAAGACCAAGGAATGATCTCAACTCAGTTACCTTGGTTGGAACAGTCCACTCCACAATGGCTTTCACTTTCCACTTATCCATGCGGATTGTGCCCTTGCTAACCCAGTGTCCTAGAAACATGATTTCCTTCCGGCAGAACTCACATTTCTCTTTCTTGACATAGAGCACGTGTTATCTAAGCCATGGGAACTGTCACGCCCCGAATTCCTAGGACTCCGAAACCCGAGCCTAAGAGCTAAGGGAGTGATTGCGGAAGTAAAAAGAAACGAGAACCAAAAGACATTCAGTCATCAAACACCCATAAAGGGTTGCAATGAATGCCCAGATACCATATTGTCACGCCCCTAAAGGGTGACGCAAGCCAAACGACTACTAGAGTCAACAATAACAAAGGAAATACATGGAATAACAATGAAAACTATACTCCATGCCAAATAGGATACTAGAACTCAAAAGTATCCTCAGATACCAACAGACACGCTCCTAAATCCCTAAGACTCCCGAACTGGGATATCCAAGGAATCCAGAATGTGATCCTTAATATGAATGACCAACTAAGACATCATTAACCAAGAAAACACGTGGGTTAATGATAGAAATGGTATATTCCATACCCAAATGACTAATAAAACTAAGCAGCGGAATCTAACGAAAATCCGGCAGAGTTCCGTTTGTAAATGGAACATCCGGACAACCAAACACAACACAATAACCTGCCCAAAGCAATTCAATAATCACAATGGCTTCCAAGCCCCACATTCATCAATCCTACTAGGGCCGAGGTAGTGGAAAGAAACCAAAACCCCTCCAAACCCTCTAATATCAACAGAGCCACAAATGCTCGAATAAGAATACAGAAAAGCGTCAACTGTACAGAATAAATACAATACATCCTGAAAGAATAAATACAGGAAAGTAAAGAATACATCAATAGGGATATGCCAACAGACTGGCTCCCAAAAGAGATACATGATAATCCCATAACAATGGGTAAAGAAGCTGACAGAAGAATACTACCGTCCCCAAACCCAGTCGTGCTGCAACCGTAACCGCATCACCCAACGCAACTCCAAACCTGTAACAAGGAAACAAAAGGAAGCTGCCGTTGTACTGCATCCTGCTCATAGCCGTATATTTCCTGCAACCTGGCGTGGAATACCAGGGGGCGAATGAAATTCCCCTGTGAGCAAATAAGCTCAGTGGGAAAAGATATCCTAACTACCACATCCTCTGATAGTTTAGGTAAAGCTAAACCGTCTAATAAGATATAAATATAGCCCAACTAGTCCCATCCACGCAAACCCAAGTCACACGCTCATATACTATCGTAAACGAGTATACATAAGTATACAGGGAATATATATATATATATATATATATATATATATATATCTACACGTATATATATATATATAAATACACAACATGAGTCTCTAAAACTCGTACTCCAAGTACTCAACACCAGTAGTCTACACTACTCTCACCAACGTACACTAGGTACACGACACTAATGTCAATTCTAACCAATCATCCAGCGCTCACAACGCTAACCAGAAAATCTAAACAGAGGGGAAACACACTCACCTCTAATATCCACAGGGATCAAAATCCACCACTAGTACCAAGGGATACTCATAACTCACTCCCCGATAACACAGGAGGAAAAGTGCTCACGTCCTTGCGTACTAACACAATCATCATCTATATATATATATATATATTGTAAATGTACAATATATATATATTGTAAATGTACAATATATATATATTGTAAATGTACAATATATATATATGTATAAAACAAACCTCATCATATTCCTAGAGAAAATCTACCTCTCAGGGCTAGATCACCTTAATCATATCACCATGCCATAAATCATATCGACCTCATAATACTATCATCAATAGGGTCAATCACATCACTAACACTCTCACTATAGGCGGGGAAAACCACCCAATCAAATCACTGGAGTACACGGACTCAACTCACCAGAACGACCACCTCAGGGTCACCAAAGCAAAGCGAAGGAAAAGACTTCCCAATGCTAAACCAACAGATAACCGAGACAACAATGTCAAGGTTAAAACACCACAAGTGTTTAAGGAGAACACCTGGACAAGGAACCCAATCCACTCGGTATCCATGCCCATAACATGTGGAATAACTCGAATCACCTAAGTGGTGACGTCAAAAGCCAAGAAGAAAGGAAGGGCAACACTATATGTGTGCACTGAACAACACCAAGCCTCATACCCGAGACTTAGAAATGATAGGAAGCAAAGGTGAAACAATGGAACACCTTTCAAAACTCTACAGGATGAGATATTGAGAAAGAAGTCCCGAAATCTCAGAATCCCAAGAAAAGTAATAAAATAGTTTTCTTTTAAGAAACCACATAGTAAAAATGACCGTCTTGCCCCCGGTCTCCGTCAGTTGCCATCACCGGCTTTTATAAGTTGAAAATCTTTTCAAGGAAGATCCTAAGATCAGTTTATAAGTATTAAAACTTTTCATTTTACGGGGGTAGGCGAAAACGGGTTTTTCCTTTTAAATATAAAGAGTTTGTTTCAAGGTTTAGAAAACACCGTTTTCGAAATGACAGCCACGTAAGAATGAACAACTCCACGGATTCCTATAATGCCCAAAAGGACAGTAAAGGAAGAACAACACGTTGGACTCACGGAAGACAACCATCCGTTTCCAACTCCACCAAATCAAATGATACCACGAGGAAGAGGTTCGGCACCACGCCGTAACCAAGGAATCTAGGAATGACATACAAGTCAACGACCACGTACTAGTGTACAAAACGCCGTACAAGGAATGCTTAGGGGAATGAACTAAGCACAAGAACCGAGACTGTCAAGCTACGGTACCTCGAGTACTAAATAAAGTCACTCAACCGTAACCTCTTCTCACCAATCAAACTCTCAACTACAGTTGATAACTCATTCCTCAAAAGTGAAAGACACCTAAAGGTCCATACTACAAAGCACAATCTCATCACCCGCCTTCTCGAAGCCCTCAATCACAATTGACACTACGTCAATCACTGACCTCAATCTCTAAAGATATCACACAACTAACTACAACCACAAAACAATTAACAGTCCTCTCTAAGGCCACAAATCAAAATCAACTCCACAATCCACCACTAGCCTCAACTACTCACAGAGATTACTACGTCAATACACTTAACCTCCCTCAAGGGCATAAAAGCATATAACACAAGTATAAAGATTATATGTTTCATTTATACTATAATGATTTCCTCATTTAAAGTCTTATTTCACATTATTCATTTTCATCTGAGCATTTATAAAATATGAATTTAATTCGCAATATTCATAACTAGCATGCTCCAACATCACATGTAATATAGCACATATACATGTCAAATGAGATCACATAAACAGTGTGCAGTGTAATGTGACTCAACACCCCACGTGATACACACACAAAATCACACCCTTCCCAAGTGTAACGGATACAAACTCTGTCCACTCATCATAGTGTAGAGTTACCACACCGACCTTTTCCAAGTGATTTTTCTCTCTATCACTTCAACAGGGAAGGCGGTTGTACGAGAGCCCAACTTGCAACTCCGTACGCCATGACTACCCTTGAGTCAAGAACACGAGCCTCTACCTGGACTCCTAACTCACATTTGTCGGCTTTTTAGTTCCGTAGGCGTGATACCTCCTGGCCAGTTGTTGTGATGATCCGACACAAACGTCTACTCATAAACCACACGAAATGAAGTAGACCACACCAAATGAACTCTCTCTGTCAATGGTAAAACCGTGCACTACACGCACCAACACCCATGTGCTCACACGACATGGTGTACAATCAAATCACATCTCAACATAAATATATCATGCATCATATTTATGTAATTATCCACATGATAATATCAACAAAAATTCTCAAATCTCTTTACATGCTTTTAAAAATATATTAAAGCATTTAGATCACATGAAAATAATTTCATATACCATTCATATTCTCCAAAAATATATTTTCTTTAATTCTTTAGAAAATATCTCATTTTCAATTAATATGCCTTTTTAAAATAATTTAAACAATTATTTCACGTATTCCAAAAAGAACCTAGCACATCGTCTAAGCTTTACGAATCTCTACTATCCCATTTAAATTCATAAGGGTTTTCTAAGCCGTCTATTCTTATTTAATTTAAATAAGAATATAATTAATCACATAGGAAATAATTTAATTAATTTTCTTAAATTAATTCCTAAGTCCAATTCCGATTCTAAACAAATTATAGATATTTAAATTAACGATTTAAATCATCTATATTAAATTAAAATAGGATTTTACACCCCTAAACTATTTCAATAATGCCGAGTGAGAAATATAATTTCCCACCTAATTTATACGTTACCGAACAGTCCAAACAGCACAGTACCGGCGCCCGAACACGAAGCCCGCCGACCAAATTCGTCCGATAATTATTTCGAATATATCGAAATGTCCGTCTCGACAACCTATACGATATATACGAAGCCCATTAATATTTGGTTAATTAATTGGGTTAAATCTAAAATACCCCAAACGGAAACTATAACCTATAATTGCGATTTCCGGACAAATCGTTAATCCTAAAATCATGAAATTAATATATATCGAATACCATGTATATACGGAGCTACTCACCGAAAATCGGCTCAAACCGATCACCGGAAGGTCGCCGAAAAATTGGCCGAAGCCCAGCCGGACACGTCCCTGCTCACGCGCGTCTCCTCTGCGCAACTGCCGCCTTGCACCACCACCTGGGCCACCACCTGCTAGCCTCGCCGACACTACCAGCGCCACCGCCGTCCTCCGCCATAGCCGTCGCTGCTCCTGGCTGGCGCTGCCCGTCCCAGCCCTGCTCCAGCCCCAGCTCCCATAGTCCGGCGACTCCGCGTGTTGCCGCCTGCTGGCGACCACCCTCTCAGCCGACTCTCTTGCCGGCGACCATGGAGGTGGAGAGGAGCTGTAGCCGTCGCTTGTGGAGAAGAAGGAGAAGGAGTAGCAGTCGTGTAGAAGAAGGAGCAGATATGGGTCAGTCGTGTATACATATATATATATATATATATATATAACCTAATTGCAAAACTAACCCTTCAAGTATCCGTAATTACGAAATAACCCCAAAACTATATATATATAATTGAACATATATATATATATACAGTAAACCCCAATAATTATCGAGAACGCCCAAACATAATCTCGTAAGCCCGAATTAATAACAGGACGCCCAATTAAAATTATATCGGGGTAGAAACCCAAATGTCGGAACACTTAAACAAGCCCGACCAATTAAAATGTGTCGTCATCCAATCGAGACACTAATCATTAAACGTCGAATCGAAACCGCGTAGTCGAGAATAATAACTCGCGAACTCGTCCAAGAGAAACCGGAATGTCGTCCAGTCGACTTTAAAAATAAACGCGAAAAATTTACAGGTATCAAATACCAAGAATAAATAATACGTCACGAACAAGTGACGTCGTTACCGAAATTAAATCAGAATTAATTTCAGTAAAAAGAATAATAACACGGGGTGTTACAGGAACACCCACCTCAAGTGCTTCAAATGTTCATCAAGAATATTGCTGTAAATCACAATGTCATTTAGATATACAACAATAAATTTATCAATGTACTCATAAAATACATCATTCATTAAATTGCAAAAGGTTGTTGGGGCGTTGGTGAGTCCAAATGGTATCACCAGGAATTCATATGAACCGTATCTAGTCACGCATGTCATCTTTGACTCATCACCTTTTGCAACTCTGACTTACCAATACCCAGGTCGCAAGTCCAACTTGGTAAAGTAAATGGCTCTAGACAAATAGTCGAACAAGTCTGCAACATTAGGAATTGGATACTTGTTCTTCACCGTTACCTTGTTTAAAGCCCTGTAATTCACGCATATCCTCATGGATCCATATTGCTTCTTCTGAAATAGGACAGGGGCACCATATGGGGCCTTAGAAGGTTGAATCAAGCCTGCATCAAGTAACTCATCAAGTTGCTTCCTCAATTCAACCAACTCTTTAGGCGTTATTCTGTATGGTGTTTGGGTCGGGGGTCTCATTCTAGGCTCGAACTCAATCTTATGATCAATTGCATGTCTAGGGGGTAACATCTTGGGTAATTCTGGTGGCATTATATATTTAAACTCCATCATAATGTCTGCTACTGCATCTGGCACTTCCACCATCACACCAGGCTTGATCTCAATCAAGGCTGATTGGTAAGTGCACTCCCCTCTGCGTAACCCGTCCTTCACTTACAAGGCAGAAAACACACCTTTCTGCTTGTCTTTGTACTGTACCTTAGTAACAGATGATACAAAACAAGGGCATGTTTCATCACAAATAAACATACCTCCAAGATATGGAAACAATGGAACCTTTGCCTTCAAAAAGAAATCAATCCCTAGTATTACGTCAAAATCATCCAAGGGCACCGCCATAATGCTGCACTTGTCTTCCCACTCCCCCACCTTGAGGGTCACTATGGTCAGGCCTTAGATAGGCTAGGCATCCGAATTCACTGCCTTCACTTTGCTAGCATTCTAGTACAACTTTAGGCCAAGGTGTTTCACTTCTCTTTCTGCCACGAAATTGTGTGAAGCACCAGAATTAACCATGGCCAACACTTCTCTTCCATTTACCCACGCATGGACATACATCAGCCCCTTCTGTGGTTTGGATTTCGCCGTTGTTAGTGCATTGAGAAGTTGCAATGGATTCACCCTTGTTGGTGTCTCTCCATCGCTGTCACTGTTATCCTTGCCAGCCTGAATTGCATTAACTTTTTCCTTCCTTGGGCAGTCTCTGGCTCGGTGTGGTCCATTGCAAATGAAACATCCACCAGTGTATATGGGTTTGGTGCCAATATGACTCGCTCCTTTGGCATCAGTTCTGGGCTTGTTGTTGTTTTGATTCTGACCACCATAATTCTTCTTAAAGTTGTTTCCTTTCTTCTTGAATTTGGGGGCAACACCTTTTCCCTTGTTTCTGTTGTTGCCTCCATTGTTGGATTTCTTTTTGTTGCAATTGTCTTTGCTACCCAAAATCTTGAAATCCATCAGCCCATCCGCCGCAGCAATGGCTGTAGGCAAGTCTCTGACGCCTTGCCTTCTCAATTCTGTCTGGGCCCAAGTCTGCAATCCTGACATGAAATTGAATAGCTTGTCTTCCTCCGACATGTTCTTGATGTCCAACATCAAAGAACTAAACTCCTTTACGTATTCACGAACCGTGCCTGTATGACTTAATTTCTTGAGGGATTCCCTTATAACCCATGTTGTGTTGGAAGGGAGAACTGATCCTTCAATTCCTTCTTTAAGGTCTCCCAAGTTTCAATCTTGGGTCGTCCAACACTGATATCATCTTCCATCCGTGTGCGCCACCATAGTTTGGCATCCCAGGACAAGTACATGATTGTGATTATCACCTTCTCAACGTCTGTAACACGAGAAGCCTTGAAATATTGTTCAACATCCCACAATAAATTCTCCAATTCCTTGGCATTTCGTGCACCACCGAATGCCTTGGGTTCTAGCACTTTGATTTTCGATGGGACACTTTCACCACCGCCGACTGTCATGTTGTGGCATGCCCTCTTCAGTAACGCGACATCGTCTTCAATATCCTTCAGATTTCTTTTGAAGACATCAATAGCAACGCCAACATCATTAGACACTGAAGTCACTCTGGCATCCAATTTGGCATTCAAGTCTGTCACTGAATCTTCAATCAATTTGCGTAGAGTCTGTAACTCATGGGTAAGAAGATTTTTCCGGGTTGACAGAGTGTCTATATTCCCAGAATATGGGGCACCAACCATGGTCTCCAATCGATTAATTCTTTCCGTAGTGCTTCCATGGAGTCTCAATGGGGCTCTGATACTAATTGTCACAAGGTCCAATTTTCAACACCTAAAATTTGCCCTATGATGGCCTTGGTTTCACACTAAGTTAGCCAATTCTCACCAACACTTAGCCAAATATAGAAAATATGGATAACACACAAGTAAATGTAAAGGACACACAGAGTTATAGAGGTTCACGCCTCCAATATTTCATTATATTCTCAAATAGTACAAAGGAACACCTATCTCTGTAATGGAGTATTAGACAACTCTCTATTCATTTACAGAATCCTCATTAGGGCATATATAGACTATACATACATAAAATTGTCTATACAATTTCTCTCCTAGGATCTGGGAGATATCCCCTCCCATAGGTGTGTTGGCATAACTAGCCTTGTGCCACATATATCAAGAAGTTACAACTACAAGCCATGTCAGCAAACTGCCCAACTGTTCTATATCTTTGGATCTGTTGTGCCACATATGATTCCTTGTCTGAATATCACATGCTATGTGTAATCCAGCACACCACTAAGCTATGTAAACATATGCCTTGGTCTTTGCTCAGCTTGTCTGCATTGTTGCCTTCATCTTGCCATGCACAAGTATCACCAATCTGGGCATGCTCTAAGCCACGCCCATGCTATGGTATGCATTGCGCCATGCCATGACAATGTCAAGTCATGCATTGCGGTACGCCTTGCATTTCGATGTCAGCCATCTGTGGTGTCATCGCTTTGTCAAAGATAAGTTAACATTGCCAAGACTTGACATGTGCATGGCTTGCCAAGCCACGCACATTGCATGTACTCCAGAACATGCCAAGTCAAGGCAATCCTTGCCCAAGGGCAAGTTAGCACAATAGTGGGCACGACACGCAAGGCTAGTCAAACCAAGCGTACACACAAGTGCCCACATTGTCATCAACACCGCACCACCATCACGAACCCATATTGTCAAGCCAAGTATTGTCAAACCATGCCCACGCATGTCCATAGGCCTCCTTATACATACCCTAGCCAAGGCTTGCCAAGGCCTTGCTTGGTTGTTGGCTGCCAACTTTTGTTAAGCTCACTTAACCCCCTATATATGCAAAATACACAAAAGTCACTATGGCCAGAACATATATCAACCATGTCTGAGGAGTAATAATGGATTTAATTAATAATTCCCAATAACCTCCTTTTGTAGATTCATGTCATTTGCCATAAGGGTGCTTATTGACTTTTCTCCAACACTTAGTTTATTTTCTAACTTCTTTTCCCAATGCCACTTCAACTGTCATTCTCATCCCCCATTGCACATGGGTGCCGCCTTGGGGCCTTTGCCCATGTCACAAAGGCAAAACCCCCACCCCAAGTCTTCAAGGGGCTAACCTTAGACCACATAAGTGAAGAGGACGAACTTCGTCCTCGGGGGCATGACCCAAGCATTATTCTTAGTTTTTTAAAGATAATTTGTAATTAGTAAACATGATTTTATTATTTATTTTACAACCAAAGAAAAAAAATCAAGATTTTATTTTTGTATAAAGTGAATGTGGAAAATAAAAATTGTTATTGAAATGCACCCTTATTTGCATTGTCATAAATCAGGTTGGTCCATCATTGATGCAGGGGGATCCGAGTCAGACGATGCCGAGCTGTCAGATTGCTCATTAATGGCGCTGGATTACCTGGAGCAGGAGGATTAGCGCAAGAATGGCAAGAAATCGTAATCCAGCCTAATTGGGGCAGTTTCCGTGCACGTGTCGGTTTTTTGGCCATAACTGGAGCTACGAGTGTCGGATTCGCGCCCGTGACCCCAATTCAGAAAGCTAATCTCGGCGCGGACGTCGTGGCCACCGAGCTACGCTCAGTGCACATCATTTCGAGCCCCAAATCCGCTGTTTTCCTTTTCGATTCTTTATTTTTAGTTATTTTTTGCTACTTATGGTAATTTTTTATTTGTCAATTAGGAGATGATTCTGAACCCGATTTGGGCCAGATTTTTGGCAATCTTTTTATTTTTTTCCATGTTTTGTTTTGGTAGGACTTTTAGGGTTTTGCTATTTTTGGCAAAAATCCCATTAGGGGTCGATTTTCAGCTATTTATACCCGGCTTGTGGGTTGTTTTTATTCATTCTTGATTATACATAATTATATAAAATTCCAGAGTGTTCTCTGAATTTTGGGTCGAATTTCTCCCTTTTCTTTCTTGCAAATTACCCGTTGCGCTAGCCTACAGAATAATCTCTATTCTGTCCGGCGTCAATCATGCATATCAATGTTGATATTTGTACACATAAAATATTGACTGAAAAATTCACAAGAATATAACTCTCTCCGTCCCATATTAGTTATCCACTTTTCTTACTTTACTCGTACGAAATTACTTGTCTAGTTTCGAACCCCAATACAATATAATCTTATATTTTCCTAAATTATCTCTTTTCATTAACTTCAAAAATCAACGAACCCCACTAAAAACTACAACTTACTATATTATCGAAGGACGGAATTGAAAAAAAAAACAAAAGTTGAAAAATCACATGACAACTAATTTGGGAAAAAGGGAGTACTTGAATCAATTTCCAAAGGGTTCAAAGGATTCAATTCTACTATAATGGGTTGGGAAGGTTCACCTGTCTCATGAATGGTAAGATAGTTGGATACAAATGTGAAATAATTTTGTATTTTCATTTTTTTTAGTCAATTGATGATGCGAATGTGCGAAAATTTGTGTTTTCAAATTCTTTTTAAGCAATACAATTTAACATAAGTAAATCTGTTGATTTATTTTGTTTGTATGCTGAGTTATATGATTCCAAACAGTATGCTAGTATCTCCATTTTTTATGACCTACCTAGTGGAGGTGAGGAATGACTAGTTTTTCACCGCATATCTACATGCATATATGTATAAACAGTGGTGCGTATTGTGAAAGTCAAGATGACAATGATAAATCTTGAAGGTTCAAAGTTCTTCTCAACTTGGATGCGTTTCAAGAATGTTCACCTTCTTTCTCCCCCATCACTATCAAATAGAAACCGCGTAAACCAACGTAAAAAATCTCACGAATCGTGTTTTGATTAACAAAATGTTCTTCCTACTTTAATTTAATTTAGTCTTTTTTTTTAAAAAAAAAAAGAAAGAAAAAAAAAAAAGTTGAAGTCATAAATATAATTTAAGTGTAAAATAAAAAATTAAAAGTTAAATCAAAGTCTCATCAAACATTACAAAATAAGTTAAAGAGACACAAATGTCTTTGAAAAATTAATATGTTAATTAGTTGATTTGTAATAAAATAAATTTATTAATGCAGAATAAATATAGTTTTTTTGACAAATATATAATTTTTTGTTGAAATGTTAATTCACTTAGGCCATGTTTGGTTCGCGGTCCGGTCCCATGTGATCCGGTCTCATAATGGCTTTTTTGGGATCGGACACTGTTTGGCAACATGGTTCCAAAAAAACAAGGACCACTTGGGACCAATAGGGGTAACTTGAGACAACCAAAAATGATGGTCTCAAGTGGTCTTATATACAATTGTCTTAACACATGGGACCATAAAATTTGAAATATATATATAAAATTAAAAAATATATATATAATTTGAAAATAATATATAAAATTAAAAAAATAATATAATTTTTTTGAAATAATGTATAAAATTTGAAAATAATATATAAAATTTGAAAAATGATATAATTTTTTAAAAATAATGTATTAAATTCGAAAAAAATTTATAAAAATAAAAAATAATATACAAAATTAGATATATATATATTTGAGAAAATATAAAAATTTTGAAAATAATATAAAAAATCAAAAATAATATATAAAATTCAAAAAATAATATAAAAATTCGAAATAATTTATAAAATTTGAAAAATATATTATTTTTGAATTTCTTATATTATTTTCAATTTTTTTATATTTTTTCAAATTTTATATATTTTTCATACTTAATATATTTTTTGAATTTTATATATTATTTTTTTATTTTTTGTATTTTTTTCCAAACATAAGACCAAATAGCTTAAATAAGACCATAAACCAGACAACTTTACCAAACAGACTTTCAGAACACCACCCAGATAAGATCAAACCAGTCCAGACTGGACCACCTACCAAACGGGCCCTTAATGTACTTGATCTTGGAAAAGACTTCAACTTTACGTGTCTCAAAAAACATGAGTTAATATCATGTTCAAATCTTGGTGGACCCCAAACTATATGAATTAAAAGAAAAAGCTAACATATAATATAATAAACAAAATAAAAAAATTGTGGAAAAATCTCAAAATCCGTTATCATTTATTTGGAACTTTGGATCGGAAGTTACAAAAGAAAAAACCCAATTTCTCTCCATCTCTCTCTCCAAACCTCCAAACTCACAAACCCAATTTCAGTTTTTCTTGACTTGTGCTTATTTACGTTTTAGAAGCTGTAACAGTATCTTCGGTATCATTTCTCCATCTGCCTTCTTTTAATACTGTGATTTATATTTTAAATCTTCTTTCATTTATATTTATGGTTTCTGCCCTTTATTCTGAAAATTTAATCCTTCTTGCTTGGAATTTCAGATGATCTGTGTACATTGTGTAGGGGCCCATCAATTCCATTTTTGCCTACAAGTTCTAGCTCTTCTATTCCGTGCATGGTAAATCAGTTTGCCAACTTCCAAGGTTCATAACTTTGAGACCATTATCTTTTATGTCGGATTTGGTATGCATGAATGAAATAAGAATGAAAATGGAATTGAATGATCATTCTTATTCTTTTTTTGGTTAGAACATTACTAAATAGAGAATGAAATATATTTTTTAGTTTAGTTGGGGAATGGAATTCCCATTCCATTATAATAAAATGGATTTTCATTCTCTGGAATGAAATTTCATTCCATGAGAATGTGATGCAGGAGGATCCGAGTCAGACGATGCCGAGTTGTCAGATTGCTCATTGATGACGCTGGATTACCTGGAGCGGGAGGATCAACACAAGGATGACAAGAAATCGTGATATAGCCTAATTGGGGCGGTTTCCGTGCACGTGTCGGTTTTTTGGCCATAACTGTAGCTACAAGTGTCCAATTCGCGCCCGTGACCCCAATTCGAAAAGCTAATTTCGGCGCGCACGTCATGGCCACCTAGCCCAGCTGGGTGCACCTCGTTTCGAGCCCTAAATCCGCTGTTTTCCTTTTCAAATATTTATTTTTAGTTAATTTTTGCTATTTATGGTAATCTTTTATTTGTCGATTAGGAAATGATTCTGAACCCGATTTGGGCCAGATTTTTGGCAATCTTTTGATTTCTTTCCGTATTTCGTTTTGGTAAGACTTTTAGGGTTTTGCTATTTTTGGTAAAAATCCTTAAGGGTCGATTTTTAGCTATTTAAACCCGGCTTGTGGGTTGTTGTTTTTTTTATTGATTATAAACAATTTTATTGAATTCCAGAGTTTTCTATGAATTTTGGGTCGAATTTTCCTGTTTTTCCTTGCAAATTACTTATTGCACTAGCCTGCAGAATAATCTCTATTATATTCAGCGTCAGAATGACCATTCCCACTTTAAAATACAAACCAAACAAAAGAATGGCTGGAATGGGCATTCCATTCCATTACATTCATGCGTACCAAACTTAACATTAGTAATTTGTTTAGTTTCTTCATCTATAAACGTCATTTCCAACCTTTTTCCCTTCTATAAATTCATGGATTCTTGTTCTTGACATCTCAGGTTGGATATGAGAAGCTTTTATAATCTGTGTATAATTCGAGGTTGCACGATCATACTTATTTCTTGGTCTAGGTTTCCTTTATCCTACAATTTTTAATTAGTTTTTTTTTTTCTTTTCTTTTTTAAATCTGTGTACTTGGTTCGTTTTTTTTTTTTTTTGGTGGAAATACAGAAGTTGAGGCTTGAAGCTCAACATCAAGGGCCTGTATAATTCATGCAGGATCACAATAATGTTCAGCAGTGTTCCATAATTGTCATAGTGTTGTTTGGTCCTTGTGGTAGGCGCTTTCAAATTATCTCGGCTTGTGCTTAATTACGCTTTGGTAGTTCTAACGACATCTTTGGTATTGTTTTTCCATCTTCCCAATTTTTACTATTAATATAGTTTCTATTCTTCTTTGGTTCTTAGCTCTTCTTTCTGGTCCAGGGCTGAGCAATTTGCTAGCTCGCAAGGCTAATAATCTTGAGAGGATATTCTTTGATATTTTGATTAGTTCCTTCATCTATACTTGCCTTTTACAACCTATTTCGTCTATGACTTCATGGATTCTTCTTGCTTGACATCTCAGGTGGGGATCAAGCTTCGATGATTTTTGTATAATTCGAGGTGGAGGCATGATCATAGTTGAGTAGGCTTTTTGTGTTTTTCCTTAATTTTTTTCCTCATGTAGTTATTTCTTGCTCTATGTTTCCTGTGTCGCACAATTTTTAATGAGTTGCATTATCCTTTTTTTTCTTAAAACAATGTTCACTTCTTGTTTTTTTGTTGCGCTTACCAAATTTGAGGCTTGAAGCTCAACATCCGGGACCTGTGTAATTGATGCAGGATCGCAATAAAGTTCAATGAGGTTCCATAATTGTCATGGTGTTGTTTTTGGTCCTCGTGGCAGGCAACTTTTATTTTTTCTCAACTTGTGTGTAACAGTATGTTTGCTATTATTTCTCCTTCTTCCCAATTTTTACTATTGTATTTTACTTTTTAACATTCCTTCATTTATATTTATGTGGGGAAGGGAAGTTGTTTACCATTGTACATATTTGCATTACTTTTTGTGTACATACGTTCTGGAGGGGCCCATTAAATCCATTTTTGCCTATTATTTTTCAGCTATTCTGTTCGGTGCAAGGCACAGTTTGCCAGCTCGCAAGGCTCATAACCTTGATTTTTTTTTTTTTTTAAAAATAGTCTCTTTAATTCTTTCATCTATATTTATCTTTTACAACCTTTTTTCTATATGTTCATTGATTCTTCTTGCTTGATATCTCAGGGTATGAGGAGATTTGATGATCTGTGTATGATTCGAGGTGGCATGGTCATAGTCGAGGGAGGATTTTTATGTCTTTCTTCACTTTTTTTTTTCCTCATGTAGTTATATTTTGCTCTTGATTTCCCCTGTCCCAAAATATTTTAAGAGTGCACTTGCTGCTTTTTGTTGGGGTTACAAAATCTGAGGCTTTGAAGCTCAACATCCAGGCATGTATAATTCATGTTGGATCCCCTATGAAGTTCAGTAGGGTTCCACAATTTTCGAAGTGTTGTTTGGTCCTTGTGGAGGCAGCTTCTAACATATCTCGGCTTGTGCTTATTCACATTTTTGAAGGTGTATTAGTATCTTTGGTTCTATAAATTCATGGACTCTTCTTCTTGACATCTCAGGTTGGGTATGAGAAGCTATTATAATCTGTGTATAGTTTGAGGTCGCATGGTCATAGTATGAGGCTTTCTGTGTCTTTCCTCACTGTGTTTTCTCGTGTACTTATTTTTTGGTCTAGGTTTCCTCTATCCTAAATTTTTTAATGAGTTTAATCTTTTTTTTTTTTTGTGGGGCATACAAAAGTTAAGGCTTGGGCTTGTGTGATTTATGTAGGATCACAATGAAGTTCAGTAAGGTTCCATAACCGTCATTGTGCTGTTTGGTCCTTGTGGCAGGCAACTTTCAATTTATCTCAGCTTCTAACATCCCTTCATCCTGAAAATTTAATCCTTCTTACTTGAAATATGCTATCTTGCAAGGCTAGTAACCTTGAGAGGATATTCCTTAATATTTTGTTTAATTCCTTCATCTATATTCGCCTATTACAAATCTATTTCTTCTATCAATTCATGGTTTCTTCTTGCCTGACATCTTGGTGGGGATTGAGCTTCAATGATTTTTGTATAATTCGAGGTGGGGGCATGATAATAGTTGATTCCTTATTTTTTTTCCTCATGTAGTTATTTCTTGCTTTATGTTTCCTATGTCCTACAATTTTTAATGAGTTGCATTTTCCGTTTTCTTTTCTTTTTTTCTTTTTCTTTTTACAATATGCACTTGTTGTTTTTTGTTGGGCTTACCAAATTTGAGGCTAGAAGCTCAACATTCAGGACCCGTGTAATTGATGTAGGATCGCACTGAAGTTCAATAAGGTTCCATAACTGTCATGGTATTTTTTTTGGTGCTCGTGGCAGGTAGCTTTTAATTTTTCTCAGCTTGTGCTTATTTTGGTTTTGCAAGTTGTAACAGTATCTTTGGTATTATTTCTCCTCCTTTCCAAATTTTACTACTGTATTTTACTTTTTAATATCATTCATCTATTTTTATGTTTTCCCTTCATTTTGAAAGTTTAATCCTTTTTGTTTGAAATTTTAGGTGAGGAAGGGAAGCAGTGGTATTCTACATATTTGCATTATTCTCTGTGTACACACCTTTTGAAGAAGTCCATCAAATCCATTTTTGCCTATTATTTTTCAGCTAATTCAGCAGTTTGCCAGCTCGCAAGGCTCATAACCTTGAGAGTTTTTTTTTTTTTTTTTTTTTAATTTATAATTGGTATTTTCTTTAATTATTTCATCTAGATTCGTCTTTTACAACCTATTTTTCTTCTTTATATGTTCATGGATTTTCCCCTCATGTAGTTACTTCTTGCTCTTGGTTTTCCCCGTCCCAAATTTTTTTAAGAGTTCACTTGCTGCTTTTTGTTGGAGTTACAAAATCTAAGGCTTGAAGCTCAGCATCCAGGCATGTGTAATTCATGTAGGATCTCTATGAAGTTCAGGGTTCCATAATTTTCGTAGTGTTGTTTGGTCCTTTTGGAGGCAGCTTCCAATTTATCTCTTGTGCTTATTTATGTTTTCGAAGGTGTATTAGTATCTTTGGTATTTTCTCCATCTTCTCAAATGTTACTACGGTGATTTTTTTTTTTTTTTTATCATTTATATTTTTGTTTTCCGCCCTTCATTCTGAAAATTTGATTATTCTTACTTGAAATTTTAGTTGGTGAAGGGACCCCCTTTACCATTAAATCCTTTTTTGCCACCTCTTAGCTCTTCTGTTTGGTGCAAGGCAGAGCAGTTTGCTAGCTTGCAAGTCTCATAACCTTGTGAGAAGTTTCATTAATACTTTGTTTAATTCCTTCATCTATTTGTCTTTTGCAACCTTTTCTTCTATAAATTCACAGATTCTTCTTGGCATCTCATGTGGGGATGAGCAATTCAAGCTTGAATATAGTCGAATGAGGCTTTGTGTGTCTATCCTCATGCAAGTTATTTCTTGCTCTTGGTTCCTCTGCTCTGCCCCACAATTTTTAACGGGTTTCTTTTCTTTTTCTTTTTCTTTTTGGTTAGTTTTTATATTCTGTGAATTGTTGCTCTTTGTTGGGGTTACACATCCAGGGCCTGTGTAATTCATGTAACATCGCAATAGAGTTCGGTGGGGTTCTATAGCCGTCATAGTGCGGTTTGGCCCTTGTGGCAGACAGCTTTTGATTTTCTCAGCTTGTGCTTATTTACATTTTGGTAGTTTTTTTTTTTTGAAAGGTAATGAAGAATTGAATAGAAAGAGAAAAAAAGGCTAAAAAGCCCTACACAGTGCCAAGGGGCATACCCCCAGTGAAATAAAAAATATGGAAACCAAATGTCCACCACAAAAAGAAATACAAGAAACCCATAATCCTAGGCCCTTGCCCATGGAAATGCTTGATCCTAGACTTGATAAACCAGAAGATATAAAAATCTGCAGCAGTAGAATCCATGCATGGCTTCAGAGAAAGCAATAACATAACAAGAAACCAAAATCCATGCCGAAGAGGAGCATCAAGCCAAAAACAATGAACATCAAACCATGCACCAGAGCCGGCATCAAAAGCACACCACCAAAATGGATCTGTAGTACACCTCTCAAGAGTAGCAACAATACCCATAGAGACTCAGACCTTCCTCGTACCCAAACCTGAAGAAACCAGCAACTAGAGAACACAATAAGACATCACAACAGACCAGCAAGAAACCTGACCAACATAGAGATAACTAGGCATGAGTACCACCATAGCACGCAGAACCAAAGTGAGCAATCTTAGAAAGACAAAACCCATAGATCAAGTAGGAGATACAAGGGAAGAAGGCAATCCCCATTGCTGAATTAACTGCATGCTCCTGACAGAAGAGAATCAGGCAAATCCCATGCCAGAAGCAAATCACGGTTACCAGGAGATGAAGTAAAATTGTGAAGAGGGAAGAGGGAGTGTCTTACGCTACGGATAATCCTCTTGGAAATGTCCTCAAGAGTTAAAAACTCCCTAAAAAAAATCCTACGATTTCTTTCAATCCACACTTCAGAAACTGTGGCAGAAAAAACCAATTTGTTGAGAGTTGAAACCAAAGATCTCCCTTTCAGATTAAGAATTATCCATTGAATAAGAGCTTCCCAATCATCATCCGGCCAAGGAAGAAGCCCTTTGTGCACCAGCTGAAGCCAAAGTCTCTTAGTGAAGCTGCATTGAAAAAATAAGTGGTCTCTATCCTCAATTCTAATATTGCAGAACACACAGCTAGCATGTTGAATATAACCAATAGACATTAGGAAAGACATGGTATTGATTTTGTTCAAATTGACCATCCACAGTAAGAAAGCATGCTTGGGAATATGATACTTGAACCAAACAACATCATGCCATTCCACATGAGAGAATCTTTGCCTGAGTTCCTCCCAAGCAGAATGAATTGTGAAAGATCCTTTAGTGGGAATCCATAAAACCTTATCAAACACCGACTGGTTAGGAAGGAAAGAAGAAGGAAAAGAATTCTTAAAAGCCAACCAATCTGGGGAATTCAAAACAGGAAAGTGCCATCTAGAAGTACTGATAAATCTGCTCACTGTTGCATTAACCCCCAAACCAGAAGACAAAATCATCGCTTGAGAGAAAATAGTAGTAAGAGGACCAATGGGATGCCAAGAATCATACCATAAGGAGGTATTTCTACCATTGCCAATAACATGCTTGACGAACGGCTGAATCAAAGGCCTGATTTGAAGAATTTTCTTCCATGTCCAAGAACATTGTCTAGGGATTGGAAGATACCAGAAATTCTTATTTTTAATATGGTGCTGATGAATCCACATAGCCCATAGAGAAGTCTGCTGTAATTGAAGGATTTTCCACAAGTGTTTAGACATTGCAGCTATGTTCCATTCAGCTAAATCCATCACACCCAAACCCCCTTCATTTTTAGGAGCACAAACATTCCTCCAAGCCACTTTACATCCCCCATTGCACATCTTAGATCCTGTCCAAAGAAATTTCCGAAGCAAGGCAGTAAGATCATGCAAAATAGACTTAGGAAGCATGAAAGAAGAAGCCCAATAGACTTGAGTTGAAAAGAGCACATCCTTCACCAATTGCAGCCTGCTTGCAAAAGATATAAATTTTGCCGACCAAGAGTTGATGCGAGAAGTAATTCTAGCAAGAAGACAATCACAATCATCCTTAATCAGCTTTGTGGAAAGAAGCGGGAGGCCCAAGTATCTCACAGGAAGGATCCCTTGCTGAAAACCAAACCTATGAATGATAGCATGCATCTCATCTTCTTGAACCCCAGAGTGAAAAATAATACTTTTAGCATGGTTAGGAAATAGACCAGAATAGGAACTAAACTACTCCAAGGCCGTCATGATACAATTCACAGATTGAAGATCACCGTTAGAGAATAAAAGAATGTCATCGGCAAATAATAAGCTTGTGATTTGCAAAGCTTCACATTTCCAATGGTAAGAGAAAGAAGGGGAGGCAGCCTTAGATCTCAAAATACCTGACAAGATTTCCATGGCAAGGACAAAAAGGTAGGGGGAGAGGGGGTCCCCTTGCCTAATACCCCTAGAGCTCGAGAAAAAACAATGAAGAGAGCCGTTAACATTCACTGAAAATCTAGGAGTAAAGATACAAACCATAATGAGTTTTATCAAATGTTCTGGAAAGTGAAAAGCTTTAAGAGAAGCTTCCAAAAATTGCCAGGATAATGTGTCGAAAGCTTTTGTCAAATCAACTTTCATAGCAATCCTAGCACCATCCTCATGCTTATGGTAATTCCTTAATAACTCTTGAGCCAAAAGAATATTATCAGATATACTCCTACCAGGCACAAAAGCTCCTTGATTCTCACCAATACAAGAACCCAAACATACCTTTACTCTATTTGCAATGATCTTTGTAATGCACTTGTAAAGAGTATTGCACAAAGAGATGGGTCTAAAATCAGAAACATAAGTGGGATTATCGACCTTTGGCACTAGAGTAATAATAGTGGAATTTACCTTTTTCAAGAGCTTACCTGAATGGAAAAAAGCATGAATTGCCTTGAGGACATCTTTTCCGATGATAGGCCAAGCGTGCTTGAAAAAGTTTGCATTATATCCATCACATCCTGGAGCTTTATCATTTTTTATAGAGAACATAGTGGATTGAATCTCCTCATCAGTCATAGGCCTAGAGAGGGAAGAAATTTGATCCATGTTGAGAGGGGACCTCACAAAATGATTAAGATCAGGCAAATTCTGGTGCGGCCTTCCTTGTAAAAGATTAGAATAAAAACCCACAATCTCATTTTTAACTAACACCGGGTCTTCAAGTCTAACACCAGCAGCAGTAGTAATGGACAAAATGCTATTATTTCTCTTCCTATAATTGGCCACTTTGTGAAAATATGAAGTATTTTTGTCACCCAACTGTAACCATTTCACTCGAGAAAGTTGCTTGAAATAAGTTTCTTCACTCGCCGCCAAATGCATAAAATTTGCCAGGGCCTCCTTCTTTTCAGCCTTCAACACGGAGTTACTTGGATCGATATCCACTTTACACTGCAAATCGTGCAGAGTAGTTCTGGCATTTTCAGTTTGGAGAGACAGATCATTATAAGACTCCTTATTCAACTTTTTTAACTCGGTCTTCAGCAATCTTAATTTTTGAGTTACTTGAAACATTAAAGAACCTGGAACGCTATAGTTCCAAACAGATTGAACAACATTCATGAAATTTGGGTGATGGAGAAGATGGTTGTTGAATCTGAAGGGGACCCCATGAATGATAGAAGGAGTAGACAACTTCAAGATAATGAGAGCATGGTCAGAAATCCCCCCAGGTTCAAAAACAGCTTCTCAAAGAGAGAAATGATGATTCCAAGCTTCATTCACAACCACTCTGTCAAGCTTTCGGAAAAGAGTATGATTTGTCCAGGTGTATCTAACTCCGAAAAATCTCAAATCCACAAGAGAGGCATCGTTAAGACATTCTCCAAACTCTTTCATACTAAAATCCCACTGATTAGACCCCCCAAACCTCTCATGGGGAAACCTTAAGGCATTAAAATCACCAGCAAAGAAAATGGGAAGTTGGGCATAGGACTGAGATAATTGAATCATATCCCTCCAAAGAGGCCTCCTCCCTATACTATCATTCAACCCATACACAAAACCTCCAAAACAGTCAACCTTCCCATCCAGGCTTTTAATGGAGCAGAAAACTAACTGATTGGAATGCAGCAGCGAAGAAACAGTAAGAATGGAAACATCCCAACAAACCCAAATCCGACCATTATTAGCATGAACATAATTATGAAGAAGAACCCAACCTGGAAACATGGATTGAAGAATCTTAGGAGCATGACCTTCTTGAACCTTTGTTTCAACAAGACAAAAAAGAGGCAGAGATTTACTGCGAACCACCCTTTTCACTTCAGCTTGCTTAGATGGGGAATTCAAACCCCTTATGTTCCAAATACCAAATCAATTCCCCTTCTTCCTTGTTCGAAGACCAACACTGGCCTTAGAAGAAATAGCCTTATCACCACCCTTAACACCCTTACGACCTGTTATCTCTTTTGCCTTCTGAGCTATAGTATCCACATTTTTAGCAACCTGCTGGTTAAAAGCTGGAATAAACTCATGTAAAACGTCAGAATCTTGAGCTATATCAGTAACATCATCATTCCCCATTAATGAATTTTGAGCCTGAATCAAAATACCAGCCTGTATAATTTCTGAAGCAATCTGAACACCCACATGATCCTTATCAACATAAGATTTAGCAGGAGTAGTCTCTACCCCCATAATAACCTCTTTATTTGTAATCTGATTAGCATTAATAACATCAACCGAAGGCATAACATGGTCTAAACCATCATTGACAATATTAGCCAGATCAGCCACATCATCCTTCTCAACCTCAACCACATTATCAATCAAGGCATCAAAAACATTAGCTACTGGAATATTAACATCTGGTAAGGAAGAGGGCACAACCTCAGGAGTAGTATCAACCCCATTCTGAGTAGCTTGAGGATTATTCAAAACCTTTTTACCTTTAGGACCAATAATACGCCATTCAGTAGAAGGGGCAACATTCTTAGGCTTAGTCTGAGTAACAATTTGAGTAATGACAGCTTTGGGGCAAGTCCTAGACCAGTGGCCAAACACCTTACAAGTTTCACACCTGGCTGGAAACCATTGATACTCGACAGAAATGGTAGCTATTCCCCCTGACAGCAAAGCCATGTCAAAGTCTTTTGGAAGGACATTTGCTGAAGAAACTTGAACACACACTCTTGCAAAACCCAACCTCTCTCCTTTATCCGCCGGGGAATCAACACACAAAGGAGTGCCTAAAGCACTAGCCACAACACTTAAACCTTCCGCACTCTAATACTCCTTAGGCACGCCAAAAAACTTGACCCAAATAGGTATAGTCTTGATTTCTTCCTTATGTAAAGTGAGACCCATACGCCATTTTTGCAGAACCAAGAAATGGTTTACAAAATGCCAAGGCCCAGTTTCAAGCACAGCCTCACACTCAGCCTCATAATTAAATTGGAAAAAATAAAACCCCTTTTCAACGCCATAAACAGTCTTAAGACCAACGCTACTCCAAAACTTAGTTGCGATTGAGTTGACAACATTAAAAGGCAACTTTTTGTCAAGAAAGTAACCAACTAGACAGCTCTTCCAACGTTCACTTCCTGCCAGAGCCATCTCCATGGTAGGAGAGACCACAATCCTATCACCAACCTTCGAAGGAGGAATATAAGCAAGTTTCATCTTAGGATTAAAAGAAGGCTTCACAAGATTAGCCCAAGAAGTGGTTGTAGGATGACCTTCCAAAGATGCAGGAACTGATGAAAAAGTCATTTCCACCATAGGAAGCTGCGAAGCTTGAGGAACAGGCCCTGGAGTAGTTGGAGGTTGCGATGAACCTGCACCATTCATCAATGGTGTCAGTTGCATAGCACCGGACCCATGAATGGGTTGGGAAACTGGTTGAGCCCCCATTGGTGGAGCACCTCTAGCAGAGCTCGGATCCCCAATGGCGACTTCAGAGGCAACAGCCTTCGCAGACGCGCTATCCCCAACATTTGTTTCTTCATTTAAATGCGTTTTGTTCTTCTCAAGGATTGCATGCAACATCTCTGTAATAGTTACCAAATCATCATCCGCAAGAGAGGCCATTGGTTCCTCTTTGAGTCAATTTATCAAACACTTGTGTTTTCGTGATTTCCTTTGGGGCAATTTGACAAACACCTGGTGAGCGTGGTAGCTTTGCCTTGAAAGTAAGTCTGCCTTCACTTCAAAAACACAGATCTTGATGACAAAGAATTAAAGGATGAAAAACAATCTGGAGCAAATCCTCAAGAAGCCTGAACGAAATTCACAGCATAAATGATGATGATTGTGCTTGAATAGCAACGAAACTGCGTTCAAAACCCTAATCGCCCAATCCGACTTGCCAAACAAAAAGTAGCAATTTAATAATCAAATTGCTACTTTGATTTAGTTTTAAATCTTCCTTCATTTACATTTCTGTTTTTCGCCCTTCAGTCTGAAAATTAAGTACTTAATACCTTTTAGCTGGGGACCCTTTACCAATTTTTTCCTCTTAGTTCTCAGCTCTTTGTTCGTTGCAATTTGCTAGATCTCAGGGCTCATAACCTCGAGAGCATTTTCTTTTTTATATTGTTTAGTTTCATCATCTAAATTCATCTATTGCAACTTTTTTTCTCCTCCTCTCTAAATATATTTCAGATCAAAGAGAGTTGGCACTGTTAACAAAGGATTTGATCTCTATGCCCTGTACATTAAGAAGCTTTCATTGGGAAAATCAGATTCATATGCTACTTTATTTGAATATATTTAGTACATACATATTGCTATCTATATTTTGACTGGAATCTTGCATAAACTTGTCTAATGGCTGAAAATCTAAACAGAGTCGGCCCAAAATTAGATCACCACTCATATTGCATGCATATTGCTCCTTCTAATCTGACTTAATTATTGCATATTTCAATATATACTTTGATTAAATCGTTTCCTGACTTAAAGGATCTATTTAATTAGTATACTGAAATGTTTTCTATAATGTGCAAATTGCATTACATATATATGTATATATTTCGAATTCTTCCTGGAATTTCTGAACTTATGTGGTTTTATAGTTCATTTGGCTATTAATTTGAATTAGTTAGAAAATATCCCATTACTTGGAGAGATTTGTCAATTTTAAAAACTCGAAACTTGGTTCGCTCTTCTTCCGTTCTTTGATTCTATAAATGTTGGTACGGTTAATCGAGTCATTGTCCGAAAAGAGGTGGGTTGGTGGTGTTAGGATTATGGTAAATTGTTGTATTTTTTTTTTTTATGATGTATAATTTATCATACCACGAAATCTAAGGACCCATAAGGTGAGGTCCTCCGTATTTATCGGAGGACAAATATATGTTAATTTTTTTTGAATTAGTAAGTCCTAATTTTGATATATTTATATTTTTTCATACAAGTCCTAAAACACTGAATTTTTATTTTTGTCCTTGTTAAATTAAATATAATCTTGTTTAGCTATATATAAAATTTACACCCAAACAAGAATTTCTAGTTCAAAATACCTATACTTTAGAACCTGTTTCAGGAGTGTTTTGTATCCATTGAGCAAAGAGGGATTGTAATTGTCCAAATTTCTCATCCAAATTTTTGTTTTGAATGACAATTAATTAGAATTCGAAGTTATAAAAACAAAACTTTATATTAATTCTTGGATACATTTTACAAAATTTAATTCTATAAATAGTAGTTTATAACTTGAATATTACCAGTAGAACTTACTTAGTGCATAACAATTTGTTAAAAATTAGATTGGGGAGAGTTTATGTTTGATATTAGTATAGAATATAGATATACACATATAAATACATATGTTGTATATATATATACATGTGTTGCTCGGAAATTTGGTATGCAGAAGAACATTTATTGCGTTTTGGAGATGCATGGAGCGATGATGGAAGAGTTTCAAATCCAAACAGACAACAGTTTTGAGGTTCGATTCCAAGGACCTGATCTCCTATAGCCAATCCATGTCACGCCCTGTTATTCCTGAGACTCCAATCAAAAGAATCAGCAAATCCCGAGATATGACGTCACAGAAAACGACCAATAAAATTAACGATAACGAGAAAATACATGGAATAATAATGAAAATAAAGTATTCTATGCCATCTAAGTGATAGAAACTCAGTAATGAATTCTAATGAAAATCCGACAGAGTTCCGTTTGTAAATGGAACATCCAGACAACTCAAAAATAACACAACAGAATAACCTGCCCATAATAACCGAAATAGAATCAATGACACGCAACCCAACATTCCAGAAACCTACTGGGGCCGAGATAGTGGAAAAGAACACCACTACCTCTACACAACCCCTCTAAAATCGATAGAGCCCGAAATGCTCCAATGAAATTATAAAGAAAATCAGATGGCGATGCTGAAAAAGTATAATGGCACCCCGAATAAACAAATACCCGAAATGAAATATACAACGAAAGGGAATATGCCAACAGACTGACTCCCAAGAGAAATAAGAATACATCAGAATAAATACGGATAAAAAGAACAAAACTAATGAAAAACATCCCAATTCACTCGTACCATCGCCGCTGAATACGCCGTGCTGCATCCACCTGCAAACCTGCAACCCGTGTGAGGGTGAGCACAACCTCGGGGGCTCACCAAAAATATCCCTAACAAACACACCCCTAGCTGCCAGGAACCCCTAACCATTCCGTGTGCATGCATCTATCCTAGGTCAGTCAGTTGTCTCATCTAGCACCCACGCCAATCCGAGACCCCAAAACAGCCGCACAGATAATCCAAATCATATCAAGAATCACAAGAGAACATAGAGAAGTAGAAATATCACCAACCTATATGCACAGGTCAAAACAACATAAATATAAACATGTATACAAGTAAAATTTCGTAGATAACTAATCATACCCGCATAGGCGTACACAAATAGTCTAATACGCACTCTTGTCTATAGATACTACAATAACTAACTATCGCCGTTCAAGGTTTCTAGGAGGTAAATAGGTCACTCCTTAGGACTACCGAAAAGGAATAACTAGAATCACGTCCACAACTAAACCACAACGCCTACACAACACTGATATCAAATCATTCTTAGAGAGTCTCACTCTCACACTTCTAACCTCAAACCTGTCCTCTTATCCACAATAATCCGTTCACTTAAATGATCTTTTCTCCAAGACCTCCTATAGTAAAGAGGGCTTATAAAACTAACTAGTGGTCATATGACTTGGACACACCGCCACAATCTAAACCTCAAAGGTAACATAAGTGGAAAACTCTGCCACTGAATCAGATTCGACAATTAAAAGACAATCTCCAATTTACATCGCCTATTGAGGCATATTAAAGGGGTACCGGAATCATTTAGTCCCAAACGGATGCCGCGTCTCTCGGGTTTTTAAAGAAAAATGCTGAACCCCGAAGGATTCAACCGGTTTTTGAGAAAAAAGTTTAGGACCCGGTCAAATCTGTTTAGTTCCAATGTCTCCGAACCCACCCAAGGTACTACGAATCGCACTACGTGTGCATAAATCAGTATCATGTCTCTTACCTAAGACTAAGACAAGGAAACTATAAAAACAAAGTGTGCATTATGTATGCACTAAAAGGTAATCAATTCCATACCCGTCAGTATCACCATAAGATCTCAATATCACTATACCACAAACAAATGATCAATACCATCCTCAAACATTGCCAGTCTGTCTCAAAATTACTATCAAACGTCCACTCGGGAGTATGACAACTCAAACCATTATGGTTACCTCAATTTACATTCAATGGATCCTTAAGGCACATGATAGTCCAAAGTTTAACTACTGATGTGGTGGTGAATAATATGTAGAGTTAAAAATAACTCTAGTCCAAAGAAAATGAAGAATGCTAACCTATCATACCCGGTTAGACCTTAAATCAACCATTCTCATATATAAACTAGAGTAGTATACCGACCACTCCATAACCTCATACGCCGACCAATACTCAAGGGCCTACTTGGCCGTTACTACATACGTGTCTAAGTCCAACAAAGAATTATAATTGTCCCTTCAAACAACTTAGAACTCATGGTCAAAACTACGTCTCTAGGCCACTCTCCTAGCCCAAAGGAACACGTTTATCGTAACTTTCCATTTGAGGATAACCTATGCATACAATCCCGACTCAAGGGGAAAAATTACGCCAATCCGGCCTCTTTCTACTCAGTTTTATTTAACCACCTCGAATATATGTCAATCGTGGCTCCATTGACCCTGGTTCTTATTAGTATTACATTTTTTATTTCCCAACTTTAAGTTCTTAAATCTTCATTCACATTGAGTGTTTTATTTACCATTTTATAGGAATTTACAAATACCATCACGATCACAACCACTGCGTTGTAGCACCCAAGGGAATAATATACATTTTATTATAATTCAATTCCAACCTGTTCGCTATAAACAAACAATAATATCATGAAAGCTCAACAAATAACCAAATGGAAAACAAATAATCAATGTGAATGCCAATGCACCCTATATAACAAGGGACATCCGGGTATAATGTCGCCAAAGTAACATAACCACGAGGAATTTATCGACTCGTGAAATACATACCGTGTTCGGACCACGTCCTCACACGCCTCCCTGATTCCCGGAGTACTAGTCCACTGGCAGCGAGAGACACCGCCTAACTAGTTGTTGCGACAACCCGATGACTCACTCACACCAAAGGTAAATGAATGAGACATGAAACCACACACAATGCAAGTATGCTCATGGTATATACAATATGCATGTCATGCCTCAACAGTGAGTCAATATCAATGTACAACATTTTCAAATGATTTATGTCTGTCTTACAATCCTTGTTACATAACAAGTTCACAATATAATCATTTTCATTTAAAACATGCTTTATAATTTAATTAAAGCAGTAAACCACTATAATTCCATCTCGAAGTTACCCAGGTTCTTAATTACCCAATTCTTATAAATTTTACGTATTCGTATGCTTATAATTCAATTTCAACAACCGATTTCGAATAGATTTTCCTCGGGGACAATCTAGTTCGCGATTTCACTTATTTATAATTTACAAAAAAATATAAAAGGGAACTAGGATCACGTCTAAGTTTTAACGTCCCTCGCTTCCACGTATCCCCTAACATATATTTAATTTCAGTAAAACATAAGCAACAAGGGAGCGAATATCGTGTTCTTAGTTCACATATAATTTTCAAAAATTTGACTAATCTACTTCAACTCCAAGGGATGCTAGACCGCATATTTTAATCCAACATAAGTAGGATTTAAATTATTTTAATTTCTCGAGTAAATTACTATCCTCCGCCTCTTTTCTAGCTCACCTAGAGGCACTCCGTTATCGAGTTTATAAAACTCCTAAATCTAGTATATATTAAATAACACAAAGCATGCCATCACATACTAGCAATACACAAACAGCAGGAAAAATAAAATTTCCTAAACATTTAAAGCATGCTCAATAAATAAATAATAATAAAATCTATGGCTCCATACGCCACGAGTGTGAGAGTTAGATATATTTTAAAAAAATATCCCACCTAAATTAACACTTACAAAATTGTCTCAAAACAACCCGCCGTGAATAGTGTCGGCACCCGTAAATGGGCCCGCCGACCAAGTTGTCTGAAAATATTTCCACTCGGACTAAAATGACCGTCTTACAGTCCTATTTAATATAGTTGAAACCTGTTAGCGATCGATAAATAAATTTGAACAAATCTATAAAAACCTAAACTGAAAATCATACCAAAAATCTGAAATTCCCGATGAACCACTCAACGGTTTCGCACCAAATTTGGGTATATCGTGTACGACCTCGAGAACGAGCTATCCCCAAAATTTCACACCAAACAAAGCCCGAATCGGTACCGAGTCAACCCAACTCGATCTGGCCGAACTCGCCACTGGTCACCACTGGTCATCTCGCGCTACCACGCGCAAACCAGCACCACCACCACGCCGTCGCGCACCACCAGCGACCCTAGCCGTCACCCCTTGCCGTCAAACCATTGCCCCTGTCGAAACCCTAGGTCGAACCCCATCTGCAGCGACCTTCCCCACATCAGGTTGCGATTTCATCTGCAACTCTGGCGCCGCTGCTTCTCAGCCAGCGAACCACCAGCCTTGACGTCGTCGACCATCGCTACCGACCCTCGCCATTAGTCCATAACTCGGATGACCTTCAGTCTGGATGCGTCTCTCTCCCTTTCTTTAGTCGCGATTATGTCCTCCCTTCAATACCCGACCTCTCTCTCTCTCTCTCCCTTGCCGGCGACGAGAATTGACGGAGATGGAGAAGAAAACCTGGTGATCGTGAGGAAGAAGAAAGAGAAGACGAATGTCGGTCGTCTCTCTCTATACCAGCCACACACCATTTATCCAATATATATATATATATATATATATATATAATTTCCATTAATATATATATATAAATACCATTAATTATTATTACACATTTTAGTTATTATGTAATAATAATAACCCAAAATTTATCACCCACTTTAAAATAATTAATTATAAAATAATGCGAGAGGATTCCTGAAAAATTGGCCCGATGGCCCGTTACGTCGTCAACTGAATAACCACCATGAAGAAACAACCTAAAACCTTCCGCGTTGAATGCGGAACGAAAAAAAAGCATTTAGCCTCAATTTACTAATAAATAATAATATATGGAATATTATCAAAAAATCCCTAAACGATATCATGTGTACCCGAAAAATCAACATAACGCTAATTAAATAATACAATATGAAATAAATGAGCCGGGGTACAAAAACCCAACCACCGGAACACCGGATACGTACAAGACCTATCGGAGCTCCTAAAACCAGGAAATGCCTAAAGTCAACTCAATAAGTCTAAAAATACATATCACACAAGTACAAATAAGGGGAAACAAACAAGCTAACGCAAATACCCCTAAGCACACAAATCAAACAATACATAGAGACATATACTTACAAACAGAAAACACGTCAATCAAATGAAACACATATTAATCCCATTACAAGGGAAAACAAAACGTCGAACCCCTAAAGTACTAAATGCCGAACTCGAACAGCTGAGTCGAAACCTTCAACGTCGGTCAACAAAACGTGTCGCCACCCAGTCGAAGCACTAAAAGGTAAATGTCGAAACGAATCAACTTAGTTGACAATAAGAATCCCCATAAACGTTTCACCAAGTCTGAAACACTAAATGTCAAACGTCAAAACATAACCACGTAATCGGCACTAACACCCACGTAAACCTCTAGCCACGTCCGGAACACAAAACATCACTTCAAGTAGCGTAATCACCAAAGAAATCCCACGAAGTCACCAGAGAGACAATTGCAGAGTTGTGCTATCGAATCCAGAACTCACGTCAATGTTTCGCCAAGTCAAAAACAATATTGTCACGTCGAGTCATGTAATAGCCAAAGAAAGTCCACGAAGTCATCGAGGAGAAATCGCAACGTCATCCAGTCGAGTGCAAACGTAAACGCAAAAAATTTACACGTGAGATACCAATAATAACCATAATGTCATAAACAAATAATGTCACAACCGAAAATAAATCAAAAATAATTCCAGGAAATTGGGAAAATAACACGGGGTGTTACAATCCAAGTGAGTCAAAATAAAATTTTCTTCGTTTATAGCCAAACAAAATATTTATATCTGAGCTTTTTATAGGAATATCATAGTCTTTTGTGATGATCATAAATTGATTAATTACTAATGTTGCCAATTCGTACCGCCTTTTTCCATATCTGTTTGCTTGGTAGCTGAGAAAATATTAAAAGATATAGAAAATTAAGGTTGAGAGCATAGCATAACTTTTAGATAGAGAAAAATAAGAAGGGCGGATGCCACCACTGAAATTTTCTGTTTCTATATTTTAAGTCTTAAAAATTCTAAAATTGCAAAAGAACCCGTACTAAAATTACAAAATATTTTCATTGAAGTTATAAAATAATACTAAGATTTAATTTTGCCCCCCCCCCCCCCCCCCCTTTCACATAATTTTCTGGATAATCGGGTGTGTATGGGTTTTGTCCATTAGATCCGGGGAATACCCGTATATATATATTTTTCTTCTCTATTTAAAATTTACTTACTACCATAATAAAAGGTCATGTTTGAATTTTCCAAATGAAGGGAAAGCTGTTTATGTAAAAGGGCGGGGTCGCTTTGCACGTTCCCGTGGATTAGTCGGGGTGGATAACCTGATTATGAAAAATATATATATATTTGACCTAGTGTGTGAGAAATGGAGGGAAAGCTAGTTATTGTGGAATCATATCCATCAGAGCTTTTATTGAATTTCATGGGGATATTAAATTATAAAGGAGGTGGAGTATACTTAAATGTTTTCTATAATGTGCAAATTTCATTACATATATATGTATATATTTCGAATTCTTCCTGGAATTTCTGAACTTATTTGGTTTTATAATTCATTTGGCTATTAATTTGAATTAGTTAGGAAATTATTTGTCAATTTTAAAAACTCGAAACTTGGTTCGCTCTTCTTCTGTTCTTTGATTCTATAAATGTTGGTACTGTTAATCGAGTCATTGTCCGAAACGAGGTGGGTTGGTGTTAGGATTATGGTAAATTGTTGTAATTTTTTTTATGATGTACAATTTATAATACCACGAAATATAAGGACCCGTAAGGTGAGGTCCTCCGAATTTATCGGAAGACAAATATATATTAATTTTTATTTGAATTAGTATGTCCTAATTTTGATATCCTAATTTTGGTCAATCGGTGCTTTCTATGCAAACGATGGGGAATCCATCGATCACCTCCTATTGCATTGTCCAGTTGCTTATGATTGTTGGTGCCTTCTTTTCGGTCTTTTCAAGGTGCAGTGGGTGATGCCGGCCCCTGTTCGAGATGTTATGGCCTCTTGGAGGAGCGTGCCAATTGGGTCTCATGCCCAATTTTTTTGGAGGGTTGCACCTCTATGTTTATGGCGTTGTTTTGAGGATGTAGAGTCCCCAGTAAGAGCGATAAAAGATCTATTTATTTCTTGTATGTTCAATTGGGTAGAAGGTCATTGTTGTAGATCTTTAGAGGAGAAAATTGAATTTTTGGGATCTCTGGTCCATAGAGGTCTTTGTATATGGGATGCACTTCCCGGTTGAGTGCTTTGGTTTATAAAATACTTACTTATCAACAAAAAAAAGTCCTAATTTTGATATATATATTTTTTTCATACAAGTCCTAAAACACTGAATTTTTATTTTTGCCCTTATTAAATTAAATATAATCTTGTTTAGCTATATATAAAATTTACACCCAAACAAGAATTTCTAGTTCAAAATACCTATACTTTAGAAGAGGGATTGTAATTGTCCAAATTTCTCGTCCATTTTTTTTTTTGAATGACAATTAATTAGAATTCGAAGTTATAAAAACTAAACTTTATATTAATTCTTGGATACATTTTACAAAATTTAATTCTATAAATAGTAGTTTATAACTTAAATATTACCAGTAGAACTTACTTATTGCATAACAATTTGTTAAAAATTAGATTGGGTAGAGTTTATGTTTGATATTAGTATAGAATATAGATATACACATAGAAATACATATGTTGTATATATATATACATGTGTTGCTTGGAAATTTGGTATGCAGAAGAAGATTTATTGCGTTTTGGAGATGCATGGAGCGATGATGGAGGAGTTTCAAATCCAAACAGACAACAGTTTCGAGGTTCGATTCCAAGGACCTGATCTCCTATAGCCAATCCAAGTGAGTCAAAATAAAATTTTCTTCGTTTCTTGGCTCCATATGCTGCTATAGAACATGCAAGTTGACATGGATATGATATAGACACTATAACATAACTAAAATCACAAAAACAAGATAGAAAATTTTGAAAAAGTTGCGACCCAATATGCTTTAATTGGTCCCTCTCGAAAACTCTTTCTTCCAAAGCTGCTGTCTATAGATTATTGCTCATCCGTAATCGAGTGTCACAAACATAAAACATGTCCATACTCAATTTCTAGAATATAGAATTCAAACTTGTAGCCTGTAAGAGTTCAGAAAAGGAAGGAATATTTGGGACAAGAAAGTAGTTTAGATTGCTAAATTTTGTTATAAAGTATACTATTACCTTTATCCCATATTAGTTGTCCACTTTTGCAACTACTCTTCTTCCACTAATTTTAAACAAATACTGGGCCCCACCATAATACTATATCATTAAGGGCAAAATTAAAAATTGCACACTAGTCAACCCAAATCAATAAAATATTAAAAAATCCAATTTAAACAACTAGGGACGGAGGAAGTATTATTTATATTTAATTTGACATACCAAATGGTAGACTGCGGTACACTTGAGATCCTTATTATTTCTTTCAAATACACCATTTGCGTTCTCCTATATACTAATGATCATCTCCAAGTCCATCCACAAAAGCCTTAAGATTCATATCCGATGACCCACCATCCTTCATAGCTTCCCTTGCCAATTCCCTCCATTTCTTCGCATTTCCTCTCATTTCTCTTCCCCTCTCCCCTCCTTCCATCACGATTTCTATACACCTCCTAACCTCCTCCCTCTCCACCATTCCTTCTTCATTCGCCAACATTCTCACCCCCGTCTTCCAAACATCTTCAATAAGCTTTACATTCGTCATTTGATCTATCAACTGCGGAAACCCCACCACCGGAACCCCAGAAACCAGACTCTCCAACGAAGAATTCCACCCACAGTGACTGAAAAAGCACCCCACCGAGGGGTGTGACAGAACCTCCAATTGAGAACACCACGGTACTATCAACCCTTCTTCTTCCAATTCTTTTAAACAACTTAATTCATCTTTTACGAAGTCATCTTCGTTTCGTTTTTCTCTTATCACCCACATAAATGGCCTATGGCTTTCCAACAATCCCCGCGCAATCTCCTCCATTTGTTGCTTCGACAACACGGCCATGCTTCCAAATGATACATAAACAACCGACGATTCGGGCTTTGAATTTAACCACTCAACATAGCCATTTGCTTTTTGAAAGAGGTCTCCTCTAAAGGAGTCATCAATGGGGGCTATTAATGGTCCTGCTGGGATCAAATTGTACTTCTCCATAGCTCTCAACGCCTCCTGCTCTATTGCATCGAATGTGTTCACGAGTATTTTAGGGTTAGTTTCAGCACTTAGTACTTCAAGCTGCTGTTGAAATGAATAGATTCCCCAACTGTCCTTGTCCGACAGTGGAGGGAGTAGAAAGGAGGGAAGGTCACGTCTGGTTAGCGATGGCAAACCAGGTAACTGAATGGAGCTCGAAGGGTCATCGATAATTTCTCGAATGGCATCACCATAACCATTGAAGTAATAGTGGAAGATGTCGAAAACTGTGGCTGGTTGGGTCCATAGAAGTGCACATGGGATGTGATGGGCATGAGCAACTTCAGCAACCCATGGTTGAGTCATAGTGTAGACCAAACAAGTTATGGGGTAGCCTTGTTCATCGCTGGCCTTGATGAGCTCCGCTATGGCTTTGGAACTACGGGTTCTGTACTCAAACAGGAAGTGTTGGCTGCCTCCATTTTTGAAACCGTCGTCATAGCCATCGGAGAAGGCAGAGAAGGATAAGCCTTCTGGGATTGTGCTGTTGGATTTGGTCATGCGCCGGTGAGCGGAGAGACTTGTAATAATGGTGACCTTAACACCCATTGCTACGAGCTTCTTGGCTAGCTCAATTGACGGATTGATGGCACCTTGTGCCGGAAAAGTATGAAGGAGAATGTGGCAATCCTTCATAGTGTGTGTGTGTGTGTGAGAGAGAGAGAGAGAGAGAGAGAGAGAGAGATTTGATGGGTTTACTGAATGCAAAAGGTTGTGTTTGTGTTTCACAAATGAAGGGGAAGCTGTGCATGAAAATTGGATGGGCGGTGCAAAAATAGAGATTGAATTTGTGTGTGACAAGTGAAGAGAAAAGCTAGCTGTGTATGGCTTTTTATATAGTGCTTGAGGATTGGAGGTAGAGCTTCATGACGTGTGTGAAGGAGGATCAAGTTGGCTACATGGGTTGTAGTACTGCTTTATCTCTTCATATAGCAAGAGCACTAGAAGAACGGTAGATGAGAGAGACAGTTAGGTATTGTATATATATATTTATACTATGATATACACTGGCTCTGCAACTGTCTCATTAATACGCTCTTAATCATGAAATTTTGCTTTTTGACAAAGGATATGTCTTGTAGCCAAAAATATACATATAATCTCGTGCATGTTATGTTAATCACTTAAAAGCTATATTAACTTTCCTATCACTGATTTTTTTTTTTTTTTTCCCTTCATAAAGTCGGATATTGTTGAACCACAGACCAAAGAAAGCACCAGAAGTGGTAAAAGAATTATCAAACATGAGATTTAATCCTCATCAATTATTTCATACATACCAACTTGTTTGTCTTTTCCAATAAACAAAATTAGATCCTCATCAATTATTTCATACATACCAACTTGTTTGTCTTTTCCAATAAACAAAATTAGATTGATGGAAAATCTACAATGGTGTCAAAGTGTCCAATTTTAAATCCATCTATCAGTCTCCAACGTGATGAAAAAATCAGTGTGTCAAAGTATCGTTATCTTTTCTTACAAATCAATTTTGTCTCTTACCTTTTCATTTGAACTCTCTCTGTATTTAAACAAATATATGGTATGCTAATGAAGCAATCCAAATTACAAACCAACCGCAATGTGCCAAAGTATCATTCTCTTTTCTTGCACGGCAATGTTGTCCTTTACCTCCACATTTGAAATATCCATATACTTATACAAATATATAATTTGAAGATGAAGCCAATCTATACTAAAAAGAAAAATTTACAAATAATAGTGTGCAAGTCTAATAAAGAGGAACTTCCTTCGATAAGTGATGTGGCCTAATAAAAGTTAGCACGTCTCGTCAAGTTCCAAAAACCTGGCTGAAACATATGACCTCGAAATGAAGATCGGATGGATCTCTTCAATCCGAAAACCTGATGGGATTAATGGCTGATTGATTTCATTCACGTTAATACTTGTGGATTTGTTTATGCATAAAGCATGTCTAAGTGAGTTTTGAATACTGGGAAAAATATAAATTGTAGGATTCAGTAGGACTAAGAAGTAACAAGGAGAAGGTCATCCTAGGGAGCAATTGAAGTCCTAGCAATTCAATGGGACCTCATTGAAGTAAGAGTAGTAAATGTCCATAACAGTTGGTGGTTGGATCCAAGGAAGTATTGATGGAAGGCGTTAGTTGCCACTTCTGCTAACCATGAGACAGTGTGGACCACACATGTGAAGGTGTGACCTTCTTCTGCACTCGCATTGATGAGATCAAGACGGCTTGGTAACTATGAATTCAGAGTGATCAGGACATGAAGTTTTTTTTTTTATTTTGTCAACTTTGATGGAGTTTTCGTAGGGATTGAGAGCGGCTGTTTGTGATAACCTTGTGGGGTTGGGGTGGTTTTGTGTACGCGTCAGATGGCGGAGAGGCTAGGGACAATGGTAACATTGACACCCAATGCCGGGATTTTCCTGAACGGTGGTGGTGGTGGTGATTGTGGAAATAGTGAGTTTGAGTACTAGTTAGTGCAAATTACAATAGGGTGTATATGTGAGTTGGGATGTCTTAGAAGTTAGTTATGTGACATCTCGCATCCTTTGGGAGATAGGTGTGAGAGCACTTGTATGTATAAACATCTTCCATAAGTATCTTTAAAAATCTTGAGCATCAATAGCATGCAAAACGGACAATATATACACCAATTGAATCATGTCCTCTTTGATGATATTATAACCGATCTCTAGCCGAAAATGAAAGGGAGTGCAAATGTCCACAGGAATTACTCCACGGACGTCGATCAAATGTTTTATTTAGAAGGATCAAAATCTTATATATAGAAATTACAAAACTGTCTCACTGTGTCCAACTAAGAGAAAAAGTAGAAACATTAGGATACTTTGGAACACTCCTTCACTTTCCACAAACTGTGGCTTTCGAGGTAACAAGGTTATAACTTGTAAAGTTGGAAGTTGGAACACACAGGTCAACAATATGCATCTACTCTCTTAGTCAACATTATTATTTTTTGTTTTTTTTTTTTTCTCCCTTGTTCTTTTCTGTTTTTGTTTTTGTTTAGGTCTCCAACGTGATAATCCTAATAGATACTTCATCATGAAACATTATAGGACTTCATTAAACACTAACAAATTAGTCATTATTCAATGTTTGTTGAAATTATTCAGGGTCGCTTTCTATGATGAATGACACTGTGCAAGTAATCGTCCCAAGTGATAGTTGTTGGTAAAAGTTTTGCATTACTTGCATTGATAACGTGCATTTAAAATTGTTGTTTCTGCTTTTTTCTCATATTTGACGTGACGACTTCCATTATAATTGGTTGTGTCTGTACATTTCTAATGTTGATATTGTGTTATTCGTGTAAGTTTAAGTACTTCTAGTTGCGTAGGCACATAGGCATTTTGTTAATTATCTAGCTAGAATGGTAACGTACTTCAAAACTAATCGCAAACAACAAAGCGTTAAAATAGAAAAACAAGTACTCAACTTACTAGGCTGTGGAGGTCACCCCATTCCTTAAAAAATTTCAGGGGACAAGAAGAACAGTTGAGATGGTGTTTCAGTTTTTGCATAATTATAATTTATGTTTCCATTCCTTTTTGGAATTTACTAGACTGATGGATTTTAAACGTAATAATTAAGGGGGTGTTTGGGAAGCCTTCTGAGAGTTGTTTTGAGTTATTATATTCATTTGGTTAATTTATTTCTTAATCAAGTTTGCGATGCTAAACGTACTTTTAGGTTATTTGGCAAAACTATTAGGTCGCATCTTAGAACACCAGTTTTTGAGTGTGACAAGCAGAGGTCGTTAGTAGGAAAAAAATTAATATTCATGTAGCTGCGTTTCGAACATCGTGAATGATATTAGTTAGCACAAAATGGATAATATCTGTATAGGCAGGCAGGTCTTCACCTGAAAATTTTGCTTGTATAAAATTCCTAGAAAGGTAGAATGTAAAGATAGTGGAGGTATATTATGAGCAAGAAAATAGTGATACTTTTATTGCGTATACTTGATCCGACAAGCCAGATGCTAGATTGAGTTACAAATGCCCTCAACATAGGCAATGTAAATACAATCAAATAAATGAAACAATCAAATGCATAAATTGTTTATTTATTTTACATTCAACATTTTAATTTTCATGAATAAACTTCACTCTAATGATCATCTCCAAGTCCATCCACAAAAGCTTTAAGATTCATATCCATTGCTCCACCATCCTTCATAGCTTCCCCCGCCAGTTCCTTCCATTTCTTCGCATTTCCTCTCATTTCTCTTCCTCTCTCTCCTTCTCCCATCACCATCTCTATACACCTCCTAACCTCCTCCCTCTCCACTATTCCTTCTTCGTTTCCCGCCATTCTCACCCCCGTCTTCCAAACATCTTCAATAAGCTTAGCAATCGTCATTTGATCTGTCATCTGTGGTAACCCCATCACAGGAATTCCATAAACCAAACTCTCCAACGTCGAACTCCACCCACAATGACTCAAAAAACACCCCACAGAAGGGTGCGAAAGAACGTCCACTTGATAACACCACGGCACTATCAATCCTTCTTCTCCCAATTCTTCTAAGCAACTTAATTCACATTTTCCACTCTCATCACCATTCCCTCCTCCTCTTATCACCCACATAAATGGCTTACGGCTTTCCAACAATCCTCGTGCAATCTCCTCCATTTGTCGCTTCGACAACATGGCTATGCTTCCGAATGAGAGATAAACAACAGATGATTCGGGCTTCGAATTTAGCCACTCAACATAACCGTTTGCCTTTTGAAATAGGTCTCCTCTAAAGGAAGATCCAGAGGGAACTACTAACGGTCCTACCGGAACCAAATTGTGTTTCCCAACAGCTCTCAAGGCCTCTGCCTCTATCGCGTCGAATGTGTTCACCAATACTATGGGGTTGGCTTCGCTATCGAGCATGTCTAGCTGCTCTTTAAACTGCGGGAGTGCCCAACTGAACATGTCCTTGTGTGGAGGGACGAAAAACGAGGGAAGGTCACGCCTAGTTAGCAATGGCAAACCTGGCAACTCAATTGAGCTCGAAGGGTTGTTGATAATTTTCGTAATAGCATCACCATATCCATTGAAGTAATGGTAGTAGATGTCGAAAACTGAGGCTGGTTGAATCCATAGAAGAGCCGATGGGATGTGATGGGCACGAGCAATATCAGCAGCCCATGTTTGAAGCATGTTGTACACCAAACAAGTTATCGGTTCGCCACCTTCGTTGCTGGCCTTGATGAGCTCTTCCATGGCTTTGGAACTGCGGGTTCTGAACTCGGACCGGAACTGTACTTGGTTGAGCCCGACTTTGAACCCGTCATCAAAGCCATCGGAGAAGGCAGAGATGGTTAAGCCTTCTGGGATTGGGTTGTCGGATTTAATCATGTGACGGTGAACGGAGAGACTTGTGACAATGGTGACCTTAATCCCCATTCGTACGAGATTATTGGCGAATTGTATCGACGGATTAATGGAGCCTTGTGCGGGAAATGTTAAGAGGAGAATGTGGCAATTCACCATGGTGAAGGAGAATGATGAGACTGTATATATATGTATATATATTGTTTGTATGTATGAAAATGGGATGGGAAATGTAGAACTGAAAATTTTGAGTTGTATGTAGTGAAGGAAAAGCTTTGCTTACTGTGTGTATTAGAAATGGGTTGGCGTGTGGGAGTTTATATAAGTGTTAAGGAATAGGGCTAGACCTGCATGACTTTTCTTGGTTTGTATTTGTGTCTATTTTGGCTTCAAATTTTCATTGGTACTAGTTTGACATGACAACATTTTTGTCTTAATGGTTTTGCAAATTCTTTGTGTTCAGGCACTTCCTAGACATGCGGACATTTTGAATATTGGTTTAATAAATTCTTCTTTGAAGTTTATGTTGAATACTTGTGTTTTTTATTCCTAACATGGCAACATTCTGAGGTAATACATCAAAACTTGGTCATGGTGGTCAAATCATACAGAGCTTTGACCCTCAGGCCTCAGCAATTGATTTTAGTTTTTTATTTTCCATGGGTGTTTGAACATATTGATTAGATACTAATTTGAAAAGTCCTAGACTTGACACCACTGCGTTATTGGTATGATTAATTATTCTTTTGATCAAGCATATGTTTAATACTTCTTCCGCCCCAAATTTTAAAATTTTTTTGGAAAATTTAATTTTTTAAGATGATAATTTTTATTATAGTGTTAGTGAATAAAATATCAAATTTATTCATGGTCTCATTATAGTAATGTGATGGTTTATAATGTATATATTTTATTACTTTAATGCTTGAAGGTTAAATTTATAAATTGATCAAATAAAGTGCTTTGAATTTTCAAAAATGAATACTTATTTTAAAACGGTGAAAAGAAAAAAAAAGAACATTTATTTTGGGACGGAGGAGTAATATTATATTTGTGATGTATAAGATTGCGATCTTTCCCTGGAATACATCAAAAAGTTGATGTTAGAGAGTTTTGAACGTGGACCATTTAAGGTAGACATTTTGACTATTTAGTACTAGTCGTAGGTTGAACTTTTATCCTTGGAATTCTAGGGACGAAATGTTCAAATGATTTGGGGTAGTAGAAACGACAATTATGAGATTTTACTGACACGAATTTTGCCGATTCATCACAAATATATACTAACTCGTGTATATATATAATTGTTCGTTGTATTGATTAATTTGTAATGTTGTACCACACCAATATTTATTTGAAATATTATTTGAGCTCATTATATCGTTACTGTGACAAAACATGATATTTCCTTTGTCCCAAAATAAATGTCCGCATTTGACTTTTTAAATTTTTTTGAGGTATTTTGTATTTCCAAATTTGCCCCATGAACTATAATATAGTTTTAGATTTTAGTGGGGCTCATTGTTTTTTGAAGTTAATGAAGAGTGATAAGTTGGGAAAGTATGTGATTATATTGCATTGAGCTTTGAAACTGGACACTTATTTTGGGACGGATAAAGTTATGAAAGTGGACACTTATTTTGGGACGGAGGGAGTATATAGATATAAACCAGATATCTCTATGTGTTTGGGTACGTGTAGAGGATGTGAAATGTTGTTTTTAGTTTGTATTCATATATGTAGGCGTGCTCAAACGTTTTTGGTTAAACCGGAGTTCCAACACTTGCCTATTACTTTTGATGATGCAAGAAATATATCCCGACCCGGAACGACATCGCAACCACCTGGAGGGTGCAAGGCACCGATGTGGTACCGGCCTAAGAGGCTCCGACGATCAAGTTAGTAAATTGATCGGGGAAGGAATCAAGAAAGAGAAGTTTAATGGTGTGCAATTATTGCGTACCTGTTAGGTTGACCGTCACCTCCTTTTATAGGGCTTTTGGGGCGTGGTGCCCAAGTCATGGGAACTACCTCCCAGATAAGGATTAACAATATGTCAATCTTTATCGTGGGTTCTCCTTTATCTCGATTCGGGTTTATTGTTACCCATTGGGATACGATCTCTATCAGTTGCCCCCTATTCCCATGCTAGCTTGCCTTGGGAACACAATAGAATTTTGTCCCATTTTGAACGAACTCCCTGCAAGTTGTGTGAATTGCCTTACAAGGAGCTTACGTTATTGCTACAAGGAGCTAATGTCATTCCATCCTAGAAAATACAGGGAAAGCGCAGGAAGCGCATGTTTATAAACAACATGAAGCTAGGAAGCATAAGCTTTATATATACAGGCAACATGAAGCTTACGTAGTCCCCCTTTAAGTCACACATGTGTCATGGATGAGTGCGTGGATAAGATAAGACACTTGTCGCGCACCGATTGGATACAAGGATTACGAAATCATATATATGTCTATTATCTTGTAGGGAGAAACAACTATATAAACACCTGCTTCAAGCATATCCAAGTATCCTTTGCTCCACCACCTGCATCTTTTTCTCTTGCTCCACACCTGTACCTCATTCTCTTTCATTTTGATGTCGGAATATGTTCCCCCTCCTTTGGCATCTATAGCCTCCAAAGTTAGTGATGCGGATATTAATGCATTCCGCTATTCTTATTCCATTCCTTTGACTTTCATTCTCCGCGCCCCTTATCCGAATGAGCGAGCTAACTCAGGGAAAGATGTTGAAGCATGCTTCTATGAATAGGCCTTCGCGATAGGCTTGTGTTTTCCCTTGCTGAAATTCATCAAGGATTTCCTTTTGTTCTCTGGCGTGGCTTATTCTCAACTTACCCTTAATGTATGGAGGATACTATTTTTTTGCCTGCTCCTTTGGCATTCATGCGGGAACAAGGTACTTTTCCTTATTGAGTTCTTGAAGTTTTTCATAATACAGATGAACAATCATTGGATAAAGCTTACTCCCTTCTCTAACCAATGTATCTTGATACCACAAGGTAATGCCAGAGGTTGGGCAAAGAAATACTTTTTTGCGTCAGGTACTGGATGGGAGTTCAATCCCGGAGATCCAATAGGACAAGAACCATACATCCCCCATAAGTGGGGCTCCCTTCGTCGACAAGGTAATACTTGTTCTTGACCCATTTGTATACATATATTTATATATGGACACATTTTTCCTTTTTTCACTCTGCATCTCCTACGCAGCTGTTAGGGCTCCTCCTCTAGTATCTTCTTATGAGACAACTAGATTTCAAGTAGCTATGCAATATGAAAATAAGGAGGACCTCCTGTAGCTAGACAACCTGGCTCAGTTTTGCCTTCTTTTAAATGGTGGTGATGCTCCGTACATTCCTGTGCCCGTGGCACCCCTTGCACCCGTAGCACCTGCATTCATGGCACCCTTTGCACTCGTAGTACCTCCAGCGCAGGGTATGTAGTATTCTGTATTTATTCTCTACTGGTTCAGTAGAACATTCGTAACTTATTTTCTTTGTGTTCACAGGTACAGGTGACACGGTACAAGACTTGGCCCAATACCTATCAATGACGATAAAGAAAAATCCTGGGGACAACTCCAGGTCAAAGAAGCGTCATGGGAACCCCTCCGGGAACATCTCTCATTCCATCACTCCAGGGTCGATCAATCGTGCTTTGTGTTACAGGCGGTGGCTTGTCATCATCCTCTCTTTGTGGATTAGGCGTTCCTTCTCCAGTAGTGCCTAACCAGACCACGCCCCCAATCGGCGCGCCCCTGGGTTTTGTGACACCGTTTGGTTCCCCAATAGGGCCAGGAGGCGGTTTTGGGGCAGGGAGCTCTTTTGTGCCTCCGAGTACAAGAACTTTATTTTCCGACTGGAATGTCTCCAATGACCGGTTAAGCCAAACAATCATGCAAGAAGATCTTGGTTATCTTAGTTAAAGGGGATCAAGGCTTGATAAGGGTCGAGGCTTTATGCAAGGGATTGGTCGAGTAAAGAGCTTCCCTTAACCTCACTTTTTATTTATTTACTTTTTGTTGACCCATGTCTAAATTTTCTCCTTTTTCAACCAGAGCCTCACCTTTTACACTGATATGTACAATGAGTTGGGGAATACTGAGAATTTACTGGCTCAGGAGACTGCAAAGCACGAGAAAGAAGTCATGTTGCTTCAGGAGTCCTGTCGTGGCTTTGAGAGGGGGGCTCAGGTCGAGATATCCCATAGAGAGGCAACATAAAATGAAAGAGACGCCTTGCAGACCAGGGTTGATTCGTTGTCTACAAGCCTCGAGGGTACTTGTCTGAACGCTCATCAAGACTTCCTGGAATCCCCAGAGTGCGGTATTGTCAGAGCTGAAGCCTACCTGGGGGGTTTCAATTGCTTTAAAGGGCAAGCAATGGCCCAATTTCCCATTGCAACTTCTCGAATGTTGCTTTGATGCCTCCTATTGTGGATGAGGTGGATGAGGAGGATGAGGATGAGGATGATGATGATGAGTAAACTGCAGACTTGGTAAAAATGGCGGTTACTCCTATTCTCTATAACAATCTACTTTGTTGTTGAATTTTCGGATATAGTCTTTATATTGAACTACTATGTTGTTTGAACTTTCGGATGTAGTTCTTGTTTGGTTTATAAACTTCATGTATTTATGTACTGAATGTAGCTTTGGCTATGTAATGAACTATATTCCCTTGGGTATTACATGTAGTCTTTGATCATGTAATGAAGTATTTGAACTTTGCGTGAACCAAGTTGGATATTTTTGCTTATTTACCCTTCTGATGCAATGTTTTACCCAGGCTTCACTCAGCCCGCCCCTCTCATTGAGAATAACATTTTGATGAAGAGGGACTAATATAGTTTTGGCTTCATTCAACCTTAATTTCTTAGGCGACCCCCGCTTGTTGGGGGTGTAATTATTATCTCGGGTTTTACTCAGCCCGCCCTTTTAAGAAGGGACCTGTATTTCAGGTGTAATGTCGGAATTTTGAGTTTAATATTGTTTATTTATACAATATTTTTCTCAAGCGATTTATCAAAAATCATGAGTTCATGTAGAAGAACGAATGACAACAACTTTTATTGAAACTTACAGTTTAAACTGCTTTTTAAGATGCTGAAGAATCTGAACTAAACATGGATCTAAAATGACAAGAATGAAAAAATAATCTATGAAATGAAGTACTAGTACCTAGTAAACTATGTAGACTTTTACTGGCAATACTTTTTTAGATGTTCTGCATTCCATGGATGAGGAAGTTGCCTCCCTGCTTCTGTCTCCAACCAGTAGATACCCTGCCTCTGGCTTCCAGCGACTCTATAGGGGCCCTCCCAGTTGGGGGCTAGCTTTCCCATTTTCTTGATTTTCGGATTAGATGATGGTTACAGAACTTTTTTTAACACTAGGTCCCCTGGCTGGAATCTCCTTTGCTTCACTCGAGCATTGTAGTACCGGGTCATGGCTTGCTGGTATGCTATAGTCCTCATTTGAGCCTGCTCCCTATTTTATTCGAGAAAATCCAAGATGACCGCAAGCCCCTCGTTATTATGGTCTGAGTTAAAATGACTAGTCCTGAAACTTTCTATCTTAGTCTCTATGGGAACCACTGCTTCACTCCCAAAGGCAAAAATAAATGGTGTTTCTTCCGTTGGTGTCTTTGTTGTAGTTCGGTAGGCCCAGAGTATGCCAGGCAACTCCTCTAGCCATAATCCCTTTGCCTTCTCAAGGCGCTTTTTAATCATACCAAGCAGGGTTCTGTTAGCTACCCCTACCTGACCATTTGCCTATGGATTAGCTGGGGATGAGAAGTGATTATTGATTCCCAAGTTGACACAAAATTCTTGAAATTCTGAGGCCTCAAACTGCTTTTCGTTGTCTGTGACAATGACTCGTGGTACCCTGAACCTGCACAATATCAACTTCCAGGTGAAGTTCTTAATATTGACTGCTGTAATTTTGGCCAGTGGCATTGCTTCCACCCATTTGGTAAAATAGTCTATCACAACCATTGCGAACTTTACCTGCCCTTTACCCTTATGTAGATGGCCGATCAAGTCCATCCCCATTGACTAAAGGGTCAGGGACTTGCAATGGGTGTCAACTCTTCGAGAGGTTGTCTAGGAATATTCGTAAATCGCTGACACTTGTCGCATTTATTCACAAAGTCTTTTGAATCTTGATGCACGGTCTGCCAGTAGTACCCTTGCCACATTGCCTTATACGCAAGTGACCTGCCCTCAGCATGATTTTCGCACCCCCCTCATGTATGTCCTTCATGATTTGACGTGTTTCTGTTGTTGATACGCATCTCAGGTAGGGCATAGAAAATCTTCTTTTATATAACACCCCATTTATGAGCGTATATCGGCTGGCTCGAATTCGAATCTTGTGAGCTTCCATTCAGTCATCGGGAAGCTCCCCATCCTCGATGTATTTGATGATTGACAAGGCCCACTTGAACCCTTCGACTAGTTGCATTACCATTCGTGACCCTTGTGAGATACTAGGGTTCTTCAGGTGTTCTACCAAGGTTGATCATTCCCTCCCTGGCCAACTGCACTTGGTCAAGTTCTTGCCTAAAAGTCGAGTTCTTGACTCATGTTCCAATGAAACTCCATTGCGTCCTCATGGCGTCTTCATGGTGCCCCATTCCCACTAACTTTGGCGCTATGTTGAGTGCCTTGGCACCACTTTGGGCAGGTCGAGTTCTCGACCTATGGGCGAGTACTCGACCAAACAAAAAATGCGTCTATTTATTTCTTTAGTTGTTTCATTGCATTGTACCGTTTCCTTCCAACTTCACATCACTTCTCTTGTGTTTGTGGCTACTGAAGAAGCTTGTTGATGTCTATTTATGTTTTTGCTTGGCCACGACAACTTTCATAACTCTACCCAAGCTCACAACACTCAACATGATTACAGACTAGAACATACCAAAAACTAACAAATGCACTTACAGTTAGCATTATATCAGCACTCATTTCTGTTTGCACATAGCCTTGTATGAAGATGTTGTGGCCTGTCAATTTGGTTTGAAGACCTGAGGTCCAGAAAACACTAAAAACGTTTAAGTTCACTATCACTACTACGTGGACTTGTGTTGCAATTGTCCCTACTCCTATGTGGTCCTATTATATATAAACACACACATATATATATATATATATATATATATATATATATATCCCAAAATACAATTCTAATGCCATTCAATTGAAAAGAAAATCCATCCACACCAATCAAGTTTCACCATTTAATGTGATTGCCATATAGCAAAATCATTTTTTATATCAGAGACTTTTTTAACTCTCAGCTACCTTTGAACTGAAACAATATGGTAAAACATGTGGCTTTGTGTCATGAAAAGGACTTCTGCTTAATCTTTGCCAAGTGGAAATTCACATTCCTAAATTCCTAATGCATGAAATGATAAAAAAGAGATGAGAAGAGTGGTAGATGAGAGACTGTTTGTTATAAGTTGCAATACGATTGACATTGGATTTGTCATATGTATATGCACTATAAATCACTTCAATATCTTCCTATACAACGAGTCTCATGATTTTAACCCAAAGAGTAAATAAAAAACTGAATAAGGACAATACTCCTCCCGAAAAGGATGAAGTTCGTTTTTTCCCACTATGTAGTCCAATACAATATGGAATCGATGCCTATTCCTCTATTTATGAATCTAATGCACGTAGTCACGCTTACATATTATACATGATCACATCAGCGAGAAGGATTATCTTAATCTAGCCCAAAGGATTCAACTATTGTTCGGAAAAAAAATTGAAAAATTGATTATTTAATCATCAACAAAGTTCAACCTACAAAACAAAATTTTAATTTGCGATCTCACGCGCAAAAGCTTGAAGATTCAAGTCCGATGACCCACCTTCCTTCACGGCTTCCCTTGCCAATTCCTTCCATTTCTTGGCATTTCCTCTCATTTCTTTCGCCTTTTCTCCGTCCCCAATCACCATTTCTGTGCTTGCAGCTAGTTTAATGTTGCATACTTCAATTATAGTTGTTTGGCTGGTTAGTTTCTATATATATATACACACACATATAGTTAGGTTGGTCGGCTGATGTCTATGTCATGTTGGTTGGCTTTTGTCTATGTCATGTTGGTTGGCTTCTTTGTTTCTTTCATGTGGCCTTCTATTATTGTGGATCTCCCTCTTTTGGACATTTGTTCTAAGGGTATGCTTAATTTATTATTATTATTTTTTTCTGGTAACCGGGTGGATCCGGGTCAGCTTACGCGCACCTCGATTAATCTCCGACGCCCTGAAGTTAACGACCAGGTAAACCTCCAGTGGCCCAAACAGAAACGTAGTTGGAAGGATCCAGGGCCCTGAAGTTAACGACCGGGTAAACCTCCAGTGGCCCAAACAGAAACGTAGTTGGAAGGATTTGAACCTAAGACCTCATGGTAAAGGACCCAAGAACTCTTCCATCTCACTCACGCATTCGGGTTGGTATACCTAATTTTGTGTACTAATTCCTTATTATATTAATATAATGTACTTTTTACCCCTTCAAAAAGGTGTTCAGCTAGAGATTCAAAATATAACAAAAATAAATGTTAATCAGTTTTTCGTCAACGGAGGGAATTCACCATATATAATGGTGAAAAATATTGCTTTCGACGAAGAGATGAAAAAAAATTCGGATAATGGAGTGTCTGGACTGCATGCGCTCCAACTATTTATGACATCTGTGCAAAGTGACTCCTACGTAATTTTAAGTGGAAATCAAATATGAAATCTGATACTTTTTTATACACCTTACAAAAAAATTCTTGGCCAATTATTCGGGTTTGGCCGAAGAAATTATTAGTTTATTGCAATTAAACGACAGATCACCCAGAAATGTTAGCGTTATATCAGCACTCACTTCTGTTGGCACGTAGACTTGATGAAAATGTTGTGGCCTGTCAATTTGGTTTGAAGATCTGAGGTTCTGAAAACGTATAAGTTCATTATCACTACTGCGTGGAGTTGTGTTGCAATTGTCCCTACTCCTATGTGGTCCTATTATATATAAACATATATATATGTATTATGCCAAAAAACAATTCTAATACCATTCTAACACTCGATTATGTATATAGTAATGGTCTCCAGTCACATTTGCCAAAACAAAAAAAAAAAAAATCCATCCACACCAATGTATTGTGTCATGAAATGGACATCTGCTAAGAACAATACTCCTCCCAAATATGATGAAGTTTATACAATATGAAATTGATGTCTATTCCCCTATTTATGAATTTAATGAACATAATCATGTATACATATTGTATATATTGGCGGAATGACGAAATTCAAGCACCCAAATATTGTTTGAAACAAAAAAATGTGAACACTTAATCATCAACAAAGTTCAATCTACAGAATAAACTTTCAATTTCCGATCTCACTCACAAAAGCTTGAAGATTCAAGTCCGATGACCCACCTTCCTTCACAGCTTCCCTTGCCAATTCCTTCCATTTCTTGGCATTTCCTCTCACTTCTTTGGCTTTTTCTCCGTCCCCAATCACCATTTCTATGCACCTCTCGAACTCCTCCCTCTCAGCTATTCCTTCCTCATTTACCCTCACCCTCACTCCCATCCCCCAAACATCAGTGATCAGCTTTGCATTAGTCGCCTGATCCGCCCTCTGCGGAAACGCCACCATTGGCACCCCACAAGCCAAGCTCTCCAACGTCGAATTCCACCCACAATGCGTCACGAAACACCCCAACGACGGGTGTGACAGAACCTCCACTTGACTACACCATGGCACTATCATCCCCTGCTTCCTCAATTCCTCCATTAAAACAACAACTTCATTTTCGACACTCACACCGTATTGATCAGTTTCTCGTACCACCCACAAGAATGCTCTTCCACTTCCCAACAGCCCATATGCCATTTCCTCCATTTGCTTCTTCGATAACACGGAAATGCTCCCAAATGACAGATATACAACAGAGGACTCTGCTTTGGAGTTCAACCAATCTATATAGTCTCTAGATTTCTGAAACATATCACCTCCGAATGAAGTATCAGACGGATCTTTCCCATCCAAAAACGCCGATGGGATCAACGGCCCAATTGGGATCATGTTGAGCTTCTCTATAGCTCTTAGTGCCTCAATTTCCAACCCGTCCAATGTGTTTACTAGTACTTGCGGATTTGTTTCGGATTCTAGCATGTCTATGTGCTTTTTGAATTCCAACAGTGCAACATCGTTGATGTCTGAGGAGAGTACGAAGGAAGGGAGGTCATGGACAGTGAGCAACGGAAGTCCGGGTACTTCAATGGGGCGAAAAGGGTCAGAGATACATTTGGTTATGACATGTGAATAGCCATTGAAGTAATAGTAGAAAATGTCCAAAAGAGCGGCCGGTTGGATCCAGAGAAGTGTGGATGGGATGTGAGTTTCATGTGCTACCTGTGCGACCCATGGGATGAATGTGGTGTAGACCACATGGTTAAATGGGGAGCCTTCGTCTGCGGTGGCATTGATGTGGTTGAGGAGAGCTCGGGAACCATGGTTGCAGAATGAGGAAATGAATGCTTGGATTTCGTGAGGTTTGAAGCCGTTGTCATAGCCATCGGAGATGGGGAAGAGGGTTAGGCCTAGTGGGGTTGGAGTGGCTTGGTTCATGCGGTTGATGGCGGAGAGACTAGTGGCAAAGGTGACTCTGATACCACTTGTCACGAGGCGCTTGGCGAATTGGAGGGACGGGTTGATGTGGCCTTGTCCCGGGAATGTTACAAGGAGAATGTGACGGTTATCCATACCGCTGCTGGTGGTGGTGGTGGTGGTGAAACTAGTCAATGAAGATTGCAAAGGCTGTGTTGGTGAGTTTAGAGTTACGAGTGAACTGATGGGTATGTATAGAGTTACATGGTCAATTGCAGGTAGTTTTCGGTGAACGCATTATTTATTTTGCATTACTGTCTAAGGTTTGTAAAGTGTTGTAATGACACTGTTTTTAAGGCATAAAATAATTTTAGTGTCCTTAATTAATTTAATTTCTATATGAAATTTCTAAGTTACCCTTATACCTAAACCTTACACTTTACCTATTACACCAACTACTCTTATCATCACACTCTTATTATTAAAAATTCTACAATAAATAAATAAGATATACAATATATATAATTTTATTTTAAACATAAAAATTTAAAAACATCAAAAATATTTCAAAAAATATATTTAAAAGTAAATTGTACCACTAAAATTTCATCAATAATAATACTAAGAAAATTCTATTATTTAATTATTGTTCTTGATTTTTATTATATTATTATATAAATATTTCTCAAAAAATTAAAGGGTTACATCTAATAATCATTATAGGTATTACATATCTAATAAAATATATATAAATTTTTATGTACGAATAGAAAAAAATTATATATTTTATACTATTGCCAATCAATAATATTAATAAATTTTGATAATATAATGGTAGAATTTCTTAGATATATAATACCTATAATGGAATATCTTATTTAGATATGTAATACCAAATAAAACCTCATTCCATTATGAAATTTGATAACATAATGGTAGAATTTCTTAGATATGTAATACCTACAATGGGTAATGTGTAAGATATTTTAAATAAAATATTCCATTATATCACCAATTTTCATTTAAATTATTGATTGAGAATAGTATAAATAAATAAATATATATATTTTTCATACATAAAAAATAATATATATTTTATTAGATATGTAATACCTATAATGGTTTTAGATATAACTCTTTAATATTTTTTGAGAAATATTTATATTGTAATATATTAAAAATTAAGAGCAGTAATTAAATAATGTAATTTTCTTAATATTATTATTGATAAAAAAAATTTAGTGGTAGAATTTACCTTTAAATGTAATTTTCAAAATATTTTTGATATTTTTTAATTTTATATTTAAAATAAAATTATATATATTGTATGTCTTAGTAGTATTTATTTGTTGTAAATTATTTAATAATAAGAGTATAATGATTAGGGTGGTTGGTTTAATGAGTAAAGTGTAGGATTTAGGCATGAGAATAACTTAGGTTGTGTTTGGTAACGGTGCGGTGCGGTGTTAGTTTTTGGTTTTGGTTTGGGTTGGGTTGGATTTGGTTTGGTGTGGTTTTATTTTTATTCCAAACCATGTTTGGTGCATATGGTTTTGGTGTGAGAAAAAGTGATGCTAAAAAACCAAACCATGTTTGGTAGAGTTGGTATGAGTTGAAATTCTGAAACCAAACCATGTTTGGTAACTTGGAATGGTTTCACATTTTATTTATAAATATTAAAATATATTTAATATTAATATTAATATATTAATTTTTAGGAAAGATAATAAAACTATAATATTAAAATATATTAAATTTCAAAAATTATATTTTAATATTAAAATATTAATAATATATTAATTTTTAGGAAAGATAATAAAACTATAATATTAAAATATATTAAATTTTTAAAATTATATTTTAATATTAATATATTTCCATATATATTTTTATATTAATATAAATATATTAATATTGTGCAACTATTTGGTTTTGGTTTGGGGTGAGATGGTGCAACCATTTGGTTTTGGTTTGGGCTGCTACAATACCGCACCACCAAAAACCATCTCATTAGATGGTTCCAAAATCATGGGTTAGTACCATCATTTGGTACCATTGGTTTGGTACTGTTGAACCAACACCAATCCTAACAAACATGGGTTGGTACCACCATTTCGTACCAAAACCAAAAAACTGGTACCAAAACCAATTACAAAACAGGGCCTTAGAGATTTCACATAAAAATTAAATTAATCAAGGGCACTAAAGTCATTTTATGTCTCCAAGGGGTGTTACTGCAACACTTTACAAATCTTAGGGAGTGTCAATGCAAAATAGTTCGTTGACCAACATCTACCTACAATTGATCAATACTTCAGGGATGTCAATACAAATTACCCTATTCTAATTCACGAGGCAAAATATTATGTAGACCAGTCAAGTTATAAATGAGCTCCATAATATATCTGCCAATCTTACAAGTTGTAACATATGAATTTAACAAAAAAATTGTGTTCTTCATCATCAAATTACTATTATATATCATAATCATACTTGATGTTTTTTATTTCTATAATTTTTTATTGTGTAGGCCATGGATCATGCAAGCTTCCAAGCGTGACTCTCTGAAGATGTATCTGCAATATTTGAAAGAAGATGGCCTGCAATTTAGATTACTTGTAACCTATAAGTGGGGATATTTCAATATTTATTTATTTATTATTATTTTTTTTTTCCGGTAACTGGGGTGATTCAGGCTAGCTTACGCGTATCTCGACTAATCCTCCGGGCCCTGAAGTTAACGACCGGGTAAACCTCCAGTGGCCCAAACAGAAACGTAGTTGAGAGGATTTGAACCTAGGACCTCATGGTGAAGGACCCAAAAACTCTTTCATCCCACCCACCGTCCGAATTTTCAATGAAATAATTTGTTCCTAAAAGATTCTATTCTTATCTTGCAAATGTTTATTCATTCTTACTGACTTGAAGTTGCATCGAGAGTGATATATATATATATATATATTGATTGTAACTAGTGCATGACGTTTATGGTGACAAATTTGAAGTTCATCTCTGAAACTTACGTAAAGAACTTTTGCTAAACTTTAGAAGTGATATGTTGATAATGTATAAATTAAATGAAACGGCCTCATATAGAAGGAAACATGATTAGAATTGAATGGTAGATATATGAGAGACAGGTTGTTATGAATTTTAGTACCATTCACATGGGATTTGTCACTGTCTATGTATATATGTAAGTTCATTGACTCGTTTGGATTGACTTTTCAAATGTTGTTTTTTTTGCTTTTGGCTTCCTAAAGGAAAACGTTGTTTTGAACAGTATTTAACAAATGTTTTAGAAGAACTTCTGGACTTTGGAAGAGCGTTTTAATAAAGTTGGGGTACCAATTTCTCAAAACAGCTTTTGCTTATCTTTTTCTTTTGAGAAAAGTCAGAAACAGAAGTTATGTCAAATAGGATCTTAGAATGAACTCCTTGTAACTCTTCTGTCACTAATTTTGCTTTTGCTTTTTGTTCTTATACTCAAATATCATATCTTCACCTATATATATCACTAATTTTTGAGTCTAAATGACTTTAATTCAATTTTCTCTCGGCAGAAATATAGCCACATACCTCCCCAAAAGAAAGTAATATATATATATATATATATATATATAGCCAGATGTTTGTGATACTTTTCTTGTTGGGAAAAAGCCAATATTCTCATGGAATTTGTACTACTATGTAACATCCCTCAACAGAAACCAATGGCCTTGTGGTCTAATGATATTTCCATTCCTCCAAAAAATTGGGAGATATTTGGGGTTCGAGCCTTATAAGTCTAATGGTATGCAACATCGTTGATGTCTGAGGGGAGTACGAAGGAAGGGAGGTCATGGACAGTGAACAACGGAAGTCCGGGTACTTCAATGGGGCGAAAAGGGTCAGAGATACATTTGGTTATGACATGTGAATAACCATTGAAGTAATAGTAGAAAATGTCCAAAAGAGCGGCCGGTTGGATCCAGAGAAGTGTGGATGGGATATGGTGTGCTACTTGTGTGACCCATGGGATGAATGTGGCGTAGACCACATGGTTAAATGGGGAGCCTTCTTCTGCGGTGGCATTGATGTGGTTGAGGAAAGCTTGGGAACCATGGATGCAGAGTGAGGAAATGAATGCTTGGATTTCGTGAGGTTTGAAGCAGCTGTCATAGACATCGGAGATGGGGAAGAGGGTTAGGCCTAGTGGGGTTGGAGTTGTTAGGGTTTTTACACCCACCCAAGAACACTGTTAGAAGTCGTGTGTACCTGCAAATCAGAATACACACATAAACACACACCAAACAATGGACACAAATATTTATAGTGGTTCGGCCAAAATAAGCCTACGTCCATTGAGAGCACCGTTTCACTATCGATCAAAGAGAGGATTACAAGGAGTTGATCAGCAGATCAAAGACACGCACACACATAGTGTATATTCACGCTTGTATCACAAGAATAGTATAAGCTTATACTATCAAAATAGTATAAGCTTATACTATTCCTAACTCTCATAAAGAAGAATACTAGTTGTATCTCTTTTATTCACTCTCTCTATTTGTGCACACAATATAATAGGAGATGCCCTATATTTATAGGGAATGATATAGAGGTGGTTTTCCTTTTAGTCAATGTGGGACAACTATCAATACAAAGTAGTCACCCTTTATATATAATAGTTTCCCACTTGACGACTTTGCCACCATCAATCAACTCCATCAATGATCAGTGCAGTACGGTGCCCTCATTTTTGTCTTCAAGCTTTAAGACCCACTGAAGTTGCACACAACTTCAATTTCTTTGTTGTCACCACTTTGGTCAACATGTCGGCCGGATTCTTGCTTCTTTGAATCTTCTTAAGAGTCAAAACTTCATCCTCTAATAGAGATATAATGAAGTGATAACGAAGATCTATAAGCTTCGTCCTCGAATGAAATGCTGAATTATTCACCAGATGTATGACACTCTGACTGTCACTGTGCAAAACACTTTTCTCTTGCTCAAATCCTAACTCTGCCAACAATCCTATAACCAAATCATTTTTTGCAAGCTTCTGTAGTAGATAACGCAACGATCTTATGTAACTGCGAAATCCAACTGACTGTTGTAGTACCTATTGTAAAGACATAACTAGTAGTGCTTCTTCTGCGGTATATCTCACCTGCAAAATCTGAATCTACATAGCCATGTAAATTCACTTCACATTTTCCAAAACAAAGGCATCTGTCTATGGTACCTCGTAGATATTGCAATATCCACTTCACTACTTTCCAGTGAGTCTTCCCTGGATTGGACATGAACCTGCTAACTGCTCCCACTGCATATGCAATATCTGGTCTCGTACAACCATCGCATACATCAAACTACCAATGGCTGAAGCGTATGGAACACTGGCCATGTTGTCCCTCTCTGCTTTTGATTTGGGAGACTGCTCTTTGGATAATCGAAAGTGACTAGCCAAAGGTGTGCTAACCGGCTTAGCATCACTCATATTGAACCTCTTCAGAACCCGTTCAAAGTAGTCAGCTTGAGACAACTGCAAAGTACCCTTCTGTTTGTCTCTGTTGATTCTCATACCAAGAATCTGCCTCGTTGCACCTAAGTCCTTTATCTCGAACTCATTTTCCAACTGCTTCTTCAACTTGTTGATTTTTGCAAAATCAGATCCAGCTACTAACATGTCATCAACATAAAGTAGGAGGATGATGTAACTTGTGTCAAACCTCTTGAAGTAGCAACAATGGTCAGTGTTGCACTTGTTGTAACCATGTCTCTGCATAAATCCATCGAACTTCTTGTACCACTATCTTGGAGCTTGTTTCAAACCATACAAGCTCTTTTCCAACTTACACACAAGTTTTTCTTTACCTTTCACTGAGAAACCTTCCGGCTGGTGCATATAAATTTCCTCATTTAGGTCACCATGGAGGAAAACAGTTTTGACATCTAACTACTTTAGGTGTAAACCCTCTGCTGCAACAATGCTAAGAACTGAACGAATGGTATTCAGTTTCACAACCGAAAAAAATATGTCGGTGTAGTCGATTCCCGATTTCGGCTAAAATCCTTTTACTACGAGTCTCGCCTCGTACCTCTTAGAACCATCATGTTCTTCTTTGACCCTGTAGACCCATTTGTTTTGGAGAGTTTTATTTCCTACCGGTAGCTTGGTTAGCTTCCATGTCTTGTTGGAGATAAGAGACTTCATCTTATCTTCCATTGCAAGCTCCCACTGGCTCGCATCTGCTGCACTGTATACTTCATCATAGTATTCTGGTTCACCTCCATCTGTGAGCAACAAGTAATTCATGTATCTCTTATTCAGCACATGCGGCCGTGAAGTCCTCTTAAGTACAGGAATAAGAGTCAGACACTGCAGTGTATCATCCTGTTGAGTAGTGTCATCTTCAATCTATTCTTCTGACTTAATACTCTCACTGTTTTGAACATCATCTAACTCAACACACACAGGATCACTCTATGTTGTAGGCTCTGAGGTAGTTACGTGCCTATCCTTGTACATCACATTTTCATTGAACACTACATCTCTGCTTCAGACCACCTTTCGGTTATGATCATCCCACATGTGGTGGCCATACTTATCACCGCCGTAGCCAATGAAAGTACACTTTTGTGACTTGGGATCAAGCTTATCCCTCACATTATCACTAACATGTACATATGCAACACAACCAAAAACTTTTAAATGTGAAGTATTACCTCTTTACCGCTTCATACCTCTTCTGGTATTAAGTGCTCCAATGGTAGTGATGGACCTCGGTTGATTAGATACGCTGTTATACTGACTGCTTCTACCCAGAACTATTTCGGCAACCCTGCCTGAATGCCTATGCTTTTAGCTCTCTCAGTAATGTCCGGTTCATACGTTCTGCTATGCCATTTTGTTGTGGTATACGTGGAACAGTCTTCTCTAATCTGATACCGTTCTCATAGCAAACATTTTTGTACCCGGTGTCCTGATATTCTCCACCATTGTCGGATTTTAACCTCTTTATCTTCAAACCCGTCTCATTCTCTATCATAGCCTTCCATTTCTTGAACGTGTCGTACACCTCAAATATATGTTTCAAGAAATAAACCCATACCTTCCTGGAATGGTCATCGATGAAGATGACGAAATAGGAATTTTTGCCAATAGATGAGACATTTGATGGCCCCCAGACATCAGTGTGAACTAGCTCAAGCTTCTCCTTTCTGAGATCTCTTCCGCTTTTCTGAAAACTAACTCTCTTTTGCTTACCGAATTCACAATCCTCATAGAAATCGATATCAATCGAATTTAAAGGCCTGGTAGCTTTCCCTTTGCGAGCATAACTTTGAGCCCTTTTTCACTCATGTGACCTAGCCTCTGGTGCCATAAATTGTGAACCTCATTGCTTTTGGCAACTGCTATCAACGTGTTAGCTTTGGTGGTAGTGTACAGTGTACCGCTCTTATTTCCTCGTGCTATAGTCATAGCCCTTCTGGAAACTTTTCACTCTCCTTCATTAAAAGTGGTCACATAACCTTCACTCACCAACTGACCTACTGAGATCAGGTTTTTCCTCAAGTTTGAAATGTGTCTAATATCCTTCAACTTCCATATCGATCCATTGAGTCTGATATGTACTTCACCCTTGCCAACTACACTACATGGATGATCATCATCTAGATAAACCTTGCCAAGGTTTCTAGGTGTATAGCTCTCGAAGAGCTCTTGACTTGAGGTGATATGGAATGATGCTCTAGAGTTCAAGACCCAAAACTCTACTTTGCTCTCCAAAGAGCATATCAACGCATCATCAGCTTCTTCTAAGATAATGTTTGCCTTAGTCTTGTTCTTCGCTACCTTCTGCGGGGATCTGCATTGGTTCTTGAGGTGACCAGTCTTGCCGCAATTCCAACACTCAATTTCTTTGAAATTTTTGGGACCTCGAGACTGTGATCTTCCATATGGTCTTCCCTGTCTCGACTTGGAACGGCTACGCCTTTGGTCTTAGCCTTCTTCATGTTCGAACCTCTGCCTCTAGTGTTGACATTCAATGCTGAGCCAATGTTAGAAGAGCCTGACTCACTCTGTCTTTTGATCTCTTCTGTGAGTATCATACTCACTACGGAATCATACTGTAACGGTTCCACCCCTAAACAATTACTGATTGCAGCCTTTGTAGTGCTCCAACTCTCTAACAATTGACTTATAAGAAAAACCGATTTCATTTTGCTAGTGATTGGCATCTCAACTGATTCCAACTGCTCAACAATTTCATTAAGAACACTGATGTGTTCACTGACCTTCCCATTCTCGGACATCTTCAAATATGCTAATCGAGTGACGAGATATACTGCATTCTCTCCAGACGGTTGTTCGTACATTTTTGAAAAAGAATTCATGAGAGACTTTGTTGTCTTCTCATTCTTGATGTTGAAGGCGACAGACTTTGACAATGTCAGTCTGATCGTACCGAGAGCCTTTCGATCTAGGATTGTCCAATCCTCATCTTTCATCGATTCTGGCTTCTTCCCTTCTAATGGAAATAACAAATTTTTTTGGAATAATACATCCTCAACTTGCATCTTCTAATAGGCAAAGTTTGTCCCGTCAAACTTGCCGATCATTACTGTATTTTCTTCTCCCATAGCTCCCATTGAGCCTATTCGAGGTGTTCAGAGTCAAATTATGCAAAACCAATCGCATGGTTGTGTTCGGAGCGGTCCAAAATCTTAAGAACGTCTCTAACCGCATAAAAAACGGATCAAGAACGACTCCAAACGGGTAAAAAAACAAATTTGCACAAAAAATAAAAAATTATTGACGACGTCAGTACCTTATCGGGGCACGTGCAGCCGCATGCCTTCTCTGATGGGATTTCTTTTTGTGCCAAAACATTCGTCTTCGAAAGAGCTTTCCATTTATATATTATAATCCTTGTATATATCAACGATGCTCCACGAAATAACCCCGAAGTGAAACTGCTACAAGTTGGAGCCGAAAATCTGGTCGAAACTTCAGGCGACGCTTGGGGGCGCATGCAACATTCTCCAGCAATGCGCTTGACATTGCTGGATTTGTCTCGTCGATACGAAGCTCCTAGTACCTCTAGTATCTCTTCTTATTCTCCAAATATCATTTATTGATCATATCCTTTGAGAATACATTTCTAGAGCTATTGTAAAATCACCAAAAACACTTGAGCTTATATTGATTTATCTTCTATAAAAACCTTTGGGTTTTGAGTGTTTTTGTTCTTGAGTAATTTTATTGATTACATACGAATTTGTAATCTCGGACAAGTGAAGTCCACCGATTGTTCAAGAGAGGGTTGTTCTCTTGATTGAGAGACAAGCTCGAGAGGCTTGTGTTGTAAAGGTTTGCCATTCCACTTGTGAAGGAAGGGCCATAGTGAAAGGATCGGGAAAAGTCTCAAGAAGGGGTTCTTGAGCCGAGGAGAAGGAGTTACCGAACCTCAAAAAAAACACGGTGTCAATCTCTCTATCTCTTTCTCTTTACTTGATTAACTTGCATGCTATAATCACTTGAATATCTTGTATGCTATAATTTGTCTTGAAATTAATTGTTAGAGAATTGTAATTGAATCATCCACTTGTTTATTGAGAAATTGATTTTTGGTTATAGCGATTTTGAAAAGAGTTAGAAATATTTTTTGAACACCCTATTCATCCCCCCTCTAGGGTTAATTAGTGACTAACAGAGAGGATTACAAGGGGTTGATCAACAGATCAAATAGACGCACACACACAGTGTATACTCACGCCTGTATCACCAGAATAGTATAAGCTTATATTATTCCTAACTCTCACCAAGAAAAATACTAGCTTGTATCTCTTCTATTCACTCTCTTTATTTGTGCATACAAGATAATAGGAGATGCCCTATATTTATAGGGAAGGATATAGAGATGATTTTTCGTTTTAGTCGATGTGGGACAACTTTCAATACAAAGTAGTCACCTTTTATATATAATAGAAGTGGCTTGGTTCATACGGTTAATGGCAGAGAGACTAGTGGCAAAGGTGACTCTGATACCACTTGTCACTAGGCGCTTAGCGAATTGGAGGGACGGGTTGATATGGCCTTGTCCTGGGAATGTTACAAGGAGAATGTGATAGTTATCCATACCCGCGGCGGTGGTAGTGGTGGTGAAACTAGTTAATGCAGATTGCAAAGGTTTTGTTGGTGAGTTTAGAGTTAAGAGTGAACTAATGGGGATGTATTGAGTTACATGGGCAAAAATTGGAGGTTGCGAGGTGTGCAGTGACACATTAGCCTTTTTGTTTGCATTTTTAAGTTATCAACCAGTCTGGTCATGCACAAGATCCATCACCAAATTGTTGGATTATATGGTTGGAGATAATTGTGTCAATTTTTATAAAAATATATAGAAGCTTTCATTGACCCATGAGTTCAATACAAAATATGTAAAGGATGACAAAATGAGGAGTAGAATAGTCCCTATTTGGCATAACTTCTCTATATAGGTCTCTTTTGGTAGAACTTTTGTTTTTGGGTTTTTTCAGAAGAAAAAGAGAAGTAAAAACAGTTTTGAAAAGCTGGTACCGCTAACTTCTTCTAAATGCTCTTCCAAGGCCTGTAAATTCTTCTAAAAATTATGTCAAAAGAGTTTTTCTCTCCAAAAAATCAAAAGCAGCATATGAAAAGTCGATCCAAACAAAAATATATTTTTTATTAATTATCTCCAACTTCTTTTTTATATGGAGTGTACGAAACGAACGAATGAAGTGATAGCGACCATCATCAAGCTAGGCCCTTGGCGGTATGTCATTTTTATTAAAATAATGTTAGGGCAACATGTCACGATTAAGGCGCTTCACTTCTACCAGGAGATTAGGAAGAATTGATGTATATTCTTAAAAAAAAAAGGTGACTCTACCACTTGTCACGGGGCATTTGGCGAATTGGAAGGACAAGTTGATGTGGCCTTGTCCCGTGAATGCCACGAGAAGAATGTGGCGATTATCCACACTTGTCACAAGGTGTTTGGCGAATTTGTTGTAAATTCTTTAATAATAAGACTGTAATGATAAGGGTGGTTGGTGAAATGGGTAAAGTGTAGGGTTTAAGTATGGGGATAACTTAGAGATTTCACATAAAAATTAAATTAATCAAGGGCACTAAAGTCATTTTATGCCTCCAAGGGGTGTCATTGCAACACTTTACAAACCTTAGGGGGTGTCAATGCAAAATAGTCCGTTGACCAACATCTACCTGCAATTGACCAATACCTGAGGGGGTGTCAATGCAAATTACCCTATTCTAAGGCAAACTATTATGTAGACTAGTCAAGTTATAAATGATTAGCCAAAATATAAAGCTCCATAATATATCTGCCAATCTAACAAGTTGTAACATAAGAATTTAACAAAAAAAATGTGTTCTTCATCATCAAATTACTATTATATATCATAATCATAATTGATGTTTTTTATTTCTATAATTTTTTATTGTGTAGGCCATGGATCATGTAAGCTTCCAAGCGTGACTCTCTGAAGATGTATCTGCAATATTTGAAAAAAGATGGCCTCAATTCCTTCTTTTCGTTTCCTTTTTGCTATATATGTGTATATATATATTAATAATGTACTTTTTCATTTGCATGTGAAGAAATTTAGATTACTTGTAACCTATAAGTGGGGATATTTCAATGAAATATTTATTTTTTTAAAAAAAAAATTCTCTTTTTTTTTTTCCGGTAATCGGAGTGATCTGGGTCAGCTTACACGCACCTCGACTAATGTCCGATGCCCTGAAGTTAACGACCGGATAAACTTCCAGTGGCCCGGACTGAAACGTAGTTGGGAGAATTTGATCCTAGAACCTTATGATGAAGGACCCAGAAACTCTTTTATCCCACCCACCATCCGAATTTGCATGTGAAGAAATTTAGATTACTTGTAACCTATAAGTGGGGATATTTCAATGAAATATTTATTTTTTTAAAAAAAAAATTCTCTTTTTTTTTTCCGGTAATCGGAGTGATCTGGGTCAGCTTACACGCACCTCGACTAATGTCCGATGCCCTGAAGTTAACGACCGGATAAACTTCCAGTGGCCCGGACTGAAACGTAGTTGGGAGAATTTGATCCTAGAACCTTATGATGAAGGACCCAGAAACTCTTTTATCCCACCCACCATCCGAATTTTTCAATGAAATAATTTGTTCCGAAAAGATTCTATTCTTATCTTGCAAATGTCTATTCATTCTTACTGACTTGAAGTTGCATCGAGAGTGATATATATATATATATATATATATATTGATTGTAACTAGTGCATGACGTTAATGGTGACAAATTTGAAGTTGATCTCTGAAACTTACGTAAAGAAATTTTGCTAAACTTTAGAAGTGATAGGTTGATAATGTATAAATTAAATGAACCGGCCTCATATAGAAGGAAACATGATTAGAATTGAATGGTAGATATATGAGAGACAGGTTGTTATGAATTTTAGTACCATTCACATGGGATTTGTCACTGTCTATGCATATATGTAAGTTCCTTAACTCGTGTAGATTAACTTTTCAAATGTTATTTTTTCTGCTTTTGGCTTTATTAAAAAGAAAATTATTTTAAACGGTATTTGACAAATTTTTTAAAAAGGTTTTTAGGCTTTGGAAGAACATTTTAATAAAGCTAGGATACCAATTTTTCAAAACAACTTTTACTTCTAAGAAAAGTCAGAAACAAAAATTATGTCAAACGGAGCCTTAAAATGAACTCCTTATAACTCTTATGTCACTAATTTTGCTTTTGCTTTTGTTTTCTGTTCTTATACTCAAATATCATGTCTATATACCACTCATTTCGACATCTACATGACTTGAATTCAACTCTCTCTCCGCATAAATATAGCCACATACCTCCCCAAAAGAAAGTAAATATATATATATATAGCCACATGTTTGTGATACTTTTCTTGATGGGAAAAAATCAATATTCTCATGGAATTTGTCAGTGCCTATGTAGTATGTACCATGTAACATCCCTCAATAGACACCAATGCCCTGTGGTCTAATGATATTTTCGAGTTTTATAGGACTCGTGTTTGAGTGTGTGAGTTCCTTAACATTCAAAAAAAAAAAAAACACCCCTCAACATATTAATTTCCTCAAGTTAGAATGACTACCATGTTTTTTCACTATATATATTGCCACATGTTTGTGATAATTTTCTTGTTGGAAAAAACAAATATTGAAAATCCACAGACCAATATTATGTAATGTCAAGGAGAGAGAATTTTTATAAACTAGTCTTTGATTGGCTTTATATAAAGGTGACAAATTTTATCAAAACCCATCAATCCGCCCACAAATTTTGGGTTATTGGTTGAGTAGTTTGAGATGCGGGTCACTAATAGGTTGGGTAATAAACACTCCTCAATTGGGTTGTTAACGGGTTGGGTTGAAGGTACTGGTGTCTACCCATTCCTCATTATTTTAAAAACCCTATGCTAACCCAGCCCCTCTATCTTCCTCTCGCCTCTCCCTTTCTCTCTATTCACTCCCAGGTTTGATGAAGGGTTCCTCTTTCTCGTCACTCTCTCTCTCTTTATGGCACGTTTGGTACAGTTGAATGAAATGGAATGAAAGTGGGAATGGAATGAAAATGAGAATGGAATGGAATAACTATTCTCATTCTATTGTTTGATTGTAAATATGAAGTACATTGGGAATGGAATGAACTTCAAATTTTTTTCTCAAAAATACCCTTCTTAGTATTAAATATAAAATTAAATAAAATAATACGATTTTTTAATTTTTTTTACAAAAAAAAATGGTAAAACATAACGGGAATAGTAATGACAGACAATAACGGTGGCGACGGAGGCGGCGGTGGCTTATTTTTTTGAAATATAAGAGGGTTATTAAAGTAATTTTATGTTTTAAAAGTATTACTAAATGAATGGAATGGTCATTCCTTAGCTTTAGTAATGGAATGAAAATTCATTCACAAGAATGAAATTTCATTCCTGGGGAATGGTCATTCTCATTCATTATGTTGTACCAAACCAAAGAATTGAATGAATGGGCATTACATTCCATTCCATTCCAACGTACCAAACATGCACTTAGAGGTTTGGCCTATTTCTCTCTCTCTCTCTATATATATATTAATATATATAATCTTAATTTTGGCAACTGAAAGAATCGTGGAAACTGCATGTTCTTTGACTTTTCAATTTTTCTTAATTTTGTGGAAAACACTCTCACTAAAAATCTGACCTTTTTTTTTTTTTTTTTTCCGATTTAGTGTTTTGGCGTGTGTGTATATATACATATATAAATATTTACAAACTTAATTTTTTTTTTCTATCAATTGAGGGATGGATTTATCAAAATTTTCATAATTTTAAAAAATCAAATCAAATCTAATGGTTTATTTAATTCAAGGATTTAACTTTTTGGTCTTTGTATATATATATATATATATATATATATATTACATATTTATATATAATACTACAATATTTCGTTTTTGGTATTGCTAGCTCTTTCTGTGACCCCACTCAACCTATACAAATTAAGTTATCAAATATTACGTGTGTCCTCGCACTTTTTATTTATTTATTTATTTGAATCTTGTACAAGTTAATAAAGGAAAAAAAAAAAAGCAACTTAATGTAACATATATTTTATATTTAAATTAATTAATGTGGTCTAATATAATTTTGTTATAATATCACTTCACATATATAAATTCTGATTGGCAAGATTCAGGGTTTGTTTGACAAAAATTTTTTGCTTATATTATTACACAGAAAAAAAGAGAACCAAGAAAAAAAATTAGAAGGGGAAAAAAAGTGTGGGCCGAGTCAACCCGGGTTGATCCGACCCATTAACAACATGTCTTAACAGGTTGAGAGTGGGTCACTGACCCATTTATGACCCAACCCAAACCCGTCCGTTTGCCGCCTCTAGCTATATATGAGGAAAAATGTGAGTGTTGTTCAAGGACAAAAAGATCAGTTTCCTAGTTTTCTAGTTGTAGGAGTGTGCACATGCATCATATGTAACTATACAAAGATCAAACACATTCATGTTAGAAACACAACATGTTATTTAAATCGATTCTAGATTGGAGCACTAAATACATGACCTTTTAAGCACTAATCACATGAAATACAAATCTAACAACAAACCAAACACAAAACCAAACTTAAAAGTGAACAAAATGAAGATTCAATCCTAGTACGTGATGAGACTAGAATATTTGACAGTTTGGGCGTTAAGTAACCCATTGTCAATCTCTTTATTTTATTAATTAGCTATTTTTATCTAAGTTGTGTGTTTAAGCATGTCACAGAGGCTTTAATACAAATATGAGTTAATTTCGGGTTTTTAGCAAAAATATCTGATCTAGAATGACACTTAGAAGAATAAAAGCACTTAATTCAGAGTAAGGTACAAGTCAGCCAAGGAGAGTACAAGAAGCCAAAGCATAAATTCGCAAATTATTAAAATATTAAAAATCAGGATCCACCGATTCTCGATCGATCAACCGCACCAACATTGGATTTCATGCGAAGACCTTCTGCAGTATTCTGGCTCCTTGTGTAAGTATATTAAGGGACATATTGGTCCATTTACAGCTATTACTTGGTCCTCACACCAAGTCATATTGGAGTGCAAGCAAAGACATGCCATAATTACACTAACTTTTGTCTATAAATATGTGAAAGCTTCATGAAAAAGAGGATAATCTGATCATTCAGAACATTCAAGTCTTATACAAATTATATCTCTAGAGAGAATATTCCTCTCAAGAACCAACCAACCAATCATGGAGACGATTTCTACATCAATGATGCAGTCTTCTCTTTCCATGAGTGGCTAGTCGGTATCTAGGGTTTCCAACAAAACCCTAGCCGAGTAATGTAGAAATTTAATTAATTTTATTGCAAATAGGGGAAGCTAAAGAACACTTATATGATGATTATGTAGTGAGAGAACGAACATATGATATAAATAAGATTCTTTGTTAATTCTCTTCTTGTCTTAGATTGAATTAACAATTAATCTTGAATAACTATGTTTTATTACTAAGGGCTGGAATCCCGAAGATTTAATAATGATTTCCACATAATGGTTCTTAATTGACATGATAAAGTCTTAGGTTTACACAATCCATGTTATTAGAAGATGATATAGACATGCTTTTAATTTAATGTTTTAGGAGTAGTTGTAGTATAGATGCACACACTAGTCATACTTTATTCGAAAATGGATTGTAGTGAATCAGATCGATTGCATCTCTTTGGGAATTAGGCAACTGCTTGTAGCGTTACTAATTTGATTCATATAAACTGTATCTCCCTCTTGCAATATTATAATTAAAGAACTATATTATTAGGCCAATGGAGGAGTTGTAACAAAATCCTAAATTTATTTATCTTGAATTCAAACAAAACAACTATCTATTTATTTATTTTATGTTTAGTAGATTATAAAATAAATCAATCAAACAACGTTTAAATATAATTTAATTTGCTACTTTACAATTATTTGAAATACAACTTTGATCTCTGTGGTTTGATAAACCTTTCCACCCAACTATACTATATACTACTCACGTACTTGCGATTAAGAGGTAAAACTAAATCGTGTTAACTATTTATTTTAAATACTTTTATTTTCACACGACTTGAACCGATCACTACGAAACAAGCTTTCAATTTCATACATCACTCACAAAAGGCTTTAAGATTCATATCAGAAGATCCACCTTCCTTCACAGCTTCCCTTGCCAATTCCTTCCATTTCTTGGCATTTCCTCTCATTTCCCTCCCTTTTTCTCCCTCCCCCATCACCATCTCTATGCACCTCTTAATCTCTCCCCTCTCAGTTATTCCCTCCTCATTCGTCGTCACCCTCACCCCCGTCTTCCAAACATCCGTGATCAGTTTTGCATTAGTCCCCTGATCCGTCCACTGCGGAAACGCCACCATTGGAACCCCAGAAACCAAGCTCTCCAACGTCGAATTCCACCCACAATGCGTCACAAAACACCCCAACGACGGGTGTGAAAGAACCTCCACTTGACCACACCATGGCACCATCATCCCTTGCTTTTCCAATTCCTCCATACAACTTATCTCATTCTCTATAACCTCCCCATATTGATCATTTTTTCTCACTACCCACAAAAAGGGCCTTTGGCTCTCCAACAACCCATGTGCCATTTCTTCCCTTTGCTTCTTCGATAACTCTGAAATGCTTCCGAACGATACGTAAACAACAGAGTGCTCTGTTTTCGAGTTCAAGAAGTCTACGTAGTCCGTAGACTTCTGAAACATATCACATCCATGTTGAGTATCAGATGGATCTTTCCCATCCAAGAATGATGATGGGACTAATGGCCCTATTGGAACCATGTTTAGCCTCTTGATAGCTTGTAGACTATCGAATTCCAATGCGTCGAATGTGTTTACTAGTACTTGTGGAAATGATTCGGAATCAAGTAGTTCAATGTGCTGTTTGAATGCCGGGAGAGCGAAATTGAAGGAGTCTGTAGGGAGTACAAATGAGGGTAGGTCGCGTCGAATGAGCGATGGAAGTCCTGGTAGTTCAATGGGACACAAAGGGTCACAACTATTTTTTTTGATAATTTCTTCATACCCTTTGAAGAAATAGTAGTAAATGTCCAAAATAGTTGCTGGTTGGATCCAAAGAAGTGTGGATGGGATGTGAAGGTCATGTGATACTTGTGCTACCCATGGGATGAGTGTGGTGTAGACCACACCGGTCACGGGGCAGCCTTGGGCTTTGCTGGTGTTGACGAGGTTAGCGATGGCTTTGGAGCCATGGACTTCGATTGCAGCTGTGAATTCTTCGATTTGGTGGATTTTGAAGCCGTCGTCATAGCCATCCGAGAAGGGGAGGAGGGTTAGGCCTTGTGGGGTTGGGGTGGCATTGTTCATGCGCTTGATGGCCGAGAGGCTAGTGGCAAATGTGACTTTGACACCCCTTGAAGTGAGGCGTTTGGCGAATTGGAGAGATGGGTTAATGTGGCCTTGTCCCGGGAATGTTACAAGAAGAATGTGGCTGTTCTTCATACCGTGGTGGTGGTGGTGGTGCTTAAGTATATATAGTGGTGGAGTATATATGATTGTGTTAGTGAGTGACTTGATGGGCATGTGTTTAAACTTCATGTGATGGGAGATTTTATAAGAGGGTTGGGGAGGGGCTGTGACGTTAGGCGTGAGGTATGATAAGATTTGTTTAGTACTTTGTCATTGAAATTTCAACAGATAAATTTTGATAAGTTCAGTGTACCAAGTCATGAGTATAATAATGGTATAACAGTTTCAGTTTGTATAGGAATGTTAGTGATGTGGAGCATGAGCTATGAAGGCACAACAGTTTCTATGTAACTTATATAATATATACATTATAATGTGACAAAATTATATAACATAAGGTCCAAGCACGAGTACAAGGCACAGGGTAGAGATAAATACTAGAGTTCAGAAAATAGCAGCTTTGGTGCCGTTTGTCTTGGTTCCATTATAAAAGTTATTCATGGTAATAGTGAAATTCAAGCTTTCTTGAGCTTACAGCTAGTTTTATGTAAGCATAGTTCCATTATAGTTGTTTGGCTGGGTAATATCTTTTATATATATATATATATATATATATATTCACGTATATGTATGTTGTAACATTTAGGTTGGTTGGCTAATGTCTATGTTATGTTGGTTGGCGTTTGTCTATCTTATGTTCTCCTTTGTTTCTTTCCTGTGGATGTGGCCTTCTATTATTGTGGATTTTCCTCTTTTGGACATTTGTTCTAAGGGTATGCCTACTTTTGTGTGCTAAATGTTATATGTAAGCATAATTTACTCTTTTACCCTCCAAATAACCGACAAATGTTAGTGAAATTACCTAGGAGACTGATCGGTGTCTTTGATCGGTTAAAGTAATGGTTAAGAATAAAACTATATTGACCTAGTTTTACCTATCGCAAGTGCAAGAATCGTATTATAGAATAGTATGGCCTGAGACAGGTTATCGAACCCAAATGACTAAATCGTACTCAAACTCTAGCAAATGAATACTCTTGAATTGCTAAAATAATTTTATTTGGATTTTTATTATCAACTAATTAAATAAACAATTAAACTAAATAAAGCAAGTAAAGATAAATTGAGATAGAAACAACGGAGATAAAATTTAGGGTACTTTAACTCTACCACTAATCGCATAATATAGACATTATATTCATTTAATTATAAAAAGGAGATACAGCTTCTGTGAATCAGACTAGTACTACTACAAGTTATTTCTTAGTCCCAAAGAAATGCATTCAATCGGACTCGGCTATAATCCATCTTCGGAATGAGTGTGATTAGGGCATGCGATTATTCTATTCTACTCCTACGGTGCATTAAATTAAGGAAAATACTTGCCTTAGGTCATGTAAAGAGGGACTTCCTCCTTATACGTGATGTGGTCCAATAAATTATTTACACGTGTCCATAAATATTGAAAGCATTGCGATAATTATATTTCTTTAAATTTTAAAACGAAGCAAATCTGTGATGATGAAAGGATTCTGAAATTTATAGAAATATTTTCAAATTATTGGACAAGTGTAAAAACTTTATTGGCTCAAGACACATGTAAGGAGTAAGTCATCCTTATGTGGCCTGAGACAAGCATTGCCCATAAATAAATTACACATGCATCTCGTGTTCTTTGAAATATTACATTTTATAAATAGTAACAAGGGTTAATTTCAGTAAAACACCTCTATTGAATTTAATCAATTAATTCCCCCTATGTTCATGCTTTCCAATTTAATTAACTAACCCCTTCTATATATATTTTTATTTAGAAATTTTGAAATTGAGAGGGGAAGAGAAATGAGAGGAAATGCGAAGAAATGGAAGGATGGTGGGTGATCGGATATGAATCTTAAGGCTTTTGAGGATGGACTTGGAGATAATCATTTGTAGATAGGAGAGAACTATTTTCACGAGGATGCAAATGGTGTATTTGAAAGAAATAATAAGGATCTCAAGTGTACTTCAGTCTATCATTTGGTATGTCAAATTAAGAATAAGCAATAGTATAGTTTATAACAAAATTTAGTAATTCCTTCCTTTCCTGAACTTTTACAGGCTACAAGTTTGAATTCTATAATATAGAAATTGAGTATCGACATGTTTTATCTTTGTGACACTCAATTACGGACGACCAATAATCTATAGACAGCAGCTTTGGAAGAAAGAGTTTTCAAGAGGGACCAATTAAAGCATATAGGGTCGCAACTTTTTCAAAATTTCTAAAATTGTACATGGTGTTAGGAATTAATTCTTATCTCACACTTGAGAATTAATCTCGCCCAAGATCATCGACACCTGTCTTTACTCACACACATAAATTACACAGATAACACACAATATTTAACGTGGTTCAACCCCAACTTTGATCTACGTCCACGGAGAGAAGGAATATTTATTAGGAATATATTACATAGGTGAACAACATAACACCCTCACCCTGTGCACACATCACCCTCACACCCTCTTCCTCTCCTCTTTTCCTCACATATCTTCTCTAAGTCTCAACACAAACCCTAGGTCCCTATTTATAGAGTTAAACCCATTTCCTTGTTGAACAAAAAAAAAACTCAATTTCTTGTTGGACAAGGATTACAAATCCTTGGAGAATAAAACTTTTTCACAAGAAATTCCTTTTACAATACAACTCTAAATAGGAAACCTAATTACAATAGAATTTGAGACACTTTCCTAACAATCTTCACATTGGCTCAAATTCTATCATCTTTTCAAAGCTTCACCTTGCTTCAAGCATCAACACTCTTCTACTCATTATTTTCTTCTTTTTCATCAACACTCTTCTTCTTCAATTTCTTCTTTTTCATCTACACGCATCATGTTCCACCTCCACCATGACTATGTGCACTTCTTCAACATCAACATCATCTTCAAAACTATCTTCAATCATCAACATCATCTTCAACATTCTTCAACATCAACATCATCTTCAACACTATCTTCATGACCGCGCTTTCTCCGCGATCACTTCATCTTCTTCATCTACATCATCATATTTATCTTCTTCAAGCTCAATCACCTCTATACCAAGCCGCAATCTCCACCTTCATCAAATCTTCATCATCTCAAATATTTTTTTTATATTATCCAATCACTATCATAATCATCATCACTGATCAAAAACTCCTTCACTTCGCCAAGTCCTAAATCCTCACAGTTCTCATCTTCATAATCAACTCTACATAATCTTCCCAAGAAAAACACCACTACCCTCGAATTTTTTCCTCACATATCGTCCCACCAGCGCCTTCAACCTCGTCCCGACCACCTGCCTCTTCGCCATCTCATTCAAATCACTCAATGACTCGGTATCATCATCAACTTGAAACCCAGTAATTTCGTTAACACATGCGAGCCACCACTGCTACGCATTCTCCACCGCGACGATGTGCGCCATATGTCTCCATGCGTCAATCGGAATACAACCCTCTACCTCATCAACATCAAAAATAGCCTCAACCAGGGTTTGCAACCTGATCTTTTTGTCTTTTCTTCTCCCATAGCTCCCACTAAGCCTATTCGAAATGTTTGGAGTTGAATCACGCAAAACCGATCATACGGTTGTGTCCATAGCGGTCCAAAACCTAAATAATGCCCTTGATCGCGTCAAAACGGATAAAAAATGACTTCAAACGGGCCAAAAAACAAATAAGCACAAAAGATAAAAAATTACTGATGATGTCAGAAACTTCTCGGGGTGAGTGTCTCCTCCTATGGGGCTTATTTTTGTTCTAAAATGTTCGTCTTTAAAATATATTTCCGTTGATATATTATAAGCCTTGTCTCGATCAACGATGCTCCGTGAAATAGGCCTGAAATGAAACTGATGCGCATGGAGCCAAAAAATTGGCCAGAACTTCAAGCGGTGCGTGGGGGCACATGCAACTGTTTCCAGAGATGCGCTTGACAGTCCCAGCTTTGTATCGTCAATACGAATCTTCTGGTATGGTTGGTTTTTTATTTCAAACAACTTTGATCTTCAAATCTCGGCCAGAATATACGAGCTTCTTTGTAGATACTAAAAAATGCACAACACAAGAATAATCCTTTATTGATCAGTTTTTCTTGTTTATATACATTCCCTTCTTGGGCTTTGAGCTCATTAGGGCAATATTTTCTTGCTCACATCATCATTTTGTCTATTGCTTACATCACTAACTTGATCCCCAAGTTTATTCTAGAGTATTTAGGAAAATGGTCTTTGGGATAGGCCTTTTCTTTAGGTCCTAGGTGGTACTCGGTTCATCAGGCCCTAATTAATCTTATTGGACTAGTAGGATAGATGGGCTTTGCAAATTCACATGTACACAGGCCTCTCTTTGGTTATAGGCCTTTATATGTTCTGAGACCCATTACCAAAGAAGACATGTGCTCAGTGGGTATATTGCACATGTTGGATGACGTGGGTGAGGCATTAAATGAGGCAGTTGTATCCATTATTTTGAATTCAAATACATGTCTTAGATGGCCTTGATTTTTGCGGTGGTGGTTGAGAAGACGGCTCGGTATTTCGTTTGGTGTGAAAAATGGGTGGTTGATCTTCTTCAGTAACTCCTATATAAATATCCTTCATTTGTACTTTTGCAAACTTATTACTTTATTATTTTGTCCTTACAACAAAGGTTTTTCTTTGCAAATCATCTTCTTCGCAAATATCTTCGTCGAAAACTGCATTTGTTTCCCGGAGAACTCAGAGATTTTCATCGGAGACTTGCCGAAATCCTCTTTAAGTGTAAGTTCTTTCATCTACCCTTTTATAGCTTTCTTCCAAAGATGTTTGATAGTGATGATACCCGATCAAGTAGTGATCGTATTCATTCTTCTGTTGACCCTGACGTATCTCTCAGCCCCCCATCAGCTGAATTGATTAGGATAGTTAGATCCAGTCCCCCCGAGGTTGCTCAAACTATCAATGTTGGCGGGGCCCCAAGTGGGGGACAGGTTGGAGGTAGTTTGGGGACACGATTATATGCAGATCCCCTCCCCGTTATTTTTAGGAAAGATGTAATTTTAAATAAGTTGAAAGAGAAAGCTGACGTTCCCGAAAGGGTGACCATCAAGTTTTACCCTAAGAAATTAGACTTTAAGATAGGAGAGGGGGTTAGAGATGACCAAATTCTGCTTTTTGCTTATCACCTTTAGGTTCTTCGTTTCCCCATCCACCATTTCTTCCTCTTTATTTTGTCCACCCTAGGTCTGGCCCCGCTCCAAGTTGGGCCAAATTTCTTCAGGATTCTAGCCATGGTGTTGTTGCTCAATCGGGATCTGGGTCTCGATCTGGGTTTGGATGAGATCCTGTTTTCTTACAAGTTACAGGATCAGAAAGACTGTAGGGGTCGATACAATCTTTTTTCCTTATGATAGGTGTCAAATATTAGTCATTTTGACCCCATAACTCACTATTGTTACATACTTTCATTCCATTATTTGGTATTTTTATTGTGTTTGTGTGTTAAGGCATGTTTCAGGAGCTTAATGAAGATATGGACCTAACTTCAGTGAATTAACTGAATACTATGTTCTTTCTATCCAAGAGAAAAGTGCAGTCCGAGACAAAAATGGCTCCTGGAGGGCAAAAATGGCATTTCCAGAAGCCGTCATCTTCAACAAAAAGTATCATGGATTCAAGACAGTCATTTTGGTGCATTCATGGAGAAAAGTGATTTTCCACAAAATACCTACGTTTTTGCCTACGTTTTTAGTTTCAAAAAGTGGCTGGAAATCACATTTTTACGCTTGGACCTACGCTTAAGTGTAGGCCTGCTACGCTTGAAGCATAAGTGTGGCAAGAATTTGACATATTTTGATGGATTTTGCGTGTTTCACCCTTGGTTCGATTGTAAGACTTGTCTGCGACTCCAGACCTCTATATACATGTATATACACTTATATATATGAGAAATTAGGGTTTGCATGAAGTGTAAAGTGAAAAGACTAAAAATGGCCTCTCTATATCATTACATATATATACATGATCATATATCAGATACGTATGTATGGGTGAGTGTGTGAGTGTAGAGTTCTAGTTCTGATTTAGATTTTGTTGAGAGTTGGTTTTGGTGAGACATTCATTCAGACTTGCTGATGTTGAGAGCCATATTCAAACCTAGAGATCTGGAGAAGAAGACTATGGAGTGCGTTTCTACATCAACGATGCAGTCATCATCTTCCATGGCTAACTAACTCGGTATCTGGGATTTTCTAGCAAAACCCTAGCCAAGTAATGTAGTTCTTTCATTGTTTTCAATTGTAAATAGGGGAAATTGTTGACCATACTATTATGATTGTAGTAGTTAAGAGACCATACTGATTTGCAATATAAAATTATATATTTGTTCTAAATTCTTGTCTTATATGGAATGAATATATTATTTTGCACAACAATGATTATTCAATATGAGCAGGAACTCGGATGCTTAATTATGGTTTTCTACACAATGGTGGTAATGAAACTTGAAACCCTAGGTTGACACAGGTCGTGCCTTGGCGATTTAATATAGACATGCTTTAGATTATTTTCATGCAGTAGGAGTTGATTAGAGTAGTATAATTGACATGTATTAGTTAGGTCAGTCATGAGACGGGTTGTCGCAATCTGGTTAATGGTACTCCTTTTTGGGGTCGTATTTAGCTATTTGCGGTACGACTTGATTCACAATTATGGATCGCCCTCGTATAATTGATACAGTGAGGAACGATATTTTGCGGTTAGTGGTGGAATAATGAAAACCCTAGTTTTCTCTCTCATATGAATCACAATCAATTTAATTTGCTTTCTAGATAATTTTAGTTAAAATAAATAATTTGGTCTTTGACCACTCAAACAAAAAAATTTCAAAAAATATAATTCAGTGTTTTTGAATTATTAAAGTGAACAATCTCAGTCTTTGTGGGGTCGATATCCCTTACTTAAGTCATTTGCTATTCTACAATTGATACGTGTGTTTGCGTAGGGTAAAACCTAGAGTCGTTAAAGTATTGTTTTTAACCACATATTTTTATACACCTGACGTCGCATCACCTTCTAGGGGAAAAAGATGTGTTATGACATTGGGAATTCCAACAAGGGTTGGAAAGAGAGGATGATCTTGGTGAGTGGGGATTGGAGGCATCCTGGTTCAGTTATATTCGTGATCCCTAAAGTGTTCAGCCAACATCTATTCCCTTTTTTTCAAACCCTACCATAAGGGAAACTACTCTGTGAGGTGTGCAATGATAAGTTGGGCAATCATGTATTTGAGTTTTTAAAGGAGCTCGATGTCCATAAAAATCCAGCTTTTATTAAATCTCGTTTTGATCTCCTTAAGTCTAAAGTTTGGGGTAAACCCTTGAGGATGTGCCCTGATTACCCGACTGGTGATAATTTGCAGGAACTATCATCAGAAGGAGTAAGAAACATGTTGAGGATTCTCTAGCCTAGCATGAAGAGAAAGACCAAGCGGGGGTCGGGCGCCCCAGCCAATCTTGTTACTCCTTTAGGTTCCACCCCTCCAGTTGTTAGGGAGTTACTACCATCACCACCTCCTTCGGGGGATCTTCCAATCATCCCGCCTCCCCTTCCTTCTGGAGAGGATGCCACTATTACTCCTACTCTTCTCCCTTCAGGGGAAATTCCTGCCTCTGCGTCGATTGGTGAGGGGGTCACATTACCATCTTTGCCTCTGACGGGTGTCCCCCGTTACTGATTTGAAGAAGATCATCCCGGTCGATTAGTTCGGTCTTGCTTGACGACAACAGCCTCTCCAAGTGTACGGGTGAAGTCCAAAGCTGGAACTCAGACCGAAGAACCCGTCCCTTGGAATCTAAGGATAAGGCTCCTGGGTGACGGGTTCTTGGTCGTCGGGAGCAAGACCATTAACGATGACATTGCTCTCAGGGAGATGGGTCTTCAGATTTGGACCTCAGTCAACCAAAAAGCTATTCAGAAGGTGGACAGGGGGGAGTTGGCCCCGATATGGCGATGAAAGTGGTTTTTTTTTTACTGATTGTGTAACACTTGTGTTCTTATATCAACTGTTTTACTTGATCCAAGCTTATAATTCGAAGCTTGAGAAAGACAGCAGGGCCCTCCGGCAATCGGTAGAGTATTTGAGATTGAAGGGGGAGGGCAGGAAAAAGATGGTTGCCTTACTGGTGAGTGCCAATGAGAAATTGGAAGCCTAAACCATGCGGGTTATAGCCGCTGAGCAGCAACTTCGAGTGGCTGATCAAAAGCTCAAGGAGATGGAGGAAGCTCACCAATCCCTGTTGGTGAGAAACCAGGAGCTGGTGGCTGAAAAATGAGGGCCTGAAGACTCAAAAGAAGAAGCTTCTGGAGGAGAAGATTGAGACTGAGAACCTTCTGGCAGTGGAGAGGTCCACGGTAGAGATGTTTCATTGGGGTGGTAACCAAATGTACAAACATTTTTGCAATACCTCCAACTACCGGACTGGATTTGGCTTGAGGTCTTGCTTTCTGGATTTCCAAAAGCCTGTTGAGGAGAGGGATTTCGCCTCAGTGGAGGAGTTGGATGAGTCTCTTGGCATCGCCCCACCTTACAATGATCCAGAAGTGGGCCCTGATGACCTTCTCTTCAACAAACTCCTGTCCAAACCTCTCCCCGGGTCCGCTCTTGCTTTTGGCCTGGTTTTATCAGAGCTGGCTTTGGTCCCCGATCCCAATGTTTTACCTAGTGTTGGTGGTCAAGAGAGGGTTATTACCAAGGTTAGTGACAGGATTGAAGAGTTTGGACCTCAGTTCAGATACCAGGAACAGAAGACTTAATATTTTCTTCTCTGTTTTTGAATGTTTTTGGAAATTTTTGTATTTTGTAAGCCTTGGTCACCGGGGTCTTATACTTGATAGGTTTCAAATATTATACATTTTGACCCCTTAACTCGCTATTGTTACATCCTTTCATTCTATTATTTGGTAATTTTATGTTGTTTGCGTGTTAAAGCATGTTTCAGGAGCTTAATGAATAAATGAAACTAACTTCGGTGAATTAACTGAAGAGTGTGTTCTTTCTATTCAAAAGGAGAGTCAAGGAGGCAGTCTGAGACAAAAATGATTCCCGAATGGTAAAAACGGCATTTCCAGAAGCCGTCATCTTCAATAAAAATTATTATGGGCTTAAGACGGTCATTTTGGTGCATTCACGGAGAAAAGTGGTTTTCCATAAAATACCTATGTGTTTGCCTACCCTTTCAGTTTCAAAAAGTGGCTGAAAATCATATTTCTACGCTTGGAGGTACGTTTAGACCTACGTTTGAAGCATATGCCAAATACATTTGAAGCATTAGACAACTACGCTTGAAACGTATATATGGCAAGTTTTGTGGTTTTTTGATGGTTTATGCCTGTTCTACCCCCGATTCAACTCCAGACCTCTATATACATGTATATACACTTATATATATATTAGTTTTTAGGGTTTGCATGAGGAGTGAAAAGACTGTAAAGGACCTCTCTATACCATTGCCTATATATACACAATCATATATCAGAGTTTAGGAGGTTGATTTATGAGGAGACGTTCATTAGGGTTGTTCAGTTGTGGAGGTTCACGATCATTCAGAGAGGTTCATTCAAACGTGTTATTGTGGAGAGCCATATTTAAACCTAGAGATCCGGAGAATAAAACCATGGAGATCGTTTCTATATCACTGATGCAGCCACCTTTCACTATGGCCAACTAACTCGGTATCTAGGGTTTTCTAGCAAAACCCTAGCCAAGTAATGTAGTTATTTCATTGTTATTCAATTGTAATGCAGGAAAACTGTTGATCATATTGTGATAGTTATAGTAGTTAAAAGACTGTACTAATTTGCAATATAAAATTATATGTTTATTCTAAATTCTTGTCTTAGATGGAATGAATATATTATGATTATTCAATATGACCAAGAACTCGGATGTTTAATTATGGTTTTTTACACAATGGTGGTAATGAAACTTGAAACCCTGGGTTGACACAGGCCGTGCCTTGGCGATTTAATATAGACATGCTTTAGTTTATTTTCATACAGTAGGAGTATATTAGAGTAGTATAATTAAAATATACTAGTTAGGTCAGTCATGAGACGGGTTATCATAATTCGGTTGATGGTACTCCTTTTTGGGGTCGTATTTAGCTATTTGCAGAATGACCTGATTCACAGTTATGGATTGCCCTTTTACAATTGATACAGTAAGGAACTATATTATGCGGTTAGTGGTAGAGTAATGAAAACCCTAGTTTTCTCTCTCATCTGAATCACAACCAATTTAATTTATTTTCTAGATAATTTTAGTTAAAATAGATAATTTGGTCTTTGACCACCCAAACAAACCATTTTCAGAAAATATAATTCAGTGTTTTTGAATTGCTAAAGTGAACAATCTCAGTCTTTGTGGGATCGATATCCCTTACTCAAGCCATTTGCTATTCTACAATTGATACGTGTGCTTACGTAGGGTAAAACATAGTCTTTAAGGTGTTATTTTTAACCACATATTTTTACACACCTGACATCGCATCAATACTTAATGGAAAGTTTAACGTTGGTTGGAAGGACAAGATTCATGGATGAATGCTTTATTCTTTGATTCTTTATTCTCAGTGATAACACTTGGTTTCTTTTTGCAGTACATAGGAGTTTTGATCACTTGTGAATCAGTGCTTGTGTCTTTCAGGCTCTAAAGGCGATATGAGAGACATAAAAACACTTGGATAATTTTTGTAAAATTTTGATCTTTTGTGGATCAGTGTTGTGTCTTCGGGCTCTTGAGGCCATGCGAGAGACGTGACAACACTAAGTTTATTTTCGTAAAATTTTGATCTCTTGTGGATCAGTGTTGTGTCTTCGGGCTCTTGAGGCCATATGAGAGACGTGAAAACCCTAAGTTTATTTTTGCAAAATTTTGATCTCTTGTGGATCAGTGTTGTATCTTCGGGCTCTTGAGGCCATGCGAGAGACGAGACAACACTAAGTTTATTTTCACAAAATTTTGATCTCTTGTGGATCAGTGTTGTGTCTTCGGGCTCTTAAGGCCATGTGAGAGACGAGAAAACACTAAGTTTATTTTCGCAAAAAATTTATCTCTTGTGGATTTGTGTTGTGTCTTCGGGCTCTTGAGGCCATGCGAGAGACATGACAACACTAAGTTTATTTTTGCATCAATAATCGTCTGTAAGCTATCTTTGCCAAGAAAAGACAATTTTACTGATGTCAACTTAACTGATCTGGCATTGAAGCCTTTTTACAAAAGTGAATAAGGTAAGATAAAAATTGAATTTGCCCATTATGGGTAGTACCTCTTCAGGCGAGAGGCGTTCTGGGAGTTTGGCTTCATTCTACCGTCTTCATTTTTACGAACGCGATATGCTCCGCGCCCGATAACTTCAGTGATGGTGTATGGGCCCTCCCAAGGCTCCCTAAGCTTACCTACGAGTCCATTTTTTTTGCCTAAGGACCATGTCCCCGACCTGGAACTCTCTTCTTTTTACTTTTTGATTGAAATGGTTTCGGACACGCTGTTGGTAGGCCGCCAACCTGATTCTTGTTGCTTATCTTCTTTCATCTAGTAGATCAAGGTCGTGAGCCAGATGCTGGTTGTTGGGGCCATCTTCCTAGGCTTGGCTCCTGAGGATTAGAACTTTGACTTATGTGGGGATCACAGCCTCAGCACCATATACCATAGCAAAGAGTGTTTCCCAGGTGGGTTGCCTGGGTGTTGTTCTGTACGACTAGAGTACTTCAGGAAGTTTCTCTAACCAGGCCCTTTTGGCTTCTTTGAGCTTCTTTGCGAGAGTGTCAAAGATGGTTCGATTTATCCTTTCAGCTTGACCATTCCCTTTTGGGTACTTGACCGAAGATGTGATCTGATTAATGCCATGTTTGGCAAAAAATGCCCTTACTTTCTTGTTGTCCAAGTTTATTCCATTGTCCATCATAATTGTTCTTGGTAGCCCGAATCTGCATATTATGTGGCTCCAAATGAAATTGATGACATGGCTGCTTTTAATTATTGGATAAGCTTCAGCTTCTACCCATTTCATGAAATAGTCAATGGCTAAGAGAACATGGGTGGTTGACTATATGGCCTTCAGGAGAGGGCCCACGATATCCATTCCCCATCGGGCGAAGGGGTGCAGGACCACTTTCGGGTGTAAAAACTCCGGTGGTCAATGGATGGCATCTCCATGCATTTGGCATGCTTTGCACCTTCGGATATAGTCCTCAGCGTCTCGTGACAAATAAGGCCAGAAGTAGCCTTGGGAGAGTATTTTATGAGAGAGGGATCTTCCTACAGAATGGTTCCCGCATGACCCGCTGTGGATTTCTTCCATCACTGCCCTTGCTTTAGAAGGGGTTACACACTTTAAGTACGGGCTTGAGAAAGATTTTTGATAGAGTTGCCCTCTTATGATTGAATATCGGGCTGAATTTTTCCTGATCTTGTGAGCTTTAGCTTTGTTCTCTAGGAATGTCCCCGGCCTGAGGTAATCCACCAAGGGATCCATCCAGCTGGGTTCCTATGGAATAAGCATCATATAATCGGGCTCTTGAATGCTTGGTCTAGCTAAAAAGTCCACCAACACAACCCGGGTCAAGTCTTCTCCAGCTGAGGATGCCTGACCGACCAGATGGTCTACTGTAGTGTTTTCATTCCTCGGGATTTACGTGAAAGCTATTTTTTGAAAGTGTTGTCTCTTTTAACACGAGTGCCCGATAAGATTCCATCTTTGCATCATTTGTCTCGTACTCCCCCTTGATCTGCCGAATGACTAACTGGGAGTCACTATGCACTGCTAAGGCCTAGATCTGGAGGATTTTGACCAATCTTAAACCATAAATGACTGCTTCATACTCGGCCTTATTATTGGTGGCTGTGAACTATAGTTGCACCGACATATAAAGATGAGTACCATCGGGCGTCTGAATCTCCAGGCCAATCCTGAACCCATTTAAACTGGTTGACCCATCCACAAACAGCTTCCAGGTATCCGGTTTGTGGTACTGATTAATATCCTCAGTTTCCTCCTCAAGTAGGAAATCAGCCACCGCCTGACCTTTAATAGAAACCCGGGGTACATAAGTAATATCATATATGCCCAATTCAATAGCCCACTTGGAGATTCTACAAGAAAATTCAGGTTTAGACATAATGACCCGAATAGGAGTGGAGGTCAGGACAAAGATTGGATGCACCTCAAAGTAATGTCTGAGTCTGGCATTTACCAATGACAGCACCAGTTTCTCTTGTCTGTTGTATCGGGTTTCAGCTTCTGCCAAGGATTTGCTAGTATAGAAAATAGGCATCTATAGGCTTCCATCTTCCCTGACGAGGGCTACACTGGTTGATACGAAGGAATTACCCGATAAAGATACAACACCTCATCGAGCTCCAGTGTAGCGAGGATTGGAGGCTTAGCCATGTACTTCTTCAATCTTATGAGGGCTTCGGATTACTCGGGACCCCAGACTTCACCCTTCTTTGCCTTGATTGCCTGAAAGAATGGTCTGTATCAGTCTGTAAATCTTGAGATAAATATGTTAAGGGTTACCACTCTTCCAGTCAGGACTTGAACATCTTTATGTGTCTAGGGTTCCTTCATTTCTATCACGGCCTTAACTTGTGTCAGGCTGGCCTGAATACTAGTCCGGTTCACAATGTGTCCCAGGAACTGTCTAGATGATACTCCGAAGGAACATTTCTCTTGGTTGAGTTTCATTCCATGTCTCCTGAGGGTGTCAAATACTTGTTGTAGATGTTATAGATGGTCTCTTTTCTCTCTACTTTTGACCACATTATCATCAATATAAGTTTTGATCATAGTACCCATCATCCCCTTAAAGATCCTGTCTACCAATCTCTAGAAGGTAGCACCTATATTTTTTAGTCCAAAAGGCATAACTCTAAAACAGTAAGTACCTATCTCGATAATGAAGGATGTTTTTTCATCATCAGCCGAGTTCATTCTTATCTGATTGTACCCTGAATATGCATCAAGTTAAATGCTCGTAGCCAGCGGTAGCATCCACCATCTCATCAATTTTTGGCAAGGGAAAACTGTCCTTCGGGCATGCCCTATTCAGGTCAGTAAAATCAACACAAACTCTCCACTTACCATTCTTTTTATGGACAACTACAACATTGGCAAATCAATCGAGGTACTTGACTTCCCTGATGAACCCTGCCTAGAGCAATCAGGATACTTCTTCTGCTATGACTTGGTTCCTATGTCCCCATGAGCCTCTTTTTTTGCCTGATCGGTCTTATGTTAGGATCAACATGTAGGGAATATTGGGCAATAGTGGGATCGATTCTGGGCATTTCTATGTGTCCCCAAATGAAGACATCGGAGTTGCCCTGTAAAAACTGGGTCAGTTATTTTAATTCATAGTTTGAAAGATTTGTACCTGCAAAAGTACTCTTTCGGGTTTATCGAGTATTATGGATATTGACTGTAATAGCTCGACCACGATCGGGGTACCCGAGTCCCCCCTCTTTAATTGTTATTTGAGGTCTGGGCCCCGATCCTCAGTGCGGATACCCTTCGGGTTTTTCTCTTTCTTGATTTCTTTTAGGGTAATGGCATAACACTCCTTTGCAGCAACCTGATCTCCTTTGATGTCGATGATGTCAACCCCATTCGGGCCTATGCACCTCATTATCTAATGTAAAGTTGATGATACCCCCTGTATCCGATGGATCCATCCCCTTCCCATGAGCAAATTATAAGATAGCTTCATATCTTCTATGACAAAAGTTTCCAACAGAGTCCTTTGAGCAGCAGATATTAGTAGTTGGACTTCCCCAATTGGTTCAAACTTTTTTCCATCGAATCCTGCAATAGGGCTTCGGGAGATCACAACTTCACTTGGATTGATTTCAAGTTTCTCGAAGGCCCACCTGGTGATGATGTTTACACTGTTTCCTAGGTTAATCATGACCCACTTAACAAGGCAGTTGGCCACCATTAATGTAACAACTAATGGGTCATCATGAAGAGTCTGGATATTTTGAAGATCTGCTGTAGAAAAAATAATATGTGTTTCACCTGTCCTGTGGTGGATTTCACTAACTTCATTAATTTTCCTCAACTTTTGGGCTCGACGCAGCTGGCTCCGGCTGGCTTCTTCCATCTCCTTAGAACTGGGGCCACCGAGAATCATATTGATAATTCTGACTGGCTATGTAGCTGCAGGATTCTGGGGGGCGTTGGGTGCTTGTTGATCGGCCCTCAGTCTGTCCCGCTGGATGTCGTCCCGGAGCTCACCTCGAAGTATCATTGCCTCCACTTGGTGTCTAAGATTTAGGTACTCATTGATAATGTGCCCGAAATCATTGTGGAAGGCACAATGCTTTAATTTATCCCTTTGATCCAAAGGTTGTCTGATAGGTGGTGGTGGTTGGAAGATTCATCTGGCTTTATTTTATTAGTAAAGTTTAGCGAGGCTGACTCTCAGGGGAGTCATTTTCTCCTCAAATCTGGAACGTTTGACTGGGTTCGGGGTTGAAGGACCTAAATAAACTGAATGTCCTAATGAGGCTGGGCGTTTTCGATCGGTCACTGGCTCTTTTGATCGGGTTTCCACACTGACCAAGGCAGCCCTCTTCTACCTGATGGTTTCTTCCTCTTCTATCCTCAGGTACCCTTGGGCTCTAGAATTTAACTTTCCAATGCCCGATGGTGGGTGCTTCACTAGAGACTGATGAAACTTGGTTCTAGGAATCAGGGCCATCTGAAAGGCTTCAACAACAGAGTGCTCTAGTCACAGTTATCGATGGAGGAAGATTCAACATTGAATCAGGACATGAAGCTCTTCAGGGACTCTCATTTCTCTTGTATCATCGTGAAGAGGCAGGATATGGTTTTTTTCTATCTCTTGTTCCCGTAATACTGGGCAACAAATATTCTGGTGAACCGTTGCCAGCTACTGATGGATCCGGGTGGTTGCTTCCTGAACCATAACAAAGCTGCATCGGCGAGACTTATAGAAAACACCTTACACAACAAGGCTTCATTCTCGGCATACATGGTCATTTTTTGGTGAATCTGGTAGATGTGTTCTTTGGGATCCTTAGTTCCATCTAGGGGGTAAATCGAGGCATAACGAACTTGTTTGGGAAGGGCTCCTGAGTTACCTTAGGAGTAAAGGGTGACTGTATCAACTCAGTGGAGGCTTGAACGGCTAGATCGTTAGTAGATTGGGTTCTTAAGTCCCTTAGAACTCTTATTTGGAACATAGCCATTATCGCCTGGAGCTTCTGGGGGGTCATGGCCTCATTGGTGACAAGGGCCTTACCTAGGCGATGAGAGGATTTAGCATGCTCCTCTAACTCGGCGTCTTCTTCTTGATTCTGAGAACGGACGCGCGCTACTACTAGAGGAGCGGGTGGAAGAGCCATCCTTTCCATAAGCTCTGCGTTCCGCTTCTCAAGAGCTTGGCTCCATTCTTCAGCGGCTATCAGGCGCTATAGGATTTGCTCAATGGTTTGAGTACCACCTGCGTGACTGTTTCTGGTAGTCGGAGCATCCGCCTGAGAACGAGTTACCAGCATGGCTGCTTGAAAGGTAGAAGAACATTATGAATACGGATTCGGAAGGTGGAGATAAGTATAAACAAGCTCAACTACAAGGATGGCCAGACGAATACAGATCTAGAGGGCCAAGGTACAACCACAGATCTCGAAACGAATAGGAATAAGCTTAACTATAGAGGTGGGAAAATGATTCCAGATTTGGAAGATGAAGACGAACTAAATGAACTACAGATCTAGAATCAAGAAAAAGTACATTTTCCCATAGATGGCGCCAATGTGTAGATGCTAAAAAATGTACAACACAAGAATAATCCTTTATTTATCATTTTTCCTTATTTATATACATTCTCTTCTTGGAATTTGAGCCCATTAGGACAACATTCTCTTGCTCACATCATCATTTTATCTATTGTTTGCGTCACTAACTTAATCCCCAAGTTTATTCTAGAGTATTTAGGAAATAGGCCTTTGGGATGGGCAGTTTCTTTCGGGCCTGGGTGGTACTCGGGTCATCAGGCCCCAATTAATCTTATTGGGCTAGTGAGATAGATGGGCTTCGCAAATTCACATGTACATTCTTCTTTGTTTCAACCTGGAACTTTTTTATACCGATCTACTTCAACCTTGATCTGATACCACTTGTTAGGAATTAATTCTCATCTCACACTTGGGAATTAATCCCGTCAAAGATCATTGACACCTGTCTTTACTCACACACATAAATCACTCAGATAACACACAATATTTAACGTGGTTCAGCCCCAACTTTGGCCTACGTCCACGGAGAGAAGGAATATTTATTAGGAAGATATTACATAGGTGAACAACATAACACCCTCACCCGGTGCACACATCACCCTCACACTCTCTTCCTCTCCTATTTTCCTAACATCTTTCCTCTAAGTCTCAACACAAACCCTAGGTCCCTATTTATAAAGTTAAACTCATTTCCTTGTTGAACAAGAAAAAATCAATTTCTTGTTAGACAAGGATTACAATTCCTTAGAGAATAAAACTCTCTAACAAGAAATTCTTTTTACAATACAACTCTAAATAGGAACCTAATTACAATAGAATTTGAGACGTTTTCCTAACACATGGATGGTTAGTGATTGGTAAACTTTGTAATCAAAACTGTTTTTTTATGAGAGAGAAAATAGCTGATTAGTTTGGCAGTTTTCTGATATGCTGGTACCACTTGCTTATAGAGATAACTCCTTTAAAGCCGTGTTTGGTCCAGCTGAAAAAAAAGGGTTTGATGTGGAGGTAGAAAGATGAGGTGGTGGTCGGTGGTTAGAATCGGAGCCGGAGGTAGAGGGAGCAACCGTAATGGAGGAAGAATTGCAAAGGTGGGAATGGAGCACGCAATGTGGTGATGGGAGGTGGTATAAGGGTATTTTAGACTTTAAACAAGAAAATTGATGTATTTGTAATATGATCAAATTGGGAAATAAAATTTTAAAATTAACCAAATTGTAATTTATCATCCCTAACTCTAGGTCTTCTTTTTTCTTTAATGTTAAGGAACTCACACACCCCACATGAGCCCTATTGGGCTCGAAATCTAGACTTCTCACAATTTGGGAAGGAATAAAAATACCATTATGCACAAGGCCATTGGTACTTATATGTAGTTTTCCCTTTATTTTATATTGGTGTTTTGACATATTGATTAGGTACTAATTTGAAAAGTCCTAGACATGACAACACTTTCGTTCTTGGTATGATTAATTATTTTTTTGTTCAAGCATATGTCTAATAATATTCTGTTTTTTTTTTTTTTTGAAAGGTAAGAAAAAATATATTAATGAAAAAACAAGAGGCTAAAAGCCGGACATCAACTTAGGGCATACCCCTGTAAACATTAATAAGGTGGAAACCAAAGATCCACCAAATAAAAGAGAAAATAGTAGCAACTTGCTTGACAGAATAATATGAGTCAGAATCCACATGCCTAGTTGCAAACCAAAGCATAGAATTTGGACTTCCAACCAATTGAACATCAATAGCAGAGCAGCCCTCCTTCGTGCAAACTTTGCGAGGTAAAAACAAAGAGAAAACATGCAGCAACATGAAGACACCAGCTCACTAAGAAAACTTGCAGCAGATTCCTCATAGCAGCTAGATAATTGATAGATAGATCAGTAAGAGGCACTAAAACCATGATCCTCCAAAGAATAGCTAGAATAATATGCAGAAGATGACGGCCAAACTAGCACAGCAAGCCAGCTTCTACCAGCACAGTGAAACTGAAAAAAATCCCAGCACCAGCAATTTCGTAAAAGAGTAATCATATGAAAACAGACGCAGACAAGTCCCATTGCTGAGCTATCAACTGGTTTGAAGCAAAATCTCTCAGATTTATGATGGAGAAGAACTTTAATCTGACCACTTGAACCACCTTTAAACACAAAGCATCAATAGAGCAAAACTCATTGTTGAAAACTCTTCTATTCCTTTCAAGCCAAACCTCATAGACATAAGTTGAAAAAACCAACTTGTTAAGAGTTACCACGAAGGATTTGCCCTTCAAATTATCAACAACCCATTGCATAATAACTTCCCAATTTTCAGAAGGCCAAGAAAGTAAACCCTTTTGGAGGAGCATCTTCCATAGCCTCTTAGTGAAACTACATTGGAAGAAGAGGTGATCCCTATCCTTCAACCTTTGCTTGCAGAAAACACAAGATGCATCAGTTACAAGACTAATAGAGAGCAAGAAATAAAGAGTGTTAATCCTGTTATGCTGAACCATCCAAAGAAAGAAAGAATGCTTTGGGATATTATTAGAGAACCAAACTACATCAGTCCAGTCTATCTTTTCAACTTTGTATTTGACCAAATCCCAAGCAGAATAGATAGAGAAAACACCATTTGTTGGAAGCCATTTGATCCTATCATTCAAGGAAGTGTTGGGAAAGAAATCTGAAGGAAAATTTCTCTTAAAATCTAACCAAGATTGAGAATACAAAGCTGGAAAGTGCCACCCATGTGAAGTGATAAACTTGCTAACAGTGGCATGCAAACCAATTCCCGAAGATCTAACTGTAGAAGGGGGAAACATGTCTACAAGAGGCCCTTGAGGATGCCAGTTGTCAAACCATAGGGAAGTGCATCTTCCATCCCCATTCAAGGTCTTAATAGCATGCCTAAAGATAGGCCTAATCTTGAGCAGTTTACTCCAAGTCCATGTATATTTCCTTGGCAAAGAGACTTCCCAAAAGCTTCTATTTTAATCAAATTCTGCTTAACCCAAGACACCCACAAAGAGAAATTATTCGTCTGCAATAAAGACCAAATATGCTTAGCCATAGCTATAACATTCCACTCTTCAAGGTCCTTCACTCCAAGCCCTCCTTCTTTATAAGGAAGACAAACAGTAGTCCAAGAGACCTTACAACCCCCATAACACATCTTAGATCCTGTCCATAGGAATTGCCTCATCAAAGTAGTGAGATCTTTAAGAACAATTTTAGGGAGTAAAAAGGTAGAAGACCAATAAACTTGGACATAAAAAAGAATATACTTCACCAGCTACAGTCTGCCGGTAAATGATAGAAATCTGCTAGACCAACTAGAAATCCTTTTTGAGAGCCTCCCCAACAACAAATCACAGTCTTGATTCCTTAGTTTAGATGACAGAAGATGAACCCCAAAATACCTGACTGACAAGGTACCTTGCTGAAATCCTAAGCTGCCAAGAATTTGAGAAAAAGTAGTAGGGTCAATACCACCAGAAAAAATCAAGCTATTAGCATGACTTGGCTCCAGACCAGAATACACACTGAAGTTGTTCAAATCAACCATAATACAGCTCACAGAATCCATATTCCTAGCAAAAATTAGCAATAGATCATCAGCAAATAATAAACTAGAAATATTCAATTGTTTACATTTCCAATGGTGAGAGAAAATCTCTGAAGAAGTTTCTCTAGCAAGCATACCAGTCAACACTTCCATAGCAAACACAAAAAGATAGGGAGATAAAAAGATCTCCTTGCCTTATCCCCCTTGAGCTTTTAAAGTAACCCTTGAAAGCCCCATTAATATTGACAGAGAACTTTGGAGTGGAAATACATTGCATGATCAAATGCACTAAATGGGTTGGCAATTGAAAAGCGTTGAGAACAGCTTCTAGAAAACTCCAAGAAATAGTGTCAAAAGCCTTAGTTAGGTCAATCTTTAAAGCTAACCTAGGCTCTCCAACCTCCTCATGATAGCCTCTAAGCAATTCTTGAGTAAGAAGAATATTATGAGATATATTTCTGCCAGGAATAAAGGCTCCTTGGTTGAGACTTATACAATTAGAAAGACACCATTTCAGCCTATTAGCAAGAACCTTAGAAAATCATTTATACATAGTAAAACACAAGGAGATGGGATGAAAATCAGACACAACAGTTGGATTATCAACTTTGGGCACTAGAGTAATGATAGTGGATTTGGGGCAGTTCGTAAAAGAATGTCCAAAGACTCACTGCAAACATCTTTTAGGCAGCCACTGGTACTCCACTTTTACATAGAAAATATCTATGTAAAAGTGGAGTACCTCTGGTAATTCTGCTGAAACAGTGGTAGGGAATTCTGAGTTAGCCTCCATTTCGGCGCAAACCCTAACAAACCCCAGCCTTCTTTTGTCAACAGTCAATGTATCAACATAAAGAGGGGTACCCAAAGTACTTGCAACAGAACTGATAGCATCTTCATTCCAAAATTCAAGAGGAATGCCAAAAAGTTTTACCCATATTGGAACTGATTTAATCTGACTTCCATTTTGAAGAATCAGTAAATGATTGGCGAAATGCCAAGTATTGCCCTCTATAGCAGCATCACGTTGCATTATCGTACCAAATTTGAACAAGAAAAAATTATTCTCAAGACTATGAACACCACATAAACCCTCCTTCACCCACAACTTTTTAGCAATGGATTCCACAGTGAGAAAAGGAAGACGTTTATCAATAAAGTAACCCACCAAGCATTGTTCCCATTCTCCAGATTGAGCCATATCTGGGGTAAGAACAACCCTATGTTCTTTGTTTGGAGGTATATATCTAAGATTTTCTTGTCCTGCATCACCGATATGCCTATCATCAGCAGTAGATTTTGGCGCTTTGTTCTTCGCTAATACTGTACTCAACATCTGTTTCAAAGTCACCCTATCATCATCTTCCATAGTTACCGAATCATCATCTCCTTGATCAGATGTAGCCATGGCTTTGTCTTAGAGGCAATTTGTCGAACACCTTGCCTTCAAAATCGTGAACCCCAGCCACCAACAACCACACCAGAATTGATTTCAGAAACCGGAGCAAATCATCAAGAAGTAGAAAGAGGAATCGGAGCAAATCATCATCGGAGGTTAGGTCACTCAGGATTCCCAGATCGCCATTGTCACGAGAGAAAAAGGGCAATTTCGTCTTTTCGCACCAATTTTCATCTATATTCTGTTTTTTTTTTGTGTATAAGATTGCGATATTTCCTGGTAATACATCAAAAAGTTGATGTTAGAGAACGTTAAATGTCGACCAGTCGTAGGTTGAACTTAATGTTTGAAATTCTAACAGCGAAAAGTTCACATGATTGGGGTCGTAGAAACGAGAATCATGAGATTTTAGAGGTTTTGCGTACTAATTCGTTTGAGTAGAGGATATTGTCGATTCATCACAAATATATACTAACTCGTTTGTATATATATATAATTGTTCATCGTATTGTCTAATTCATACTGTTATACTGCATTAATATTTGTTTGAAAGATTATTCGTCCGTTGTATAATTACTGTGACAAAAGATGATAGATGTATATAAATCAGATATGTGTGTGCATAGAATAATTTGTATTCATATAATATAGGTCTGCTCAAATGTTTTTGGTTATCTGAAGTTCCGGATCGAATTAGCAATTCTACCAATGTTATCGTTATCTATATAATTCATTTCGAAAATATATATATATAATCGATCATATGATATGATCCACGACCATGTGATATAAATGAATTATTAATTTAATCAACATGCAAGTAAAATGTGTTTTTGCATTGTCTATAGTGATTTTTTCTGAAATTATTATACAATATATAGTCTTGGACAACATGTTCAGTTCAATGGAAGCTTCGATATATGCATATATATTTTCATAACAATCGATACGTACAATTAATTTTGTGTTGTGTGTTAAAATAGACCCTGTGCATGAGTCATGACTAGACTAGCTAGTAGAGAAGTTAAAAAAAACGCAAGCAAGAACACTTCAAAACGTGACATTCCACAACCTCCCATCATTACTCATGCTATCAATACATGCCCATAAGCCCACTCCGGCACTCCCAAGTCCACCACCACCACTACCGCCACCGCAGGTATGGATAACCGCCACATTCTTCTCGTGACATTCACGGTACAAGGCCACATCAACCCGTTCCTCCAATTCGCAAAACGCGTCGTGACAAGTGGTAGAGTCACCCTTTTTTTGAAGAATTGACATCAATTATTCATGTAGAAGTGAAGCGCCCTAATTGTGACATGCTGTCAAAACATTATTTTAATAAAAATGACATACCGCCAAGGGCCTAGCTTGATGATGCCCGTTATCACTTCATTAGTTCGTTTCGTACATTCCATATAAAAAAGAAGTTGGAGATAATTAATAAAAAAAATTATTTTTGTTTGGATCGACTTTTCATGTTATTTTTTATTTTTTGGAGGAAAAAATTCTTTTGACATAATTTTTAGAAGAACTTATAGGCATTGGAAGAGCATTTAGAAGAAGTTAGCGGTACGAGTTTCTCAAAACCGTTTTTACTTCTCTTTTTCTTCTGAAAAAAACCAAAAACAAAAGTTCTACCAAAATGGACCTATATAGAAAAGTTATGCACTATTCTACTCCTCCTTTTGTCATCCTTTACAGATTTTGTATTGAGCTCATGGGTCAATGAAAGTTTCTATATATTTTTATAAAAATCGACACAATTGTTGACATCCTAAATGAGCCAACACATGCAACGAAGCAGACCGAAACTAGGCCGAAAATTGACCAAAACTGGGCTGTTTTTTGGGCTGGATTTGAGCTGATACTGGGTTGTTTTCGGGCCAAAACTGGGCTGTTTTTCGGGCTAAAATTTTGGTAGAACTGGGCTGTTTTTGGGCCTAAACTGGGCTATTTTTGGGCTGCGAATTGGGCCAAAAATGGGCTGCGAATATGGGTTAGAAGATGGACTGAAAATGGGTCATATCATGAAGTAACATTGCTGGTTAAGACTAGAAGATTACAAAGTTTGTAGAGTATTAGACACTTTTGGAAAAGAGATGTAGTTGAGTTGATGATAGTATTTAGATATGATTAGAATTTAGGTTATTTTATCTTTTATTTATTTATTTCTAGTTTATCTTTAGGTTAGTTTTAGGCTATAAATAATATACGTATAACTCTGTTACAAAGGTTCACGACCAATACAAAAATATTTCTGCTACCATAGCAGTTTTTCATTATATTTTATTTTTTATCGTCTTTTATATTCATCGCACTTGCACTTTCAATACCAAATTTACATTCCTGCAAATTTACATTCTCAGTCATTTATTTGTTTTCCTTCAATATCAGTATATTTCAATTCCTTTCGCAATTTCTTTTGGTTACACAAAAGCCCTCTTTGCTGAGGTAATCAGAATCTTCACGAGAGTTGAGTTATCTCTCTCGTAAATCGCCTGATTCTATTTCACATGTTCAAAATATACGAAAATTCGTTTCTTTTGAACCGGTTGAACTTCGTTATCGGTTTTGGTACTACGAAGAATATTATTCGGCCGATGATTATTATTTTTTGGAATCCTATGAAAATCATGATTATTATCGGCATGTTATTCGGCCGGTAAATATTATTTTTTGAAGCGAACAACAATTATCTCCAACCATATAATCCAACAATTTGGTGATGGATCTTGTGCATGACTAGACTGGTAGATAACTTAAAAATGCAAACAAAAACGCCAATGCGTCACTGCACACCTCGTAACCTCCCATTTTTGCCCATGTAACTCAATACATTCCCATCAGTTCACTCATAACTCTAAACTCACCAACAAAACCTTTGCAATCTGCATTGACTAGTTTCACCACCACCACCACCGATATGGAAAACCGTCACATTCTCCTTGTAACATTCCCGGTACAAGGCCACATCAACCCGTCCCTCCAATTCACCAAGCGTCTCGTGACAAGTGGTATCAGAGTCACCTTTGCCACTAGTCTCTCCGCCATCAACTGCATGAACCAAGCCACTACAACCCCACTAGGCCTAACCCTCTTCCACATCTCCGATGGCTATGACAACGGCGTCAAACATCACGAAATCCAAGCATTCATTTCTTCACTCCGCATCCATGGATCCCGAGCTCTCCTCAACAACATCAATGCCACCGCAGACGAAGGCTCACCATTTAACCATGTGGTCTACACCACATTCATCCCATGGGTCGCACAAGTAGCACATGAAACTCACATCCCATCCACACTTCTCTGGATCCAACCGGCCGCTCTTTTGGACATTTTCTACTATTACTTCAATGGCTATTCACATGTCATAACTAAGTGTTCACATTTTTTGTTTCAAACAATATTTGGGTACTTAGAAGTGGTCATTCGTGCTGATGTGAGCCAATATATACAATAAAATGATGAACCTTGATTGGTGTGGATGGATTTTTTTATTTTTTTTTTTCAAATGTGACTGGAGACCATTACTCTATACATAATCGAATGATATAATGGTATTAGAATTGTTTTTTGGCATAATACATATATACATATATATGTTTATATATAATAGGACCACATAGGAGTAGGGAAAATTGCAACACAACTCCACGCAGTAGTGATAGTGAACTTGTACGTTTTCAGTGTCTTCAGAACCGCAGATCTTCAAACCAAATTGACAAGCCACAACAGAATAATGCTAACATTTCTAGGTGATCTGTCGTTTAATTGCAATAACTAATAATTTCTTCGGCGAAACCCGAATGATTGGCCAAGAATTTTTTTGTAAGGTGTATTAAAAAAGTATCAGATTTCATATTTGATTTCCACTTAAATAGGAGTCACTTTGCACAGATGTCATAAATAGTTGGAGCGCATGTAGTCCAGACACTCCATTGTCGAAAAAAAAAAATAATACTCGACCAAATTAACCAAACCGCTTTCTGAATTTTTTTTCATCCCTTCCTCGAAAGCTATATTTCTCACAATTATATATGGTGAATTCCCTCCGTTGACGAAAAACTGATTAACATATTTATTTTTGTTATATTTTGAATCTCTAGCTGAACCCTTTTTGGAGGGTAAAAAGTACATTATACTAATATAATAAGGAATTAGTACACAAAATTAGGCATACCAACCCGAACAAGTGGGTGGGATGAAAGAGTTTCTGGGTCCTTCATCATGAGGTTCTAGGTTCAAATTCTTCCAACTACGTTTCTGTCTGGGCTACTGGAAATTTATCCGATCGTTAACTTTAGGGCCCAAGGATTAGTCGAGGTATGCATAAGCTGACCCGGATCAATCCGGTTACAAGAAGAAAAAAAATTAGGCATATCCTTAGAATAAATGTCCAAAAGAGGGAGATCCATAATAATAGAAGGCCACATGAAAGAAACATAGAAGAACATAACATAGACAAAAGCCAACCAACATGACATAGACATCAGCCAACCAACCTAACTATATATGTGTGTGTGTATATATATATATATATATAGAAACTAACCAGCCAAACAACTATAATTGAAGTATGCCACGTAAAACTAGCTGCAAGCTAAAGAAAAGATTTGAATTTCACTAGTACTAAATTTTAGTGAAAAGAAGACAAATGGCAACAAAGCTGTTATTTTTTCTCATTGTAGAAACTCTAGCAGTTATCTTTGCCATGTACTTTCTTTTATATATATATATATAGATATAGATATACACACGTCTATATTGCATCAGTTACACACAAACTGTTGTACCTTCATAGCTCATGCCTCACATCAATAATCATACGTCACGCCTAACGTCACAGCCCCTCCCCAATCCTCCTATAAAATCTCCCATCCCATGAAAGTTTAACACATGCCCATATCAAGTCGCTCACTAACACAATCATATATACACCACCACTATATTGTTGCTGTTAGTTGAGAATGACTGTTTTCAACTACCGACACGGGCGGAGCCATCCACTGGCCCCCCCTCCCCAACACTTGTCTCCGCCCTTGTATACACTGCATATGTATATATCCTATTGGTTATATTGATAGAGTATGAGAGGGAGAAAAATAGCACAGAACTGCGTGAAAAAAGGGGGTGAGTTAGGCCCTGTTTGGTAGGTGATTCGGTTCCAGCTGGTCTGGTCTAGTCTTGTATTTTATGAGACCAGACCATGTTTGGTAGCATTGGTCCCAAAATTTTGGTAGACCAAGTAAGACCAAATCAGATCAAAATGGCCTCATTTCAGACAAAAAAAAAAGGTGGTTCCTGGTGGTCCGGTCTTGTCTTATTAATAAAATATATTTATAAATAATTAAAAATTAATAAAGAATAATAAAGAATTATTAATAATAATAATAAATTAAATAAAACATATGTTAAAATAAAATATAAATAATAAATAATAAACAAAATGAAATAAATAATACCTAATAATAATAAATAAATGAATATAAGAATAAATAAATGAATAAATAAATAATAAAATATATTTATAAATAATTAAAAATGAATAATTAATAATATAAATAATAAATTAAATAAAACATAATAATAATAAAAAATGAATACAATAATAATAAATAAATATAATAATAAAAAATGGACTAAATAATAAATAATAATAATAATTAATAAAATAAATAATAAATTACATAAAACATATTTAAAAATATAATAAAAATAATAAATAATAAACAAAATTAAATAAATAATAATAATAAATAGATATAATAATAAATAATAAGTAAATATAATAATGAATAAATACTTCATAATAATAATAAAAAAATGAGTATAATAATAATAAATTAATATTAAATTAATAAATTATATTTTTAAATAATTAAAAATGATTAAATAATTTATAAATAAAATGAATTAAATAATGAAATAATAATAAATAAATAGAATATATTTATAAATTAATATATAAATTAATAAATAATAATATAAATAATAATTTAATAATATAAATAATAAAATATATTATAAAGTGAAGAAATAATAAAGAAAGAAAGAAATGATACATAAATAAATATTATAATAAATAATAAATAAATAGTAAGACCAGACCGCTTACCAAACAAACTTTTTCAGATCAAATTAGACCAGATCAAACCAAACTAGACCAGAAAGACCGCATACCAAACATGGCCTTAGTATCCTTGTTCAAATAGAGTTAGGGAGTAGTTGGAGGCAGAGAGAGTTAAAGGCAAAGAGAGAGAGAGAGAGAGAGAGAAAGAAAAAGAAATTAAAAACAAAAAGAGGGAGTTAAGGCAGTCTAGGGTCGGTGAAAGACATGGAGCTATTAGAGTGACAGTTCTAGTGAGAAAAGTAAAAGAAGATAGAGAGAGAAAAAAAAGTGAGTGAGTGGTATTATTCAGAAACATTGTATTTTGCACGATACTATTTTTTGAATATTTACAGTATTGTTCACTATATTATCTTTTTAAGTGGGAGCAATGGCATCGACATCGACATCAGAAGACAAGACAACCATGATCAAAAATTTCAACTGCACAAACTTTTATTTCTAGAAAATTCAAATTGAAGATTTGTTATTTCAGAAAAAAATCAGTATTTACCGTTGGAAGAAGAAAACCCAAAATCAATGAAAGAAGATTGGAAAATTCTCGATCAGAAGGCTCTCGGCACAATCAGATTGACGTTGTCAAAATCGGTTGCTTTTAACATAAAAAATGAGAAGACAACAAAGTCTCTCATGGTAGCCCTTTCCAGCATGTACAAACAGTCGTTTGCAGCAAACAAGGTACATCTTGCCAAAAAGCTATTTAACTTAAAGATGTCTGAAAATGGAAAAATCAGCGAACATCTCAATATCATCAACGAGATCATTAGACAATTAAAATATGTTGATCTCGCCATCAAAGACGAGATGAAAGTAGTAACAATTCTAAGCCAATTTCCTGAAACAGCACAGTTACTGCAATCAGTAGCTTTTCAGGGAAAGCAAAAATGGAGTATGATGTTGTTATGATCATGATACTGACAGAAGAAAACATAAGGCAATCTGACACATCTACCAGCGGCTTGATGTTGAATGTTAAAAGCAGAGGCAGAAGTTCAAACAGGAAGAAAGACAGAAGTTATGGACGAGCTCGTTCCAAGTCAAGCATGGAAGATCACAATCTCAAAACCCGAAGAATTTCAATCAGAAAAAAATTGAATGTTGGAACTGCGGCAAAACTAGTCATTACAAAAACCAGTGTAGATCTCTGAAGAAGAAAACAGAGAACAACACTGAGGCAAATATTGTCTCAAAAGAATCAGATGATGCGCTGATATGTTATTTTGAGAGCAAGTCAGAGTTTTGGGTTTTGGACTCTGGAGCATCATTCCATGCCACCTCAAGTTTAGAGCTATTTCAGAGCTATGAACCGGGCAACCTTGGAAATGTTTATCTTGGTGACGATCAACCCTGCAATGTCGTCGGCAAAGATGAGGCACATATAAAACTAAATGGATCAATATGGAAGTTAAAAGATGTGAGACACATCCCAAACTTAAAGAAGAACATGATCTTAGTAAGTCAGTTGGTGAGTGATGGTTACGTGACAACCTTCAATAATGATGATTGGAAGATTTCCAGAGGAGCTATGACAATAGCACGTGGTAAGAAGAATGGTACTCTTTACACAACTATCAGTGCTAGCACGTCGATAGCAATTGCAGAAAGCAAAGAGGATCACAACCTATGGCACCAGAGGCTGGGTCACATGAGTGAAAAGGGGCTCAAGATTATGCACTCAAAGGGGAAACTACCAGATTTGAAATCAATTGATATCAACTTTTGTGAAAATTGCATATTCGGCAAACAGAAACGGGTGAATTTCAAAAGGACTATCAAAACTCCCAGAAATGAGAAGCTCGAGCTAGTTCACACTGACGTCTGAGGGCCGGCAAATGTCTCATCCATTGGCGGGAAGTCCTATTTCATGACTTTCATTGACGACCATTCTCGAAAGGTCTAGGTTTATTTCTTGAGACATAAATCTAAGGTGTTCTTTATATTCAAGGAATGGAAAGTCATGGTGGAGAATGAGACAGGCTTGAAGACCAAGAAACTAAGAGCCGATAACGGTGGCAAGTATGAGGACACCGGGTTCAAAAAATTATATTATGAGAACGATATTAAATTTGAAACAAAACTGTTCCAGGTACACCACAACATAATGGTGTAGCAAAACGTATGAATCGAGCATTGACTGAAAGAGCCAAAAGCATGCATATACAGTCAGGTTTACCAAAGCATTTCTAGGAAGAAACAGTCAATACAGCTGCATACCTGATAAATCGAGGTCCATCAGTACCATTGGAGTTCAGAATACTAGAAAAAGTATGGAGCGGTAAAGAGGTAAAACTTTCACATCTGAGAGTTTTCGGTTGTGTTGCATATGTGCATATCAGTGATCATGTCAGGAGTAAGATTGATCCCAAATCACTAAAATGCACTTTCATTGGATATGGCAATGATGAGTCTGGTTACCGCATCTGGGATGATCAAAACAAGAAAATTATCCGAAGCAGGGATGTAATATTCAATGAAAAAGTAATGTACAAAGACATGCACACAACAACCTTAGTGATTCAGCACAAAGAGATCTTGTGTATGCCGAGGCGGATGATGTTCCAGATAACAGTGAGGCACAACAGACAATTGAAAGTCCCCAGTCAAAGGACCTACAGTACAAGACAACACGCAACAGAATGATACACTGCAGTCTTCTACTCCGAATCCTATGTCGCCTAGAAGGTCTTCCCGACTTCCAGTGCCAAACAGGAAATACATAAACCATTTGTTGTTCACTGATGGATGTGAACCTGAATGTTATGACAAGGCTTGTCATGCAGCAGGTGCTAGCAAGTGGGAGCTTACAATGAAAGATGAGATGAAATCTCTCACCTCCAATAAAGCATGGGAGCTGACCGAGCTGTCGGTGGGAAAGAAAACTCTTCATAACAAATAGGTGTACATGGTCAAAAAAGAACATGATGATTTCAAAAGATACAAGGCAAGGCTTGTAGTCAAAGGCTTCCAACATAAGGAAGGAATTGACTACACCGACATCTTTTCCCTGGTTATAAAACTGAATACCATTTGTTCAGTTCTTAGCATTGTCGCGGCAGAAGGTTTGTACCTAGAGCAATTAAATGTCAAAACTACCTTCACCCACGGTGACCTAGATGAGGAGATCTATATGAAATAACCGGAAGGTTTCTCATTTAAAGGAAATGAGAAACTTGTGTGCAAGTTGAAAAAGAGCTTGTATGGCTTAAAACAAATCCCAAGGTAGTGGTACAAGAAATTTGATGGGTTTATGCAGAGACATGGCTACAACAAATGCAACGCTGACCATTGTTGCTACTTCAAGAATTTTGATACAAGCTACATCATCCTTCTACTATATGTTGATGACATGTTAGTAGTGGGGTCTGATCTTGAAGAAATCAGTAAGTTGAAGAAGCAGCTATCAAATGAATTCAAAATAAAGGACTTGGGTTCAGAGAATCAGATTCTTGGTATGAGAATCAACAGGGACAAGCAGAAGGGTATCTTGGAATTATCTCAAGCTGACTATGTTGAACGGATTTTGAAGTGGTTCAACATGAGTAATGTTAAACCAGTTAGCACACCGTTCGCTAGTCACTTTCAACTATCCAAGGACCAGTCTCCCAAGACGAAAGAAGAAAGGAACATCATGGCTAATGTTTCTTATGCCTCAGTTATTGGAAGTTTGATGTATGTAATGGTCTGTACAATACCAGATATTGCATATGCATTAGGAGCTGTCAGTGGGTTCATGTCTAATCCAGGAAAGACACATTGGGTAACAGTGAAGTGGATACTGAGATATCTACGAGGTACTACAAACTGATGCCTTTGTTTCAGAAAAGGTGAAGTGAAGCTATATGGTAATGTAGATTCAGATTTTGCAGATGAGATAGACCACATAAGAAGTACTACTGGCTACATCTTTACAGTAGGTATTACAGCAGTTAGTTGGGTTTCGCAAATACAAAAGATTATTGCTTTATCCACTACAGAAGTTGAGTACGTAGTTGTGACTGAGGCAAGTAAAGAAATGATTTGGTTACAGGGATTACTGGCAGAGTTAGGTTTCTTACAGGAAAGTAACGTTTTGCACAATGATAGATAGACTGCAATACATCTGGCAAAGAATTCAACATTTCATTCAAGGACCAAGCATATTGGACTTCGGTATCACTTCATTAGATCATTGTTAGAAGATGGAGTGATAACACTTACAAAGATCCAAGGAAGTAAGAATCTGGCTGATATGTTGACCAAGACAGTGTCTGTGGAGAAACTGAAGCTATGCTCAGCTTCAGTTGGTCTTCTAGCTTGAAGACCGAAATGAGCGCACCATCGGTCACTTATCACACATACGAGCTACTTTTGAAAGGTTCGCAAAGTGAGAGATTTTTGTTGTTAGTTGAGAATGGTTGTTTTCAACTACCGACAAACGTGGACGGGTTTTGTGGCTTTCCTTTCAACGTTGATCGTTTGGGTTTGCCGAAGACCAGCAAATCTTTCTTCTCCTATAAAATAGGTTTCTCTTACTAAGAAAAAAATGTACCAAGACAAAGATATATCTATATAGGAAAGTGAGAGAAAAATATAGAATGAGTATTTTTCAGAGAGTTCGGAGAGTGTGAGCTCAGTTGTAGGATTTGTCGATCCACACCTTGTATCTACTCCAGTGATATAGTGATTTTGGTGCGCTTCGTGGACGTAATTCATTCTTGGCCGAACCACGTATAAATCCTTGTCTTGTGTGTGTTTGAGTAAATTGATGAGAACATAAATAAGGTGAGTATCCCAACATATATATAATTAAGCACCACCACCACTATCATAGCTCATGCCTCACATCACTAAGGCCATGTTTGGTAGGCGGTCTTTCTGGTCTGGTCTGGTATGGTTCGGTCTGGTCTGGTATGGTCTAATCTAATCTGGAAAAGTCTGTTTGGTAAGCGGTCTGGTCTTACTATTTATTTATTATTTATTATAATATTTATTTATGTATTATTTATTTCTTTATTTATTATTTATTTTTATAATATATTTTATTATTTATATGATTAAATTATTATTTATTAATTTATATATTAATTTATAAATATATTCTATTTATTTATTATTATTTCATTATTTAATTCATTTTATTTATAAATTATTTATTCATTTTTAATTATTTAAAAATATATTTTATTAATTTAATATTAATTTTTTATTATTATACTCATTTTTTATTATTATTATGAAATATTTATTCATTATTATATTTACTTATTATTTATTATTATATTTATTTATTATTATATCTATTTATTATTTTTTATTATATTTATTTATTATTTTTATTTATTTCATTTTGTTTATTATTTATTATTTTTATTATATTTTTAAATATATTTTATGTAATTTATTATTATTATTTATTATTTAGTCCATTTTTTATTATTATATTTATTTATTATTATTGTATTCATTTTTTTTTATTATTATGTTTTATTTAATTTATTATTTATATTATTAATTATTCATTTTTAATTATTTATAAATATATTTTATTATTTATTCATTTATTTATTATTATTATATTCATTTTTTATTATTATTAGGTATTATTTATTTCATTTTATATATTATTTATTATTTATTTTTTATATTTTATTTTTAAAATATGTTTTATTTAATTTATTATTATTATTTATTCATTTTGAATTATTTATAAATATATTTTATTAATAAGACCAGACCGGACCACCAGGAACCACCTTTTTTTTTGTCTGAAATGAGGCCATTTTGGTTTGATTTGGTCTTACTTGGTCTAACTAAAAATTTGGGACCAATGCTACCAAACACGATCTGGTCCCATAAAACGCAAGATGGGACCAGACCACCTACCAAACAGGGCCTAACATTCCTATACAAACCGAAACTGCTATACAATTATATTATACTCAAATTTTAAATTTCAACATACACGTGACTTGGTACACTGAACTCATCAAAATTTATTGGTTGAAATTTCAAGGGTTTATTTCAATAAACCCCCTATCCTATTCAATTTAATCAACTAATTTTTACTGTATTCATTTTGCCCTCTATACTATCCAATTTCATCATTATGCCCCCTCCTCCTCACATTTTGAGTCAACATGTCTAAACTACCCTCCCTTAATAGTATAAGGGGGTTTAGTGAAATCAACCCTTAAAAATTTTATCTTTCGAAAATAAATTATATATTATGAAAAATATGATATAATCAATATGTTTTTTGTGAAAAATATATATTATGTTCCAAAATATGATTTTTTTTTCTGAAAAATAATGTTTTTGCCGAAAAGTATATATTATGTTCCAAAATATGATTTTTTTTTTCCGAAACATATATATTATGTTCCAAAATATGATTTTTTTTCCGAAAAATATATATTTTTGCGAAAAAGTATATATTATGTTTCAAAATATGATTTTTTTCCGAAAAGTATTTTTTTGCAAAAAATATATATTATGTTCCAAAATATGATTTTTTTTCCCGAAAAATAATTTTTTTGCAAAAAAAGTATATATTATGTTCCAAAATATGAATTTTTTTTGAAAAATAATTTTTTTGCGAAAAATATATATTATGTTCCAAAATATGATTATTTTCTGAAAAATAAATTTTTTCAAACAAAATATATATTTTGTTTCAAAATATGATATTTTTGCTAAAAATAATTTTTTTGTGAAAAATATATATTATGTTCCAAAATATGATTTTTTTCGAAATATATATATTATGTTCCAAAATATGATTTTTTTGTGAAAAACTATTTATTATGTTCCAAAATATGAATTTTTTTTCCGAAAAATACTTTTTTGCGAAAAATATATATTATGTACCAAAATATGATCTTTTCTGAAAAATAATTTTTTTGCGAAATAAAATATACTATTATATTCCAAAATATGATTTGTTTTCCAAAAAATATATATTATTTTTTCCAAAATGATTCAAATTTTGGAAAATAATATACTCCCTCCGAAAAATATTTGTTTTGTGTAAAATATATACTTTTTTTTGAATTTTTAATTTTTGCAAAAAATATAATTGATTTTTGAAAAAAAAAAAATTTAATTGTTGATTTCACTAAACTATTGAGGATAGTTTAGGCATTTTGACTCAAAATGTGAGGTGAGGGGGCATAATGATGAAATTGAATAGTATATGAAGTAAAGTAGATACAGCGGGAGTTAGTTGATTAAAGTGAATAGTATAGATGGTTCTTGAAATTAACCCAAATTTCAATGAATAGCACAAAACGAAATATTATCCTACGTCACGCCTAACGTCACAGCTCCTCCCCAATCCTGTTATAAAATCTCCCATCCCCTGAAGTTTAATGCATGCCTATCAAGTCACTCCATAGTCCCAACTCACAAACACAATCATATATACACCACCACAATATATAAGCACCACTATAACCACCACTACATATAAGCACCACTATAACCACCACCCCCACCATCACCATCGCTATGAAGAATCGCCACATTCTTGTTGTAACGTTCCCGGGACAAGGCTTCATAAACCCGTCCCTCCAATTCGCCAAACGCCTCGCGTCAAGGGGTGTCAAAGTCACATTTGCCACTAGCCTCTCGGCCATCAAACGCATGAACAGAGCCACCCCAACCCCACAAGGCCTAACCATTCTCCCCTTCTCGGATGGCTATGACAATGGCTTCAAAATCCACCAAATCGAAGAATTCACAGCTGCAATCCAAGTCCATGGTTCCAAAGCCGTGGCTAACCTCATCAAGACCAGCAAAGCCCAAGGCTGCCCCGTGACCAGTGTGGTCTACACCACACTCATCCCATGGGTAGCACAAGTAGCACATGACCTTCACATCCCATCCACACTTCTTTGGATCCAACCAGCAACTATTTTGGACATTTACTACTATTTCTTCAAAGGGTATGAAGAAATTATCAAAAAAAATAGTTGTGACCCTTTGTGTCCCATTGAACTACCAGGACTTCCATCGCTCATTCGACGCGACCTACCCTCACTTGTACTCCCTACAGAGTCCTTCAATTTCGCTCTCCCGGCATTCAAACAACACATTGAATTAATTGATTCCGAATCATTTCCAAAAGTGCTAGTAAACACATTCCACGCATTGGAATTCGATGCTCTACGAGCTGTCAAGAGGCTCAACATGGTTCCAATAGGGCCTTTAGTCCCATCAGCATTTTTGGATGGGAAAGATCCATCTGATACTCAACATGGATGTGATATGTTTCAGAAGTCTACGGACTACGTAGACTTCTTGAACTCGAAAACAGAGTACTCTGTTGTTTACCTATCGTTCGGAAGCATTTCTGTGTTATCGAAGAACCAAAGGGAAGAAATGGCACATGGGTTGTTGGAGAGCAAAAGACCTTTCTTGTGGGTAGTGAGAAAAAATGATCAATATGGGGAGGTTATAGAGAATGAGATAAGTTGTATGGAGGAGTTGGAAAAGCAAGGGATGATAGTGCCATGGTGTAGTCAAGTGGAGGTTCTTTCACACCCGTCGTTGGGGTGTTTCGTGACGCATTGTGGGTGGAATTCGACGTTGGAGAGCTTGGTTTCGGGAGTTCCAATGGTGGCGTTTCCGCAGTGGACGGATCAGGGGACTAATGCGAAGCTGATCACGGATGTTTGGAAGACGGGGGTGAGGGTGACGACAAATGAGGAGGGAATAACTATGAGGGGAGAGATTAAGAGGTGCCTAGAGATGGTGATGGGGGAGGGAGAAAAAGGGAGGGAAATGAGAGGAAATGCCAAGAAATGGAAGGAATTGGCAAGGGAAGCTGTGAAGGAAGGTGGATCTTCTGATATGAATCTTCAAGCCTTTTGTGAGTGATGTCTGAAATTGAGCTTGTTTAGTAGGATTGAATCTTTATTGTGTTCATTTTTATTTTATTTTATTTTGTTTCTGGTTTGTAGTTCATGTGATTATTGCCTAGAAGGTCATGTATTTAGTGCTTTAATCTAGAATCAATTTAAATAACATGTTGTGTTTGTAACATGAATGTGTTTGATCTTTGTATAATTATACACATATATAAAGAGGACATATGATGTATGTGCACACTCCTACAACTAGAAAACTAGGAAATCTTTTTGTTCTTCAACACTCGTGTTTTTCCTAATGCATAGCCAATAATAGACTACTTTATAAAAATTCACTCTCACTGACATTATAAAATATTGTCTGTGGATTTTCAATATTGGTTTTTTCCAACAACAAATTTATCACAAACATGTGGCTGTATATATATATATATATATATAAGTATAATTATGTGGATAGATTGCTAAATTCAATTCATTTTGAAGTCTTATAAGTGGTACACATAGGTCAAGATATTATATATCAGTGTAAGAAAAAACATAATTAGTCACAAAATTTATAAGGAGGTCATTCTAAGTTGAGGAAATCTTTTGAAGGATGTTACATACTACATAGACGTTGACAAATTGTTAGATATGATAACTCCTTTTTTTATGGGGATAGATATTTTATCCACCAAGCTATCTCTATTATGGTAGGAGATTAATTAGAATGCTCCTAATTGGAATTGGTTTGCGAAACCAATTGGCTTCTTCTCCACTTCAGTCCCTCCTATAAATATAGGTGTAGCTTATTGTATTCTGTGTGCCAGCAAAGTGAAAGCCAGAATAGGCCGGTACCAGAGTGTGTGCACAAATAAAGAGAGATAATAGGGAGATATACAGATTAGTATTCTTTTTGGTGTGAGTGAAACACCGGTAAGGGTGAGCGATATACGTGTGAGTGAAACACTATATGAGTTTTGTAATCCTCTCTTGATCGATAGTGAAACGGTGCTCTCAGTAAACGTAAGCTGATTTGGCCGAACTACGTATATATCTTTGTGTCGATTATTTAATGTGTGTTTGTGTGGGATTTCTGATTTACAGATACACACGACTTCGAACAGAGGGTGAGGAAATCGTAACACAAATCCCATTTGAATATTGGTGTTTTCCAACAAGAAAAATATCACAAACATGTGGCTATATATATATATACTTTCTTTTGGGCAGGTATGTGGCTATATTGCTGTGAAGAGAGAGCTAAATTCAAGTCATTTAGATGTCAAAATGAGTGGTATATATTAGGGGTGTTCATGGATTAGATTGGACCAGATTGACCATATTTTGGTTCCAATGCACTAATATCAAATTCACCATTTATGAATCCAATCCAATTCATTTCCCCAACGGATCCAATCCAAACCGGACTGCAATGAGCCGGATTGGTTCGGATTAGATTCGCGGATTCAAAAAATTAAAAAAATAAATAAAGCTTCAATAGATTGGAAACTAGGCAACATAAGACTTTCACAAAAACAAGAGTAACCAGTACTTAAAATTGAACAAAATCCTAAGGGTCCGTTTGGATACCCTGTTTTTTGTTTTTGTTTTTTTACTGTTCACAAGACTAAAAAAAAAAACACATTTGGCAAACGCGTTTACTGTTCACTGTTTTTTCCCCAAGAAAACTGTTTTCTGTGAATAGTGTGTAAAAGTGATGAAAACACCGAATACAACTTTTAGTTGTTTTTTGAGTTTTTTCACTGTTTAGGTGGTAAAAACAATGAAAACACCAAATTCATAAAATACAATTTTCACCAAATAAAAGTGGTGAAAACACGTTCATCCAAACGCTTTTTTGTTTTTAGTTTTTTCTAGAAAAAACAAAGACAAATACAAAAACAGTTTTTATATTTGAAGACAGAAAACAAATACAAAAAACAGGCTTTCCAAACGCACCCTAAAAATAGCACCAGTACTCGATAATCAATAAAAGCAATACTAATTGTACATTAAATGACACCAGTACTTAAAGTCTTAAACATGTCAACAGTAAACAAAACATAGTCAATGGCACCAGTACAGTAAACAAGTCTTAAATAGCAATACTAATTGTACATTAAACAAAATATAGATAATAAACTTGGGAGTAAATAAATAAAATATCCATGCAGCATCGTGTAACTTCAATGGATTGATTCAAAAGTCCGATACTACCTTCAAAAGTCCTCAAGCAGTAGTTATGGCTACAAAAGTAAAATTAAGTTTAGTTAATTATTAACAAATAACTATAAATAAATTGTAGTGAATAAATAAAATGTACTTAATACATAGTGAATAAATAAACATATTTGAATCAATATGAAAAGAGTCGAGTGTTTCAATTTCGTCCATTTGTGTTTCAATTTAAATCGGCACTTGCGAGACACGTAACCAATCTTCTACACGAATCAAGGCTTCAACAACTTTAGGAATAAGAGAACTAGCAAATTAATGAAGGACACGACCCCCCATGCTAAATTCGGTTTAATACCGTCATTACTTTACTAATTAGATCATTCAATTTGTTGGAATCAATAATTTGAGAATAACAAAAACACACATAATCTAACTTGAAACGAGGATCTAACATAACGGCAAACACTAACATCATATTCACTTTCTCAACGCTCCCCCAATATTTATAAAATTTGCTCTTCATTTTGATAACCATGCCACTTAAACGATGGTCCGAACTCAATATGGCTAAAGACAACTTTCTTTCAATACTATGAACTTGATGAAAATATTCATTTGCAGTTACATACAAAGAATCGAAAAAACTTTCAGTGGCATCATGTTAAATATTCATTGTTAATTATTTTTTTGCCTAAACATGTTAATTTTAAATGTATAAATATAATCTAAGGGTATATTGTTATATGTTTCATTTTATTGTTGGTGAATGATAGAGATTGATAATATTTAGTTATAATTGTTTTTAGTTATATAATTTTATTATATTTTAAAATAGGTTAAATGTTCAAAAATATTAAAAATAATTCATGTTTTTATAAGTCATTAGCTAAGAGTATGTGCGAAATTGCGAATGCATGTGGCGTAAAGCTTGGCTTTTATTGATGTATGAAATACACATAGCTTAAAGTTGTAACTTATATTGCAACCTTGCATGAAGGATATTTCACAACACAAATATTTTTTAGTAATAATTATAGAAGATCATGTGTTATATTTATTTAACTATGAAATTAAAAAAAATTAAAATTTGAGTATCCATTCATTTTCTTTTTCATAATTATTGTGGATACTTTAAGTCTTTAACTATACATTCTTTTAAAGAAAATACATGCATTGAAATAATAAAATGTATTAATGTACTTTAATGATATTTCTTTGAATGTAGTTATTAAAGTATTTATTAAATTAAATTTTAGTTTTAGTTTTTTAATGGAATAAATGTATAGAAATATTCGAGAGGCCTTACACTTTTATAATAGTATAAATAACTAATAGAATGTCTTCAATTTTTTCTGAGAATTGCAATAGTGATGAATGTTTTTATTTATATAGATATTAGAAATGACTTTTGCTTTTATAATAGTATGGATAGATATAGATAATTATTTAATATAAAATAAGATACTATGATTGTAAGTGTTTTTTTTTTCTCAAACACTCGAATTCCTTTATTGAGGCTCTAACGTCTTATTTATATAGTAAGCAATGAGCCTTTTCGGCCCATCACGATCAGGATCAGATCCCTTAATTATAGGGATCTGATTTCCATTACATATTGATCTTAATTATCACATAAATTGGGATTTCATCTTGTCGGTCAAGTAATTCTAGAATTTTTTCTTGACTAGGTTGGGCTTTGATTTTAGGCCTTCAAGTTTTGTTGGTTCGAATGGTGTAGAGTGGAGCTGTACAAATTTGGCCGTTACAATGATTTAGTTTAGAATATCATATTATTGATATAAGATATTATGATTTAATTTAAAATAATATATTATATGATATATTATGAATAAAATATATTAAAATATATATGGATAGTATCGGACTGGGTCGTATTAACAGGATTATTAAAAATACAATCCAGAACCGATCTATAAAATATCGGATTGGGTATTTTTGGATCCATGTCCAATCCAATCCATAAAGAATCCGATCCAATATGTCCGGATCGGATTGGACGGATTTTTGAACAGTCCTAGTATATATATATAGGTGAAGCTATTATATATCAGTAGAAAAAGAATAAGCATAACTAGTGACACAAAATTTTTAAAGAGGTCATTTTAAGTTGAGGAAATCTATTGAGGGAATTTACATACTCCCTCCGTCCCAAATTATAAGTCCCTTTTGGGGAATTCAACTTTTTAAGAGGATAATTTTTATTTTAGTGTTAATGAATGAAATATTAACTTTATCCATGATCCCGCTATGGTGATGTGATATTTATAATGTATATACTTTAAAACTTTAATGTTTAAAGGTTAAATTAGTAAATTGATTAAATAAAATATTTTAATTTTTCAAAATAAACACTTATATTTGACCGCTAAAAGAAAAAAAATGAATATTTATTTGGGGACAGCAGGAGCAGTGCATACTACATACATAGACAATGACAAATCCCATGTGAATGGTGCGTACTAAAATTCATAACAACCTGTCTCTCATACATCTACCATTCAATTGTAATCATGTTTTTTTTTGGGTAAATAATTGTAATCATGTTTCCTTCTATATGAGGCTGGCTATTATCAACATATCACTTCTAAACTTTAGCAAAAGTTCTTTACGCAAGTTTCAGAAATGAACTTCAAATTTGTCACCATAAACGTCGTGTTAAGTTGTTAACTAGTTACAATCATTATATATACCATATATATATATATATATATATATATATATATATCACTCTCAAGTCTCAATGCAACTTCAAGCCAGTAAGAATGAATAAACATTTGCAGATAAGAATAGAATCTTTTCGGAACAAATTATTTCATTGAAATATCCCCACTTAAAGGTTACAAGTAATCTAAATTTCTTCACATGCCAATGAAAAAGTACATTATTAATATATATATATACATATATAGCAAAAAGGAATTGAGGGCATCTTCTTTCAAATATTGCAGATACATCTTCAGAGCGTCACGCTTGGAAGCTTGCATGATCCATGGCCTACACAATAAAAATTTATAAAAAGAAAAAAAACATCAAGTATGATTATGATATATAATAGTAATTTGATGATGAAGAACACAAATTTTTTGCTTAATGCATACTATGCTACAACTTACAAGCTATGTTAGATTGGCAGATATATTATGGAGCTTTATATTTTGGCTAACCATTTATAACTTGACTAGTTTACATAATATTTTGCCTTGTGAATTAGAATATTATGTAGTTTTTTTATTGCCTATTCATTTTATTACCGAGCTGAGCATTTATCGAACAATGAACACTACATTTGTCACAAATATACAAATGTAGTGTGTGATATTCGATAAATGCGCAAACCAGGAACGAGACTACACTTACTTGGGTCCACCGTGGTTTGAACCGCGAGTCCATTGAAGTGACAAGTCGCACCAACGCTCCTAAACCTCGCACAATACGAGCTAAACGCGTAGCCGGCATGAGCCTCCAAAGAGCTAGGGTCAAAACACTCCTTCCCTGGCTGAATTGCATCACAAGTCCCACCCCCTTGACCACAAGCATAGTTCAATGCAGCCTCCAGCTCCACAACATCCACCCCCCTCGCCGGAACGCACCATATCCGCCCCTTGTGGGGCCCACCACTCCCCGGCTCAGGCAGCGCGAGGTAGTCCGATCGCTTCCCGGTCAAGTCCAAGTCATATATAGGGCTTCCGCTAGGGTGCAACAAGCCCCAATGCCTCTCAGTCCCTGGACCACTTTTTTGGTTCTCATCATATAAGGAAAAAATAAATGTTGGTATGACCAAACCCGGGCGAGCCGGGGTCCCAATTGGGGGTACTTTAGTCATTTTTCGGACTAAATTGCGGTTATAAGTAGCTGCATTGGCTACATTCGCTCCCGGTTGATCAATATCGCCGCCATTAGGCCACCCTGTCTCGGCTATTGCTAGGCGGACCTTATCGTACCCTATTTTCATCATGGCGAAAATGACCGAGTCCAACATTTGGTCCAAGAGGTTAGTATAGGCCAATCCACTACCCGGATCCATATAAGTCACTTTCCCGCCATTTAACAAGGCGAAATCGAGGTTGATGTTGGTGGGGTCCGTGGACCAAGGAAAGTAAGGGTACACATCGATGAAAAAGTATGATTTAGTCTCGTTTAAAAAGTGCAGTAAAGGTGCGATAACCAATTCCGTTACGTCAGACCTGAACATCCCGTTTGAAGGCGGGAATGTTCCTTCCATAATGTCCATCGCTAATGGTGTCCAAATTTTGATGTTGGAAATGTTGTGAGCTCTTATTGCCTTGTGAATCCTCTCCATGGCGGGAACTAGATCGCGCCACATTTGGCGATCATGGTCGGAATTGTAGCTGAGGACTTCATTTCCAACTAGTATAGACCTAATCATGGTGTTGGGATAGTAAGAAAGCACATTCTCACGTACCCATTGGTCTGCTAAATCTTGGCTTGAAGCAATGCTTGATATTTGTTGGTTTGTGACCATGACTGCGACACGAAGCTTTGTACCGGATAGTAATTTTAGTATTTCAGGGTCTGCGTCGTAGAGCTTGACCGCGCCAGCTTTCATGGTTTGGAGGAGGTGGATGGATTCGGAAGGAGATGGCAAGTTGTCCCCTAAACGGCCATAGTTTACGCCGATATGGTTTGAAGGGATTGCATCTGTCAAAAGAAGTTCGAAAAAAAGATTAGTTGTGAAAATCAGTAAACATGCATGATCAGGGACAAATCCAGGAAATAATATGAAGGGGGCAATCTTTAAAAATAAAATTGCGAGGCAATAGAAACAGTATTTAATAATTTTATAGGGGGGCAATTTTACTATTTTATTCAAAAAAATATGAAATTCTTTTTTAAATGTGATATAATTTTATAGGGGATAGTTTTACTACTACCTCCATGCATGTGCATGATAGTCTTTAAGAGAGACAATATCGCGAGCGTGTACATTAAGGCCTAGTTAGGGACAATATCATAAGTGTGTGCACATTCTACTAAGAACAATATTGTGAATGCGCGCGTTCATAAACTTCTGAGAAAAAAACAACAACAACGAGCCATTCCATTTACTAATTAGAATATTATCATGAGTGTGTGCACGCATCTACTTGAAGTTTTGAGAAATATTAAGACTTACGCGATATAGCGAGAAGAGAAGACAAAAAGAGAGCGAAACAACATATCTTGGTTGCATTGAGTTTGTCCATTTCCTTAGAATGTAGGAAGTGAGTGTTAGCTATGTTTTATGAGGGGAAAGAGTACTCAAAATGTGTGTGTGTAGAAATTTAGGGGAGATGATATACTATATATAAGATTGGGAAGTGTTAAGGAAGTGATGGATTAATTTGTTCAACCACCACCATAAAAAGACTTGAAATAACCCAATGATCTTTGTGAGAGTTTGATTAAGAAAGGGTGTTTCTATTTGTATGTTGGGCTGTGGTGATATAAGGAAATGAGACATGCATTAAGTAGTGAAGTTATATATATATATAGGTGGTGATAAAGATGACATACAAGGATGTGACATGGGCCTTCTTGGGTTTGGCCTTTTTTTCTCCATATTTGTATTGAAATACAAAGATGTTTGGGAAGTTGAGAAGAGAGATGTGAAGGTGTTTCAATTTCATGAGTTGTGGAGAGGCTTTGGCTGAGAGATAAAGAGGATTAGTAAAATGGTCTCATATATATACTTGTTGCATTTCGAGCACCGATCATGCTTTAAATATAAATTAAAAGTTTAATTTAATATTAAGTCACATCCACTTTACTTCAAGAATGTAACACAATTAATATTTTGGGTCTATGGTGCTCACTTAATTTGAGAATGCAACAATTCTTTAAAATGACGGGTATTTATAAGATGTCAAAGCAATTAGTAGTATAGTATATATATATATTGTTTTCAGGTATATTACATTAAGGATGTAACACAATAAATTGCTTGAGAACATACATCAATAACTTATTGTCAGGCAATTAGGGTATAATTTATCTATTTATATTTTCTTTACAAATGTATAAAATACAATTTATTGATTTGAGAATGAAACACTCATGATATCTAAAAACGCAACACTCATTTATTAGGGTATAATTGCATTGTCACATCAATTAGTGTTATGCTTATATAAAATATATTGAGGTTATTTAATTTTTAGAACAACGGTTAAACTTGAAGAATGACACAACTATTTGCTTTAAGTACTTAATACCTGATTAATTTGAGAATGGAAAACATTTTTTTATGATTTTCTGAGTAACATATTCCTTGATGACATAATTCGAATGTATTAAATATCAAATATACCCATTGTATCTTTATTTTTATATATTTAATTACATTTTTTTTTCAAACTTTCGAAGGGCATATTAAATTTTAATTATATTTCAAGCACAACATTTGCATACAATAATGATGGATAATGAAACTGAAAAAAATTGATGTCTTTTTCGAAAATAGAATGAAGGTCTATTTCCTTTATTATTCAAGAATGTAATAATAAAATTATTTGCTTTATGGTTCTCGTTTTTTTTTCCCCTCAACTTTTTTATGACAAGTTAAAACAAACATAAATTCCATTATTCAAGACAATTAAACTGTAAAGTCAACTATAACATACTGCGGAGACACTGTTGATTTATACTGATTAAAGTTATTTAAGAAAATTCTTACTGATTTTTTTTTTTCAAAATATAACATTATGAATATTATGGCCTCATAATTTATATATACGCAAATATGTATGTATGTTTTTTTTTTTTAATTCTATTTCAATACAAACCATTTCTTTTTAGTATATATAAAAAAAATTATCCCATTTTCTTTGTTAGAACTAATTATTTTATTCCTAATAAGAGCCAGCCCTATAGCCTAAAGGTGATGAATGGTAGCGCTCAGTCTCATCTTCTCCACCAACTCATACACTGTTCTAGGCGCCAAAACCCATTACAGGGCAAGAAACTCCATGCCCAAATCATCAAAATAGGCAAAGACCTAAGTCCCCCATATCCCAACACTCTCTTAAACCTGTATGGCAAATGCGGTCTCATACACGACGCCCACCAGGTGTTCGACGAAATGCCCCACAGAGACAGAGACCCTGTGTCATGGGCCTCAATGCTCACCGCTTACAACAAAGCCAATCATCCAAAGAGAACCCTTTTCCTCTTTCCTGACATGGTATCCGTTGATGGGTTGCAGCCGGACCATTTCGTCTTCGCTTGCCTCGCCAAGGCCTGTGCTAGCTTGGGCTCTCTGAGGATAGGCAAGCAGGTACATGCCCGCTTCGCCTTGTCGCCGTTTTCGGATGACGACGTTACGAAGTCATCGCTTGTTGATATGTATGTGAAATGTGGGTTGCCCGACGATGGGCGTTGGGTTTTCGATTCGATTGGTGTGAGGAGTTCGATTTCTTGGACTGCGATGGTTTCGGGGTATGCCCGGAGTGGAAGGAAAACGGAAGCTGTTGAGCTGTTTAGGGAAATGCCGGAGAAGAGTTTGTTTTCGTGGACTGCTTTGATATCTGGGTTGATACAGAGTGGTCAGTGGGTTGATGCATTTAGTCTGTTCAGTGAAATGAGAAGAGAAGGGGTTGGTATTGGAGACCCGTTTATTCTTTCAACTGTCGTTGGAGCTTCTGCTAATTTAGCAGCATTGGAGCTTGGAAAACAAATACATTGCTTGGTTTTAGCTCTTGGTTATGAATCTAACCTATTTGTGAGCAATGCGCTGGTCGATATGTATGCAAAATGCAGTGATGTTTTGGTGGCAAAGAACATTTTCGATGCTATGTACCAGAGGGATGTAGTTTCTTGGACTTCAATAATAGTGGGGATGGCTCAACATGGGCGAGCGGAGGAAGCGTTGTCGTTGTATGATGAGATGATTTTGACCGGACAACGGCCAAATGAAGTGACATTCATGGGATTGATCTATGCGTGCAGCCATGTCGGATTAGTTAGCAGAGGGCGCCATCTCTTTAAATCCATGGTTGAGGATTATGGATTAAGTCCTTCGCTGCATCATTATACATGCTTATTGGATCTTTTCAGTAGGTCAGGACACCTTGATGAGGCTGAGAATCTTCTCAATACAATGCCTTTCAAGCCCGATGAAGCTGCTTGGGCTGCTCTCTTAAGTGCTTGTAAACGCCACGGGAAAACCGAAATGGCAATTAGGGTTGCTAATCGTCTACTGGACTTAGAGCCAGTAGAGTCTTCAACATATATACTGTTGTCCAATACATATGCCGGTGCTGCTATGTGGGAAAATGTGTCGAAAGTGAGGAAGTTGATGGCAAGTATGGAATTCAGGAGGGAACCTGGTTACAGTTGCATTGAGTTGGGAAAGGAGAGCCAGATCTTTTATGCAGGGGAGATATTTGATACCATGAAGGATGAGATTGTTGGTTTGCTTAAGGAGTTCGATGCCGAGATGAGGAGAAGAGGTTATGTTCCTGATACCAGTTTCGTTTTACACGACATGGAGGAGCATGAAAAAGAAAAACAGCTCTTTTGGCATAGTGAGAGGTTGGCTGTGGCTTATGGGCTGCTTAAGGCTGTTCCTGGGACAGTTATACGGATAGTGAAAAATCTACGTGTTTGTGGAGATTGTCATACTGTCCTGAAGTTCATCTCAAGCATCGGGGAAAGGGAAATTGTTGTCCGGGATGCCAACAGATTTCATCACTTTAAGGATGGAAAATGTTCATGCTGCGATTTTTGGTGATGGTGTTGATTTCATTACAAATTTTTTCTTGCTTTTTTGTGTATCTGCCATGTATTGGCGATAGATTCAATTTCCTAACTTGAAAGATGGTTTATGCTCCATTCAGGTGATTAGTCTACAGTGTTATAGTACCTTTAATTAGCTTTCCTGTACCTTCTTTAATTAACTAACTATCGCGTTCCAGGCTTCCAGTAAATCTCAGCTCATTTATGCCCTAAGCAACTCTTGCTTTGTAATCCAGTCTCTCAAACTTGTAACGACTGATGGGGCTCTTGAATTGCATGTGAGAGGACAGAGACAGACAACCAAATTGCGAAGGCTTTCGTGAAAAAATGATGTTGGTACCTGCCAGAAATTGATGAATGTAGATTCAATTTGATTGAATGGTATGTATATCCTGCTCGGCTTCTGAATGTAATTTCTACCTTGTCAAATTAATGTCGATAATATGCTTGTGAAATTTTGGAGTGAGAATGGGAGCTTATATATTTACTCAAATCTCTTCAAAACTTATGTTTGAAGGGAGCATCCCTTTCTACTACACCTAGATCATGGGAAAACACAAAATGTAGTTTATGAAGGAACTGTTGAAGTAGGTGGCTTCTTGTACTCCCGTTAAGCCATTTGAGATGTGCATATAACTATTTACTGTTGAGTTGAGTTGAGGCTTCGATTAGTGACTGATACCATTACATGATGTTGCTATCGTGTGGGCAATATCTTGGCAAAAATAAAAACCACGGGAATAGGACAACACTGGATAGGAATCGTGAGAAAATAGCCAAGGGTCGAAGGCAGTGAGCTGACCTACCAACTTTTGAATGCTTTTAGTCATGAATCCTTTACTGTACTCACATCCTCGTAAGTCGTAAACTGTTCTAATTCAATATGCTAATCGTAGTCTCTTAGGTTATACCGGAGCTCTTACATGGGGAAGCTCTAGTTATATAGGATATCGCGACCTATTTCAATTCTATTAAAAGGAAGACTTACTCAAGTGAAGCTCCAAAACCTATTCAGGTTGCGATCCTTAAGGTGGACGATAGATATTCCTTGCATTGAACAAACAAAGTTGGAGCATATATATAAATCTTCCTATTAGTATTCAAAATTTTATCGCATTTTCACTTTAGCGTTCAGGCCTAACAATTATTTTTTGCTATATTTTCTACAGGTAGGATTGATGGTGTTGACAACTGGCTAGTCAGGTCAGGCAATGTCATTCGTTGCAAGGCTGGTGATTTGAAGAAGTAGAGCTCATAGAAACAAATTTAAATACTTTTCGACTCCCGAACAATCAATCATGCTTGCTGCATTGCTATCGAAAGTTCTGCATTTCCTCTTCACTCTCTATTTATACATCGAGACTTATTCGTCCAGCTTTGTTTCTGCACGTTTGGACTCGGACTGATTCATTTCTCCTCTCCGATGGGTGAAGCGTCTTCTGTGGTGGCATTCACATTAGTTTCTCACTTAACACGAGTGGGAGACATCGATTTAATGACAAGAAATTCATGGGAGGCTATAGTTCTTCGGGATTTTCTATCAGCATTTGGATAGTTTGCCGGCCTTCAAGGTAAACAACGACTATTGATGTATTAGGAATGGAAACGGGAAGGGTTTGAGGGGTGGTCCCCTTCCCCGATCCCGTCCCAGGTGGACGGGATCCCAGGTGGTGTGTCCATCTATATTGTGTGAGTGTGTTGGGGCATAGTTCGTGGTATAGTCCAATAAGTTGCGCACCGTCTGATTTATAACACTAAAAAGAATGTGTCACTAATACTTATTCGATACTCAGGCATTTTAGATTGGTAGCGTTGGAGTCCGTATTCAAATTTTTATAGTATATATGTCAACAGGAAGTTGTTATTCATTACGTATCCATATATTTCTTAAGTTCAGGAAAAATAGTTTATATAAAGAAAACATTTAATTAATTATCATTAAATATGTCTGTAATTGACAAGGATGTGGACAATTATTTATTGATTATTCTAAATTTTAAATAAGAATTATTATATGTTACATCTGTGTGCTATTTGAATACTTGCATTAGCAAGTAAGAATGCCTTTGGCATTTCCAGGCCCCTCTAACTTCTTGTAATGGTGGAAATAGTAACATATAATTTTTATCAAAAAGATTCAAAAATTGTATGAAATTAATAATACAATAAATATATATATATATATATATTATAAATATATTTGTCAATATATATATTCATTAAAAAAATTGTTGAAACAATATAAAATAAAGAACAGAAAGTAAAACATTTAATGCAAACACTTGATGGACGGAGAAAACTGCTTTCTGATTATTTTTTTTTTCTTGTATTATATGCGTAAAAAAATATTAAGTTACCCAAAACTCTTCATTAAAATTACGAATAGGCTCCATTGAAATTATAAAAAAATATCCTTAAACCCTTTCATGTAATTTTCTAGATTCATCAAAATATATATATACACACATTAAATTTGCTCGTATGAATTGTATATGATGATACTGATATGATTGAATCTATGTTTTTGCCTATATTTTTTAAAAAAACATTGTTGGCTGTTTCACTTTGTTTGCTATTTGTTTAATGCAGTCATAGACTTCACTATCAATGATGATAAAATTGTCACATCATACTTGGCATGAATCGATAAAAATTGTTATCTGTTATGCTGTTTATTTAATTAAAACTTTGTGTTTTTTTCGGTGAATATAATTAAAACTTTGTTATTATCTTTCATTTTAAATAAAGATGGATTTGTAGACTGTAGTGAAGTGTTTTTCTTCCTCGTTTGACAATTCCTTAAAAGACTTATAATTAATAGTCACATCATGCTAACTTGCTAAGTATCAAAAAACGCTACTCCATTGAACAATGTCTCCTATTAATTTGTTGTAAATGGCCTAAACTATTAAAAAAATCGTATAACAGAATATCTCCTAGTAATCACGTTTCCAATAATGTATATATATATATATATATATATGTTCTAGTTCTCATCTCTGACTTTCTTCCACCAAGACTGATTCTCCTTATCTGCAATAATTGTGTCATGTGTACCCACATAATAGTCGTCACTAACCCTTTTTAAATTAGCATATTTTAGCCACAAAAAAATAAAAAATATATAAAAACATAAAAATAGTGCAAAAGTTATACAAAAAATAGTATATATCAGCTTTTGTCTATATTTTGCTTATAGAATATTTTTACTTTAAGATGCAATGATTTTATCACATTGTTTGGTAATTATTTGTTTTACAAAAAGTGCCCCAGGTCTCACCGGTGACTAGCATCAAAGGTTTTTACACCCGCCCAAAAATACTGTTAGAAGTCGTGTGTACCTGTAAATTAGAAAACGCACACAAACACATACCAAACAATGGACATAAAGATTTATAGTGGTTCGGCCAAAATAAGTCTACGTCCACTGAGAGCATCGTTTCACTAATGATCAAAGAGAAGATTACAAGAGATTAATTAGCAGATCAAACACACGCACACACACAGTATATACTCATGCCTATATCACCGGAATAATATAAGATATATATATATATATATATGTGTGTGTGTGTATGCGTCTCAAACCCACTATTCCAATTCTTTTCCAAATCTCCTTCCTCTATGTAGACTTCCTCCTCCAATTCCGAATAAACCTTGGCTTTGTATATTATTGAGAACACTATGACTGACACGAAAAAATAAGAACAGAGGGGATAAGGAAAGCAAAAGAAGGGTTTAGTGTCTTCACAATTGGAACCCTACAAAATAATATGGTCGGTCGGTAACTAATAAGGGCAAAGTGCAACATTTTTAAAAACTCTTGGATTTATATAAACAAAACTAAATTTTTGGGGTTTTACATCACAAAATAACAAACTAAGAGAGTTTTCACATATATTTTTATATATTCAAAAAATAAAATAATATTATATTAAGATATTTTGGAGATTTTACACCTTCGGTCACCTAAAAATGCCAAATAAGTGCAATACGCACATTATTTAGAATATTGGGGTCCCAGATAATCAACAGGAGATTATACACACTATATCGATGCTAAAAGGGGTTCATCGCTCATGATCCTTTAAAGAATTGCAGATTTATTTATCCTATTTGTACACATAACTATAAAGATAACAAATTTTATATTTTCTTTTTCTTTAACTAAAATCTAGTTTGCTCCAATCACAAAATATAATTACCTTTTGAGTAGTGATACTTGCCGAATACATAAACAGAATTGTTTGAGTGTGGAACTGAAATATATTTACTTTTATCCATCTAAGCATGAGCGTGGACCCATATATAATTCATGTTTATCCATCTATCATTTTCCTTACCTTTTGTTATTAGAATTTAATTCCTTTTTTAATTTCAATCATAAATTTTGGACTAAGGAGTTAAATGGGCTTAATTTAAATTTGCAATGGATTTTGTAACAAATAAATAGATAGACAATACAATCAAACTCCATGCCAATGAAAAACTGCCACGCCACCAACACAATAATCACCTGCCACCTGGATCCTGTGTGTCGATATCACAACCGTCCGATCAATGTGGTGTATCAGGATAGGCAATAACCGTTAATACCGATACATCCCCCCTGGACACATATATATATAGAGTTTACTGATTTTGTACATGGAATATAATTACGGCCACATGCAGACAACGTGACATACAGATATATATATATATATATATATATATGTATATATAATGTGCCATTACACGACAGTGTCAGTTTCTCAGGATAGGACTGGCCTCTATTATAAATATAGCATGTAGTAGTGCTATGATTTCAGAGTTTTAGAGAGAGAGAGAGGTTTTGAGATTGAGTTTTAGAGAGAGAAAGTGAGGGGAGAGAGAGAGAGAGAGAGAGATGGGCACGGAGGTGGTGGTTGGGTTGGGTCATGGTTTGCATGAGGTGAACCATGGTTGCTGCAAAAAGGGACCCGGGTACGCCACGCCACTAGAGGCCATGTCCAAAGGCCCAAAAGAATCTCTCATCTATGTCACATGTGTCTACTCAGGTAAATTATTTTAAATTAAAATAATAATTGCCTCTCAATTCTTTCTAATATATATATACAACATATATCTATATATATGTATGAAACATGATTTTATTTAATTTTATCTGCACATGTAGTGAAGAGTAATGCAGAGATAGTTTTTGGCACTTTCTGTTTCTCATTTTTGTGAATTTTTTTGTTGGGTGGGTTGAAGTTCTGATTTTTATTTATTTATTTATTTTTGCCTAATTTGTTTATTTTGATAATTAATAAGAAAATAAAAACTTGCCTGTTTTTGCTTTTTTGGGTTAAATTTGGATTGCCAAATAAATTGAGTTGCTGCTCTGGATCTGAGTTTTAATGGGTTTATACCATAAAAAGATTGAATTTATTAAATAGAGTTTAATGATTTGGAATAAAGTTTGCAAAAAGTTGTCTGATCTGTTCTTATGGAAGAACAAAGGATCTTAACATTACATATAGTCCATTTATGGACACAGAGACACAAGTACACACACATATACATATATATATATATATATATGTGTGTGTGTGTATCTTAGCTGAATCCAAAATGTTGGAATATAGCTGATCATATCTGATCTATCAACTATGTATATGATCCACATGGATCTTCATCTTAGTGGGATTAAAATTTAGGCTCATTCATCTTCAAGATGTGAGCATTTTCATTTTTTTAGTGTTTTGACCCTACCAATAAATTAATTAATAACTTTGATTATATAAAAGCCTTAACTCCTTAATGAGTAAAGAATCTTCTGGTTTGACCATTGTGGGTTCAAAATGGTATAGTAGACCTAAGAAGCATATTACACTCTCTTTTCCACTATGTGATCAACAAAGCAGTTGCCAAGAAATAAAATTCTCAATAATTCTACTTTTGTTGATTAAGGCAAGAGTCCTTAGGGTGCTTTTGATTCCGGGAGTGGTCACTCTGTGCAAAATAATACCGAAAGTTAGGTCTATTTCTCGTCTTGCCTTCACACAATTGGTGTAGACAAGAGCACTTTTGTGGACATGGATCCTCTAAGTTAATTCTTCCATCCGCGCTTCTGTCCGCTCCTCCATCTAACGGTGCACAGGTCTCAAAATCTTCATGTAATATGTTGTGCGTCGTTAGATGGAGTAGCGGACAGAAGAAAGATGAAAAAATCAACTTAGAAGGAAGCCTTTAGCATTGGCTAATGCACATAATGGATTGGTGCGAAAGTCTTGAGGAAAAACGGTGTAAACAAGTGTAATTCCGGGCGTCTCACATTCTACGTCATCCTAGTACTCTATTGTTTACTATTGTTCTTCTCCCACGGGGTTGTTCTACGTCACTTTTCTAGTTTTTCGTTACCTATTTCAAAATGCTCGGTACCCAGATTTTTGCTCTGTTTGATGTATTAAGGATAGTCTTCGTAAGAAACTAGCCCTTATGACTATAAATATTTGCATCACCTAAGGATTAGTACCTGAACTTGAAGACTGTTTTTTTTTAAAGCGATTTTTCTGCAATGGGTTGATAATTTTTTCCTGTATTTTTAATTTCTACAGGAACAGGAATTGAGAAGCCTGACTACCTTGCAACAATTGATGTTGATCCAAGCTCACCCACTTACTCAAAAGTGATCCATAGGTTGCCTATGCCTAATATAGGCGATGAACTCCATCACACCGGGTGGAATGCCTGTAGCTCTTGCCACGGAGATCCTTCAGCAGCGCGTCGCTATCTTGTCCTACCTTCGATAATGTAAGAGACTTGAAATCTATGTTGCTTCACATGCTAACATTTTTCGGCTTACTATTAACCTTCGTGTAATAACTTCTTAATGGGATCTTTTAGTTCATCTTCCGACTGTGCTGAATTTTAAATTCGTACTTTGTAGGGTTGTCAAAATGTATGTATCCGTGTACTAGGTCTAGTCTCATGAACATAACTCGACAGGGGCCACAAGACCCCCTTCTATATTCAAATGTAGAAGAATTATTCTGCATGAGAAATCAAAGGACATTGATCAGTCCACTCGGATAAGTAGAGAACACAGGCAATGATCAGACACAATGACAAAATATTCTATATTTTCGTTCTTTGACTTGTACCCTATGATGATAATAAGGCGTTACCAAAATTTTCCATTTTTTCTTCCCCTAGAGAAACATAATCTGTAATAGAAATAATAGATAAAATTGTAGTTTCTGTAAGGTGCTTACCTGTAGACTGCTTTCATATCAATGAAATAATGTGCTAGAAATTTTCATCTCTTTGAAAGAATAGGAAGATCATTTTTAAAGCTTTCTGTCAGCTATAATGTCTAACATCATCAATTCGAGAGAAAACTTTCATCCCTTTGAAAGAATTGACAGTAAGAGAAATAAATTATTAACACTCAGGGTTACTGAGTATCCATACCACTATTACTTCTTTCAGATCTGGTCGCATATACGCAGTTGATACACTAAAAAATCCAAGGGCTCCCGCATTGCATAAAGTAGTTGAACCTGAAGATATTGTACAGAAGACTGGACTAGCATACCCGCACACATCTCACTGCCTCGCGTCTGGTGAGTTGATGGTGTCATGCCTTGGAGATAAAGATGGAAATGCTGAAGGGAACGGGTTTCTTCTGCTCGATTCAGAGTTTAATGTGAAAGGAAGGTACTATTCCTTAGTATTTGATCTAGTAAAATATACCTTGTTTGTGTAATACTTGGACATGGCAATGCGCAGACATGTCTATTGTGTTAAATTGTCAAATGCCATATTTACATTCACCCTTTTTGATTTATTTTGTTTGAAAATATAAATAAAAAATAAAAAATCAGTAAGATATTAAGAGTTCGAGCATAGGACACGTGGTCCAACTTCTCGTATAATTACTCCTTGCGAGTCATTGGTATAATTATAATGAACGGAACACAATTTGAGATGATCATTGGAGCAGACTTCCTTGATGGAGTCGGCCAAATTATGTGGTTCTGAGGTCCAAAATTTTCATTTTTTGAGTAGACAAGCTCATAGTCGAAATTAAAAGGTTAGATAAATGACTAACAGATTATGTTATCTGTACTAGATGGGAAAAACCAGGGCATAGTCCACTTTTCGGGTATGATTTTTGGTACCAACCCCAACACAAGACCATGATCAGCACATCATGGGGAGCCCCAGCAGCTTTCACCCAAGGTTTCAACCTTCAGCATGTTGCCGATGGTCTATACGGGCGCCATTTGCACGTCTACAGCTGGCCAGGTGGTGAACTAAAACAGACATTGGATCTTGGAAACACAGGGCTCCTACCCTTGGAGGTTAGTATAAGAAACTTTACCCGTAGCCACTGTTCATGTCGTCTAAAACTTTAAGACTATCTAGACATTTCCGCACCAATCCCATCGTCTTAACATCAATTGCACTCGTTTGCAGATAAGATTTCTGCATGATCCAACTAAAAGCACAGGGTTTGTGGGATGTGCGTTAACTAGCAACATGGTGAGATTCTTCAAGAATGCTGATGACTCGTGGGGCCATGAGGTAAGCATACACCATTTCGCCTGAAACGCATTTTTTTTTTCTGAAAACGCACTTTATATCTGATATTTGGCTACATTCACTTAAATTTGCAGGTTGCAATATCAGTGAAATCACTGAAGGTGCAAAACTGGATTCTTCCTGAAATGCCTGGACTCATAACTGATTTTCTGCTGTCTCTTGATGACCGTTATCTCTACCTAGCGAACTGGCTTCATGGAGATGTCAGACAATATAACATTGAGGATCCTAAGAATCCTGTACTAAAGGGCCAAGTTTGGGTTGGAGGGCAGATTCAAAAAGGCAGCTCCATACTGGCCGAGGCTGAAGATGGTTCGACGTACCAGTTTGATGTCCCAGAGGTTCAGGTATGTCACATTTCTGAGTTCTAACTAGAAATTCACTTGGTTTGTATATCTGAAAAATGTTTTCGAGAATTTTGAAAAACGAAAATTATTTTATGAGAACAACAAAAGAGAGTTCTGGGGAAAGATAAGTCAATCAAGCACACTTTTTGTACAGTATCTGCTTTTTAGTTTTCAGGAAACAGGATTAGTACATAATACAGAAAACAGAAAACTGTTTGTTCCCAAGAATGCAAATCAAGCAGGCCCATACTTTTCTTGTATAATGTCATAGTATCACTTGCATCATTCGTGGCGATAGAATAGGACACACCCTTGGCCAATTTTAGACTCGTCTGAAAAATTATCCTGATGATTTCGTTCAGGGAAATCGGTTGAGAGGAGGACCGCAGATGATCCAATTGAGCTTAGACGGGAAGCGTCTCTATGTTACCAACTCACTCTTCAGCACCTGGGACCGTCAGTTTTATCCCGAACTCATGGAGAAAGGTTCCCACATGTTACAGATCGATGTCGATACTGAGAAAGGTGGTCTAGCGATAAACCCTAACTTCTTCGTTGATTTCGGCTCTGAACCTGATGGCCCTTCCCTAGCCCATGAAATGAGATATCCAGGTGGTGACTGCACTTCAGACATATGGATCTAATTGGTTTGAATCCTTTGTGAAAATGGTCATGTTTAGCAATGACTGTATGTCAAGTAGAGTGTACCAGTTCATGGATGAAATAATGATGCTGTACTTGGAGAACATTATGCCTTTAAATTTATAATAATATGAGCAAATGGTTTTCCATTTTTTGAATTTTATGTTTGATTAGTCCAAAAACAATTCAATATAAGCATTTATGTTTATATAATTAAGAGTATACGTGAATGAGTACATGTGAATGAGGCAACCATTTCAGTCGTATCATTGAAGTTTCCACTAGCAATCTTTCAGGATCTGTTGCAGTGAGTCGTATTAATTAGTATTAGGAGGAAGTAAATGAGGTTCTATTAGAGAAATGAGATTTTAATTATGTTCCTAAATTTTTATTATTATTATTTTATTTTTTGGTAAGTAAATGATTTTATTTCTTAGTTGCTTAGATATAATTTAAAAACAAAATAGCACTCGTGACTCAAATGAGCATGGAATGTAAAAAGATTGGACTATCACTTCAATTTTTAATGACCTTCCCCAACTCAGTGAAACCTGTCAAGTGATTAGTTTTCCAATGTTCAAAAGCATGTGATATATATATATATATATATATGGATATATATATATGGACAATGCTTGGGTCCTCACCCCTTATTTGGACCAATAGAATTAAGGCACTTGGCATATATTAATTAAAAAATATAAATGGGTATTACCCATTATTTATGGGATTCAACCCGGATTTGAATTCTTCTTTTTTCTCTTATTCATTTTAAAAAATAAAAATCTAATGGGCAGTTTAACGTCATATATATATGCATGTACACTTTCCTTAAACACAAATAAGAAAAAAGTCACAATCCACGAATATTATTCGATATTGTGATGAGTACTTCTCCATATTTCGTAAAATTCAAAGATATATAAATGAATTGGATACAAAATATTATGAACACAAATAAGAAAAAATAAAAATAAAGTGATTGAAGTATAGAAATTTGGAAAAAAAAAGTCAAAAATCTTGTGTAAAGTGCCGCTCACCGCACCAAATTGATGATATTACAGAAATAACACAAAAGATTTTATCATTCTTTGGATTCAATTGCAATATACATAGCATATATATATATATATATGCTATGTATGCTATGTATATATATATATACATAGCATATATATATATATATATATGCTATGTATATTGCAATATACATAGCATATATATATACATATATATATATATATATGTATCAATCTATATATAAATAAAAGTGTACACGCATATATCAATCTATATATACAAATAAGTGTACACGCATATATAGACGTTAAACTGTCCATGAGATTTTTTTTTTTAAGTGAATAAGAGAAAAAAGAATAATTCAAATCCGGATTCAATTTCATAAATAATGGGTAATACCCATTTATATTTTTTAATTAATATATGCCACGTGTTTTAATTATATTGGTCCAAATAAGGAGTGATGACCAAATTGGTCATCACTAGTGAGGACCCAATCATTGTCCAATATATATATATAGCAAAACCTTTTATTTCTTCCAAATAAACAAGCCATATGACTAAACAATGGTTGGCCATCCCCCAATTCTTCAGATTCTCAATAAAAATGGGATCACATCATTCACATGCTGTAAAACCCTAGTAATAAATAATAAAAAAAGTGTAGTAATTTAAAATTTCTGAAATCAGAGGTGTAAAAAGTAGTGCAATCAAGTTGGGTAAAGTGCGGTCCCTCAGCTTCTAGTGTGGCTTCCACTACCACCCCAACAAAGTCATATATTTTTTCATAGTGGGAACAAACAAAGTCACAGCAAGCAAATGGAAAAAGGGTTCAATATGATACCTCTCCATTTCTGCTTTCTTCTACTCCTTATGATGGCCTATCTCAGCCCTGCCATTTCCGGCACCAGCAACGCGTACGCTGCGCCATGCAACGCTTCCATAGCGGTGTGCAATGAAGACGAAGAAATTTTGATGGAGTCCGAGATAAGTAGAAGGATACTTGCTACGAAGAAGTACATCTCTCCGGGGGCTCTGAAGCCAGACCAACCGGTGTGCAATGGTGGTGCTAGAGGTGAAGCCTACAGCAAGAGTGGAGGCTGTCTTCCCCCTCCATCAAACCCCGGAAGTCGAGGTTGTCCCAAGTATTATCGTTGCAGGGATGATTCATGATCCCGTTTTACATGTTATGTTCGTTGTAAGTTGTATGTATATCTATATTTCTCTCTCTCTCGAGCACTATGCTAACATTTCCTACTCAGTGGACAACTGTACTTAAATGAAACCAAAGTTTCTTCCACATAATACAACTTTTTAGCGGATTGTTGATGGAAAATTATGATCCGTCAAAGTTATAGGATGACTCGAATTAGGTTAATATATTCAAGGCAATTACCTAGTCTGATTCATTTTATTCGAGTAATGGCGCAGGAGAGGACACAGCGATACAACCCTAAGGGTCCGTTTGGAGACGGGAAAATAGTTTTTGTTTTTTTTACTGTTCATCCAGTTAAAAAAAAACACGTTTGTCAAACGCTTTTTTTTTTCCCAAGAAAACTGTTTTATGTGAATAATGTGTAAAAATGGTGAAAACACCAAATACAACTTTTAATTATTTTTTGAGTTTTTTCACTATTTAGGATACCACCTCCGCCACGGTCCACCACCTCCGGTCGCCGTCGGCCACCATCCCCCGCCAGTCACCCACCATCACCGCCCCCCGCTGCCGCAGGTCACCGTCGCCCACCAATACCATTTTATTTTTCAATACAAATTTTCATCCAAACGTTTTTTTGTTTTTATTTTTTTACTGAAAAAAATAAAGACAAATAAAAAAAAGCTTTCCAAACCAAATTTTTCTCATTTTTTGCTCAAACATGATCCTATCATGTTCAAAGGCGCATTTTCCAAAAGTCATTATTATCTACAATATTCTGTCGACATTTTTGTAATAGCGAAAACAAGTTTCTGACTCTTCTATTGGGCAGAGGTGCGGTTAGGTAGTGACTGAGAGCCATTCCCTATGCCCTACCGAAGGTTTATATACACCTTTATAGAAAGGTGTATATAAAGGCTACATAGGGTGGGACAGTTCTAATATGAGCTTTCACAACCTCCAGTCAAGGACAAAGATTAGAGGCCATATGTTTCAACATTGTAAAAACAAATGTAGACAACCTTCTGTTAAATGGTTCCTACATTAGGTACAGGGGTTTACTTTTATTTTTATCTTCTGAATCATCAGGGACAAAAATAAAATTTACTAAAATTACATTGATATTTAGGTTTGGCTACAAAGTACCCTCTTGCGAAAATCTAGAATGTCAATCACAAAGATCGAAAGCAAAACTTAACTGTAAACCAGAATACTTAGTCTCATCCTAAAAACTGCTCTATTTTCATCTCTACACATAGTACATTTATATCAAACATGATCCCTCTTATCGGAACAGTAAGTTAACAAATGATAGTAAACATGTACAACTCATTCTGCAGATTTCAAAATCTACTTTAGTGAAAGCTTCCATACCTCTCGGACATTTGAGGAACCATCTGCTACTTCAGCAACCAGGGTGGCTGCCATAACACCTGCAGAAACAGGACCAACTCAGCAAAAACCTTGATTGTATGAACATACTTTAAAATGCCTGCTCATCTTAAACAAAAGCAAGAGTAAAATTCTGGGGATGCTTCACGGGATTCGCAGAAGCTTATGCTTTAAGTGCTTGAGGCCTAACACCTCATACGCCTTCTTATGCGTCCCGCTTGTAAAGCGAGCTCCTTCACTTTGGATTCTTAATACCTTTGTACATTATTTTTATACATTAACCAAAAAATCAGCCTATCAAGTGCAACAATTTTCTCATACAACTTACACTCAAAAAAATAACAAACTTCTACATTGCAAATTATTTAGTTATTTCTTCTTTTACTATCAATCACTTCTGTATGCTTCTCAACGTTATCAATGAAAAATAAAAGGTTTATTTCAAGGATGACAATGGCCCCATACATTTACCACTATAAAAAAGCAAAAACCTATGCACATGAACAAGGAAATGCGGTATTCATACTGTTCACATGCAAAAAAGTTTCATGGATATATGAGAAAGATCACCACCATCCTTGCCTTTATCCCATATAGATGAATGGGCCTCATGAGTTCTTTCGTATTATATACCATGACCTCAATTAAAAATTAAATTTTCCAAGTTGTTTTATGTGAGACAAATATATAAGCTACATATTTCAGATCAAATAAATGCATCGTCATGCTCTAAGAATAGATATGATATCCACGACCTGTCACAAACAAGAGAAGGAGACACATATAACATTTTTTATAGAACGTGTTCCGTGATACTTGCCCAAACAAAGAAAATATAATAAAATGGACTACTGCATGGAGAATTGCCTACCAAAGTAAATCTGTTCATGCATGAATTAGAAGGCAACCTTTCAATGACCCAAAAGGAAAGCAGAAAGCCAAGTAGGCAAAAGCCGACTCTCTCACAAGGGGATGGTAGGCCCCACTAACCCGACTCGGCTGGAGAACATATTTCTTTAGCAAATACACTTCCACACACACACACACACACACAAGCTTACCATCTTTCTCCACTAACGATATAAACTGCCTTGATCCCCCACCTACTCCAAAATAATGCTTCTTCGCAGCCATGTACACAACTCCATGAGGACGACTCATGCACTGTAAATAAAGCAATTGTGAAGCTCAAACATCAAGAACTTTATCATATCAGATGCAAGCAATTAAGAATATACAACAGCTCACCTTCTTAATAAGTTCATAGAGATTAGAGAGAGCGGGGATGCAGTAAACTGTCTCTGCCATAAGAATAATATCATAACCGGCAGATGGATCCATCCCTGAGCTACAATTTGGTCCCTCTTTTTCGGGATGTACATGAGGGAGAACTTGATGAACTTCACTCCAGTCACCCGCAAAGAAACGAATGTCTGCCCTGGAGTTCTGTTCTGCAACATCTGTAGCCAAAGAACACTCCTTTGGAAGATTTGTATTTACATTGGGAACGGTGAGACATTGGAGGACCTCTGCATTAAAATCCTGGAAATGTATGACAGCGGCGCCCTGAGGTAACAAAAAAAAAATACTAAAACACGAGATATTTCCTGGCATCTGTCTTAAACACCGCAATGGACAAAACATGCATATTACCTCAAGGCATGCAAAGATTCCAGGAAGTCCATGGCCACATCCAAGCTGAAAACCATCAAGAACAAATTCAGTAATAGGCAAATGACAGGCAGCATTAAAAAGAAAGTAACAAATAGAATACATCCGTCTCAGTATGTATCACACTAAATGAAGGGCTTCTTCCAACTTAGATGTCTCACTTTTTACACATGCATGCCTCACATCCTAGATTGGAGTAGTATTACCCTAGCAGGTGGAAGATGATTTTAGGAATCTTGTTCTGCTTATGGACTTAAACTTTAGTCAATTAGAAGAGACAATTGTGAGGACCTGTAACTGTAAGGACAGATTTAGATTCTGCTAAAGATCTGAAGCTTTCTGGAATATTGATGAAGAAGGAAGTTAGGGAGACACACCATAGTTTATATGACTTGGTTTCGAAGCTATCCTTTCTCCTTTCTAGGCCATAACTTATTAAAGCATATAAAGCATACATCTTTTTGTCCTAAACATCCACGCAGTTCTATTCACAAGGACTACCACTGAGTTTCTAACCTTACATACCTACAAATCAGATTCAAGATTACATTTCTAACCTCACTAAAGCCCTGGAATAAAGAAAATCGACTACTATGATGCCTCCTAAGTTTGACATACAGACCACATATCCAATCTGTGGTGCATTATAGACAGTATCACAATTACTGCCATGAGGAGTAAACATATGGTAGTGATGATACCAGTGTCTTCCAGTTGTCTAAGCTCCATCTGGTACTAGGGATGGCATATTAGAAATTTTCTAATGCAAGAGAGAGGGAAAAATTAACCCCCAAAAAGGAAGGGAAAACTTAGTAAATCAGCTTAACACCCATTATTTTTAGAACACGAATGTTGCAAATTATAAACTTAAATTTTTCAGAACAGCAGTAATTCATGGGCTCAAGATTCGCTAAAGCAATTGGTGGTTTTCAAAAGCTTTCAAAACAAGCCTACAATCAGTTTAGCAGCTTTAGCTGTAAATATTGTTCAACATATAGAACAGAATTCTCACTAAAAGAATAATACAAAATCCTGTTATGAGTTAATATGCACAAACTACAACATCCAATATGCACAAAACAGAAACGAAATTCCTTAGTATGCAGATACTACAACATCCAATTAGTTATTAGCATGCCAAGTGTCAACATGTTCATGAAAAGAAGAACAAAGAATCATTAAAGCCATTGGAACCCACCTCTAAAACTCGTTTTCCCGTCAATAATAATTGACCGTCTTTCACCTCCGAGCAAAGAGTTCTGACTAAATCAAGTGAACCTTCCCACAATTTCAGTCCTCCTACCCCCACAAGACAAAAAATATAACATTCTCAATCATTCTTGATACACATTATAAAATATAATTATCCATATATACATATTTATATAATCTATACAATCATAAGAACTCCCAAAAAAACAAAGGTAAACATCTTCAAGAAGCAGTTACCACAGACCTTCATATTTCCCGGGAATCAAATCGGAATTGGACAACGCAAAAACTTCTCGAGTACTCACTCGTCCCTACAAGAAATGCAGTGTTGGTTATAGTCACAGCATTAATCATCAAAATTACCCTGCTTGATTGCTCAGAAAACAGAAGAAAATAACGAAAATTCAATCTTTAAATCCAATAAAATTCACAACCTAGATTCAGAAAGAAGAAAAACCCCCCACAAACTGAGCTGGATGCAGTATATGATCATATAGCCTAGATGAGGCAAGTTTTCACTAGTTTAGAAACCAATGCAAAACAAAATATACAGAACCCAAAATTTAATTTCCCATTCTGTTCCATTCAAAATTTCCTCTACTTTCTCAGAAGCCAAACAGAGGGTTTAGGAAAGTTATTACCTTGAGCAATGTGAATCCATTTAGAACAACAGGCTCCACAGTATACTTCACAGAAGATGAAACCTACTTCAAAATAGAGCGATCAATCAAGCTTCTAGTTTAATCTCTACTACATACATATGTGTATATCTGTATATATGCATAAAAGATATGTATACAAACAGAGGTACCTGTGAGGGAAGTACTTCAACAGAAGGAGGTGGAGGTGGGAGAGGCTTTTGTGAAGAATCAAGAAACCCTAACCCTAACCCTAATTGGTTATTGTCATTGGCTGATGGAAAAAGAGTGAAGCTTTCGAGCTGTTGTTGCTTTGCGGCCATTGCTGTGTTCGCTTCAGCTCTCTCACAGGTCTCTGGTTTTCAACCCGAGTAGTTGGAGCCCATTAATGTTAGTTATTGGGCTTTTCTTTAGCCCATGATTTAAACCAGATTACTAGCGGCCCAGTTAGAAATAATAGTACAAAAATAGCAATATTGGTCTAATAAAACATTTACATGGTTAATAAAATTTTAAAAATATATTCAATGATATTTTAAATAATATGACACGTGAAAATTTTTAGGGTTAACTTTATTTACATCTCCTGATGTTTGCTTTAATTTTAATTATACCTTCTTATGTTTGAATATCTTCAATTACACTTCCTTAAGTTTGAGATTCTCATCATTTACACCACATGCCACTTTTGGGACTAAAAGACCCTTACCCAAACACCCACTATCCATATTCCTAAAAATATATATAAAATTGAAAAATAATATATAGAAGGGTTAATTTCAAGAAACCACCCTATAAAATTCAGTTTAATCAACTAACTCACACTTTGCCCCCAATACTATTCAATTTCATCATTACACCCCTTTACCTCACATTTTGAGTCAAAATGCCTAAACTACTCTCAATAGTATAAGGGGGTTTAGTGAAATCAACCATTTAAAAAATTATTTTTCGAAAATCAATTATATTTTTTGTAAAAATTATAAATTCAAAAAAATATGTATTATTTTTCGCAAAAACAATAATTTTCAGAGGGAGTATATTATTTTCCAAAATATGAATTATTTCGGAAAAAATAATATATATTTTTCCCAAAAAAATTATTTTTCGGAAAAGATCATATTCTGGAACATAATAGTATATATTTTTTGCAAAAAAAAATATTTTTCAGAAAAGATCATATTTTGGAATATAATATATATTTTTCGGAAAAAAATTCATATTTTGGAACATAATAAATATTTTTTTTCAAAAAAAATATTTTTCAGAAAAAAATCATATTTTAGAACATAATATATATTTTTCGAAAAAAATTATTTTCCATAAAAAAATCATATTTTGGAACATAATAAATATTTTTCGGAAAAAATTCATATTTTGGAACATGATATATACTTTTTCGCAAAAAAAATATCATATTTTTCGCAAAACAAATCATATTTTGGAACATAATATATATTTTTCGCAAAAAAATCATATCTTGGAACATAATATATACTTTTCGCAAAAAAAATATTTTTCGGAAAAAATTCATATATTGGAACATAATATATACTTTTCGCAAAAAATTATTTTTCGGAAAAAAATCATATTTTGGAACATAATATATACTTTTTCGCAAAAAAAATATTTTTCGGAAAAAATATCATATTTTGGAACATAATATATATTCTTTTAGAAATAAAAATCATATTTTGGAACATAATTGTAAATGCAGAAAAGTTACACAATAGAAGTTGGGGTAAAATTTCAGATCTCTTCTCATTAATCAAAGTCATCTATTTATACAAATTACGATAAATGGGTCAAGCCCATGTACCCAGGTTTATCAATCCCTTAAATCAAGGGATTTGATCAACCCTAACCTTTTTTGGACTCTTTCTACTATAATTGGATTACTCCTTGCCTTGTGGACCACACTTTAGTTTCTAGAATTTTCCATGGGCCCATTGCTGTTTTCGGCCTGCTTGTTTTCAACCCATCCACCTTCCGGCCCATCGGTCTTTGGCCCGTCCGTCATCGTCCCATCAGTCCAGTGGCCCATCTGTCGTCGGCCCATCAGTCCAGTGGCCCATCTATAATTGGGCCAAATATTTTAACCATTACACAGGCCCCTGAGGTTATGGGCTTTGACATTCTTTCCAAAACCCATGACCTAATAAATGTAACTACCTATGTATATATATACTAATTGCTTTTATGGGAAATGAAGATAATGAGTTGGCATGTCATCATTGCCTATTTAATGACATGCCAAAACGTGCGGCCACTACTCCCTCAAATCTTGCACCATGACGGCTGTGGCGTGTCTTTCGGTCTTCGTGCAGCCTTTTTGGCTTCCTCTTCTCCTTCTATAAAAACCCCATCTTTCATCACTTCACATCACAGTTCATATTTTGCTATTCTCTGTTCTCGCTTTTTGCTTTCTTTAGCTCTCCATTGCTGGGATTTGTTCCTTTGCCATTGCCGTCATTCATTCCGTCGTTCATCTCAGAAATCATAGAAACCTGCTGCTACTCAGAGCTTCTGTAACTCTTCTTTCACTAACTAAGTAAGTCGATCGGTTTTCTTCCTTTCTTCTCTCTTTAATTTATCACATTTACCTCCCTCTGTCTCTTCTACATTTCTTAACATTATGTCCGATAGTGACGATACCCGGTCGGTAGAGGAAGTAGTTTTACCTACTTCCTCAGGCACCGATTCCACTGGTAGTGAGTCTCCCCAGCCTGTTCCTAGAGGAACCAGAAAAACTACTCTTAAAAGTACTGACCTTCCGGGTTCCTCAACGACCGGTCCTGCGAAAACCAAGCCTTCTGAACCATTTGTAGTGGCCCCACTTAAGAGGACCCGACCTGAAGTGGACGTCAAACACCTTCGGGTTGAGACCCACGTTCCCCAGGACGTTGACGTGTCCCCCTATCCTGGCTACCTAGACTTTACCCAGAGCCAGGGCCTAGCCCCCGGTAGCATTCTGCTATCGGCATCTCATCTTAGGGTTCTGAGGTTTCCTCTTCATCCCTTTTTTCACTATGTGTTCTTCATGCTTGGGTTGCATCCCCTTCAATTGAACCCGAACAGCATTAGGATCATATCCATGCTACTGTTGTACAATAGGGATATGGATCTGAACCTAGGCCTAGCCGACCTCCTCCTTTGTTATTTTTTCCAAAATGCCAGAGCGAGTAGAGGTAGATACAACCTTTTCCCCTTTCACGGCCGCAGCATCTGTACCGATACTGAAAAATCGGATAAGGGATGGAAAGAACGAATGGTCGTAGTGAGCGGCAATTGGTCGTACCCTTTTTCTCGTATTTTCCCGATCCCCAACAAATTCGGTCCCATTCGCCTGCCTGTCTACCGCCCACTTCATAAGGCTTCTTGCCTCTGTGAACATTGTGACCTTCACCGGGGAGACTATGCCTTCAAATTTCTAGGTTATGAGGACAAGGATCTTCCCCTTACCTTTATAAAACAGCGGATAGGCCTCTTGAGAACCCATGTTTGGGGCAAGACCCGATCGGCTACTGACCTGCTGACCATGGAAAATATTGAATCGATCTCTAACTTGGGCGCTGGTGTTGACAGGATGGACTTGCCCGACAAACCTATGTCCGCCAGAATCCCTCAAGTTCCCGAAGGTATTACGCTTGTTGATGCTGTGCCATTGTCAACAGCACCGCCTTCGTCTTCGGTGCCTCCACCTGCTCAAAGCCCGGTAGCACCAGCAGTGCCGACCCCATCGATTCCTCCTCCGCCTCCTGCAAATGCTCCAGCTGTGAGGACCCGATCCAATGCAACTAAAAGGGCTAGGACACAAGCCGAAAATGCTTCTTCTTCAAGCAAGGCTCCAGCAGCCCCTGAATCATCCCAAGCTCTGACTCCTTGGGAGCCTAAGTTTCTGCTGCCAGACGGAACTCCAGTCTGTGCTGATCAAATCACCCTCAACCATCCGGAGGCTTTTCGGGCTATGGCCAAAGGGGTCTGGACACCAGCTGACAGGGTGGCTCAGTCAAAGATCACCAGAACTGATCTGGCTAAGAAGACTTCGATAATGGCTATGGAGGTAAAAGATTTTGTTCATCCTTTCGTGTTCTTTATTTCATTTGCTGATCATTATCTGTGTAATAATCCGACCTTCATTGTGCAGCTTCTCTACGGCATTCAGGCATACAACAGCCTCCTTGAGACTGATGTTAAGGAGATGGCCGGTATGAAGGCCCAAATAAAGCAGAATGAAATCCATCGGGTCTCTCTGGTCAAGGAGACGGATGGACTCCGCCAGACTGTATCTGAACAGAAGACTCTTCTGGAAACTGGTGAGGCGGAAAAGCAAGCCCTGATTGCCGAAAAGGTGGTTTTGGCTGCCGAGCTGGAAAAAGCGAAAGAGGCTGTCCGGAGGATGGCAGCTGAAAAAACTGAGTCTGATAGACTCTTGGCAGAATCAGAAAGGCTTCTGTCCTTTGAGCGGGAAAAGGTAGAAGTATGTCGTCTGGGAGGGCTCGACATGTTCAAAAGATACAGCGTCATCTGCGACATCCGAGCGGTCAGGGCCTGGCGGCGGAGGCATGAAATGGAGCACATCCCTCTGGAATCCCGGGAATTCAAGACCGCAGAGGAATTTGATGCTCATATGGGAATACCTTTTCCTTATGATAACCCTCCTACCTCTGAGAACGAAAAGCGCTTCGCCGCTATCCTGAAAGGGGAAGAATACCATCCCCCCGAACAGTAGCTTAGGGCAATTTTTTGCTTCCCCCAATGGGCTAATTTTCTTGTAACTTTTATTTTTAATGACTCAAGAACCTTTATTTCTTTTTCCAGCAACTATTCGTCTTTTGTGTGAGTTTTTATGAGACAATTGAGCCTTCAGACATATATGGCCCCTGAGGCTACAAATTTACTTTGATTTCACACATCCAGGAAATTTTAATGAATCACAAAGCCTTCGGGCAAAGGGCCCCTGAGGCTTGATTTTATCCTCTTGGTTGGTTCAAATCAGGTGTGAACCCGAACACTTAGGAAATTTTAGTAAATTGTGAAGCCTTCGGGCATTTGGCCCCCGAGGCTTAATTTTATCCTCTGGTTAGTTCAAATCAGGTTTGAACTCAAACACTTAGGAAAATTTCAATGAACATAAAGCCTTCGGGCATTTGGCCCCTAAGGCTTGATTTTATCCTCTGGTTAGTTCAAATCAGTTTTGAACTCAAACACTTAGGAAAATTTTAGTAAATTGTGAAGCCTTCGGGCATTTGGCCCCTGAGGCTTAATTTTATCCTCTGGTTAGTTCAAATCAGGTTTGAACTCAAACACTTAGGAAAATTTCAATGAACATAAAGCCTTCGGGCATTTGGCCCCTAAGGCTTGATTTTATCCTCTGGTTAGTTCAAATCAGGTTTGAACTCAAACACTTAGGAAAATTTCAATGAACATAAAGCCTTCGGGCATTTGGCCCCTAAGGCTTGATTTTATCCTCTGGTTAGTTCAAATCAGGTTTGAACTCAAACACTTAGGAAAATTTCAATGAACATAAAGCCTTCGGGCATTTGGCCCCTGAGGCTCGATTTTATCATGAAACCTTGTATAAAGTTAAACTCTATCTTTATTGAGATGAATTCGAAAATCATGAAGCAGAGGTGTCTATATCGGGCACAGATACTTCGTAACAATGGTGTCAAAGTAAGACACAGTCTTATTTATCAATAAGAAAAATAACTATCTAAGGATAATACCTCTTTAACCGATAAGCATTTTGGGAGTTGGATTCAAGGCGGCCTGTTTCGTTCTTCCGAACCCGATAGGCCCCGCGACCGATAACCTCAACCACTGTGTAAGGTCCTTCCCATGTCTCCCGTAATTTGCCTATAATCCCAATCTTCCTTCTGAGCACCATGTCGCCTACTTGGAATTCTCTCCTTTTGACTTTCTGATTGAATCGTGCTCTTACTTGCTGCTGATAGGCAGCTAGTCTTATCCCAGCAGCTTCCCTTCTTTCCTCTAGGAGATCCAGATCATGGGCTAAATGCTGATTGTTCGGTCCTTCTTCCCATGCTTGACTCCTTAGAGTAGGTACCCTTAGCTCGGTCGGGATAACTGCTTCAGCCCCATAAGCCATGGCGAAAGGGGTTTCCCCGGTTGGCTGTCTTGGAGTAGTCCGATAAGACCACAATACCTCAGGCAATTTCTCTAGCCATGCTCCTTTTGCGTCTTCAAGTTTTTTCCTCAATGTGTCAAAAATTGTTCTATTCGTCCTTTCGGCTTGCCCATTTCCTTGCGGGTAGCCGACGGAAGAAGTGTTCTGATTGATCCCATGTTTTGCTAAGAATGCTTGAACCCTTCTGTTGTCCAGGTTGGTGCCATTATCCATCATTATGGTTCGGGGTAGGCCGAACCTACAGATGATGTGGCTCCAGATGAATTTTATGACATGGCTACCTGTTATGGTGGGATATGCTTCCGCTTCCACCCATTTGGTAAAATAATCGGTAGCCAGGAGAACATGCGTTGTACATCGTATTGCCTGAGGAAGGGGCCCCACTATGTCCATCCCCCATCGGGCAAAAGGGTGAGGGACAATAGTTGGGTTTAAGAACTCGGGCGGTGGATGAATGGCATCTCCATGAAACTGGCATTTTTTGCAATGTCTGACGTAAATTTCAGCATCTCTTGCCAGGTAGGGCCAGAAGTACCCCTGGGTGAGGACTTTATGAGCTAGGGACCTTCCTCCAGAGTGATTGCCACAAGCTCCAGCATGAATCTCCTCCATGACTGCCGATGCTTCTGATGGGGTGAGACATCTCAAATATGGTCCGGAAAAAGACTTCCGATATAGTTGGCCGTTGTACAGGGCATATCTGGCTGCTTTCATTCTAATCTTCCGGGCTTCTGATTTTGACTCAGGCAATGTGCCAAATCTCAGATAATCTACTACCGGATCCATCCAACTTGGTTCCCACGGGATAACCATTACTTCTTCGGGGGGTTCCAAGCTAGATCGGACGACAAAATCTATCGGTACAGTGCGAGTCATAGTTTCTCCTGCTGCGGAAGCTTGGTTAGCCAGATGATCTGCTACAGAGTTATCTCCTCTGGGAATCTGTTCAAAGTTTATTTGCTAGAACTCTTCAGCCTCCTTTAGAACCAGAGTCTTGTATGCTTCCATTTTCGGCTCTCGGGTTTCGTACTCCCCATTTAACTGTCGTACGACTAGCTGGGAATCACTTCATACTACTGCCTTTTGGACTTGAAGGCTTCGGGCCAACCGAATTCCTGCAAGGAGGGCCTCATATTCTGCTTCGTTGTTAGAGGCTGGAAATTCCAATCTAACGGATTGTTGGATTTTAGTATCATCCGGTGTTACGAGTACTATCCCGATCCCTGCTCCGTTGACGTTGGACGATCCGTTTACGAATATGACCCATAGTCCAAGCTCACCTTCCTCTGTGGAGTCATTAGTTTATGTTTCTAACAGGAAGTCAGCTACTGCCTGTCCTTTGATGGCCGTTCGGGGGACGTAGGTTATGTCAAAAATCCCTAGTTCAATTGCCCATTTTGAGATTCTCCCAGATAACTCAGGCTTCGCCATTATGGATCTTATCGGTGCTACAGTTGGAACAATGATCGGGTGCGCTTTGAAATAATGACGGAGACGCCGCTTAGCATTGATCAGTGATAGTACCAGTTTCTCCTGCTTTGAATAACGGGTCTCTGCCTCAGCAAGGGATTTGCTGGTGTAGAAAACCGGTGTCTGGTACCCTTTGCCCTCCTTGACCAGAGCGGCGCTGGTAGATGTTACTGAAACGGCCAGATATAGGTGCAACGGCTCATCGGCTTCAGGGGTTGCCAGGATCGGGGGCTTCGTCATGTAACTTTTGAGTTTGTGCAGTGCCTCCGCTTGCTCGGGCCCCCAGACTTCTCCTCGTGCCGCTCTTATTGCTTGAAAGAACGGCCTACACCGATCGGTTAACCGGGAGATGAAACGACTGAGGGCCGTTATTCTTCCGGTTAGTACCTGGATTTCTTTCCGGGACTTAGGCTCAGCAGTCTCTATGAGAGCTTTGACTTGTGCAGGGCTAGCCTGTATTCCCGTCCGGTCAACTATGTGCCCCAAAAACTGGCCTGAGGATACTCCGAAAGAACATTTGGCCGGATTGAGCTTCATATTATGCTTCCGGAGGGTGCTGAATACCTGCTGCAGATCGGCTAGATGGTCTCCTTTCTCCTTGCTTTTTACCACCGTGTCATCGATGTAGGCTTCAATGGTGGATCCCATCATCCCTTGGAACACCCTTCTGACCAACCTCTGATAGGTAGCACCTGCATTCTTTAGTCCGAAAGGCATAACTGTATAACAAAATGTACCTGACTCAGTGATGAAGGCAGTCTTTTCCTGGTCCTCCGGAGCCATTCAGATCTGGTTATAGCCAGAGTATGCATCCAGAAAGCTCAAGCGTTCGAATCCTGCGGTGGCATCCACCATCTGGTCGATCTTTGGTAAAGGGAAACAGTCTTTTGGGCACACTTTGTTCAGATCAGTGAAGTCGATACATACCCTCCACTTGCCGTTCTTCTTTTGGACCACCACCACATTTGCCAACCAGGAAGGATACTGGACCTCTTTTATGAATCCTGTTTGCAGCAGTCGATCAACTTCTTCGGCTATGATCTGGTTTCGATGGGCACCCATTCGTCTTTGTTTCTGTCTAACGGGCTTTGCACTGGGATCCACATTGAGAGAATGCAGGGCAACTGATGGATCAATACCGGTCATGTCCATATGGCTCCACGCAAATATGTCAGCATTGGATCGGAGAAGGGATTCTATTTCCTCTTTTTCCTGTGGATTGAGGCCTGAACCAATATAGGTAAACCTCTCAGGGCGATCGTGACAAATTTGAACTTCCAGTAGTGGTTCAACTGCTACTGGTGATCCCGAACCGCCCTCCTGTAATTGCTATTTGGGATCAAGTATTGTCTTGGACTGTGACTTTTGTTCCGGTTCCGTTCTCCTTTTTAAGCTTTTCATAGTGACGGCGTAACACTCCTTTGCTGCTACCTGATCGCCCCTGATATCGACTACGTCGATTCCGTTCGGATCAATGCACCGCATGACCTGATGCATGGTAGAAGGGACTTCGTGCATACGATGGATCCATCCCCTTCCCATGAGGAGATTATAGGAAGGTTTGACATCCACCACCACGAAAGTCTCTCGGAGTGTGCGCCTTGCTGCCGTTACTGGTAGTTGGATTTCCCCTACTGGTTCTACTCTCTTTCCATCGAATCCTGCTATCGGGCTTCTGGATGGGACTATCTCCTGGGGATTGATTTCCAATTTCTCAAAGGCCCATTTGGTGATAATGTTGGCACTGCTTCCTGGATCGACCAGTACCCTCTTGATCAGGTAGTTGGAGACCATGAGGGAGATAACTAGGGGATCGTCATGAGGTGTCTGAATATCCTGCATATCCGCAGCGGTGAAAATAATTCGGGAATCCTCTTTCGGGCTTCGAAACTTGGTGACTTCTCCAACCCTTCGTAACTTCTGAGCTTGCCGCATCTGTGATCTACGAGCTTCTTTCGCTTCTGACCGACTGGGCCCTCCATGGACCATGTGAATGACTCGTACGGGTTGTCCCATAGCTCCCTTGGTAGGGGCATGCGTCGCTTGATCTGATCGGGCTCCCTCCTTGGCAACATACTCTGTTAATTCTCCCTTTGCAATCATGGCTTCCACCTGTCTTCTGAGGCTCCTGCATTCATTAGCGTGATGCCCGTACTCGCCATGGAAGGCGCAGTGCCTCGACATATCCCTTTGGTCCATTGGCTGCCTGATGGGAGGTGGCGACCGGTAGATTCCTTTGCCCTTTGTTTCCTGGTACAGTTTTGCCAAGGTCACTTTCAAGGGGGTGACCTTCTCCTCAAACCTTGGTCGTTTTTCTGGGGCTGGGGAAGGAGCAGGAGGTGCGTTCGGTCTCTTCCGGTCTGACGCCCGATCCTTTATCCTGGAATGTTCGGACGCTCTGGCCTCTACTGTTGTAAAGGCAGTCCTTCTTTGTCGTATGGCCAATTCCTCTTCTATTCGGAGGTGCCCTTGTGCCCTAGAGTTGAGCTCTCCAATATCGGCTGGCGGCCTCTTGACCAGGGACTGATGAAACTTCGTTCCAGGGATCAGGGCCATTCTGAAGGCTTCGACGGCTGAATGCTGATCGCAATTGTCAATTGAAGACATCTCCACATTGAACCGTGAGACAAAACTTTTCAGAGATTCGCCTTTCTCTTGGATCATGGTGAACAGACTGGAGATAGTTTTCTTCTGCCTTTTATTGCCAAAGTATTGGGCAATAAATAACTCGCAGAGTCTGAGCCAGCTACCGATCGATCGGGGCGGTTGCTATCTGAACCACAGGAGGGCTGCTTCGGTCAGGCTGGTGGGGAAAACTTTGCAGAGTAAGGCCTCGTTTTCATTGTACACATTCATCTTGGTATGAACGTGGTAGATGTGCTCTGTTGGATCTTTTGTACCATCGAATAAGGTGAACTTCGGTAATCTGAACCTCTCCAGATACGGCACGCTGGTGATCGAGGTGGTGAATGGTGTCTGAACGGCGTCTATGGATGCCTCAGATGCCAGATCGATTGGGGTCTGTACCTTCAGGTCCCTAAGCACATCCCGCTGGAATCTGGACATGATTTCCTCCAGTTTTTTCATGGTCAGGACCTCCTCCGGATTATGCGCCCCAAGAACCTGTAGGGATGACTCTGCCTGCTCCTCACGATCGTTATGGGCTCTAGCGTGTAGGTCATCCATGTGTGTCCGGCGGCCTACAGACCGTTCGTGCTGTCCGGACTGCTCGTCGTCATGGATCTCCTGTGGATTCTGTAGTTGAGCCAATTTTGCCGCCAATTCAGCGTTCTGCCTTTCTAACTCGGCAGTCCTCTCCTCTAGGGCTCGTCTGATCGGATCTTCTGGTTGCTGGCCTCCGTTTGGAGGTAAATCGGTATGTTGTGAACGTGTGATCGCCATTGTTGGTACGAATCTTAGCTTTTTTGCAGAGGGTGAGAAACTTTATTGAAAAAGGATTTCAATAATAGGGTTTCCCACAGACGGCGCCAATTGTGTAAATGCAGAAAAGTTACACAATAGAAGTTGGGGTAAAATTTCAGATCTCTTCTCATTAATCAAAGTCATCTATTTATACAAATTACGATAAATGGGTCAAGCCCATGTACCCAGGTTTATCAATCCCTTAAATCAAGGGATTTGATCAACCCTAACCTTTTTTGGACTCTTTCTACTATAATTGGATTACTCCTTGCCTTGTGGACCACACTTTAGTTTCTAGAATTTTCCATGGGCCCATTGCTGTTTTCGGCCTGCTTGTTTTCAACCCATCCACCTTCTGGCCCATCGGTCTTTGGCCCGTCCGTCATCGTCCCATCAGTCCAGTGGCCCATCTGTCGTCGGCCCATCAGTCCAGTGGCCCATCTATAATTGGGCCAAATATTTTAACCATTACAATAATATATACTTTTTCGCAAAAAAAAATTATTTTTCATAAAAAAATCATATTTTGGAACATAATATATATTTTTTGCAAAAAAATTATTTTTCGAAAAAAATCATATTTTCGAAAAAAAAATATATATATATATATTGAAATTTATAGTTTTTACGAAAAATATAATTTATTTTCAAAAAATATTTTTTTAAGGGTTGATTTCACTAAACTCCATTATACTATTAAGGGAGTGTAGTTTAGACATTTTGACTCAAAATGTGAGGAGGAGGGGGCATAGTGATGAAATTTGATAGTATATAGAGCGAAGTGGACACAGTGGGGGTTAGTTAATTAAATTGAATAGCATAGGGGGTTTCTTGAAGTAAACATAAAATTTAAAAATCATATATAAAATTCAAAAAAATATATATAATTTGAAAATTATATATAGAATTCGAAAATAATATATAAAATTCGAAAAATATATATAAAATTCAAAATATATATATATAATTCAAAAATTATATATAATTCAAAATATATATATAATTCGAAAAATATATAAAAAAAAATTTTAAAATAATATATAAAATTTAAAATATATATATATGATTCAAAATTAATATATAAAATTCGAAAACAATATATAAAATTTGAAATATATATATATAATTCGAAAATATATATATATAAAATTGTTTTCAAAAAAATAAATGGTGAGGGTATACAAGATGCAATAGAGAAAGGAACTGTGAGGCTATAACACTTAAGTTCCAACCAATGATGTCAGGTGCACATATAAACCAAGGAAACTTTGATTCTTTGAAGGTAAATAATGCAGTTGTCCCGCAACTACCTTTATTTCAGTACAACACCAAGCAAACACATAAGATATATTGGCAATTTAAGTGGTCTAGATTGAACTTCTCAAGTGGCACCATCATGTGTTTCCCCATGATCTCTATGATGGCTTGAAAAAATAAAATATATATAAAATTGTTTTCGAATTATATATTATTTTTGAATTTTATATATTAGTTTTGAACTTTATATATATATATTGAATTTTATATTTTTTTTCTAATTATATATATATATATATATTTTGAATTTTATATATATATATTTCAAATTTTATATATATATTTAGGAATAGGGATATTGGGTGTTAGGGAATAGGGATAGTGGGTGTTCGGGTAAGAGTATTTTAGTCCCAAAAGTGATCAGTGGTGTAAATGACAAGAATGTCAAACTTGTGGGGGTAATTAAAAATATTCAAACCTGTGGGGGTAATTAAAAATATTCAAACCTAAGGAATGTGATTGAAGTTAAAGTAAAACTTCAGGGGTGTAAATGAAGATAACCCAATTTTTTTTATTGAGTCACAAAAATTCTTGCTTATAGGAATGAATTTCATGTATAATCCAAAATTATTATTATTACTCTTGAAGTGGGACAGCCTGCTCCACCTGAGACCCAGGCCGACCCAGCAAGTACTTGGTGTCCGACCTAGCAAATGTTTGGTGTGACACCGATACTTCACAGAAAAGCAAAACCTGATGAATAGGACTAACATCCACTCATTTAAACCTCATTGACTTTCCAATGTAGGACAAATGGGAAGCCCCTAACATCTGTCGTGGTATGTTAACCATGATATGATTTTTTCCAACATTTTCCATTTCATGTCTGAGGAAACTTTGAAACATATGATATATGTATTTTCTTTTGCAACATAAACAATATGTTGGCAATGACAAAATGAGAAATAAGGAGCATTTACTGAAAGTTTGCCTGCTATAACTCTGCAGGGGTTTATAATATTTGCTCCAAAGTCATTTCATACTAGCTTTGATCAGTTGTACATTTACACTTGCTACAGCCAATCACAACATTGCGATTAAAATCATCCAAAAATGGGCGGGGACATATCAAGGATTCAATTTTACTGCAATAAATAGGGAAATCTATACACTAAGGCCATGACTTGTGCATACAATAGTTGATTGGTGATACAGGGCAGCAAAATTAATCTGGAAGCTCGTTCTCATTGCCATCGATGTTTTTCATCAAGCTGATAAATAGAGAATTACAGCTTTAGCTTCACATAGCATACGTGATAAATAGATAATCACGGCTTTAGCTTCTCGTAGCATCCATGTTTTTGCTCTGGCACTTTTCCAGTGCTATATTACAATTGTTCATGGCACGTGCATCGAGAAGACCATGATTCCACAGTTTGATCATAAATAATCTCCAGCACCTGCCACACCCATAAGCACATAATAAATCAGAGCAAGAGACACATATATAGATATATGTATATGTGTATGTGTGCGCGCGCCTGGGGGGCTTCCTTTCGGAAACTATTACTACTGCTCATAATCTTATAGAAATTCCTATAGAGCATGCAAAATGGACCAGAGAAACCTGAATTACAAACCCGAATGTAAGAATAGAAGCATGTGCAGGGCTTGGGTTGAATAGTTAAGGTTGAAAAGTAAGGTCATTGTTGAATTAGAGTTGAACAGTTCATGTATCGGGTTGAGCTTGAGTTGTACCTCCAGCCAACCCGAGTTGCAGCCCTACTCCTATGGGAAGATGAGACACATTTGGCTTGATAAAAACTCTCCCCAAGAAATAAAATATCGGGCAGAAATTTAATATGCTCAATAATAAAATTGGCAACAGGCACCAGAGAAACAACATATTTAATCACGTAAGCTACTACATAAACAAGAAGTTACATGAGAGATGATTTTAAGTAAAATGCAAGTACATTTAACATATAATTTCAGGTCTACCGGTAGGTAACAAAGCAGTGTTCAATAACATTGATTGGTGTATCTAGATAAGATTGAAAGATAATGAGCACAGCACAGTGCTGACTGATTTATTGCATCCCATAAAGCACGGATACTTCTACAAAAGCAATGTGCCCGTATCAGATACGTGTCGGATACCGATACCCCTCGGATAATCGCAGATTCGTGTCCGATACTTCTTAAACGTACCCATAATTTAAAATTATGTTTTTTAATTTATCACACGTATCCGACACTTCTAAAGATACTTCGATCACGTATCCGATGCTTGTAAGATGCTTCGATCACGTATCTAATACTTCTTAAATACCAAATAATACGTTTTTAACAAGTTTTAAACATTAGAAAGAAACTTTCCTAACAACATGTGCTTGTTTTATGAAGTACTATAGTCAAGAAAAATTTAATCTTCATTTAAGTATTAACAACATGTGCTTGTTTTAAGTGTTCCAAAAGGAACTCTTGTGTTCGTAATGATTCAATTTTCTTAATATTTTCAAGAATTGACCAGAATTTAATCTAATATATATATATATATATGTGTCATTTTTTTTTGCCGTATCCCGCCGTACCCGTATCATATTTGTTTTAGATTTGTCATATCCCCGTGTCCGTATCGTATTTGCATCACGTATCCATATCAGTGCTCCATAGATTGCATCAAATGACTTAACAATTTACCAAGTCTAATTTCCATCAAACGCCAAATGGTTATTAGTTGGAGCTGAGGTTGCCTCAAGTTTGTTGGGCACAACAGAAGTCTAATAATCACATCCCCTGCCATTAGGGGTGACATAACACACTAATATGACACGAAATAAGTGAGTTTAGCGTTAATTGTGTTCGGGTCGTAATCGTGTAATTAAACCTGGCATATTCGTTTTTAACCCAACAACCCGTTTATAATAGGCCTATCCCATTTAATCAAACCTGTTGAATTCATGTTAAAATTGATCCATTTGGCTAAACGTGTTGTGTTTGTGTCAAAATTACTTAAATGTGTCTATGTCTTAACATATTTATTAAATGGGTTACACATCTCGTCTTGTTACCAGTGTCATAAACAAGTAGTGTTCCGAACAAGGTTTCTATGTACATATACTAATGGTTTCGTGTTTGTGTCAGATTCATTTAATAAAATACCATGTCTTCATACAACACGAACAAAACCCGCGAATACAAATTCTCATCCCTACTTGTCACTGTTATCTTAAGTTCGATGAATGTGAGTGACTGATTCATGTATAGATCTCATTCACAGCGCTGATTTTTTATGAGAGAGCACATTGCAACAATTTTTCCATCGCCTTCAATTCTACGCCATTTCAAGAGATGCATACAACTGTGTCCAGATCAGTAGCACATGCAGCGATCACAGGTACCGCAGAAATTAACAAGTTATACCCAGCCAAACTTGCAAGTCATGAACAAGTTTTTAGAAAGAAGATTTGAACCAAATAACGTACTTTTAATGTCATTAGGGAACAAGTCTATAAGAAGACAGGCAAATGCTTAGCATAAGAGGAGGGAAAGTTACCAAAGCAGGGCCGGTGCGCGGACAAGGTCTGGTCCATGCAAGTTTGAAAATGCCTCGCATGCCCAAGGAATATGACCATCTGCCAGCACCCTAAGACGATGACCAACAAACTGTTGAAATCAGTGCTTAACAATCACAACCAAATACCCTGAAAAATGCTAAATAACAAAGACCATTTTCCATTTCTTAGTCATCATTATATTCTTTGGGGTATTGCATGAGAGAGAGAGAGAGTTGACAAGGAACGACATAACTAAAACAATCCAAAAGAAAGTGGAGGAAACATTACCGTTGCTTCCTCACAAAAGAGTTCCAGAGATGCATCATCTGCTTCTCATCTTTGGTGACATCCACAAAATCATCAAGCATCTGCGACAGTTCAGTGTGTCAATGTCGACATATTCATTAAGATTGAATATCCTGATATTGGTGGAGTACAAGAGAGGGCTTGAACCACACTGCTCAATCAGACATCAATTTAAAAGTTTCTGCGACTAAATCTCAAGCTGAGGCCCAAGGATCACACCTTAAGGGACTACATGGGGCTCAAATAACCTAGTATGATGGTCTCATTAGAATGTCAGATTGCTTTAAAAATAACAAAGAAAACAATAAGAGAGAAAAAAAAATTAAAATAAAATAAGAAAGAGAAGCAAGCCTTGTGACATGTAAAATTCTATTGGTCTTATGAATTAAAGACTTAGAAATAAGAACTTTAGAAATTATATGACTGACTCACCTACCACCAATCCAGTAGCAAATGTGCCAGTTTCATGGGAACAGCATTGCTGGTTATGCAGTGCAAACTCATTAAGATTCTCATTAAATTCATTTCTAAAATTCCAGATTTCACAACAATAATTAATTGACAATTTACCAGATGACTCGAGGTTAGGGGTGAAAATGCCACTCAAACCCAGAGCTAGCTGATTCTCACTGAAATGTGTTGAGACTACTTGTACCCTCCAAAAGAATCTAATTCAGGTGCCAACAATTTTCTGTCAAACTTAAAGAGGGCAACGAAGTTTAAGGAACAAGATGTGTCTCCAATAAGTTCGAGTAATATTATTAACTCTTTGACTTAAACTCATTTTGTTTATCACATTTTCCTGATCTGAACTCACTGACATTAGAGTTAAAGATTCCTTTTATATCTCACGTTTCTGATTGAAGTCAAAACTCTTACATAATTATAATCTTAACTGAAATATCCAGGTATCTAATACTTAAAGACTATCATAGAGCAAATGCTTTACCACTGCATCTCCTGTTAAATCTGTCCCATAAGATTTATGGAAGTAGAAAAAATATAAATGAACAGTTCCAAGGTTGGATTGGACTTATTCGTATCATTTGAAGTTGATGAGATGTCAATGACGCAGCAAGGAAGAACCATTAAAATGACATACACAGACAATAAATAGAAAGTTATTAATTAATACTTTGCATTTTCATAGGATATTATAGATATATGAGTTAGTTAATTTTATAAACTTAACTTTATCAAATTATTTATCTCATTAATGCTTTCTTTACGTGGTCGGTGGCGTGGGGCCGTATTCTTACGTCGGATGTTTTGAGACGGCAGGGTATTGTGGTGGTCAATCGGCGCTTTCTATGCAAGAAGGACGGTGAGTCTATTGATCACTTCTTCTTACATTGCCCGATGGCTTACGACTTTTGGTGTTTGATTTTTGGGTTTTTTGGGATTTGTTGGGTGATGTCGGCCTCAATCCAGGAGGTTCTTCTTACATGGAGGAGGGGGTTACCTAGGTCCCATGTGCGCTCTTTTTGGCGGGTGGTTCCGTTGTGTTTATGGCTCGAGCGGAACCGTCGGTGCTTTGAGGGGATTGAATCCCCGCTAGGGGTTTTCAAGGACGTTTTTATTTCCTCTTTATTTTATTGGGTGGAGGGCCGCTACTGTAAATCCATAGATGAAAAGATAGATTTTTTGAGTTCTCTTGGCCCATAGTGGCTTTTTGTATTCTTTGGGATGCACTCCCCGCTTGAGTGCTTTTTATACAATTACTTGCTTGTCAAAAAAAAAATTATCTCATTAAAACCTAAAGATACTAGAAAGTAGTAAAACTGAAAAACCAACAAGCCTCAAAAAGTATGCTTCTGAACATTAGTAAACAGATAAACCAATGCATGACCAGCTGGTCATTTGCAATACAAAATGGGCTCAAAACTCCAACAGAAGTACCCGAAGACACACTTGACTACACATGCACACATAAAAGTATTTGACTAAACAGTTCATACACATACCAGAATACAAAAAAAAAAAAAAATCTAATGTATATGATCATTAAACATACCCTACGATCTTCAAAATCTGCAACATCATCATCGACTTCATCCTCACTATCCCGATCTGACAATACTTGCTCTAATCCCATCGGCTTCAATCCAAGAAAAATGTCAATGTCAGATATGTGGATGTATGGATTCCCAAAAGTTAAACTTACATGTGATTGAAAAATTGGAACAATTAAAAAGAATAATGTCCCTGACACATTTTTGTGTAAACAAATGACAAGGAAATAACTTAAACATGGTTATTAAAGGCTCAAGGTGCACTAAGCCGTTAGAGGTCCTCTGGAGCCTAGGTGTGAGGAACTAGACGAGGTGCGTGCCTGAGTGAAGTGAGGCGCATAATGGAAAATACAATGGAAAAAAATAAAATTATTACTAAAGCATTCATACTCCATAATTAAGGCGCAAATGTTGTCGAAGGCGCTCTTGCCCACATTTGAGGTGCAAGTCTTGTGCCTCAAGGAGTTTGGAGCCTAGGCGCGCCTTTAACAACACTGAACTTAAAATGAATAATGACGGCAGGAACAGAATGTGAAATAGATAGTTTTTGGTGCTTCCATTGAGAAAAATAAACTTCTGGAGTTCTGATTTTGTTTTTTCTCTCGTTCGGAGCCTTAACATCACTTTTAAAAACACAGTCAATTTATATTACTTAATGAAAAATAATAATAACCCAGACAAATTTCTGATCTCCACTACTTAATCCAAGGAAGAGAGTTAACGGCACAAAGAAAACATCGAAGACATTTTTCACAATAATTGCTCCCCAGTCCAAAGTTCCCTTCAAATGTTATAGACCTCAACTTCTATATAATTATACGTATAAACCAGGACATTTATCCAAAAAGAAATTCAAAAAACGTAGTCCGGCTAGGCAGAGTCAGACTTCACATTGACACCTTGATGCTGGGTGAATTGGCGGAACAACCAAAACAAACAGAATAGAAAGATTTCTACTGGAAAGCTGGATCAGACTCGTGAACATCACAAGATTCTATTTTATTTAACTTGTAGTCTATTTAAAGAAGAAAAAGTGTGTCAGAGAGAGAGAGAGAGAGAGAGAGTGTGTGGTGAGGGGGTTGGTTGGGCAAGGGGTGCACACGGATTGGATTCGACTGGTTCAGATTACATATAAACCCAGGACCAATCCACTTCAGCAGATTCATAAAATTTGGAACCAATCTGATCCAATAAGAGCCTTTAACCCTTCCAATCCAATCGATACAGATTAAGCTTCTAATGACAAGCCCTACTGTTTTATAAGAATACCCCAACGTGTGATTGAGATAAAATAATCCAACATAACTACATGATAAAGAGTCGTTATAATCATCTATTCTTTAGTTTCGAAGTCTACTCAATGAAATAAAACAGTATTATATACATAAATAATCATAGCGGTTTTGGATCTGATTGGATTGGTTTTCTCCAACCCAAATCCGTGAACTGATCCAATCCCACAGATTAATTACGGATTAATAACTACATGATAAAGAGTCGTTATAATTATCTATTATTTAGTTTCGAAGTCTACTCGATGAAATAAAAGAGTAATATATACATAAAGAATCCTAGAGGTTTTGGATCTGATTGGATTGGTTTTCTCCGACCCAAATCCGTGAACTGATCCAATCCCACAGAGTATTTATTTATTAATCCGTCGTTGAACACATGGAATACACAAATCAAATGAACAAACCTAGAGTGGGCTCATTCGGGGCTGGTCATTTCTCTATCTCTGAAGGATTCATCATCAACATCTCCACCATTTAGACTTATCTGCATTCCTTTCCTCACTACAACACATTTTCTTGCAAACTGAGATTCTGAAAACTAATTCTAGATGTATTTTTCGCAAATATTAATTCTATTTCTAAAATATAAACAATTAACCATCTATATTCACGCATTTGTCCAAATTTCTGCTTCACACATTTGTCGAACTCATGGAATTCACAGATCAAATGAGCAAACCTAAAGTGGGCTCAGTCGGGGCTGGTCCTTTCTCTTATCTCTGAAGGATTCATCATCAACATCTCCACCATTGAGACTTATCTACATTCCTTTCCTCACTACAACATATTTCCTTGCAAACTGAGATTCTGAAAACTAATTCTAGATGTATGTTTCCCAAATATTAATTATATTTCTAAAATATAAACAATTAAGCATCTATATTCACGCATTTGTCCAAATTTCTGCCCCCCACCACCAAAGGAAAGAAAGAAAGAAAGAAATAGCTGATTAGAATCTATCACAAGAACTATTTAATAAATACACAAGCTTAAACAAGGTAATGAAAATGTGACATCGGTACAATGCTGGAAATGCAAGAGAGAAAATTGTCAATATAAGTACTTCAAACAGAAAACAGATAGTGACTTGTGCATTTGAACCAGGAAATGCGGCAGATATACAAACAGAACACAGAAGAGGAGAAGAAAAATTTTAATCCACAGAGAGGACTCGTCACCTGAGCTCTGTGTGAGTGAAAGAACTGTCGCTTCTGCAGGAGGGCACGGCTGAGACGAAAACAAAGCGAGATCAGATCCAGACTCATCCTAATAGCAACATGACTTGTTAGAAGTAATGGTTCATTTAAAAGATACAAAATCTCTGGTCCCAAAACCCGACTCAGACCCTGAAGATTTCATTTATTTCATGGTAAACTACCACCTGAAAACTCAAAAAAAATTGAAATGTTTCAAGCTGGCAAGATGGTCAAAACTATTCCTTCAAAATGATAAGTATGTGCCCAACCATTATAAACTGGACATAAGCAGACATAGATGTCATGGAAGTCCTGAATCAAGTTTGAAATGCCATAGAAAGTCCTGAATGAAGTTCGTATACAAGGCTTTAGTCCAAACGTAAGTACTGCAGTGAACCCATTATGCTTCTACATTAATCCAGCAAAACCAGTTGAAAAGTGTTTCACAAGCTCCGAAAATCAGATAATAAAAATCATCTAATCTTGAGGATTCCGATTGTGACAATGTGGCAATTGGCCAAAACAAGTGTTCCAAAGGTCAAAGCATAAAGCATTTCAGCATATTACCATTCATGTTCTGGTGATGGTTTGGGCACTTACTTGAATGTACTTGCACTGGCAGACTGCTGCCAACCATGTAGGCCATAGTGTAGGAGCCAGGCAGTACGCTAAGTGATACTTTATGTATGACAAGTTTAACTATTGTAAAATAAATTTCTTCATCTTTCCTTAATAACAAAGTAAAACTTCAGCAAAAATAAAAAATGCAAAGCTGATTAAAAACCAGAGTGAATGGTGATATACTTCCTAGGGTCTGAACGTTCAGCAGATAACTTCCTTGTCTTTGCAAATTGTAGCAAAGCAGGAGGTGCAAGGTTGCTTCCAGGTACTGATTGAACGCATTCAGGATCTACAAATGATTGAGCTGTAGCAGTTGAAACCCCTGTGATATTTGGGCTGGATGTATCACAATCCATAAACTCTGCAACACCTGGAATAGCATTATGCAAATTATTCCCACTTAAAAATGACTGTATCACCTGGTATGAAATTACAATCAGGAAACTCTAGATTGACAGTTCAATAACAAAAAAAAAAAAATTGAGCATATGAAATACACCTACAGATTCAAACAAATGTTGATAGCAATCATTCTGAAGAGTCTAAATAGTATACAAAAAATTACTGCCAATAAATTCAAGCATATGTCCTTCCATTATCAGCCTACTGCCGTGAAGTGCATTAAATGACTCAGATGGAAGTCTCACATTGACATATTTTGACCAAATTAATAACAACTCATTTAAGAATTGGGTCAACAAACAACAGAGAGAGACAGAAGAAACAGTACCATCAGTCTTGTCCTGAATGCCATCGGCTGCTGGAGGAAAGTTGGAATCCAAGACGAGTGGTCGCACATGCTTTGCATTATGAATTAGTTTACTCAGTTTTCTTCGTCTTGGTGGCTTTGAACTGCACATATATTGTGTTCACCAACTTCAGTGGGCATTCATGTTGAAGTGACATCTAAAGACCAGATGGAACTAAATGATTCCGAACCAAGAAAAGAATAACATACCAAAAGAAAAATGTTTGTTGCTTAGGATCAACACTATCTGCAACAATCTAAACATAGCAAATGAGAGATCAGCACTGTAACAACAAACAAAAGAATGCATTTCTAGCTCTTACCACTCTAAAATTTCATATTTTGGTTTCCACCTTGCACATGTCAATGCATCAAGGGAGACATGAAGCACCCGTTAGCAGTTGAAAGAATGACAAGTTTCCTATATCAAGTTTAATGTTCAAGATGATCAAGGTTATTCTGATAAGCTACCCATAGCATTGAACATTTATTTTTATCATATAGCTGAAGGCATTGGATGATGATGAAATTAAGGCACGGCATTTAAAAGGAATTGTGAGATATTGAAAAATGATGCCTTGGTAGAGAAATCCCATTTTTGTTATCTACCCCATTGTCAAGTTAGGATGCGTTCTGAAGCAAATCCCAAACCCTCAATAAAGAATTTTCCTCAAAATAGTGGATACGTATTCCCGCCAGGTTTAGAATTCCAATGGCAAACATAGAGAATCAGGCAAGTCCAAAGGACGGGTGGGATGGGGAAACCTCTCCCAAGCCCATCACACAAAGAAAAAGTAATTCCCAAACTTGCTTTGTTTCATGGGCGGGGATCTTTCAGGTGTACCGTTATTCATAATTCAGATTTTAAAATAAAATATTAATTAATTCACCAATCCTCTCATGGCCTCCTGGCTTAGGACTTAGGAGTAGGCTTATCTGGTCAGTCCTATTTGATATACACGTGGATGAAATGTAGATATATCAAACTTAGCATGCTTAGACCTACTGAAGTATGAATATCGGTCTAATAATAATAAATTATCAGATGGAAGTGACTAGTTTATGTAATCTTACCTTAGCCCGCCAAACAAGTGTTCAACTAGAATCATATTTCAACTCTAACCCTAGAAAAATATTATAATCATATATACTAAAAGTAAATATTTTTTTGTTAATTTTGTCATCAACGAATCATTATTACACTGATATTGAAACAATCTTGTTTTCGGGACGATTCCTAACAAGTTCAAAAGCTTGAGAATTGTGCCAATAGCAAAAACCTTTCCTATTTTGGGTGGTTAGACTTGTATATTTCATTACTAGGCATCCCATTCCTAGTAATGAATTCTCATTCCCTGTCTTCCATAGCTGTCATCCACACAGGCACCGTTTGCAAAACTGACAGCAATTGGCACTGTGCTATATTTTCTTCATCAAGAATCAGTGCAAAATTCACAGAAATTAAAATATACATATCTAGATGCATACACATGCATATAAAAGTGTGCATATGTCTGCTTCTACGTATCTTTATCTTTGTGGAAGTACTTCTCAATTTGAAGTATGAGCACTCAGGTGTAGACAAATTAGCTACCATTACTTTCAGGGTGGAAATAGTGTTCTAACCTCATGTCTCCATATATCAGTTTTTACAGATACGTTCACCGCTTGATATTCTTCATTTACCTACACAGTAGTAATAAGTTAAATAGCAATGATACGAAATAACTATTGATGAAATGCCATTACAGGTTCCTGAAGTTTACCAACCCAATACTCAAAGTTGAACAGATCATGGGATGCGGACAAGTGATGCCTCAGACCCTACAACAAATTAAGTTGTTCTACTAAGTGCCACATAAAAGCTAGATCTTTTTCATTCAGAAAAAAAAAAAAAAACAGAATTTTTCCTTTTTTCAAGGAAAAGCGAAAAAGGACTTGGAATGATGTTTACCTTAAAGCTTGTAGATTTTACCAAGCAGAATGGACAGGAGAAATCTTCAGTCACTGCATATTCAAAGTACATATCAGGCTTATCCACCTTATGTTTTTTGCTCTTTTATTCTAATTTAGTTTCTTCTTTTTGGGAGGGAAGCGGCAGGGAGAGTGCAGGTATACTTCTTACTAATAAGAAACAAAATAAAAAATAAAAAAAAAACATGTTGGCTCCTGAAAACCATTGTTAAATTACAAGACGGAAGGCAAAAGATCTAAACATATCAAAGAACTAAGGTTTCGAGGTATAAGCAGAAGCAGTTTAAAATCACATAGGAAAAAAACTCACAATGAATATTAAAGAAACATTCGTTTAAAAGTAAATTTAAACAGGACGGGTGATGCACAGAGAAAAAGTGATTTTAGAGAACCATGCATGGCAAAGCACCAAGAAAACAAGGAGCTTCGTACAGTTTAGGAAATTACACCAAGGATTTCTCGATGAAGAACAAGGACGAAAAGCATGCCTAGACCGACGTATTCTAGTTTTTCCATCAATTATCATTCTATTAACATATTTTATTATCACAAAGTTATTTTCTCAATGAAGAAAACGACGTATAGCATGCCTGGACCACAGTTTTCTTGTTTAGAGCCAATCACCTAGTTATGATATTAATAGGCTCGACAGATTTTAAAACAATATAAAAATTTGACATTATACACAAATAAGAAACCAGCCAAAAGTGATAAAGAAAGATTACTTGCATTACCGCACCAAAAAAATTTAAAATAAATAAATAAAAAGAAAAAAGAGGAAGGAGGGTAAGAAGAAGTAAACAAGAGCATCCATATACCTTCAGTCCTCTGCAGCTTATTGTCAAAGTATTGGTAGTTGAAAATAACATTTCCAGCTTTCAACCTTGATTCAAGAAGCAAAAATTATGTTTTCTATGAATTGCTTCATTATGAAATAGAAAGAAAAGCAAAAATCTACGCTCTTGTAAGAAAACAAAGTAAATCTGAAACAAGAAAGAACACAAAAATAAGTACAAAATCACATGCACATAAATCCTTTCCCGCATGGAGATTTCATTAAATTATTAACTTCACTTTGTATAAAAGAATCGAAAAAACCTAAATATAACTGCCACAGTTGCAGTTAAAGAATTTCTAATTTTCTTGTCATGAAAAAGCAAATGAAAAGTATTCTGTAATGAAAACTCGGTATACAATAAGGATCTTAGCATAGTGCTTGAACTACATTATGATCTAGGATCAAGTTTGTCTTGCACTCACTTTACAGCCAAATAAACTATAACGAGTTGTGAAGAATCACATGTAGTCACTACGGTCACAATGCACCACAGAAGAGGTAACCGTGGGATGACAAACTCTTGTTGAAGTCACATAGACTACTATTTCAATACAGAATGTGTCTTGCACAATTGAATGTCAAGACTTAAATGGCCGAGGAAATTCCCAAAGAAGATGGAATGAAGATCAAAGGAATCACGTCACAGATATAATGCTTGGATAAAAGACTGCAAGCAACAGCAAGGATGAGACATATATCTCGATGAATATATCACAATGAGAGATGGATTCTCAAGTTAATCGAATAAAATGTGTTCTGATCTTCAGATCTAAGTGTCATAATTACATTGGTCCATGACGATGAAAATAGATATTACAAATACATAAATGTTAATTAATAATGTCTTAGGAGTGGAGTAATAAATATTCTAAATATTGGCAACTACATAACGTATAACTGAAAAGCATATATATATATATATATATATTTAAAAAAACACAGAGAGAATTACCGGATAATATGAGACAACGAAGAAGCAGGAATGTCATTATATGAGTCTGAGTTATAGCGAGATTTTTCTTTTGCCCCAATCTCCTCTGCAAAAATGATGACTTGGACTTGCTTTGACATACCCTTTTGGTAACCCAAACAGAAGGTAACAGTAATCAAATATATGTTACAGAAGTCCAGCAGAATAATATCACAGAATTCAACTTGAATATCCTAACAGAATCAAACAAACATTAGGGGCAGAACAAACCACAGTTCCGGAGTTACTGGGAATCTGAAAGGAAATACATTTGTCATCATCCAAGCAACTCGACTGCAAAAGGAACCCAAACAATAGTAAATGGCAAGGAAAAAAGGAAAAAGTAGTAGAATGGGTTAACCAAGCACAGAAAAATCGAAATAATAAAGCGAAGTAAAATTTAAAGTCTTTCCTGAACTCATTTATCATTGATGCAATCATCAAAAATCAAAAGCGAACAATTACCATTATGCTGAAAATAGACTATAGAACACGACATAAAAGCACCAGATTCCCTTCGAAATAAATTAAACATAAAAAAGTATGATGGGGTAATGCCGGAAAGAATTTTTATCCAAACAGTAATTGAATTCAGGTGCATGATACACATTGGTACTCAAGTTGATAAAGACAGTAAGAGGAAGCATCCACCAAATGGGCATGATTAATTGCATTTGATAAGATAAGCTTCATACCCTCCCTTATATAAGTTATAGAACATATTAACCCCAGTCAAGGACTTTGTTCCAACAGCGAGACAAGGACGGGCTGTTATCAAATTTGTAATCTTAGGGGAAAGCTTCCAGTCAAAGCTCAAAGGAAAATGGTGACAGGTGACCTAACTTATTGATTGACAATTTGTAGGAGGCAAAATTTACTGGGTTGAGTGTACCAGGTAAGACAATGATAATTCTGGAATACCCATACCATGATTCCAATCAACAGATCTGTTGAACAACTCTCTTGGGTAAACTATTAATAATAAGAACTGTGTCGTGGGACTTCATTCAAAAATGAAACTCTTTTTGAATCACTAAGGAATAAAATTGGAAAATAATTTCTATAAGAAATATATATGAGTCACAATCCTCGCTTGTACCATATTAATCCTTTTTTAACTGCACAGTGATGACGGGCATTTGCAACTGGTGATCTTTGGAGGTTCTTTTTTTAAAAAATTAGAAACCATTCAAACAGCAAACACATTCCAGAAAAGCAACACATGACCACATTGGGCCCCTAAACTCTTGATATATCCAACAAATTAATAATCTCCCCATGGATTAACACTATCTCCACCTAACCCAACAAAAAGCGAATCATATGGTACCATATATCAACACCCCAATAGGATGCTCCTCATTCTATTGACGATAAAGTTTCGGGGGTTTGTGCATTCGAAAACAAAGTTCAGGTCGTCTTTTCTGCAGTTTACCCTGTTTCTTATTCATATGCATATGAATTGCTGTGTTGACACTTTCCTTGAATTGATTAACTCACTTGCAAAAATAACAAAAGGTTTGAAATAAATTACTACTATGTACAAAGAAGCACAAGAGTTTGAGCAATCTCAAAGCTGCCAAGTGTTTATAGAAGAATCGAAAAATACAAATACAAAAAAAGTTTCTACAAGGGCTCATTACCTAGTGTGGTCTCATAAAAAAGGTTCTAAAATATTTAAATATCTCTTTCTGCCATTGCACAACAAAGCAAGGGTTGAGAATTATATCTGATTATTAATATTGAAATAAGCACCAATGCAATTTTATGACTAAAGATCGGAAACTTTCTACCATTCATAGAAACAAATTTGAAACACTTCCACAACACCAAATAGGGGACAGTAATGCGCATATGTTGTCAAATCCTGCCAACAGCAAGTAAATATTGTCCACTATGCACACTCTCCTTTTGGTGCTCAAGGTTTTTCTCAAAACGCAACTACACAGCAAGAAAATGACCAAACATTTAAGTGTCCTCAAACCTCTTTTCCCCGGCAATGGGGGATATAACTGTGTCATGACCCACCAACCTGTGTAGTTAATGTTCGCCTTGCAAGCACTCCTTTCGGCACCCACAGTTTTTCTCAAAACGTGTCTATGCAGTTAAGAGATGTCCAAACATATAAATGTCATCAAACCTCTCTTGCCTTTTGGTCTTTTGTGTATTCTCCTAGGAGCACACCCCTCTTGAGCTCTAAATAAAATCTTACTTATAAAAAAATACATAGATGCTTCATTGTAACAAAAAATAAATTAATTAATTAATTAAAACTGCTTCACTAAATCAAATTTTGATATCAAAATTCCACTTAAAAAGGTGGATAAACGGTGATAAACTACTATGTTGTCCAATGCGCTGGAAGTTTCCAAGTGCATGACAATATCCACAACCACTTATCATTCTTTGTTGTAACTATACAAAAATCAAGATAAAGGATATAATGTCCGAGAATAAATTGCTAAAAAAATCATTATTTAAGATAAATTCCACAATAATCCCTTAATTAATATCAATTATGGAAGAGGGAGAAGATAAGTAGTAATTAGAGGTGTGAAAATAGTTACATAGTCATTTCTATTGAAGCATACCTTCACAAAGCAGGAGTGCATATCGACAGACAACATCATCTCGGCTCGCTCCCCCAAACCCAAGTTTGGAGATTTCTCCCATGACAAGTAAAGTAGTTCCACTGGGATCTTGCCCAATAAGCAATAGCCTCCAACATTTGCTGTGATGCATATATAGAATAAAATAAGGACAACCCTTTCCTTCTTTATTGTTTAATGGAAAGAAAAGACTATCAAATTCACTAAGGAATTCATAATGAAGCTTTCAAATACCAAGATACAAAAGTCCATCACAAATTCACTATAGTATCTAATAAATGTTAACTATTAGAGCTCTTGAAGGGGGGAATTCAAAACATTTGTAAAAAGGCTTTTGGATACCATTAGTCCCTCCCCACCCCCCACCCCGGGGTACCCGGTGACCATCACGATTGTTGGATTGTTTGGGAGTATTGCAAGAGTTTCGAGAGTTAACAACTAAGGAAAACAACTGAGAGACTTTATTACAAGCATTAAGAGTTTTGCATCAGCATACTGGGAACAACCACTTCCCAAAATTGGAGGGAAATCATCTAACTACAAAATAAAAATCATTTTTGAACCCATCTAAAATATTAATTTTCATTTAAATAAAAATAATTGAAAATTATTCAAGATTTATCAGGAGATTCCGAAATTATAAACATGCTTACATATATCCCCCCTAGCTGCATTTTCATTGAACTATAACTAGGAAGTGATAACTCATGGGATTCAAAAATTGGACTTCAATGTGGTGATTAACCGAAATGTACTCAGAGGCTATTTTCCCGAAAGAATGCATAAAATTCACATAGATCAGACTGTGGATGGTAAATAGCTATTTTTCAAGTACAGAAGGTAAAAGGTATATTCAAAAATAAACACCCATATGCAGTCAACTGAAAAACACATTACAACTGGACAGACCAATTTTTCCTAAAATAAGCAGAGGATTACTTTTAAGGTTTACGCTCAATGTTACAGTAAGGAGCTCAACAATTTATCAAACAATTATTTAGGGGAAAAAAACTCAAGTAATTGAAGGGTATTTTTCATAATAACGGAGAGTAAATCACAGAAGGATGAATTTTTCGAATGAAGCACATCTTACAAGGAAATGCAGACATATCCATATTGTCCTTGGCCAGATCAGGCCCATGCAAAGGATCTGTAATCTCAGCTGCAAACAGATAGAACCACCAGGTAATGGAACAGAAAGCAGGCAAACATTTACACAAATTAATCAAGATATACAATTTACTGCATACCAAAGCTAACAAACAAGACACAAAGTGAGCCAGATTTTATCTCAGCTGCTAGCTTCTTTATATCAGGTAGAATAAAGTTTGCTTGAGCTCGATTCATCCCCTCTGTTGCAGCATAACTTGTCAACATACATGCTCGACTGAAGTGATAAACTGCAGAATGCTGTCCCCGAATATGAAAGCAAAAATATTAGAGGACGGAACAAAAAAAATGCAGTGAACAGATATAGCGAAAGCAGTAAAAATTACTACCTCTGGACCAGCTACACTGGCAACTGTCCTGGCCAACAATACATAGACTGGAAACAGCCTTTGAGTTTGTATACCATCCTTCATACTCCCTGACAAGGAAATCGTCATCTGTATCCTACAAATTCAAACCCAATGAGTATCCTAAAATTGGTGTTCAATTTTATACTATAAATTCAACCAGCGGAAATCATGTCAGACCTTACATTTTAATTTTCTGAAAATACTAAAACTAAAAACTTTGGACGTAGTTAGGGATACAATGACAAATGACTCATCATGGTATATCTATGCATATCGTTCAGTAGACAATGTTCAATGACCATTCCACAATCTGGATATAATTGGGAAAAGGCTTCGTTCATTGAGTTGACTTTGTTCAGTAGACAATGACAGCTATATACTTTCTTTTATTTTTTTGGTAAGTAAGAAATCAATCTATAAAAAGGTGTTGAATAGGGGAGCACACGGATACAAAACACAAACAAAGGCCCAAGAGAGCCAAAGAAATCCACCTTTTCCTTACAATGACAGCTATATAAATTTAAAAACAAGTAAAAAATCAGGGGCAGAAAGGAAATAATGACCAATTATAATGAGGAAACTGGGATTATCCCGAATGCACATTAGGAGTGAAATGGTGGATGGCCAGCTGAAGGAAATAATATTTAACAATTGCGAGTCTGATAATAATTGTCGACCGAGTTTATTGGAGAGGTGCATAGCATGTTGAAGCTGGCAACAAAGCACTGTTGGGAAAATGGCTTTGGCCTTTTGGTTTGAAGAGGAATCGCTTGTGGAGAAGGGTGATCGGTTGTCGCCACGGGAAGGAAAGGGGTGGCTGGTGCTCAGGAATGGTTCGGACCCGTAGAGGCACGGGGGTGTGGAAGGACATTAGGCGGGGATGGGAGTCATTTGCCTCTTTCATCAGGTTCGGGGTTGGCGATGGCTGTTCTGTTTGCTTCTGGACTAACAGTTGATGCTGGGAGGGACCTCTTGCCTCTTCTTTTCCTCAGCTTTTTAGGATCGCGCGGGATCGAAATGCTTCAGTAGCCAATTGTTATCACCTTGATAACGGAAGGCTAGTGTGGGATGTTTCATTTGTGTGGTCTTTTCAGGATTGGGAGCTAGAGGATGTTTCCGGGTTGCTGGAGCTTCTGTACTCTCAGTCTGTTGGTTCAGGGTTGGATTCTTTGATTTGGTCTCCCGCCCCTTCCAGGAGGTTCTCGGTTTCCTCCTTTTTCGGTTGTCTTGCGCCTCGAGTGGAAGAATTTTTTCCTTGGAAGGCGGTCTGGCGCTCTAAGGCCCCCCTCAAGGTTGCTTTTTTCACTTGGTCGACAACTTGGGGTCGCATCCTTACCTTGGACATTTTGAGGCAGCGGAATGTCATTGTGGTGAATCGGTGTTTCATGTGCAAGAAGTATGGGGAATCTGTTGATCATCTTCTTTTGCATTGCCCAGTGCCTTATGATTGTTGGTGTCTTCTTTTCGGCCTCTTCAGTTTCCAATGGGTGATGTCAGCTTCAGTTCGGGATGTATTGGTGGCTTGGAGGAGCGTGCTTATAGGTTCTCATGCCCGCTCTTTTTGGAGGGTGGCTCCCCTTTGCCTTTGGCTTGAGCGTAATAGGTGTTGCTTTGATGGTATCGAGTCCCCTCAGGGGGTTATTAAAGATTGTTTTGTTTCTAGTTTGTTTTGTTGGGTGGAGGGTCGTAATTGTAAATCTATTGATGAGAAGATAGAGTTTTTGAGTTCTCTTGGCCCGTAGGGCATTCTCTTTTGTATTTTGGGATGCACTCCCCTCTTGAGTACCTTTTATAATATTTCTTATTTATCAAAAAATAAAAAGCATGTTGAAGCTGGCAACTTGTAGTTGCTTGAATCTTATTCCCTGTAATCTCTCACTATGTCCAAAAAATCAACTCTCTCCCCAAAATATTTAGAATTTTTCTCAAAAACACAACAAAAAAGAGAACTAAAAATAGAAATTCAAGAAGCCCAATTGTAGACTCCTCACCATCTAAGGATTTCCTATTGTGCTCTATCCATAAGCACCACCAAAGGCATAAGGGTGCCACCCTCGAAAAGTCACCGGCTTGGGCTCCCAAGTATACAACCTCTCCAAGCCACAATCAAACCTAACAAAATTCAAGGAATGAACCCCAGACAACGACAGCAACAAACCCCAACTATTTCCAGATATCACGCAATGAAGCAGAATATGACCCACCGTCTCCTCATCCTTTTTGCCCATACAGCACCAGTTGAACACAATCTATCTTATCCATCTCAAATAGTCAAAAGTCAGAATCTTTCCCATGAAAGGAGAGGGCACTGAGCCTGCCCTGGGAAAAGAGAGTGATGAATGAGTCAGCTTAGCCACAACAACCTTCTGGTGGTTCAAAAATGCCTGAAAGGGATCTTAATGTATAATTAACAATCTTGGCTAGTAAAATACTCAAGAAATACAAAAATAAAATGTTAACTTTCAAAATTTCATCTAAAATGAGTACCCTTTTTTTGGGTAGAATAATGTATTAGGTCAGGATACAGAATGCGATAGCGACCCATTCTAATTTTTCATACTGAGTGTTTAGTTTAATATACAAAAATTCTATTTTTCGAGATATCAATAACTCTGAGAACCATCAAGTGTGTAGATGCACTCCAGCAAGAACTAAGAGTCAATAAAGAAAGAGAAAAGGCAATAGCAATCAATCCGCTGCAATCTAAACAAGAATTGATGTGCACTTATCTGCTGGTATAGAGATTGTAATGGATTAGTTTCAGAACCGTTACCTCTTTTTGTGCTTTGCTTGAATCTTGTAATGCAAACATCTTTGAAGAAATGATGGCTACATAAGAATTTACCTTCAGTTAGGAAGATGAATATACAGAAAAGAAAAAAAGGTATTTATACTTCGAGTACTCCATCCTTAACAACAGAAAATTTACAAGTTTCATGATCTATAGGCATCAGCACCCTCCATTTTAGTATAGCAACTAGTGGAGAACGGTGAACAATGGTAGATTTGTACATGGCTAAGACTGTGTGATTGAATTAGTAAAAGGCATATCTTGTGCCAACCACTACTTTTCAATGTACATTGACCCACTTATGTACACCAACAAATGCTTGGTACCTGCTTTCTGGTGATAACAGTTATAATGCTTGTAAAAAAATTTGCTAGGCCATCAACACAGAACGACCATATAAAATCAGAAGAGCAAAATCAGGAATTTTTTGCTTCTAAAGTATATTACATTTCTAACAGCACGGCGTTGAAGGATGTTATAAAGTTCTACAGGCTTGCAGTAAACTGAAAGACTCTCCTCAGCTTCAATTTCCTCTTCAGCGGACAAATGTCCACTAGCATCTGGGCGGCACATCTGATCTCCGATTCTAGAGTAGCTGCAATAGTAAACAGAACTCTGTTGTACGCACTGGAATAAAATGGAGGTATCTATTTAAACTTAATTATCGTACTGCAGTTTGCATGTAGTGTGAAATAAAATTCTAACAGTACCACTGTCTCATGGATCAAAAGAGGGCACACATACTTGATAAGTGCAAACACTATAAATGATGAAAGAGATACAGAACCAACCTAACACACACACACAAACAGAGGCATTCCTTTTTCATAATAGGAAAAAAAATACAGAATCACCCCCAACATAATTGAGGCCATAGTCATACATTTAATACAGCTTACGTGGTTAAAAAGAAATGCAGACTAAACAGAAGTAAGATAGTAAGATGACACAGAAGAGAAGATACATTGTTTCACGAGTCACTAAAGGTATGCCTGGCATTCTTCTTAGACAATAATGAAATATAAACTCATCGCTCTCTCAGGCTTTCCAAGGTACGTAACTATTTGCCGCCCTAAACCTGCAACAACCAATCATGTCCATTATTCATATTTAGCATAAAAAGGGACGAAGTTAAAATGTCTGTGCAGCACAAACAGAAGTAGAGTGATCGAAAAACATACAGAAACAAAAGATGCAAAAACAAAGAAATAAATAAATAGAAACAACTTATTTAGGAAGCTCTTACAATTTTCAAGGAACAAAATTATTTTCGGGGAGGAGGATGTAGGAAACCAATTAGGCCCAAATCATCTCACAAATGCTAGTGAATTTGTTATGAAAACTAGACACAATGTGATGGATGAGTATCTCAGGAAGCTCTTTAAAGTCGAATGTGAACCTTCGACCACCATGCTATGATGTTCTAGACATTATTATATGAGATTTTAAAGATCTTTTGTCATCTGTATTCTGGTTCACTATTGGTATAAAAGAATCAGAGATCATAAAAATTGGAAAACTCCCTCGGATTTTATAGCTGAACAATCTTGGAGCAAGGAGAAAAACAGAATCTTGGTCCTTCACTTACAAATTCGAATGGGTATTCCAATATCTACATGTAATGATTACATTAAGTAAGTCGAAGTAAATATGGCCTGCATTCTAAGCTGTACCAATTCGAAATGATTTATATCCCGGTAGCCATTTGACAAGCCACAAGTTGTAAGTCTCTCCCCGCATCTTCAACTTGATAGTTTAGGAAACCCGACAGGACCCATTTTTTCAAAGTCAATCATATCTCTCTCAAACTATGCATGTCTGCATGCATACATATATATGTGTGTGTATTATGTAGAGCTGGCAAAGCTTCTTACGAAAAACCTCCATTCAGGAGAAAGTGGCAGCTTCGACTATTGAGGTATTTCTTTGTTTAGTGTTTTTCCTGGTTTAAATTATTTACCTCAACTTACTTCCACTAGACATGATTTTTATCGTATCTTGTTTTTTCCCTTGAGAATTTCTGTATAGCTACCTAGGGTTGGTGCTTCCACCTATTACCAATAACCAACACTTACAACCCATTTCCCATAAAATAAAAATAGAGCCAAGCATGTAAATAACACGACTGGCATGCACAAAACTACTGTTGTGTTTGCTTAGTCCCAATGTACACTCGTCTCTTCAAAAAGTAGTCAGAGGCTGGCGTATTGCACGGGCACAATACATTATACATGTTTCTCAAAATGGGGTGTCTACAATTCTCATCACAATGCATACTTACATACATACATACATATATATTTCTATATATATATGTATATATATATCTACATATATATATGGAGATATATAGTACTCAAAACACCAGGAACTGAGTAAGTAGAGAAAGGTCCATATTTCAAATAATATCTAAACATAAAATATGCATCGAAACAAATAAAATTTACGAAATTAGACCTAAATTTCAACAAATAAAAAAAATAGTGTAAATTCGATTGAACAAACCTTATAGGTATTAACTTCTATAAGAGAGAGAGAGAGAGAGACCACGTACTCACTGTTGTGGTGATGGTTGGGGCTTGCGACGGTGAAAACAAGGGAAAATTATCCGGCCGGCAGCTAGGGTTTCGCCGGAAATCGGAAAGTGGCCGGCAAATATTTGGGGAAATGTTGAGGACGAGTAGGGATTTTCGATCGATAATGTAGAGCTCTCTGAAGGTAGAATGACGAAACCACCCCTGTTGTTGCTGAGAATTTAACTGGTCGCCCATAAAGTTTGTCGTAAAGCGCGAAGTCATAAAATGGAGTGTTGAAAATTGAAAGGGTAATTTGCTGTAACACCTTGAGGTTTAGGTCAATTCTATCTAGCCTCCGGTCAACGTACAAGTTTACAATGACGTCCCCTGAGCTTTAAAAAGTCTTGCGGTGACACCCCCTTTAAGCCGTGAAAAGTCAGGTTTGCCCTTATTATAAATAGAGTTAATTTCAATAAATTTACCTCTACTATTGAATTTCATCAACTAACCCCCCACCCTCAAACAATATATTTATAAAATTCAAAAAATATATATAAAATAAGAAAATTATATATCAAATTCGAAAAAATTATATAAAATTCAAAACAAATATATAACATTCGAAAATATATATAAAATTTCAAAAATATATAAATTTTGAATATATATATATAATTCAAAAATATATATATATTCAAAAACATATAAATTTAGAAAAAATATATAAAATTCTAAAAAATGTATATAAATTTCAAAAATATATATATTTTGAAAAACAAAATGAGAAAAAATAAATAAATTTAGAAATATATATATATATTGGTAAAATATCATATCTTTTCTAATGAAGTGAATCAAACTACTTACCAACAACAACAATTAATGGTCTTTTTTATATATATTTTTTCGAATTATATATATTTTTTGAAATTTATATGTCGTTTTCGAAATTTATACTCCCTCCGTCCCGCAATAGTTGTCCAATTTGGATTTTTTAACATTTTATTGATTTAGGTTGACTAGTGTGCAATTTTCAATTTTGCCCTTAATGATATAGTATTATGGTGGGGTCCGATATTTGTTTAAAGTTAGTAGAAGAATGATAGTTGGGAAAAGTGGGAGGTTAAATTGCATTGAATTCGAACTCGACAAGTATTTTGGGACAAGTAAAATTACAATAGTGGACAACTAATATGGGACAGAGGTAGTATGATGTTTTCGAAAGTTATATATATATTTTTCAAAAAATATATATTTCGAAAAACAAAATATGAAAAAAAAATATTGGTAAAATATCATATATTTTCTAATGAAGTGAATCAAACTACTTACCAACAACAACAATTAGTGGTCTTTTTTATATATATATTTCCAAAATATATATTTTTTGAATTATATATATATTTTAAAATTTATATGTTGTTTTCGAAATTTATATGATGTTTTCAAAAGTTATATGATATTTTCAAATTTTATAAAAATATTGCAGTGACACCCCCTGAGGTTTAGGTCAATTCCAAGCAAATATATAAAATTTGAAAAATATATATATAATTCAAATATATATATAAAATTCAAAAAAATATAAATTTAGAAAAAATATATAAAATTCGAAAAAATATATATAAATTTCAAAAAATATATCCAACAACAATTAGTGGTCTTTCTTTATATACATATTTCCAAAATATATATATTTTTTCGAATTATATATATATTTTTCGAAATTTATATGACATTTTCAAAATTTATATTATGTTTTCGAAAGTTATATGATATTTTTGAACTATATATATTTGTTTTGAATTTTATATAATTTTTTCAAATTTTATATATTTTTTTCAAATTTTATATATATTTTTCAAATTTTATATATTGTTTTCAAATTTTATATTTTTGTTTTTGAATTTTATATATTTTTTGAAATTTAATATATTGTTTTCGAATTTATATTTTTTTTAAAAAAAATTATATATTTGTTTTGAAATTTTTTTTTTTTTTTTTGAATTTGATATATATTTTTCTAATTTTATAAATTTTTTTTGAATTTTATAAATATATTTTTTAAGGGTGGGGGCAATGTGATTGAAATTCAATAGTAAAGGGGGGTTTATTGAAATTAACCCTATTTATAATAAGGGCAAACTTGACTTTTCATAGCTTAAAGGGGTGTCACTGCAAGATTTTTTAAAGCTCAGGGGGTGTTATTATAAACTTGTGCGTTGACCGGAGGTTATGTGAAATTGACCTAAACCTCAGGGGGTGTCACTGTAAATTACCCAAATTGAAAATACTAAACCAATTTCCAAAGTGCATTTATTTACTCCATTAAGTGAATAAAATAATTTAGTTACAAGTTTGATTCAATTACTCATTCCAGTTTGAAGGGGGGTCAATAATATTTGTATTTAAACTAGAAAAACAGGATCTTTAATCATAAAGGGATTCAGACAGAGATGGAGAGAGGGAAATAATAGACAAAAGGGAGACTTAGTTCATAGGAAAATCAATATAACCTTTGTTTCTCGATCAACCCACCTTTTATAGGCGAACCAAACACCTACCTTCAATGGGACAGGCGATGCAGAGAGTAGTTCGAAAGTCTAAAGGAATAGTGACCTCTATCACAACATTGGATGTGATAGTACCTATGCATTAAATGTCTCTTGACTTTCGTGTACATACTCATTATTACATCAAAGATCCTTTAGATATGTTTGTGATGGAGGCGAAGTACTCTCGATGACAAGATTATGGAAAACCTAAAATACTCCTTTCGGCATTCGCAGCACGTTCTATTGCTTTTCCCTCCAAATCAAAACTCCTCTGTCGATTTCCCAAAATGTGAAGGTAAATTCCTATGTCATTACCTCTAAGATGGACCTCGAGTTAAGGTTTCTAATCGAGGACACCTACACAGTTATATTTGTTATTTAGTATAATATAAAACCCTTCAATTTCGACACTTGAGTCAATAACCCCTTCTATTATTTTTAAATTAAATTCCTTAATGAAATTTTGCAAAAAAATAATAATATTTTCCAGTTATATGACAAAAATAACATAGCATATTGATTAAATAAACCATTTGATCAAGGTATTAAGGTAAAATAATAATCATAATAATAAGAGTATTTACTATAATAAATGACACGTATACTCTTTATGTGTAATTGACTCAAATATTAGAAGAAATGAGTGTATTTTATCTAAAAATATTGTGTTTTTTGGTCATTGCCTATAATAATTGGATTTGAACACATTATGGAGGAAGCCTTGTGGTAATTTTTGAACATCATGATATAACTTGGACACATGTGGAACGTGATTAAAACGATACATTGAAATTTAAGGACGTGACAATAACAAGTTTTTGACACTTTCAAGACTAACTAGTAACTTTGTAAATTTATAAAATTAGATAATGTCTTTTGGGCTAATACAAAATATAATATAAAATTAATTAAAGCAAAAAATTAATTCGAATTTTTAAATTTGTCCCTAAATTCATGATTATATGAATAAAATGCAGCATAAAATATTAAATTATTAATTTAAAAACTCATTTTCCTTAATGTTGTCAATTGCCAAAAAAATTTAGGCATTGGGAATTTGGGAGGTGCTCGTGAGAGTTACCCTGAGCTAAGTATGTTTAAAAATATCTTTTAAACTACGGAAACATCAAGTGGGCTATGCCACTTGATTTTAATTCATATAATATTAGATTTAGATTAGTTAAATACACATAGTTTTTATTATGGTTAGTGCCATTATTAAAATGTTAATTCCAAAATGTCAAGGTTAATTATACAAATTCAGACATACAACAAAAGATAAAAAAAAAATTTTAAAATGGGTGGAAGTTGTTGGCGTGAGTCCTGCAATCCCGCAATTAGCCAGTTATGGAAATCTTAGATTTAGGAATCCCTTCACTCAAGGGTCAAACATGATTGTAGTCGTAAATATTGTATAGACAAAAAATAGTTTCTTGTATCTCTATATCTTGTACTCTGTTTTATGGAATATACAATGGAAAAAATTACGTTTGACATGGTATCAGAGCATGATCTTGGCTTCCCTGTTTTTTGATCAGGCAGGGGTCAAGATTTTTGCTCGGCCTCCATGGCTGACTCCACCGAAACCATCCTTGATAATCTAACATCAAAATTGACGGAGGTCTTGACAAGGGTCCATACCTTTTCCTCTCCCATCACTGATTCCCCGATGGTTCCAATCAGCATCAAGTTGGATGGTTCCAACTACGGATTATGGTCCCAGGTTGTTGAGATGTACATCTTTGGAAAAGACAAACTGGGATACATCAATGGAGACTACCCCCAACCACCAAAAACCGACCCCTCTTTTCGTAAGTGGCGTACTGAGAATGCCATGGTGAAAGGCTGGTTGATCAACTCCATGGACCATTCCTTGGTCATGAACTTTATTCGCTACCCAACGGCTAAGCAGGTATGGGATTCTGCTGCCACAACATACTTTGATGGAACTGACAGCTCGTAGGTATACGAGCTCAGACGTTGTGTATCTCGAATGAAACTAGCAGGCGGATCTATAGAAAAATACTATAACGATCTACAGGGTTTGTGGCGAGAGATCGATTTTCGTCGACCGAATCCAATGAAATGTGCAATTGACATACAAAGCTACAACTCCATTCTACAGGAGAAGCGAGTTTACACTTTTCTCGACGGACTAGATGATCGACTGAATCATGTTCGGAGCGATGTTCTTCACCTGAAACCTTTCCCTTCAATTGAGCAGGCATATGCTCACGTTCGAAAGGAAGATCTCCGATAATCTATGATGGTATCGGGAGTGGAAGCAGTGGCTAGTGGTGCTGTTATGGCCATCAAAGGCATGAAATCTGGCATGTCACAAACCTTGCTAAAATCTGGGTCCTCTTCACGATCCAAAGGTCATTCTGATGGGAATAAGTGCACTCACTCCGGAGGTACAAAACATACTCGAGAAACCTGTTTTAAATTACATGGCTACCGAGACTGGTGGCACGAATTACAAGCCCGAAAGAAACGAGATGCTCCTGCAACTGAAGACGCCCCGGGTCGAGCAGCGATGACCACGGCTGAATCTCAACTATCCCTTATTCCCGTGCCCGAACCTTCTACCTCAACCTCATATCAAGGTAATTGTGGTCAAGTTTTTTGCAACTCTACTACTCGGAATGATGGTGCCTGGATTATCGACTCCGGAGCGACGGATCATATGACATTTGATCCAAATGACTTCTCCAACACAACTCAGCCAAGGAGGACTTGCATTGCTAATACCAATGGGGCAACTTACCCAGTCATAGGGGCTGGAACTGTGCCCCTAACTCCCTCTTTCTCTTTAGCTCACACACTTCTTGTTCCATCTCTCTCCAACAAGTTGATGTCTGTGAGTCAAGTTACTGAAGAACTTAATTGTGTTGTACTGATATACTCTACTTTTTGCCTTCTTCAGGATGTTCTTAGCAAGGAGATTATTGGGCGTGGTACTAAGAAAGGGGGGGGGGGGGGGGGGGGGGGGGGGGACTGTACTACTTGGATGACTTCAGCCTAGGCAAAGCAAATCACACACACCATCAAACCAGTAGTCACGAACGGCAGATTTGGCTATGGTATAGGCGCTTGGGGCACCCATCATTTGGCTATCTCCGGCATCTACTCCCATCTTTATTTTCCCGTTTCAGAATGTGGACTTTAAATGTGATACATGTATCAAGGCTAAAAGCCAACGGGTTTCTTATCCAGTTAGCTTGAATAAAACTAATACTCCATTTGCATTGATACACTCTGATATATGGGGACCATCCTCGATAACTACTTCCTCTGGTCACCGTTGGTTTATAATTTTTGTCGACGATTGTACTCGAATGACATGGCTCTATCAGATGAAAACCAAAGACAAAGTTTTCACCATTTTTCAAGCATTTCATGCCATGGTTCAGACTCAATTCTCTTCCAAGATAAAAATTCTTCGTTCCGATAATGGTGGCTAATTCATCAACCAAAGATTTCAAGCCTATTTCCAACAACATGGCCTTCTCCATGAGACCTCATGCTCTCAAACACCACAAAAAAATGGTGTCACCGAGAGGAAAAATCGGCATATTCTGGAAACATCTTGTGCCATACTCCTTAGAGCAATGGTGCCGAGTTGCCATTGGGGGGATGATGTGGCTACTGTCGTATACTTAATCAGCCGTATGCCATCTAAAATTTTACACTTTAAAACCCCCTTACAAATCCTCTCTACTCATATATCCATTCCTTCAATATTGATGCTTCCTCCGAGAATTTTTGAGTGTGTTGTTTTTGTCCACCTCCACAAGAATCAACGTACCAAACTAGACCCATGTGTCGTTAGGTGCTTATTTTTGGGATATGGTTCACATAAAAAAAGGCTTCCGGTGCTATGACCCCACTACCAACCGCAGCTATATCACCATGGACGTTACGTTTCTTGAGTCCGAGAATTTTTATCATTCACCGATACCTAATTCTCCCCTTCAGGGGGAGACTTAAGTAGAAGAGTCAAATTGGTTGATGGCCCCCGTGGGTGAGCATGGAACTGTAAATAGAGAGGGTGAACCGCACAAGGTACCACCAGAGATTGAATATGTCGAATTGAGAAATGAAGAAACCAAAAATGAAAAACTAGGAAATACAGAGTACCCCCAGTCCCCTCACTCCTCAGTACCCAAAGACCCTCTTCCTCTTGAGAATGTCCCTGAGGTAAGTACTCCTACTGCATATTTACATGCTAATATCCTGGATTCTTCTACTGGTTATGTATTGCCTTTTAGACACAATCGTGGGAAACCACCGAATAGATACATCCCAGATGAAGAAGAAATAAAGTCCAAGTACCCAATTGCAAATTATGTATCTACTCAAGGTCTGTCCAAGCCGCTCAAGACTTTCACTCAAACACTATCCTCCTGCCATATTCCTAGTAGTGTTGAGGAGGCGTTATCTGATCCAGAGTGGGCGCAAGCAATGCAAGAATAACTAGAAGCCTTAAAGAAAAATAATACCTGGAAGTTGGTTCCATTACCGGAAGGAAAAAAAAATAGTGGGATGCAAATGGGTGTTCTTTATTAAATACAAGGCTGATGGATCAATTGACCGATACAAGGCGATACTTGTAGCGAAGGGTTTTACCCAAACTTATGGCATAGACTACTCAGAAACCTTCTCACCAATAGCTAAACTGAATACCGTTAAAGTCCTACTACAACAAATTTGGACTGGCCATTACATCAACTCGACGTGAAGAATGCGTTCCTTCACGACAACCTTAACGAGGAGGTATACATGGATATTCCACCAGGATATACAGGATCCGTTGAGACCAAAATTGTTTGTAAATTGGAGAGGGCATTGTATGGACTAAAACAGTCACCACAAGCATGGTTTGGCCGATTTAGTTCAGCTATGAGAAAATATGGTTATCGCCAAAGTAACTCTGACCATACTCTCTTCCTGAAACACCGACAAAGCAAGGTGACAACATTAATAGTCTATGTGGATGATATGATAATTACGGGGGATGATGCAGAGGAGATCTCGAGGCTACAAGAACAATTGTCTACTGAATTTGAAATGAATAACTTGGGAGGGCTTAAGTATTTTCTGGGAATAGAGGTGGCAAGGTAAAAAAAATGGCATATTCCCCTCTCAACGGAAATATGTACTAGACTTATTGACGGAAGTGGGATTACTAGAGTGTAAACCTGTGGATACGCCGATTGTGCAGAACTATGGCTTGGAGAATATTTGGACCAGGTGCCAGCAACTAAGGTGAGGTATCAAAAACTAGTGGGGAAGCTCATTTACTTATCTCACACTCGTCAAGACATTGCTTACGCCGTAAGTGTGATAAGCCAATTTATGCATAATTCGAGTGAAGACCATATGGGTGCCGTAATTCGAATTCTCTGTTATCTAAAGTCATCACCAGGAAAAGGACTAATGTTTTCCAAGAACGCCCATCTGAATATTGAAGGGTACACGGATGCGGACTGGGCTGGGAATATCTTGGATAGAAAGTCTACATCAGGCTACTTTACTTTCGTGGGAGGAAACTTAGTTACATGGAGGAGTAAAAAGCAGAAGGTAGTGGCATTGTCCAGCGCTGAAGCTGAGTTCCGAGGCATGACGAAAGGATTGTGTGAGCTTCTTTGGCTTAGAAGTTTGTTAACAGAGGTCGGTTTTCCTCCTGGTTCTGCAATGAATTTATTATGTGATAACAAAGCTGCCATCGACATATCTCACAACCCAATTCAACACGATCGCACCAAGCACGTGGAGGTAGACCGACATTTCATCAAACAGAACCTGGAAGAGAAGATTATTCAGTTCCCTTTCGTTAACTCTGAAGATCAGTTGGCTGACATTCTTACCAAGGCAGTTTCCAGTATAAACTTCAATGACTCACTTGACAAGTTAGGTGTTAGAGATATCTACACACCAACTTAAGGGGGAGTGTTGGCGTGAGTCCCGCAATCCCGTAATTAGCCAGTTATGGAAATCTTAGATTTAGGAATCCCTTCACTCAAGGGTCAAACATGATTGTAGCCGTAAATATTGTATAGACGAAGAATAGCTTCCAAAAATAGTTTCTTGTATCTCTATATCTTGTACTCTGTTTTATGGAATATACAATGGAAAAAATTACGTTTGACAGATGTGTGTGGGTGTGTTTTTTCTTTTTCTTTAAATTATTTTTTAAAAAAATTAAATTTCTTTTTCTCTTTTCGCTTCAATCAATTTTGGTAAAATAGTTACTTTGGTTAAATTATTCTAAAAATTATTAAATTTTTTGAAAATTTAGAAAAATATTTTCAAATAACTTAAAAATTTGTAATCTTAGATTATTTTATTGGATTAATTTCATTTACACCCCTTGAACTATGTTTAAAATGCATTTTGATCTCCCAACTCTACATAATTGCAGTCAGACCCTATAATTAGGCAAACTTTTATCATTTGGACCCCCTAACCACTTTTAGCACATTTTCAGACCTGACAGCTTGTGAAATGCCTAAACTACCCTTGGTCATATCCCTACTTTAATATATCAATTTAAGGGGTGTAAATGAAATTATTTATAAAAAAAATTGTTTACATATTTAACTAACACAAGTATTTACTAAATTATTTGCATTTTTGAAAAAAAATACTATTGCACACATAAATAACAATTTTTTGTCCAAAAATAAATTTAATTTTATGGTTTATGTAAATAAAAATATTTAATTTGTCCATTGTAATATTCAAACATACAAATTTCTATGTTAATAAGGAAATAAAATATAAAAATACTTTATCCATATAGAATTAATAATAAATTTATATTTTTTAATACATTATTCAATTCAATTAATATAATTTTCTCTCTCCACCACCACCACCACCGCCTCCAAAAAATAAAAATATATATTATATTTTAAATCAAAAGAAAAATATAAAATATTTTCAAATTTTTTAAAAAATATTAAATTACACACATAAATAGAAATTTTTGGTCCAAACTAAATTTAATTTTACTATTTATGTAAATGAAATATTTAATTTGTCCATTGTAATATTCAAACATACAATTTTCAATTTTAAGATGGAAATAAAATATAAAAACACTTTATTCATATAAAATTAATAATAAATTTATATTTTTAATATATTATTCAATTTAATTAATATAATACCTTGTATAATATCAATTATTTATATAAATTTAATAATAAATATAATTATATAATTTATAATTCATTTTAATAGTTATTCAATTTTCTATCTCCTCTCCGTCTCCTCCCACCACCACCACCTCCGATATGCACATACTCAATTCAATTTGTGTATATATATGTATATGTGTGTGTGTGTATAGAAAGAGAGGGGCAGTCATGCCTGTTGGTGTCAGCGACTCTGCTGCGTATGTACACAGCCGACTCCGCTACATATATACAATATCGGTGTCGCTGCGTATCTGTGTGTGTATGTGTGTGTGTGTGTATTTGTGTGAGCGTGTGTGTATAGGTAGCAGAGAGGAGGTGTGTGGTGGTGTAGAGGCGCTCCAATTGGTGGTAGTGCAAGTGGCGGTGGTGAGTGTGTGAAAAATAGGGTTAGGGTTAGGGTTTGGTATGGAAGAGGGGTTGAAGAAGATGGATGTTTGGGGATAAGTTTTAACTAAACCCGAAATTGGAATAAGGATATTCTTATTCTTGCAAATGGATAGATTTAAGCTTAAAATAAAGTTGTTTGACAAAGGGCAAACTTGTATTTTCCTTCTAAGTCAACGCCCAAAAGTGATTAGAGGATCCAAATAATGAAATTTTGAATGATTAAGGGACCTAAATGCAATTATAAATAGTTAGAGGGTCAAAATACATTTTGAACATAGTTCAGGAAATGTAAATAAAAGGGTAATTTGCAGCCAAACCCCCTGAACTTTGGGTCAATGGCAGTCAGTGGCTGGTCAACGATTTTTCGGTCCCATAGCCCCCTGAACTTTCAATTTCGTTGCAATGACACTCCCTGGGCTGGTGAAATGACTATAATGCCCCTTTAATTGTTTCACTTATTACATTAGGGTAATATATAAAATGTGAAATTATCCATATGCCCAAACACTTCACCCCTCTAAAATTACTAATTACATTTCCACCATTTATTACAATATATATATATATATATATTAAGAAAATTACAATTTAATTTTTTTTATTTATAATATTATTTGTATATATAATTACGAAAAAATATATATAATTTGTAAAAAATATATAAAATTTGAAAAAACATATAAAATTCAAAAATATATATAAAATTTGAAACAATATATAAAATTCAAAAAATATATATATAAAATTCGAAACAAATGTATAAAATTCATAAAAATTCAAATATATATATATATATATAAAGTGTGACTGAAGTTTAAGTGGACAAGCCTCGGAGTCATTAGCCAAGGTAACGGATCTTTTTCAACTCTTTGCAGAGTTATTTCAATGGCCACGATGGCGACACATACCCCACGATGGTGATCGAAATCGGAATCGAATCGATACTTTATTAAAATATTTTAATCAAAATTAAATATATTAATATTTGGATCAAAATTAACGGTTCGGTTCCGGTTCTCATTTTTAAAGAACCGAAAGTAAATTTTTATTTGGATAAAAATTAACTGTTTGGTTCCGATACTTTTGGTTCTTTAAAAATGAGAACTGGAACCGAATCGTTAATTTTGATTTAAATATTAATATATTCACGATGCGGTTCGCTTTTGATTCCAACTGAACCGGAATCGAACCGATACTTTCGGTTCTTTAAAAATGAGAATCGGAACCGAATCGTTAATTTTGATCCAAATATTAATATATTTAATTTTGATTAAAATATTTTAAGAAAGTATCGGTTCGATTCCGATTTCGGTCACCATCGTGGGGCATGTGTCGCCATCATGGCCATTGAAATAGCTCTGTAGAGAGCTGGAGAGGATCCGTTATCTTGGTTAATGATTCCGAGGTTTGTCTACTTAAACTTCAGTCACACTTTATATATATATATATATATATATTTGAATTTTATATATTTTTTAGAATTTTATATGTTTTTCGAATTTTATATATTTGTTTCGAAATTTATATATATTTTTTAAATTTTATATTGTTTCAAATTTTATATATTTTTTTGAATTTTATATGTTTTTTCAAATTTATATATTTTTTACAAATTATATATATATTCGTAATTATATATACAAATTATATTATAAATAAAAAAATTAAATTGTAATTTTCGTAATATATATATATTTTTTGTAATAAGGGGTGGAAGTGTAATTAGTAATTTTAGAGGGGTGAAGTGTTTGGGCATATGTGTAATTTTATATTTTATATATTACCCTAATGTAATAAGTGAAACAATTAAAGGGGCATTATAGTCATTTCACCAGCCCAGGGGGTGTCATTGCAACGAAATTGAAAGTTCAGGGGGCTATGGGACCGAAAAATCGTTGACCAGCCACTGATTGCCATTGACCCAAAGTTCAGGGGGTGTGGCTGCAAATTACCCTAAATAAAATTAACCCTATTTTATTTTGGGATAACATGAAAATTCGTATATCCTCCTCCACTGGATCCGAAAAGAATACCCGGATCACTGACCCGTACCCAATACCAAGTCAAAATGCCCGAAAACGAATCCCCATTTCGACACCCATTAAAATCCAACCACCATTTCTTCGCAATCGGTACGAAATGGACGGAGCTCCGGCGGCCGCGGGCGGCGGTAGTGGTGGTCCGGCGCCGTTTCTGTTGAAGACGTACGAGATGGTGGACGATTCATCGACGGACGAGATCGTATCGTGGAGCTCCAACAAGAACAGCTTCGTCGTGTGGAACCCTCCGGAGTTCGCTCGCCTTCTCCTTCCCGCCTATTTCAAGCACAACAACTTCTCCAGCTTCATCAGACAGCTCAATACATATGTAAGTGCTTATATATATATATTTATATATATACACATGTATATATATATGTAATTGTTGTTTGAATATGATTTACATACCTTGTGTCTCTCATTCAGATAATTATATATATATACACATGTAATTATTCTTTTGATTTTAATGTGGATTATACATATATATGGATTATATATATGTATATGTATCAGTATGTATGTATATGTATTTGTACATATACAGAATTTGGGGATAAGGAGTTGTTATTCTCTGCTGGGAAGGAGCTATTTTTCCTTATAGAATATTTAGAGATACAGTTTGTGTGAATATATGGATTTTTCACAATATTGGCTTTTTGTAAAGTGAAATAGTTAATGGAGATCAGTCCATATTGAGTTTTGATTTGCAATTTATGATTTCACATCTCAATTGGGCATTTGTAGTTTATCAATTTACTCTTTTGACGATAAAATCGAAGATTGTGGCACAAAGCCAATCCTATTAATGTTGTCGATGCGAGATGGATGGGAATTTTCGGATTGAGTTGTATAAAGATGAGGATTATATTCAATTCTTCATGAATTAAAAAAAGTAAAAAATGTGAACTTAATTTATTCAAGTGGAATTTTGGTGGATACATGCCATTAAACAAGAAAATTTGCACTTCTGTTTTCATAATTGTTGACAGAAGCAGCGCGTGTTTAAGCTGTTGGAGTATATGAGTAGTTTACATGTTATTAAAACCAAAGTGTCTCAAGTTCAAACTCCCTGAAATTGAAATTGAAAACCCTCGTTGTACCTAAAGAATGCCACACGTGAAGGGACGTGGTGAAGGATTTAAATATTAAAGTTACACCATCTAAGATTTTAAATATTTGTTCTTCCTAAACCTCGCCCTGTCAGGAGGTCGTGTGTACTAGGCTAGCTAGTGTATCATTCATAACCCATAATAATTAATATTTCAAAGTTGTATTGATAGTATATGACTGTGTCCCCAGGTATATGTACAATTTGTAACCAGAAGAGTTATTTTTTGGTAAAAATATGTTGCCTATATATTTTTTTTCTTTTTGTAGGTAATACTAGGTACTTCTACCATTACATTTGGAAGGGTTGTTATTTTATTTTTTTCACCAGCTCAAGGGTCGAGATGTAAATAGAATGCCCTGGGATTGAGATATGATTTGAGTTTTGTTCTTCAGCAGTTTAAAGTAGAAGGGTAATTTCAATGTCACGCTTTAGATTTTTTCTAGATGACTTCCATTTCATCCCACTTCTGGGATGATACAAAATATAGTATTAAGAGGGTTAAGCTATCCCTCCAAATCCTTCCTCTTCCTTCCACAAGTTTAAATCAAACACGGAATAAAGTATTTCTAGTCCTCCGTTTCCAGTATTCTTTTTTCCCTCCAACTCCCTGAATGCCAACAAGGGGCTTAATACTTGCTATTTGAACTGTCCCCTTAATATGGTGATTACAGATTTTTAGGTATTCAAAGTTGAAGAGGGGTGCGGTGTTATTATAGATGACTCGGGAGCCTCGAGCAATTTGATATGTGGTGTGCTGGTGGAGCCATTCATCAATTTTGTGTCAATCTGGTGGTGGTTGTCATTAGAATGGTGTTTGGAGCGAGTGATCTGGCTGTTGGAGAGATTCATATGATGCTGATTGTCATCAGCACAGCAATTGTGGCGAGTGAGCCTAGACAAACAAATTGTTCATGAGCGTAAAATGACTTATGGACTTTGGATCCGTAAAGGTTTCTGTCAGAAGCTTTGAAATGTCCTATTGTTTTTATCTGCAACCAGACACAGATAATGTGAAAAACGTTCTGTGGATATTGTTTTTTTATGTAAATGGTGTGGATTTCTTGATTCCATTCTTTCTATCTGTTATGTTTCTTTGGACATGGAATGGATGCATTATCCTTTTAAACTTTACATTGATCTCTTCGATATGCTAAGGAAAAGAAGATGGAAATAACTTTTTATCGCCTCAAATCCTCTCATGGATAAAATGGTTTATGGACTACCTTAGGGAGCTATTTATAATTTGAATGAGTTAATGGAGTCACATGGATGTATCTTGTTGATAGGGATTTCGGAAGATAGATCCTGAAAGATGGGAATTCGCTAATGAGGACTTTGTAAAAGATCAGAAACATCTTCTTAGAAATATCCACCGTAGAAAACCTATACACAGCCACAGCCACAACCAGCCTCAGGGTTCTTCAGTTGATCCAGAAAGAGCGGCATTTGATGAAGAAATTGATAGACTTTCACGTGAGAAAGCTGCACTTGAGGCAAATGTTTTGAAGTTCAAACAGCAGCAATCTGCTGCAAAGGGGCAGTTGGAAAACCTGACTCAGCGAGTAGGAGGAATGGAGCAGAGGCAGGAAAAATTGCTGACTTTCTTGGAGAAGGCAGTTCAGGACCGTAAATTTGTTGAACATCTTGCTCGAAAACTTGAGTCTGTGGATTTCTCAACATATAATAAGAAGAGGCGAAAACCTCAAGAAAGCCACTCTCTGCCAGTTCTTGCAGATAGTTTTATGGACAACCATAGCAGCTCTGGACATGAGTTCGGGAATATTTCCCACCAAGATTTTTCAAATAAGCTCAGACTAGAGTTATCACCGGCAGTTGCGGATATGACTTTGGTGTCACATAGTGCACAGAGTTCCAATGAAGATGGGGAGAGTCTTCATAGGAGAATGCCTGAAGGATACATAAGAGACGCACAGATGAAAACTGGTCTTGTATATGCCCCTGAAACGCTAGAGCTTTCAGATACCGGGACATCTTTTAAATTTGGGATAGATTCATCTTTGTCATGTAGAGCAGGAGTCAACACAGGTCCACGATTGCATTCTTTGCAGCAAATTTTGACTTCTAATGAAGAAGGTGATGGTAATATCTCCTTTCAATTAAATCTCTCTCTATCATATTCTGCATTGCAAGTGGAGAAAAGTCCCTATTTAGCTACGACGCCCCAACTAGGTCTGGATGTTAGTCCTCCAGGGCCAAGTTCTAGTCTTTCTGGCAAAGAAGGTGATACGAGAGTTTCCCCGAAGAACAGAACCTCTTTTGATGAAGACACGAGTGTGTTGTCCTTGAAAGAGGCGCCACCCAAGAACCAAGAGCCTGCAGTTGCTAAGGTCCGAGCAAATGATGTGTTCTGGGAGCAGTTCCTAACTGAAAGACCAGGTTCTTCTGACATGGAAGAGGCAAGCTCTAGTTTCAGGCCAATCCCCTCTGAAGACCAAGTGAATAGAAGTTTAGGCCATGGAACGACCAATACATTGAACTTGAAGCATCTCGCTCTTTGAGCACCAAAGTTGCAGCACAACCTGTGCCAATATTTGAAAGGCTTCTCCAGTGTCTTTGCCAGGTGCTGTAATATCTACATCTGATTATCATGTATTTTATATGTAGTTCTAGTGAGAGTGTTTTATGTGACAAATTTTGCTTGTGGGTGTTTGTTGCTTATATTTATTCGAGGTCCATTCTCCTATAATAAATGCATTAACTTTGTAGCTTGATTCATGTGGTGAATTGAAGTGTCTGCTGAGGTCACTTGTGTTTATTATTCTGCTTCTCCATTCTCTGGAAACAGGAATATCTGTTCGATAGTATATTCATATCCCATTTTCATGAATTTTGTAGTTTCTAATTTTGTTTATGTGAGAGTGAAGAAATGAAGATCATCACTTTCCTCCTTCCTCCTTTCCTTTTGGTTTATCTCAATAACTTTGCAAACCGAAGTCTGATCCAGTTCCTTCACCACCTCGAACTTTTCAGCTGATGCACTTTTTAGTTACTAGGATCCAAGTGTTAGCGGTGTCCATTTGTCCCACATTGGATCTGGATGGGAAATTGGTTGGGTATATAGATGGGTGGATATTAGTCTCACTTATCAGTTTAAACTTTTGGGTCGAACCGCAAAAATCTTAAATGTATGCATCGTTTAATTGAAATGGTGATTTGGAAAACTTGTACTTACTTTAGTTATTATTCTCATCTTTTTAGTTAACATTAGTTTGATTCAGGTGCACTTTTCACCTATGATCACTGAAAGGTTGGATACAAGGTTTTCGATTCTAGGGTCATAACTTGCCCAAGAACTTTATATGCACAAATAGGTCTATGGCCTTGTTTGGCAGAGCTTCTGGTGCTTTATTTCGGATCTAATAATTTTCCCTTGTTTTTCTTTGTTAAGGGGCCATTGAGATGATTACTCTCAACGAATCAATTGATAAGTCCCAGGTTGTGAGCCTTACAGAAGTTATTGAGCTGGAGACTTCAGCAACTAGCAATGTGTTCATACTTCATAACAGAAGATATATAGTGCTTTACAGCTCTAGCTTATTCCACCGTATACATTATATATATGTATATATACCTATATAGAAAATATGTTGAAAAAACTAGAGAGAGAGAGAGAGGGCAATTAGTGTGTTATAAATGCAAATAGTGTCCACAATTTACCTAACATTTTTATTGGTTATAAAGTTATAAACGCGTGTAGGGAATAACATTATCTTGAACATGTTGTTTGGTGGACATGGAACATGACAATGAACTCATTTTTTTTTTCTCTTTTTTATTTTTTATTATTATAGAGGAAAGTCTGATCTCAATCCAAAACTAGCAGACACATGTGTTTTTTTTTTTTTTTGCCCTTCTTTTTCATTGTTTATTTCTTTGTTAGAATTTTCTAATGTTGGAATTGGGAAATAATATTTAAAGTCACCTGAGAAGTTTGATCCATGTGCGGAAAACCTACACACAAGTGCATTAAATGGCAGAAACTAAGTCTTGTTTGGGGTGATTCGGGGTCTGGAAAAAAAAAAAACAAACCCGAAGCATAGCAAAACATGTGGTACGTTTTAAGTTGCAAGCATGTTTGGTGCTGATAATTTTAGTTTGAGAAAAATGCAAGCATCTTCAGCATGTTTGGTGCTAAAGAAAATATAACATGTTTGATGGAGTTGATGATTATACAAATATTGGATCAAAATAAATTTTATTTAATATTTAAATATTTATTTAATTATTTAAATTCAAATTTATTTAATATTTTTAAATAAATAAATTTTAAAATTAATTTAAATATTTATTTATTTTTATTCAATTTTGATTAATTTTTTTTTTAAATAGTAAAAAATTCAAACACTCACACACCCCGTAAGCTCGAACCGCTAACCTCCATTTCGGGATAAAATGTGATGTCAGGTGATACCATCAGCAAATTTGGTGATTCCAAATGGTTCGAGTACTGTAGCTATATACAATTTTCCCCTTCGCCCCAAAATATATATTTACATATTTTCTATTCAACTAAAGAAAATATATGTGTTTGTATATATGCGCGTGTTTGTTGTAATAAAATGATTCCCACAAATCACATGCTCCATTCACTTTGTTAATTGAAGACAAATCCCAGTCATAAAATTCCCAAGATGGTGGTGGGTCATCGTCCTATTTCACACACAACACACCATGAGGTAGGTGAGAGTGAGTCTATGACTCTCACTCCCACCGTGTACCATATTTATGATCTCTCTCTCCTCATTCTTCACTGCACAGCACTCAAACCTCACTTTCACACAAAACCCACAAACCCAAAATGCCCAAAACCCATCTGAATCCAATCACTACCCTTTTCTTAACCTTGCTTTTCCTCCACACCCATTTCACAATTTGTCACGGGGTTCCATTTTTGGGGCTCAATGTGATGGAAACCAGTGAATTGGGGGTGATGGAGAGGGAGGTTTGTGGCGGGAAAATGGGAGAATGCGCGGGAATGGAGGAGGAGGCGGCGGCGGAGATGGATTCGGAGAGCAACAGGAGGGTTCTGCTGATGCAGAGGAAGTATATAAGCTATGACACACTGAAGAAGGACATGGTGCCTTGTGACAGGCCTGGGGCTTCATACTACAATTGTAGGGCTAATGGTCAGGCCAACCCTTATCACAGGGGCTGTGAGGTCATTACAGGCTGTGCCAGGAACATTAGGGACATCAAATCTTGATCATATGAGTCATTGGGTGTGGTAAAACTTCTATTATTTTTCTGAATTTAATGCCCACTACTTCTTTTTTTATGCTTGTATATTGTTGTTGGTGAAGACCCATGTATCCATTTTCTATATAAATGAAATGTTTAGATTAAGTATGGAAGAGATCTAGTGTTTCCAAGGCTTTTTTTGGCCTCATTGGGTTTTGATGATGATCTTATTGTTGGCTTGATTTGAGCTTCTTTTAGGTTTTTGATTTTGATTATTGTTCTTTTGAGGGAGTGATACCAGCTGGTTTGTGAATTGAAAATCCAGATCCTATTACTTACCAAGGAAATGAAAACAAAAATAAAAAATTCAGATTTTGTTACATGTATACATTACAGGTACAAGTATACAAACTCAAAGTTGGATTCTTTAGTAGCAAACTCTTAGCTCTCTTTGTACACAGATGATGGGAATTTAAATACTCAAGTTCAGAGTTTTTTTTTTTTTTAGGAAAGTCAAGTTCAGAATTGTTGGTAGATGATGCAAATGCTAGATTTTTCTATCTATAAACAGATAGAAACCTTTACCGCCATAAAGAATTGCCTCTTGACATGGCATTCTTCAACCCATTAGTGTGAAGACCATGGCATTTGCTTCCAAAGCTGTTTTCCTATGGATTGAAACTGAGACTAACATTTCAAAAGAACTCACTGATGTTCGGAAACTGGGTAAAGCGTTTCTTGCTGGACATGCTCTTCATATTGATTGGAAAAATCTTGATCAATCTTTGAACACAGTGCTGATTGATGATGCAATTACGTTAGTTGTGCTCTATGATCTGATGTAAAGTCCGACTTTGTGATAATCATTGGATATTCTTTCGCCTGGATCAAGTCATCAAGGTGATGTGATATCTGTGTACATGTCTACAAGTCTCCATAATCCATCATCTGATGCTTGTAACGCTTGTTAAACCACATCTAGGGAGGTTTCTTACTCCAATAGAGAACTGGGTTTTCTCTTTTAGCAAAATATCCCCATTTTTCTGAATCACAATACCTATGCAGAACACAATAACTATATGAATACAACATACATATATATATATATACATATATATATATACATATATTATTACTTGTCTATCATGGATCCAGGTGAAGTTTTAGCAGAAGCCAGATCACAAGATTTGCACTTCCCCCATGAAAGAATAAGAAAATTATCGTGCCCCCTCCAAGTATACTCTAATCTTTTAGTAAACATTGCCTTATCTTATGCTTGCTTCTATTCTAATGGAAATGTGAAAACCAACTATCTGTGAAGAGGGTGGGAGGACTGAAATAGTGCAGTATGGAGCACATGGCGTCCTAGTACCTGCATTTCTAAATTATAATCATATATGTTAATGTTCTTCATAGATCTCATGTTGCTTGAATTCGTTATTATGTCCGGACACTCTTTGCATTAGATTTCACCTCAAGTCGTAATCGACTGACCTTTCACTTGATTTACTTAGTGACTGTAAATATATTTGATGCATTATATGATGTTGAATCTGTCCAAAGTCCGCTCCTTCTACAGTACTTTGAAAGTGTTCGTTCAAATGTATATATGATCCTTCTGCATATACTTTCTGCTGGTTGCAAAAGGCTAGGCCAACAATAAGTGCTTAACAGCCTCTTTATTTTAACACTGCTGCTTCCTGATTGCTGGTAGTAGCGTCGCATTTGTGTTGTATCATCATGAAAGATATTTGAATTGTTTCGACTTCTGGGTATTACATATAACGAAATTTTATTTTCTTGCTATTGATGCTTATTCGACGTTATATGTTTTGGTTAAAGCAATGTTTCTATCCTGCATAGGCAGTTGGAATTGCCTTCGATTAAGGGATCCTAATGCAAGTGTTGGCAACAATACTTGAAGAGAGAACCTTTTTTTTCCCCAAATTGTGCGCTTTGACAATTCTCTGTTCACAATGCTTCCATCATTTCTTACCTGGAAAACTAGTAGTTGGTGTGCAGGTACACCATTCATTTCACAACGCGTTATTGGATCGCTTTCGTGATGTTTGTCATTGTTATGACTTTGTTAACTTGAACCATTGCCCATTAATTGTTCTGTTTGATGACTGTTAATAATCTTATTTGATATTAATGCTTGATGACTCTCCTGAGATATTCCGAGTCACGACTCATGACTAGCACCAAAAAGTGATAGCAGGCAAGTTTTTGATTGTTCCCAGATTGCATCCTCATATTCTTCTCATTCTAGATGCAATCTGCAGCATATTGAATTTCCATCGACACTCCATTAGCAGTTCCAACTTGTTGGTTCACTGGTTCAGAGATCGATTTGGAATGTCACTGAAACTATTAAATTTCAGTTACCCATTTTTCTGATTAATGCTTCTCCTTCCCACAGACCCTCTATTCCAGCTTACTCTTAACTTTACAAAAAAAAAAAAAAAATAGAGAGGAGAGTTTGGCTCCATGAGTTGTAGCAAATGATCTTTGTTTCTCACTTGTGGCATTGAACTGCTTCTTAGTTCTGCCTCCTTGAAGGGACCTGAGTTTAACAGGTCTTGGGGTTGTAAGGACTGCAAAGTTTGTACTGGTCGGCTCAGGCCAACTGAAGGTCCGCCGTCTCACCTCTGACCTTGAGGAATTGTGGACTTGGATCTTCCCGGACATGGATCCTCCAAGTTGATTTTTCAACCCCATCATCCATCTAGCGGCACAAAACATATCACATAATGGAGATGGCACACAACATATCACATAATGGAGAAGTGAACATAAGCGAATGAAAAAATTAACTTTGAGATCCGTGTCTTCCCAATCCCAAGACCAAGAGGTGGTGTAGGGTACCCTACTCTCAATTCAACCCCTTGAGTTTGTGTGAGGAAAATGTTTAACTTTTAATATAGGGGGAAATAAGGAGTAAAATATTTCTTTAAGTATCAACTATGGTAATGTTTGTAATATTTTAAGATAAGTATTTTATTGGGCCACATCACATGACTCCTTACATGGGCATTGCCCTTTAATAAATATAATTGCATTCATTTACTCTAATTTTTCTACCAAATCAGAGAATATGACCAAATGAAAGCATATGTTTGAAGTACTTCATTTCAAGGAATTTCAGTTTTTTTTTTTCTTTCGAAACAAAAAATATCAAATCCGATTTCATTACATTCCGTGAACAAACACATCATTTGATTGTTGCTGAAAATAAAAAGTCACAGATTTTGCTAAGAAATCAACATACAATATCTTCACGTAACTAAATAACACATAAAAAATATTCTCTTAAATAGATTTGTTAAGCTTGCCAATAAGATTTTGTGTCCAACAAATGGATACTCCGCAGAAATAAAGCCAAACAATCTTAACTCAAAAAAAGGCAAATATTATTTCCCCTTTTGCTAATAAAATTCATGACACGAGATAATGATATACTCTCAACATCAGCAGGAGTTATCAAATACATCCCCAAACAACACCGCACCCATAGCACACCCTTATTCAAACCCTAATTTGGTTTTCTTCAACAGAAAAACCAATTCAACCCTTTCCCCCCAACTTTCCCACCCCCCAAACACCCCCCAAAAAAAACAATAAAAAACTACCCATCTAACATAAATCAAAAGTATTCAAAACACATTTTTCTTCTCAACTTTGCCCCTCTCAGTACCTGTAGGCAGCAGGCTTGTAAGGACCCTCAACAGGCACACTAATGTAGTCAGCTTGGTCCTTGGTGAGCTTAGTGAGCTTCGCGCCAAGCTTAGCAAGGTGAAGAGCAGCAACCTTCTCATCAAGGTGTTTGGGCAACACATACACCTTCTTCTCATACTTGCCGGAGCTCTTCTCATTCCACAGCTCGAGCTGCGCAATCACTTGGTTGGTGAACGAGCACGACATCACGAAGCTGGGGTGTCCCGTGGCGCAACCCAAGTTCATCAGCCTTCCCTCAGCCAGCACAATGATGCCTGACTTGGTGTCTGGGAACACCCACCTGTCGGTTTGGGGCTTGATCGTGATCCTTTGCACGCCCGGGTAGGTCTCCAGCCCGAGCATGTCGATCTCATTGTCGAAATGGCCGATGTTGCAGACGATGGCGTTGTTCTTCATCTTCCTCATGTGGTGCAGCATGATGATGTCCTTGTTACCGGTGGTGGTGACGAAAATGTCGGCCTCGGAGACGACGTCCTCTATGGTTTGGACCGGGATACCCTCCATGAGAGCCTGGAGAGCGCAGATTGGATCGATCTCAGTCACGATAACCCTAGCTCCGGCTTGCTTCATGGCAGATGCGCAGCCCTTGCCCACATCTCCGTATCCGCAGACGACTGCGATCTTGCCAGCAATCATCACATCTGTGGCTCTCATCAAGCCATCGGGCAGCGAGTGGCGGCATCCATACAAATTGTCAAACTGTGTCCACCAAAATCATAGATCATAGAAAATGAGTACTTTATAAAATTAAGAAATACACAACCGATGTCTTGTTGCTTACCTATCCAATATATATATACACATATATACACACACAAACACACGGCATTATTAAAAAAATAATAATTACAACAATGGCTTCTGTATCAACTATTGCACCAAAGAACAGTAAGAAAATAACACACACTGTTTCACAGTTTAAAATCACACTTCTGAATTGGAAATGTGAATTACTCAACCATTCTATATCTAAATTACTGCAAAAAATTAAATAAAAATAATTGTGAAACGGAACTATTTTAACTTGTATATACATCTCCAAAGCAAACTTACATTCAGATCATTTAACTATTTTAACTTGTATATACTACCAAACATTTCTCTGAACTTAAAACTTAGAGCAAATAATAATAATAATAATAGAGTAGCAAATAAAAAAATCAGCTAAACAACACTATGCAAACTCAAAGCTCATTGATAGTAAATCTCAGATCTGAAGCATAACGAACACATACATACATATACATATATATATATATATATATATATATATATCAGATCTTATCTACTCGAAGAAAATGAAAACCCCTAAACATCATCAAGCATAATCAAAATTCAGTGATAGTAATAAATCTCAGATCTGAAGCATACTGAGTCCAACTTTACACCTACAAGCACACACAAATACACAAATACACATATATATATATATATATATATATATATAACAGATCTGATGTATATTACCTTGCTCTTGGTGACAGAGTCATTGACATTGATAGCCGGGAACAACAGAGTCCCATTGATCTGCATCTGGTACAGCCTCTTGACTCCGGTGGTGGTCTCCTCCGAAACCCCAACCAATCTCTCCTTCATCTTGTGATACCTCTTGGGATCGGTCTTCAAGCCCTCCTTGATGATCGTGAGCACGATCTGGAACTCGGCGTTGTCGGTGGAGCTCGGATCCGGGATCTTCCCGGACTTCTCGAACTCCTCCTCCGCCTTCACCCCCTCGTGGATCAGCAGCGTGGCGTCGCCGCCGTCGTCGACGATCAGATCGGGTCCGCCGTCGGGGCCCCAGTCGAGCGCGCGCTCGGTGCACCACCAGTACTCCTGGAGGGTCTCGCCCTTCCAGGCGAAGACAGCGGCGGAATCGCGCGCAATGGCTGCGGCGGAGTGGTCCTGGGTGGAGAATATGTTGCAGGAGCACCACCGGACCTCGGCGCCTAGGGCGGTTAGGGTTTCGATGAGGACGGCGGTCTGGATCGTCATGTGGAGCGACCCGGTGATCCGGGCGCCCTTGAAGGGCTGGGTCGGGCCGAACTCGGTCCTGCACGACATGAGCCCGGGCATTTCGACCTCGGCGAGCTCGATCTCGAGTCGGCCGAAGTCGGCCTGGGACATGTCCTTGACCTTGTATTCACGGCCAGACTTGGTTTTCTCGACTGACAAGGCCATGTTTGGTTGCTTAGAAAATGAGATGGAAAATGGAAATTAGGGTTTGGGTTTTGGGGGCTACTCTCGCTTGCTCTGTGGGTGTTCAGTGAGGAAGGAGAGTGGACAAGGAGGGGATGGGGAGAGAAGAGCGGTATATATAGGTGAGGAGAGTGGAATGGACGGTCAGGATTGAGTTTGGGGGTTTGGTGGATTTGGTAAAGTGTTACGTAGAATGAGGGGGTGATGTGTGGGACCTACTGGGGTTTGATGAAGATCAACGGTGATAAGGTGTCTTATCTCATAGAAATTTATATTTTTTGATATTAATAAAATAATAATAATAATAATCACAATCATGGTACTAGTAAAATAATTATGATAATGGTGAATGTAGAAAAAGATATATGTTGCAACAGTAGAAATTTGAAGATAACACTAACGATCGTTTGGAAACATTTGTTTTTGTATTTGTTTCACATCTAAAAGTAAAAAATAAATTTTGTATATGTTCTTCTTTTTAACCCTAAAAATAAAAAGGTTAACTTCATTTACATTCTTTCAGGTTTGTTTTTACTTCAATCACATTCTCTTAAATTTGAGAATTTTTATTTACACCCTTTAATTTTTCAAATTTATATCATTCACACCCCTTCAGGCATGATATCATTCTGAAATTTTGTTTTAATATATAAACTACCATTAATGTATTAACAATATGGTGTTTGGAAATAAGGATATAACTTTTATCAATTTGACCCCTCCCATTTCTAAAAATCCAAAAAAAAATAAAAAAATATTTAAACATAATTCTATAATTTGTTAAATAATTTAACATAAATTTATGAAAAAAATTATTCCTCTTTTTTAAGAGTTTAAATTTATATTTTCAAATTAAAATATTATATCAAAATTTATTATATGCACAAATTATTCAATTATTCACATATTCAATTTATTAACGGATTAGAACTAACATATTCAATTTTCACATATTCATAATAAAAAGAATTGAATCTCATATATATTTATTTTTTTGAAAAGTTTGAATCTCATATAAAAAAATTAAATATGTATTTGAAAACTAGTTTATTCTTTTAATTTTTACAAATCCATAGTTTATGCATTGTATAATTTCATTAATAATTAAATCAAAAAATTTATAACCTAATTGCACCAAATCTTTATTGATTTTTCAGATTTATTAATGAAGATTCCATTAAAAATTACTGAAATACATATTTTAAACTTTTCCTAATTTACATTAGGATATATAATTATTTGACAAATTGTTTGGCCTAATTTTGCAATTATATAAATATATATAGAAAAAATATAGAAAAATAAAATTAAAATCACACACTTCACTTTCAGTTGCTGGCAATGTGATAAAAATTGTGGATTTTTCCGAAAGAAAAGATGAGCAAAGATAAAGCAGCCACCATGGACCAATTTTGTATTTGAAAAGCAACATAAAAACTTAGTCTATACAATCAGTGTATATACGCAAATCAGTACAAACACACACATACAATATATAAATATAACGATATAAGCTATTTGACGGGCAGGCAACATTGGTGGTGGCATGGAGCTCGTCGGCGACGGTGGTGGTGGTGTAGAGCTCATTGGTGACTGTAGCAAAATCAGAAGTTGTTTAATGACGGAAGCTATTTGATGCCGACGAAAGCTGTTTGATGGCGGAATCGGGAGTAATTTGGCGGAGGCAGCGACTCGGAATCGATGAGGGGTTTTATGGGTAATGGGATTGAGGTCATGGTTGGTGGCGTTTAATGAAATCGTCTCTTGGGAGAGACGGTTGGAGAGATGGTTGCCTAGGGTTTCAAGGGTGGAGAAATGTGTTTTTAGGGTTTGAAAATGTTGTAAGATGGGGGTGTTTGGACACAAAACAATTGATGTTCACACACAAAATAATTGATGTTTAGATATAGGATTAGACCTATCATAGGATTAACATGATTTAAGGAGTGTTTGGTTTAAGGGTCTTTTAGACATTTCACACTATCAAAATATGATAAGGGGTGTAAATGAAGATTCTCAAACCTGAGAGAGTGTGATTGAAGTAAAAACAAATCTGATGGGGTGTAAATGAAGTTAACCCAAACAAAAAACAAAAATATTATTTAAGGTAAAAATTGTATTTGATTCTGCCACACACATACACACACAGAAGAATTGGGGGTTTGGAGTTTTTCACATAGAGAATCGGTGATAGTGGTAGTGGGTTGAATTGGTGGCTTAGGGTTCCGGTGGTGGTGGTGATGGTGGCGGCAGGTGTGTATGTATATATATATATGTGTGTGTGTGTGTATTTTGGTTGAATTGAGAGAAAGGTAAACCCAAAAAACCAAAACAAAATCAAATTTGTGTTCTCTGATTTTGGCCTAAAAGTGGTTTTGTTCTTAGTACTGTTCACTAAGACATTTTTCCTAAAAATGCACCCAAGCATGATTTTGTTCTCATGAACAGTGGAAAAATCAATAACAAAAATAAAAACAGGGCTTTCCAAACGGGCCCTAAAGGAATTGAACCAAACTCGAGTATAGTCTAGATTTATATGTATTAAAATTTATACACATCCATAATTATATTATTTAGAATAATGCATGTAAGTTTGATGAATATAAACTTACTAAGTTGGTTGATGTTCACCGAGGAATAAGTTCAACAATCTTAAACTAAAGTTAAAAAGGATATTGTTATTGAATGAGCTGAGCTTGATGTCACGGATAGGGATTTAATTTTGTTACCCCCGTATCCGTCCCAAATTCGATTATTAAATGGGGCGGGGCGCAGTAAGGCTAGGTAGGGAGCGGGGCGGTGCGATTTTTCACACTTTAAAAAAATATATACAAATGAATGTAATGTGTAATTTCTTAATTTATACTTTGGATATATTATTATTATATGATAAACAAAGTAAACCATGTAATTTTTAATATAAAATTAAGAGTAAAAGAGTGAAAGGATAAATTGACTAGTATTGAGTGAAATATAAAAAAATGAAGGAGTTATTTTATATAAATGATATATATTATTAATATATGATAATGTTAAAGGTATATTAATAAAAGTAGTAGTATAATCGGGGCGACCCCTCCCCATATCCGCCCCGATTATCAACCGAGGATTTTCTCCCACCCCCATTTATTTGATCGGATCCCCAAATTTATTTAAATCGGGACAATTTTTCACCGGGTAGATTTTTTTGCCATCCCTAATGAGAGACTATTCTTAGTAGTCGTGAAAAAATTATGAGTATTAAAGACAACTACGATAATGATTGTATGAGCTACAAAAAATGTGAAATTGGTTTTAGGGAAAATGGTTTTGGGCATAAAATGGAATTTCTTCATAGTTAGGCAGGTTGAGGTTGACTTGATTCAGTGCGACTATGAAATTGACCATCACGGGATAATGAGTGTGACATGGTGGTGTTGCACCAGTTTATGCCGCCGGGTGAAAAACCCAAGACTCGTGATCTTTTTGAGCTCCTCGTGATTTTGAGTCAAGCTCCACTTAAGTTCATAAAACAACAATCAAATATCAAACTTCGCTCCACATCAATTATTTACGGCTCTACTGGTAAACAAAAAAATTAAGAATATTACCTTTGTACCAAATTTAATTTATTTATTTTTCAACAAAAATAATCAAGCATCCAGAATTAAGAACAAAAATGTTTACCTCCTCTTTCACAAGTGTGATGTGCTTCAAGCATCAACTCAGAGACTTAAAGGTAGAAGGAAAATCTATTTGTTGAGCTAGAGCCAGTTAGTGATAGTAATTTTTTATTTTTTATTTTCCATTTTAGACATTGATGGCTCACAGAGCTAGTCTTGACAACTATTCTGAAAATTTCTAAGAAAATGAATACAACCATTGTCCCATTTTCTAATGTAAATTGTAAGTGATGCTTGTTGACTCATATGCTACATATGTTGAATATATGCAATTTAATTTTACTATATGAAATATTTACATAATTATCCAAATATTCTGATATTTTTTTTATGTTTTTTCCATTTTAGAACAATTGAAAAAGGTTCTTACCTTTAATCCCAAACCTTCCATAATTTTTTTTTAAAATTGTTCTTTATGTATGTCGAATTGTTTGTGTAACATTAATTTTTCTTATTTGTAAAATAATAAAAAGCAAAATTCTAATCGAATATCCAAGGATCAAATATGTACTTATCATAAAAAAAAACAGGAAAAATTATTGCTTATTCCAAAATAACTATGAGGTAGTATTACAAATCAATTAAAACACTTCATGATATATCATACGTAAATGACAGAATTCTATCATATTTTACATCCATCACTACGTATATTATACTTATCTTATTATTATGGGTAAATAACTTTAAAAACTCCTCAAGTTTACTCTATTTCCCTACTATACCCCCTCAACTAAATTTAGCCCCCTAAACTTTCATTTTTTTGCACCATGAACTTGCCCTCCAAAATTTTTATCCTTTTACCCTCCAAACTTTTTATATTTCCGCTTTGCATTTAACCCTCTTAAAGTGCAAAAAACCAATTTGTCTCAATTCTATTATAAAAGACTATCATACCCTTACCATTATATTTCTTAATTCTTTAAATTACAAAAATATTATTTCTTTTAGTTAGAATATTAATTCTACCATTTACCTTTAATGTATTAAACTAAATATACTCTCAAATACTAAAATAAATAAATTTATAAGTTCTAATTACTTTATTTATAAATCAATTAACTTGTTATTAAATTTTAGTTTGATTTAAATCATAAAACTCATTATCCTAATTAATTGTTTTATGCCAAATGAAACTTTCTTTTCATAAAAATATATTCAAAAATAAATCACAAATTACTTAATAATAAACACCTGTTAATTTTATCATGTTATATATATATAGTTCGGTTTAGCATGTAGAGATCAATGCATATGAAATTTGAAAATTTCATAGAACCTACCAAATGTATGGACATGCACTTAAATGCCCTAATTGTATATTTAACCAAAGAACCTATCAAGTTCTCATCCAACACAAGATAATGAACACCCAAATAATAAGAAGCAAATAAAACTCATTCTCGGAAAGAAGACAGATACATTAAAAAAATGATAATATCTAAATCTGAAAACTCCAGGTACTGAAAATCATATCATGTAATTGTACCTAAATCTAGTTCATCTCACATCCTCTGTCTATTATCTTCCAAATTATACAACACTTTATTTTATTTTATTTTTCCAAAAAATTATAGAAAATCAACTAAAGGGATACCAGTTAAACATTTTAATTTTTAAAGAATACCTTTACAACCACCATTTTTATTGTCTATTTTTGTGTGTACAAAAGGCACTGAAGTCATTTCCTAGAAAAATGTTTGGTGTTTTAGTGATGGTCTTTCTTTCTCAGTAAGGTTAAATTTGACAAAAAAAGAAAAGGAAAAACCTAGATAGACAATTGCTTTAAACAACTATAGAAACTAAAACCCAGAAAGCCAAAGCTAATACCAAAGAACAAGAGACTTACCGATAAGAGCTTTTGGAGTAGAAATCTTCGGTATACTTTGTTGGCCTTAAGATTTTAATCTAAGGGTAATTCCGTAATTTTGATGATAACAAATCGTTAATGATGTATTTGTACTAATGACTACAATGAGTATTTGTCCAAACTTGAAAGAACAGGAAAATCATATATGGATCATGCGGACAAAAAGATCATGGCGTTGCATTTAAAGCGAACAAACAAGAATATCAAATGCAAAAAGATTGAAGTTCAAAGATGATCAAGAGCAAAGAGATTGAAGCTTAAAGTTAATCATTTCAAAGAGGATCAACCACTACTTGAAGATTGGGTAGATAGGTTGGTGAATGTTTAGATTTTAACTATCAAAGTAATTATTTGAATTATTTTGAAGCTCTAGAAATCTAAAATCATTATGTATAAAACTATTTTTTGAAAACAAATAAATACCAAATTAATGAATTTGGATTTGAGAATTAGCATTCAAAGTTTTGCAAATTAAATACAAAATATTTAGAGACTCAGCTCACCCCATTTGCAAACTCAGCTCACCCTATTCTCACAATTTTCAAATGCATAACTCAGCTCACCCCATTCAGGAACTCAGCTCACCCCAATCCCTGAATTGCTTCTCAACGGCTCTATTGCCTTTTCAAACGGCTCTATATGACTTTTTGTCATATTTTATGCCAAAAATTATGAAAATGTTTGCTATAAAAGGACTTAAAACTCTCTTTACAAACCACCTCTTGCAATCTCAATCATACACTTTCATATACTCTTTTGTATCATCATTCACATATTTTTCAAGTCTAGAGCTTCAATTTTTTATTCAAATTCTTACTCTAGTCTTGTGAGCAAGAGAACTACAATTGTACAAATCAATCTTTGAGAGATATTCTATTGTACAAGATCATTGTATTCAAAGGGTTGGTGTGACCCAATTTTAGGCTAAGAGAGGGTGTTCTCTTAGCAAGGAGAAGTGGTGTGCTTCTTGTGAAGGTTTTACTCTCCACCCGTAAGGAGAAACCATAGTGGATTTGAGAAGTCTCAAGAAGAACCTTGAGCCGAGGACGTAGGAATCAAGGGTATTCTGAACCTCGCTAAAATCGCTTGTCCAAGTATTTATAATTCTCTCTCTACTCTATTTTGATTTATATTGCTTTGTGTTTTTATATTAAATCATCTAGCATTGCAATTAAATTTATCAATTAGAAAATCGAATTAAATTCCATTGTTTAAGCTAAGACTCTATTCACCCCCCCCCCCCCCCCCCCTCTAGAGTCATTTATCGGGCAACAGTTGGTATCAGAGCAAGGCTCTAATTTAAAGGCTTAATCACCTTAGAGAAAAGATCATGGCAAACAATGGTGTTACACACATAGAGGGTCAATCTAACAATAGACCTCCTTGGTTTGATGGTTCAAACTATAGTTATTGGAAAACTAGAATGATTGATTTTCTTCAAGCTATAGATTACCAAATATGGCAAGTTATTGAAAATGGACCATTTATTCCTATGAAAGAAATCGATGACAAAAAGGTGTCTAAGGAGGCAAAAGAGTGGGATGCGGATGACCGTAAACTTATCTCAATAAATGCTAAGGCCAAAGTGAATTTAAATTGTGCAATTAGTCCAAATGAATTTAATAGGGTATCAACTTGCACAACCGCCAAAGAAATTTGGGATAAATTAGAAATAACATATGAAGGAACCTCACAAGTTCGTGAGTCAAAAATTGATTTACTTATGCATGAATATGAACTATTTCGCATGAAAGAAAATGAAAGCATTAATGATATGTTTTCTCGATTCACAAATATTTTGAATGGTTTGAAACATCTTGGTAGACCTATGGCTAACTCGGATATTGCAAGAAAAGTTCTTAGAAGTCTTCCGGCCAAATGGGATGCCAAAACTACCGCCATCAAGGAATCTCATGACCTTACTAAACTCAACATTGATGAGCTACATGGTTCACTTCTCACATGGGAGATGACTCTCAAATCTCGTGAAGAAGAATCAAAACCAAGGAAAGGATTAGCTCTTCAAGCCACCTTCAAAGAAGCGTTGATGGAGACCGATGATCTCGAAAATGATGATGAAGAAATAGCTCTCATCACCCAAAATTTTAAGAAATATCTTCAAAGAAAAAGTTTTCAAAGAAGGAATCCTATGAGGAAGGGAGAACCATCCAATGAGGCTAGCAAAAGAGATACATCCACGTGTTTTCATTGTGGAAAGGTGGGTCACTTCAAAGCCGATTGTCTCAAGCTCAAAAGCGAAAAGGAAAAGAAGAAAAATAAAAAGGCTATGCAAGCTACATGGGAGGATGATGAATCCAACGTCTCAAATAGCGACAATGAAGTGGAAGAAATGGCAAATCTTTGTCTCATGGCTTTCGATGACGAGGTATGTAATGATTCTCTTAATGACACTTTACCTTCTTATGATGATGTTGTAGACTCATATAATGAATTACAAGAAGCATTTAAAGAAATTCATGATGAATTGAGAAAAATGATTTTGAAATGTAATTCTCTCAAGAGAGAAAACAAATCTTTATCACTTGAGTTTTCTAAATCTAAAGAAGAAGTTATTTCTTTAAAAGAACAAAAAGAAAACACTACTCCTTCAAATGATCTTATTAGTGAAAATGTTTTACTCAAAAAGACCATTGATGATCAAACAAATATATTAGCCAAATTTACAAAAGGAAAGGAAAACTTAGCTATTATGCTTGGAAGCCAAAGAAGTTCATTCTTTAAAGAAGGATTAGGTTATGATCCTTATCAAAAGGATGCTTGTTTATTAAAGAAAAGAAATCCCCTACATGAAACTTTCATTAAAAATTCTTTGACTCATTTAAGATGTAATTATTGTAAGAGGAGTGGACATAGAATATTTGAATGTACCAAAAGAAAGAAAAATAACATTAAGACAATTTGGGTTATCAAAGGCACTTATGTTAAAATTTCTAACCACAAAGGACCCAAGGATATATGGGTACCAAAATTAGTTACCTAATTATTTTTGTAGGTATGCTTGAAGTCCTCCTCTTCCAAGGACAAATGGTTTCTTGATAGTGGGTGTTCAAGACACATGACGGGAGATAAATCAAAATTTCTTTCTCTCAAGCCCTATGATGGAGGAAATGTGACATTTGGGGATAACTCTAAAGGAAAAGTAATTGGCATTGGAGCAATTGGTATTTCTTCATCTCTCTCTATTGATAATGTGCTTCTTGTTGATGGATTAAAACATAACTTGTTTAGTATTAGTCAACTTTGTGATAAAGGTTTTAATGTTATCTTTAAATCTAACCAATGCATTGTTGAACATGATAACAAACAAGTATTTGTTGCTAATAGAAATGGAAATTTATATACATTGCTTTTATGTGAATTGCATGACCAAGATGTAAAATGTTTTGTTTCTTCAAATGAAAATAGTTGGTTATGGCATAGAAGACTTGGACATGCTAGTATGGATTTATTGTCTAAATTGTCTAGAAAAGACTTAGTCAAAGGCCTCCCAAAAACTAAGTATATTAAGGACAAAATTTGTAGCTCTTGTCAATTAGGGAAACAAGTTAAGACATCATTTAAAAGCAAAAAGAGCATTACTACCACAAGACCACTTGAATTAATTCATATGGACTTGTTTGGACCGGAAATGGTTGTTAGTATAGGTGGTAAACTTTATGCATTTGTTATAGTTGATGATTTCTCTAGATTCACTTGGGTTTTTTTTTCTTACACATAAAAATGAGGTTCACTCTATCTTTTCTAAATTTTGTAGAAAAGTTTAAAATGAAAAAAAATATAAGATTAAAACCATTAGAAGCGATAGAGGAAGGGAATTTGAAAATCAAGACGTAGAGAGATTTTGTGATGACAATGGTTATGATCATAATCTCTCGGCCCCTAGAACTCCTCAACAAAATGGAGTTGTTGAAAGAAAGAATAGATCTCTCCAAGAAATGGCTAGAACTATGCTAAATGAGCATAGCTTGCCTACATATTTTTGGGCCGAAGCCGTCAACACCGCATGCTATGTTATTAATAGGGTAATTATTAGAAAGACCATTGACAAAACTCCATATGAACTTTGGTATGAAAGAAAACCCAACATTGGGTATTTCAAGGTTTTTGGTTGTAAATGTTTTGTCCTAAATGATAAGGACAATCTTGGTAAATTTGATGCTAAATCCGATGAAGGGATTCTCCTTGGTTATTCATCTAGGAGTAAAGCATATAGAGTGTACAATAGAAAAACTCAAGCGGTAGTTGAATCTATCCATGTAACATTTGATGAATCACCACTACCTTTACCTAGATCAAACCAAAGTGATGATGAGTTTAACGATATTGAACAAGGTGTCAATAAACTCAATGTGAATGAAAATCCAAATGAACCTTCACCAAACTCATCCCAAGATGATAAGTCTTCCAATGAACCCCCTCTTGAAGAGTCACGTGATACTCTTCCCAAGAGTTGGAAATATGTAAGAAATCATCCTATTGACCAAATTATTGGAGACCCTTCCAAGGAAGTTAGCACACGTTCTCAAGTTAATAATGTGTGCAATTACTTGGCATTTGTATCTCAATTTGAGCCTAAAAACTTACAAGAAGCCGAAAATGATGAATCATGGTTTCTTGCTATGCAAGAAGAATTGAATCAATTTGAAAGAAATCAAGTGTGGGAATTAGTTCCAAGACCAAATGATAAAACCATTATAGGAACTAAATGGGTATTTCGGAATAAAAAGGATGAATCGGGAATCATTGTTAGAAACAAGGCAAGACTTGTTGCCAAGGGATATAATCAAGAAGAGGGAATTGATTATGAGGAAACCTTTGCCCCCGTTGCAAGGTTAGAAGCGATTAGAATGTTACTTTCATTTGCATCTCACATGAATTTTAAATTATTTCAAATGGATGTTAAAAGTGCATTTTTAAATGGTTTCATTGAAGAGGAAGTCTATGTAGAACAACCCCCGGGATTTGAAAATTTCACTTTTCCCAATCATGTCTTTAAGCTATCAAAAGCCTTATATGGCTTAAAGCAAGCTCCAAGAGCTTGGTACGAAAGACTTAGTGGTTTTCTACTTAAAAATGGATTCAAATGTGGTAAAATAGATAATACTCTCTTTACTAAATCCATTAATAGTGAATTGTTAATTGTTCAAATATATGTAGATGATATTATATTTGAATCAACTAATGATACACTATGTGACGAGTTTGCTTACATCATGCAAAACGAGTTTGAAATGAGCATGATGGGAGAACTCAACCTCTTTTTAGGGTTGCAAATCAAACAAACACTTGATGACATTTTCATTTGCCAATCCAAGTATATCAAAGATTTGCTAAAGAAATTTGGTTTGGAGGGAGCCAAACATGCCAAAACTCCTATGAGTTCTTCCTTGAAACTTGATAAGGATGAAAATGGCATTGATTTTGATGTTAAGAAATATAGAGGACTAATTGGTAGTCTTTTGTATTTAACGGCTAGTAGGCCGGACATTATGTTTAGTGTTTGTTTATGTGCTCGTTTTCAATCATGCCCTAAAGAATCTCATTTTATTGCGGTTAAAAGAATCTTTAAATATTTGAGTGGCACAATTGATCTTGGCTTATGGTATTCACGTCACACATCATTTGAATTAACTAGCTATTCAGATGCCGATTTTGCCGGATGCAAGGTTGATATGAAAAGTACTAGCGGCACTTGTCATTTCTTAGGACACTCCATTGTATCGTGGTCATGTAAGAAACAAAATTCCGTGGCTTTATCAACGGCGGAAGCCGAATATGTAGCCGCCGGTAATAGTTGTGCTCAAACGCTATATATTAAGCAACAACTTGAGGATTTTGGGCTTACCTATGATCATATTCCGATTAAGTGTGACAATACGAGTGCAATTTGTATCTCAAAGAACCCTATACAACACTCTCGAACCAAACACATCGAAATTCGGTACCATTTTCTTCGAGATCATGTTTCTAAAGGTGACATCGAACTTGTTTTTGTCAAAACGGAAGATCAACTTGCGGATATTTTTACAAAACCCCTTCAAGAGGATCAATTTTGTTCAATCCGAAGAAAACTCGGCATGACACGTGAATTTGAGGTAATCTAAATTATTATTTAAAAATCTATATATAGTTATATATATATATTTGTGTCTTTTTACATATCTTCATTTATAATTATATATGTTTCCTATACATATGTAAGTATATATTTAGTTTATTTAAAATAAAATAAAAAAAAATAAAATAAAAAAAAATTAGTTAACCAGATTCCACTCAACTAAGCTAAGTTTTTATGTGCAAAACTTGTCCAAAGCTACTGACTTTTCCTTCTTTGCCGAGTCTTATCTCGGTCTCATCCGAATGTTTTGGGAGTTTTTAATTAAAACAATTGTTGGGGCAGATTTTAGGGCTTCTTCACTCCGTCTGTGTCCCTCATCTCTCTCACACAGACTTTCATACACAAATCACCACCTCTGCCACAAATTGATCCTTCAATACCATCACTAATCAAGTGCCACACCTCCTCTGCTCCACCGGGTGACCCGCCTCCGCAGCAACCCATCACCACCAGCTACTTCGTCCAGACACCACCACCGACTCAACCCAACTCCAACACCGCTGCTCTGTTTGCTCACTCCCGTGCTGCGTCTCTGGGAACCCGCTGCTCCACCACCAAGCTCAACCCACCACAACGGTGAACCAGCACCGCCTCCGCCGCGAACCGAACAGAGTCCTCTACCACCGCTTCTCACAATCGCGTCCGACGGCCCTGCTCTCTCTCCTTTGCGACCGAGCACCAGAGTGTAGCCGCTCCTTCGCGCATCACCACCGCTCCATCTCGACCGCCGGTCTTCTCTATCTCTGAACTCACCTCGCCCGACCACCAGTACCTACCCATCACCGCTGCTCGATCTCTGCAAACCCATTTGCGTACTAGGTCTGTTCTTCACTTCTCAGTCTGCGAAAACTCGGCGACCAGTCACGCCCTCTCTCGCGCAAACTAGGGACGAAACCCTAGCTTCCCGTCGCCGCCAAGCCGCTGTGCTTTGTGGTTTGCGCCGCCGTCCTCCTCGGAGTCAGCCTCCACCCCGGAAACGTCTCCGACGAGCACCCATTCTGTCATTTCCCCTGCTGTGAGCATTTACCCATATCATACATATATATATATATCCTGCGTATATATCAATATATATCCATATATATGTGTTGTTCAAAGTTTGGAATTGATTGAAAGCTTGGGATCAAAATTCTGAAACTTACCCTGCTTTTCATTTCGAAAATTGGTGTTGGCAATTCATAGTTTGGAAATGAAAATTCAAAGTTTTGTTTTCTGAACACTAGTTTTATTTTGGGAGCAAAATTTTGGGCTGGAAAAACATTTTGGCTAATTTTAAAAATAATTTGTAGCTGTCAGATTTCTTTCTGGAAAATTTCTCCGAAAATGGCCCCCAAAACTCGAGCCCAGCGTGTGACTCGTATCCCAAACAGCCCCTGTTCCGGTTCCAATCCCGTAACCCACAATCCGGTTTCTCCCTTGCCCACTCCGATAGTCAAAATTCATGGGACACCCAAATGGCAACAAAAATTCGAAGGCACTTTTGCCCATCGCAATATTGTCATTTGTCGAGTTGTTACTTCCGAAGATTGTGAAAAAGCCCACCTTAATACGTATCGCCTGTTTGACGCTATTGGACTAGGACATTTCGTCTCCATGGATGTTCCCGTCTTTACTCGGGCAACTAAACTCTTCTATAGCCATCTTTCAACATCAAAGACGACCCTGAAGTCCTCTGTCCTCGGAACTGTAATTGAACTCAACCGTTCCAACCTCCGTCATTACCTTAATCTTGATGAAGGAGGCATTCAACACTACAATACACACAAGTGGTACCGTTCTCCAACTTTCAATCCTGTTGAAGCTGTTCAACTCCTTTGTCATAATCCCAACACCAAACCTGATTCCCTACTCAAGCATACTCAGCTTACTCTTGAGGCTCGCCTCAAGAGTAACATGAATCTATTATAACATGAATCTAAACTTGTGTACTAAACTTTTGGGTAATTATGCATATTGACAGGGGGAGAATTTGTCTAAAATTCAAGCCTACTTACATTAATATACATTATCTCTATGCACACATTAATATTTTGTCATCATCAAAAATGGGGAGATTGTTGGCCTTAAGATTTTAATCTAAGGGTAATTCCGTAATTTTGATGATAACAAATCGTTAATGATGTATTTGTACTAATGACTACAATGAGTATTTGTCCAAACTTGAAAGAACAGGAAAATCATATATGGATCATGCGGACAAAAAGATCATGGCGTTGCATTTAAAGCGAACAAACAAGAATATCAAATGCAAAAAGATTGAAGTTCAAAGATGATCAAGAGCAAAGAGATTGAAGCTTAAAGTTAATCATTTCAAAGAGGATCAACCACTACTTGAAGATTGGGTAGATAGGTTGGTGAATGTTTAGATTTTAACTGTCAAAGTAATTATTTGAATTATTTTGAAGCTCTAGAAATCTAAAATCATTATGTATAAAACTATTTTTTGAAAACAAATAAATACCAAATTAATGAATTTGGATTTGAGAATTAGCATTCAAAGTTTTGCAAATTAAATACAAAATATTTAGAGACTCAGCTCACCCCATTTGCAAACTCAGCTCACCCTATTCTCACAATTTTCAAATGCATAACTCAGCTCACCCCATTCAGGAACTCAGCTCACCCCAATCCCTGAATTGCTTCTCAACGGCTCTATTGCCTTTTCAAACGGCTCTATATGACTTTTTGTCATATTTTATGCCAAAAATTATGAAAATGTTTGCTATAAAAGGACTTAAAACTCTCTTTACAAACCACCTCTTGCAATCTCAATCATACACTTTCATATACTCTTTTGTATCATCATTCACATATTTTTCAAGTCTAGAGCTTCAATTTTTTATTCAAATTCTTACTCTAGTCTTGTGAGCAAGAGAACTACAATTGTACAAATCAATCTTTGAGAGATATTCTATTGTACAAGATCATTGTATTCAAAGGGTTGGTGTGACCCAATTTTAGGCTAAGAGAGGGTGTTCTCTTAGCAAGGAGAAGTGGTGTGCTTCTTGTGAAGGTTTTACTCTCCACCCGTAAGGAGAAACCATAGTGGATTTGAGAAGTCTCAAGAAGAACCTTGAGCCGAGGACGTAGGAATCAAGGGTATTCTGAACCTCGCTAAAATCGCTTGTCCAAGTATTTATAATTCTCTCTCTACTCTATTTTGATTTATATTGCTTTGTGTTTTTATATTAAATCATCTAGCATTGCAATTAAATTTATCAATTAGAAAATCGAATTAAATTCCATTTTTTAAGCTAAGACTCTATTCACCCCCCCTCTAGAGTCATTTATCGGGCAACATACTTATTTTCTCATGTTATATATATAGGAATGACAATTTGCCTCGCCCCGCTCCACCACGTTTATAACGGTTTTGGGTGCCCCGTTTATACAATATGGGTGAGGATGGAGTTGGGGAAAAAAACCCTCACATAAATGGGACGGGGACGGTTTTAGGTGTCCCCTCCCCGTTTAGACATATTATAATAAAAAATAAGTGTAACCCACTAATCCTAATTTTTTTTTATTATTGTTGTCTAGATTGAAGTGAATATAATATTGGATAAACTTCTTTGTTGTTGTTATTTTCCGTAAAATGTATTATAATTTAGAATGTTGGATAATTTGATGTTTATTTAGTTTCTATAATATTGAATTTTGTGTTTTAAGTATGTGATTTTGTAGAATTGTTTAATTTTAAAGTGAAATATTCAAAAATTTCAGTTGTTAGCAGGTACCCCCGGGGCACCCAACGATTTTAAAAAATCCAACGGGGATGAGGACGGGGTGATCTCCCACCCCGTTAAGCCAATTTTGGGCAGGGATAGGGTGGGAATTTCTTAACGATTATTGGGGCGGGGCAGGATACACCCGCCCAGAACCGCACTTGTTGCCATCCCTATATATATATATATATATATATATATATATATATATATATATATATATATATATAACATGAGAAAATTAATAGGTGTTTATTATTAAGTAATTTGTGATTTATTTATGAATATATTTTTATGAAAAGAAAGTTTCATTTGGCATAAAAAAAATTAATTAGGATAATTAGTTTTATGATTTAAATCAAATTAAAATTTAATAACAAGTTAATTGATTTACAAATAAAATAATTAAAACTTATAAAAAAATTTGTAGCATTTGAGAGTATATTTAGTCTAATACATTAAAGGTAAATGGTATAATTAATATTCTAACTAAAAGAAATAATGTTTTTGCAATTTAAAGAATTAAGAAATATAATAATAAGGGTATGATAGTCTTTTATAATATAATTGGGGTAAATTGGTTTTTTGCACTTTACCCTATAAGAGGGTTAAATGTAAGGTGAAAATATAAAAAAATTGGAGGGTAAAAGGGTACAAAAATTGAAGGGCAAGTCCATGGTGCAAAAAAATAAAAATTTGCACCATATTATTATAGGGTACAAAAATTGGAGGGCAACTAAAAAAATAAATTTAGTTGAGGGGGTATAGTAGAGAAAAAGAGTAAATTTGAGGAATGTTTTAAGCTATTTACCCTATTATTAGTTTGAAATACCATGTGGATTTGTTCCGGTTACCTAATGCCTATTCCAAAAAGCAGATCTGTGGTCGGTTTAATCACTTCACCAACACTAATATGTGTGCAAAAAAAAAAAAAATAAGGGTCCGTTTGACAACTTTTTGTTTTGTTTTTGCTCTGGCCCCCAAAAATCAATTCTTATCTCGCCTCTTTATTTTCTTACTTTTAAAAATAAAAACACAAAGGCTGTTTGGGACCAATTTTCTCTTCTTCATCTCGCCTTTTTCATCTCTCTTTATCTCATTCTCTATCGCACGCATATACACACATATATACACACACACATGCATATACACATATATATACACTGATTTGGGGGTTAGGGTTCCGGGGGTGGTCGAATTGGATTAATTGAATTGGGGGTTAGGGTTCCGGCGGCGGCGGGGGTGGCGGCTAGTGGTGGTTGCGAATGTGTGTGTATATATATATGTGTGTGGGTGTGGGTGTAAGTGGTTGTGGCGTGGTGGTCGTGGTGTCAGGGTGGGTGTTGGCCGGCGTCGGCTGGTGGTGGTAGTGTGGTGGTGCGGTCAATTTCTCCTTTCTGCATTTTTTTTTTTTTAGAAAAATCTCAAAAGAACATCATTTTTATATTCTCATGTTTTTGCCACTATTCATGAGAAGTGTTTCCAACCTAATAATAAAATAAATAATAAAAAAGTCTCCCAAACGTGTTTTGTTTTCATGAATAATATAAAACAATAAGAACAAGAAAGAAAACATCCTCATCCAAACCGACCCTAAATAAATATTTCTTATTGTGAACACGCACATATGCTTTTATATTTAATTATTTCCTTAGATTCAACGAATTAAATCAACTATCTCAGTAAATTAATCTGTGGTCAAGTCAGTGGTTCACAAGCTGCGTATAATTTGAGGTATGGGCTGCATCTGTACTACTTTTTTTTTTTTGTTCCCAATGCATTTAAATTTGGGTGGAAATTGAAAAATTAAGAAGAAAAATAAATAAAAATTGAGTTGAGCTTATTTACATGCTGATAGGATTTGATCAAATTGGGTTGGCACCTAACAAGTAAGGTTGTTCAAGAACCGAACCGAATCGGAATTGGGTGTTCGGTTCTGGTTCCAAAAATTAAATAATTAATTTTTTTTGTTCAATTCCGGTTCTTACTCATTTGTAATTAAACGGATCCGGAACCGAATCGATTTTTTTTATATATATATTTTTATTTTTATAAGTGTTATATTCTTACCTTTATATATATATATATATATTCTATTTAAAATTATAAGTTATAATTTGATATGTGTTAATTAACTTTGGGTTTGTAATTATTGAAATACTCTCTTTAATTTAGTTTATAATTATATTAATTTTTTTATATTTGATGTTTTTATTAAAAAAAATTTAAAAAATAGAAGGAATCGGTTCAGTTCCTTGGGTGTTCGATTTCGGTTCTAGTTCCGGCCGAAACCGGAACCGGTTTTGAACACCCCTACTAAGAAGATACAAGGATGAGTTAGAATAGGAATAGGGATAAGAATAAGCCGAGCAAAAATATCATCCGCATTGGACTTGGATAGTTTTATAGAAAGAGAACGATGACCAACCTATTTGATACTCAATAATTATTGTAATAAATTATTTTATTTTATTTGTTGTGATCAAAATATTAAGAGCCCATTTGGAAACTCATGTTTTTGTTTTTATTCTTATGTTTTTCACTGTTCATGAAAACAAAACCTTGTTTAGGTGCAATTTTAGGGAAAACATTTTTATGAACAATGCTAAGAACAAAAACAAATTTGGGCCAAAATCAAAGAACACCAAATTGGTATTTTTTTTTTGTTCTTTATTCTAACTCTTATCTCAATTCAACCAAATACACACACATATATACACACATCACCACTATATATACACACACGTATATATATTCACACACGACGACCACCACCACCTTCGCAACCCATCACCACCACCACTGGAACCCTAACCCCAATTCCTCATTTGGTCCCCAATTCAAAACCCTAATATGTATTTAGGTTGCAGATTATTTTAATTAGATGACTTTTGTATATGTCTGTGTATTTGTGTGTATATGTGTGTGAAAGAACTAAATACAATTTTTGCCTCAAACACATATTTGTTTTTGTTTTTTTAAGGAAAAATATAAAGAAAAATACAAAATAATTTTTGTTCTTTCATCCAAAAAATAAAGATAAAAATAAAGGGTTTCCAAACGTGCGCTAACTTGATCATTGAGTTTCTTAGGTCGCTATTGCACTATATGACGATTCCAGGTCACGATTAATCCACGCATCAATACACACTAATTAAATATGTCATGCTCATGTTTTATCCCTCAATCTGTATATAAAGTGATTATATCAATTTAACTAATATGTGGGACAAATGAATCAATTAACAAATTATAGAGTTGTATTTTGACTTAATTCTAATAATTTAAAATTAAATTAATTGTGTCCTGATCATTTATTAAATAAATTAAGCATATTATAACATCTTACTTCGTAAAATATTGACATAGCTATAATGTTATCTTTGTAAAATATTGACATAACTATAATGTTATCTTTTGTATGAAGGAACGTAAAGAAATGAAATGTTCTTTATAATGAGAATGAACATTCTTAGGGAATGAAAATATATTTAATTACTAAACCTATAGAATGACCATTATATTTTTAATTAATATTTTTAAAACATAAAATTACTAAATAACACTCTCACAGTTTAAATAAACAAACCATCGCCTTTCACTTCTTCCACCGCTGCTACCTTCATTACCCGCCACTACTATTCTTGTTACCTTTCAATATTTTTTATATGAAAAAAATATTATTTTATTAAAATTAAATATTTATTACTAAGAAAGTACTTTTGAAAAAATATCTTTGAAATATATTTCATTCATAATGTGTTTCATATTACAATTAAACAATAGAAGAATGTGTTTCATATTACAATCAAACAATATAATGAAAATGATTATTCATTATATTCCTACTTACATTCCATTCTATTCCATTTACGCGTATCAAACGCAACATTAATTTCTTGTCATAACTCCCCAACATGAATTATCATTCTACATTAGTCTTTTATTTATTATTTTTTAACATCTATCCATGTAATTAAATTTTGTCATGGTGATGTATTCCTTATAGGAATATTTATCTCAACCTATAGATCTCCTAATACATGAGACCGCCTGTTTGGTTGGTGGTTTTGTTTTTTATTTTTTAGATCAGACTATGTTTGATATGATTGATTTAAAAAATACAAGACAAGGTCACCAAGACCAAAACCTCTAAAAAAATCATTTTCCAAAACCAATAAAATATTAATTTTTATTGATCTTATCTTTGCTTACATCACCACCACCACCACCACCGGAACAACCACCACAACAACAACTCACAAAATCCTTCGTTTATTTTTAAAAAGAACAAATATAAATCTGGAGCTTTAACTTGTTTGATTGATTGTCGGTGCCAAAACCTAAATAGTATTAACATTCTTAACAGAAGAGGGTTGTGCACATGATGTGGGGTCCTCTCGCATATGAAAGAGCTTAAATATATCATTACTGTTCTTAATGACACTAATAAATCTTGCATACTTTACAAAAAAAAAAAAGGGTATATTAATAACATTTTTAGCAATCTTCCTTAATTTTTATTTAATTTTTCGAATTCGAGTAAGAGCCAAGCAAGACGCAGTTCCTAAATAATTTCGTTCAAGTAAGATATAAATTTATATTTAAATTAAATTAAATTATTTTAATTTTGAAGTTTAAATACTGACTCAATACTCCCAAACATATAATCGAAATAGTTATCGCATATTTTTAATGGGTAATTATTGTTATCTGAAATTGATAATGAAGTGTTAATATTATCTAATAATATGCATGACATATGTTATTCGATACATTTATTTCAACACCTAGATTCAATATTTATTCAATTGAGTGCGTTTAATAACGAATTTAAACATAATTGAAAATATAAAGTGTTATTTTAAATAAGATAAAATTTGAAGTAGGAGATCATCACGGAAGATTAAAGTATGAAAACTAAGAATTTAAAATTTAAAGGAATATATAATTTTTTTAAACATTAATTAAAAAATTTAGTACTTAAAATTTAGATCTTAAAACAAGACCTATGTATATGTATTGAAACATATTACAAGTACAAATTCAATAAATTTGTGTGCTACTGCTAATACTTGGTCTGAAGAATGAGGAACAACTCATCCAGATCTTGACTCAACGGCTGAAAACAACCAACTCACGTGGGTGGTCCAACGTCTCCAAAATTTTAAATAATTTGTCTTTAAAGCTCAAAATATCTTCGTTTATTTTGCAAGATCTGATTTCATATTTTTGGGGAATGTGAATACTATTTCACTTGAAATTTTATTATATGAAAAATCAAAAATGATAATTATATTCACATTTCTTTCAAGCCTAAATTATAAAAAGCAAAATGCACAAGAAATATATATAAATGTATATTATAAGGATTAATAGCAAAAAACCCCCCTCAACTATACCCTCTCTCTAACTAAACCCCCCTGGACTATACTTTTCGTACTGAAAACCCCCCCAAACTATAGTTTTTCTTGCACAGTTATAACACAATTAAGTGAAATTGCACTGGGATCCCCTGAAGTTCTTGTTATTTTCGCTCGCCCCCTAAGATTTCATTTTCCTTGCAATGACACCCCCTTGAAGGGGTGAAATGACCGGAATGCCCTTGTTTTGTCTCTCCTATTTCATGAAATAAACATCTAGGTGGTGAAATTACCTCCATGCCCCAAGATTAGAACTTTATAATATTTGGGGATATTTCCAAATATTTTTTTCAAAATAAAAGTTAAAGAAAAGTGGTTGGAAATATTTCAAAACTTTTAAATAATAATAATAACTAATTAATATGCATTACTTGAAGTGTAACTCTAATGAATATTTCAAAGAGATATAGAGAAAGGAGTTATAAATATTTTCACTTTTTTTAAAAAAAAAATTTAATTAATATATATTAATTAAAATGTAACTCTAATGAATATTTCATAAAATATGGAGTAAAGATATAAGACAAATATATTTCGGCAAGCAATAAGTGTTAACCCTTTAAAATAAGATTGTCAAGAACTTGTAAGTCCTGGATTCATTTAAAATTGAATGATCTAGTTTTTCGAATATTTATCAAGATGGAAATTGCAGGTTGATCATTTATTTTTTAGTTTTCATTCAAAATTTTATTTTTGAATGGGTTTTTTTCTTGTAAGTATTATTATTATTATTAGTTATATAGTTGTCTTTCATCAAGCAACAAGCCACAATCATTATAAAGAATCTCATATTGTCAAATTTTGTTCAAAATATTTTCCTTAAATGAAGTTGGAGCCTTACTAGAAGCAGTGTGTGACATAAAAATTCAAGTGAGTGGCAAAATTACTACCTTAAAGTTTCAATGTATATATGCGGTCGTAAAAAATTAGTTCTTAGAAATTGAGTATTTATTAGGTTGAAGATTTGGAATAGGAAGTCACAAAATTTGTTCTTAACGATTAACACTTGTTGTTTGCCGAAATATATTTGTCTTATATCTTTACTCCATATTTTATGAAATATCCATTAGAGTTACATTTTAATTAATGTATATTGATTAATTAATATTTTTTAAAAAATATGAAAATATTTATAACCCCTTACTCTATATCTTTTGAAATATTCATTAGAGTTACACTTCAAGTAATGCATATTAATTAGTTATTATTATTATTTAAAAGTTTTGAAATATTTCCAACCTCTTTTCTTTAACTTTTATTTTGAAAAAAATATTTGGAAATATCCCCAAATATTATAGGGTTCTAATCTTGGGGCATGGAGGTAATTTCACCACCTAGATATTTATATCATGAAATAGGGGAAACAAAACAAGGGCATTCCGGTCATTTCACCCCTTTAAGGGGGTGTCATTGTAAGGAAAATGAAATTTCAGGACGCGAGCGAAATTAACAGGAACTTCAAGGGATCCCAGTGCAATTTCGTTTAACGGTGTTATAACTGTGTAGGAAAAACTATAGTTTGGGGGGGTTTTCAGCACAAAAAATAGTTCAGGGGGATTTAATTAGAGAGAGGGTATAGTTCAGAGTTTTTTTTTGCTATTAACCCATATTATAATGATCTTTTATCTACTTATGAGTAAGAAAATTGATACACATTTATTATAATAACTTTTCAATATAATCTTTAAATTTCAAATAATTATTCATCTATGTATACAAATTATATTCAACCATCATTAATTGTTGCTATGAACTTTTTCCTTAGGGTCTGTTTGGTAGCAGTATTTTTGTGTCTGTTTATGTGTTTTGTGTTTATAAACTTGTTTGGTTAGTGTTTTTGGGATATGTGTGTTAAAAAACACTTTTTCACTTAGGTAAATTTTAGGCATATTCCAATAAACATGAATTTGGTGTTTATTATGGTGTTTCTCACTTACACTTTCTTCAATTTACAATATATTTTATTATTTATATTATTAAATTATTATTTATTAATTTATATATTAATTTATAAATATATTCTATTTATTTATTTATTATTATTTCATTATTTAATTCATTTTATTTATAAATTATTTATTCATTTATAATTATTTAAAAATATATTTTATTAATTTAATATTAATTTATTATTATTATACTCATTTTTTATTATTATTATGAAGTATTTATTTGTTATTATATTTACTTATTATTTATTATTATATTTATTTATTATTTTTATTATATTTTTAAATATGTTTTATGTAATTTATTATTTATTTTATTAATTTATTATTATTATTTATTATTTAGTCCATTTTTTATTATTATATTTATTTTTTATTATTGTAATCATTTATTATTATTATTATATTATATTATATTTATTATTTATATTATTAGTTATTAATTATTGATTTTTAATTTTTCAATTTTAACACAAAAAACATCCTTATCAAACATACTTATGTTTTTGGATGAATAAACAAAAAATGTGTTTTTTGTTTATTTCAACACAAACACAAACACAAACACAGCTCTACCAAACATGCCCTTAATGATAAATAAAATATCATTATTATATATTAGACAAAGGGTTTGATCAAATAACACCCCTATCATTCATTAAGGGTAGAAGAGTTCGTTAATTATTCAAAAATATAGCAAATGTCCGTTGTCATCACAATTTGACCGTTAATAGGTCTTAATGGGCAAAATACCTCTATCATATACCCAAAATATACTTACTAAATTTTATACATAATAGTTTATGATCAAATAACATTCTTATAATATGTTTTTTTTAATTGTATTTTTTTTAATATATTAAAGGGTATTTAAGTCGATTCACTTGACAATTTGCCATTAAGCCCTCCTTTGAGCAAAAATTAACTATTAAGGGATCATTTAAATTTGTTGGGAGTTATGGATTTTCCAATACTATGGGTCCGTTTGGATACCCTATTTTCTGTTTTTGTTTTTTTACTGTTCATCAGATAAAAAAAAAAACACGTTTGATAAACGCGTTTACTGTTCACTTTTTTTTTCCCAAGAAAACTGTTTTATGTGAATAGTGTGTAAAAGTGGTGAAAACACCAAATACAACTTTTAGTTGTTTTTTGAGTTTTTTCACTGTTTAGGTGGTAAAAACAGTGAAAATACAAAATCCATAAAATACAACTTTCACCAAATAAAAGTGGTGAAAACACCTTCATCCAAACGTTTTTTTGTTTTTAATTTTTTTGCTGAAAAAAACAAAGACAAATACAAAAATAATTTTTATATTTGAAGACAGAAAACAAATACAAAAAACAGACTTTCCAAACGCACCCTAAAGGAATGTTTTTTTTATCTCTTTGCCCTTATATATATACATTTTTCTATTTTTATTTTCACGGTACCGTACCAAGAACATGGCAAGTGAATCATAGGTGGAAAGAGGTGGTGGTAGCCATGAACCATGTGCACATATTTAACTAAGAGATCTATAATCTAAAGCAACCCAAAAAAATATTTATTTAAATACACACGCTTGTATAGTTGTATATATACAATATATATGTATATGTACATAGACATATGCGGTAGTGCCGTAGTGGGTGAGACTACTGAAATAATCACTCACCAATCACCATATACTTCGAGAAATGGATCTACTAATTTGTGAAAAAATAGATATAGGTAGAAAATCTATGTTTTGATTAATAATTTATTAGTATATGATTCAACGTGCACCCATGACCCACCCTCACCCACCTTTTACACACAAAAAGGGCTAGAGCGGAAGGGAGGACTAAAGGAGAAGGGTGTCGGTATCAGGAGTTGGTGTGTATGAAAAGACTAAATTGCCCCTAACAACTCACTTACCAACTCCCAAGTGGCCATGTTATCATTTTTTTCTACACCCACATTTCCTAATTTTCACCAACCTCAAAAAATGACATAATAGTGAGGACATCATGTTTGATCAAGAATAAAATTGTTTATCTTGGTGGTGTATATACAAAGTATCAACACTATCATAGTCACTTGTTGGTACTTTTCTAAGTATGCTAACTAAGTTGTGAAATTACCAAAATGTTAAAAGTATTAGTTAGCTTCATTTGGGTTGGTAATAAAGGGAATTAGGTTGAAATTAATCATATGATTATAGAGTGTTTTAAGTTGGTGGAGTTGGATATAGAGATCCAATAACATCATTAGGCTCATACATGTAAGGATAATATTTCACTAGAGAAATATTAAAGATGAAGACATTCTCATTTCTCACTAAACTTGCACCTTATTATCACTTTGTTCCATTAAAATGTTAATCAATAAAATCCTTGTAGACATGGATTTCACAATTCAAGTTTTGCAAATCAAATTACTAACCGAACTTAGTCTTTTCACATAAATAATTTAAGTGTATCAAGTCTTTTAATATGACTTTGAAGCTGCAAAATCATGATCATAGTTTTATTATTGTATCAGATTTATGTAATATATAGTATCATCATTATCAACATTTTTATAATTGGCTAGATGCAAACAATTTGTTAGGGCCACAACCGCGGACATAGTCCGAGTCTTACTCGATTCGTGTGGAGATGCGCCTTCCACGGGTCACGTGAATTAGTCAAGGTACGCGTAAGCTAGCCTGAACATCATGATTATTAAAAAAAAAATATATATATATATATACAAGAAAAGTTAATTTTCTTAAAATAAGTCATTTTATAACTGAATTTTCTGAAGTTTTCAAAAGATTGTACCAAACAAATATTTTTTACACTTTTATATTTTTTATTTTTAAAAAAGGGAAAACTATTTGTAAAGTTGCAAATCATGCACACCTAAAGGATAAGAAGAAATTAATAACTATATATATTTTTAATTTCTCAATTAGTCCATGTGAGTGATGAATTTGATTGGATTTGGCTTAAGAAATTAAAATTGAAGCTTATTTGATGGTTTTAAGTTTCTAAATTAAGAAAAGATTTAAAGAAAATATATAGGATGTTGATGAGTCAAGCTCATGATCTAAATGAGTAAAGCTTTGTTCATAAGTGACCTTCCCTAGTTTCGAACAAGTTTAACTTTATACATTTTGTACTACCATTCACATCATTTAATTCTATCTACAAATGAATTAGATCTTAACTATGGTTAATATTACTCACAAAAATATCAAAATTTGTCGGTTTTGTACTGAAGTGTGGACGAGCTTTAAACACATCTCATTTTCTCATTTTCAGATGACAACCCCAACCCTCCTCACATTGTGTCGGTTCTTGGCTCACTTAAACCCCTAATAAATGAAGTGTAGAGGAGTTTCAAACAACTTTTTTTTTTATGCTTTTTTGGAAAAAAAAAACCTCTCAATTTAAGTTGTGTAAATACATTTCACTCTGAAAATTAGATTGCAATATATATTTTTTTTCTCAAAAAAATCATCATTTGAGAGTGTTACACGAACCGGCATTAGAACTCGAGTAAGTTAAGTCATGATACACAACAGTTATGATTCAAATCAACGTTCTAAAATTTGAATACGGTTGCATGTGGTGGGATCCCACCAACCCATAACCATCACATTTCAGGCCAACTGTATTACGTTGAAGGAGCCATTAAATTGAGATATTGGTGTTAACAATTTCTTTTCTTAAACCAAATGGAAGAAAACATTTAAAGTGTGATTACTTATATGGAAAAAAAGGTCATACGAGTTATATCAGGGAAGAATTTTAAGATGTAATTACAAATAAATATTTCATAAATTATAGTAATGCTAAAAGAAATTCATATGTATAAAGTAACAATATTTTACGAGTTACAATTTACAAATGGTAATTTTCATTTAGGTCGATCACTCAAATGATCATGGTGATAAGTGAGATGATTTATAAATATATATATATATACACAAAAGCAATTGTTGTTTATTCATTCATATTAATCATAATGATCCATTATACATGAGGATGACAATGAGGCGGTATAAAGCAGATTTGCCTATATCCATCATTTTTTCGTTTAATTTTTTAAAATATTATACCCTTCACGAGTTTATCGCAGGTTGTATTTTCATGAATCATACCCGTCCCATTAACAATTTATTATACTCATGTTCACCCCGTCCCATTAACACTTAATTCTCAATATCATCTTCATCATTGACAAAAAAAATTTGCACACAAAAACATCAAAAATAATAAATAACACTATAAATTTACATAATTTTTATTTTCAAATCATTCAACAATCAATCATTCTCTCTTTATTTCTCTTTTATTTATATATATTAGGCGACTCATTTCTTCATGTTCTTAGATACCAAGCCTCCCTCCCCCCCAAAAAAAAGAGTAATAGTGTAATTAATAAAATATTTAGTATTCATAAAAAATCTTATATATATTATATATAAATTATTATAAAATTAATATTAATGGGACGGGTATTTAACAAAACCCGTACCCGCCCCATAACCCGTGACGAGTTCCATTTTCTTTATCAAACCCGCCCCTATGAAACAAAAAAGTTCCCAAATACTTAAATAAATGGGCGAAACGGTACAAATTGTCATTCCTAATTATACATGTTAATTGCTCCTTTTGGTGTGGATAATTTTCTCTCTCACACATATATATCCTAAAATCACTGGTCTGAGTCTATAATTATGTCAAATTTATTTTATTTCCTTTATTCAACTAGTTATCACCCACACACCAAACAAATCCCCTCTCATATATATACACACATATATGTACATATTTGCTCCTATACATCTTATGTGTCTTTAGATCCACAACACAGAAAAAGTGTGAAATTTTGGTACAATGATGTTGTATTGTTATAATATCGTAGCATATGCAACAATTTTAATATTATGATGAAGATAGAATTCAAGTAATGTTCTTTCAAAAAAAATAAAAAAAATTCAAGTAATGTGACCAAATGCAACAATTTTATTTTCTCTTTTATAATTTTCAAAATTATAAAGTAATTGAAAACAAAAAAGAAACAGAAAATAAAAAAATAGTACTAATAAAAAAGCAACCCAGCAGACATTTTGAGATTAAACAAAATAAATAAAAAAGGGTAATTTGCAGCCACCCCCTGAACTTTGGGTTTATTGCAGCCAAATACAAGGTTTTGCTTTTTCGTTCCCATAGCCCCTGAACTTTCAATTTTGTTACAATGACACCCCCTGGGCTGGTGAGATGACTATAATGCCCCTTTAATTGTTTCACTTATTACATTAGGATAATATATAAAGTGTGAAATTACCCATATGCCCAAACACTTCACCCTTTGAAATTACTAATTACACTTCCACCCCTAATTACAAAATATATATATATTACGAAAATTACAATTTAATTTTTCTTTATAATATAATTTGTATATATAATTACGAAAATTAAAATTACGAATATATATATAATTTATAAAAAATATATAAAATTTGAAAAAATATATAAAATTCAAAAAATATATAAAATTTGAAACAATATATAAAATTAAAAAAAAACATATAAAATTTGTAAACAATATATAAAATTCGAAAAACATATAAAATTCTAAAAAATATATAAAATTCAAATATATATATATATATATAAAGTGTGACTGAAGTTTAAGTGAACAAGCCTCGGAGTCATTAGCCAAGGTAACGGATCATCTCCAGCTCTTTGCAGAGCTATTTCAATGGCCACAGTGGCGACACATTCCCCACGATGGTGACCGAAATCGGAATCGAATCGATACTTTATTAAAATATTTTAATCAAAATTAAATATATTAATATTTTTATCAAAATTAATGGTTCGGTTCCGATACTTTCGGTTCTTTAAAAATGAGAACCGGAACCGAATCGTTAATTTTGATTTAAATATTAATATATTCATGATGCGGTTCGCTTTTGATTCCGACCGAAACCGGAATCAAACCGATACTTTCGGTTCTTTAAAAATGAGAATCGGAACCGAACCGTTAATTTTGATCCAAATATTAATATATTTAATTTTGATTAAAATATTTTAATAAAGTATCGATTCGATTCCGATTTCGGTCACCATCGTGGGGCATGTGTCGCCATCATGACCATTAAAATAGCTTTGCAGAGAGCTGGAGAGGATCCGTTATCTTGGCTAATGACTCCGAGGTTCAGTCACACTTTATATATATATATATTTGAATTTTATATATTTTTTAGAATTTTATATGTTTTTCGAATTTTATATATTGTTTACGAATTTTATATATTTGTTTCGAATTATATATATATATTTTAAATTTTATATATTGTTTCAAATTTTATATATATTTTTGAATTTTATATGTTTTTTCAAATTTTATATATTTTTACAAATTATACATATATTTTCGTAATTATATATACAAATTATATTATAAAGAAAAAAAATTAAATTATAATTTTCGTAATATATATATATTTTGTAATAAGGGGTGGAAGTGTAATTAGTAATTTCAGAGGGGTGAAGTGTTTGGGCATATGAGTAATTTCACACTTCATATATTACCCTAATATAATAAGTGAAACAATTAAAGGGGCATTATAGTCATTTCACCAGACCAGGGGTGTCATTGCAACGAAATTGAAAGTTCAAGGGGCTATGGGACCTAAAAAACAAAACCTAGCATCTGACTGCAATAAACCCAAAGTTCAGGGGGTGTGCCTGCAAATTACCCATAAAAAAAGACTGGACTCACCAACCAACACTCAGGGGCCTAATAGTACTTTCACCAACACCCCAACTCCTTTAAACACTCACTCACCCCCTCCGAACAAATCTGCAACACTCTCCACCTCTCTCTCACACACACTCGTACACACACTAAACACACACACACACACACAATGGATCCAGTGACCACCTGGGGCAACACCCCCCTCGCCGCCGTCGACCCCGACCTCCACGACCTGATCGAGAAGGAGAAGCGCCGGCAGTGCACCGGCATCGAGCTCATCGCCTCCGAGAACTTCACCTCCTTCGCCGTCATCGAGGCCCTCGGCAGCGCCCTGACCAACAAGTACTCCGAGGGCATCCCCGGCAACCGCTATTATGGCGGGAACGAGTTCATCGACCAGATTGAGAACCTCTGCCGGAGCCGAGCCCTCGCCGCCTACCGCCTCAGCCCCGAGAAATGGGGCGTCAATGTCCAGCCCTACTCCGGCAGTCCCGCCAATTTCGCCGCCTACACGGCGGTGCTCAACCCCCATGATCGGCTTATGGGGTTGGATTTGCCTTCGGGTGGTCATTTGACTCATGGGTATTACACATCTGGCGGGAAAAAGATATCGGCGACCTCGATTTACTTCGAGAGCTTGCCGTATAAGGTGGATTCGAAGACTGGGTATATTGATTATGATAAGTTGGAGGAGAAGGCTTTGGATTTTAGGCCTAAGTTGATTATTTGTGGTGGGAGTGCGTACCCTAGGGATTGGGATTACGCGAGGTTTAGGGCTGTGGCGGATAAATGTGGCGCGCTTTTGCTCTGTGACATGGCGCATATCAGTGGCCTTGTTGCTGCTCAGGTATGTATTCTTGTTGCCGAATTGTTCTTTTCTGAATGGGTTTTCCATTTTGATGTTGTTGAATGTGTATATAGGTTTGAATTGGGGTATATGTATATGTGTGTGCATGTATATTGGTCTTTTGAGATAGATCTGGATGCGATATTGTTGTTTTTTAGTGGTAAATCTGGCTAAATTTGGTTTTTTGATTTGGGTTTTGTGTGTTTTAGTTTTGGGTTATCTGAAAGAAATGTAGAGATCTGCATTTCAGATTCAAATCTTGTGCTTTCTCGGTTGTAAATCAGTTTAAATTTGGGGGTTTTGATCTGGGTTTTTTGGGTTTAGTTAGATGAAATGTAGAGATCTGCATTTCAGCTTTAATTATATATATATATATATATATACACACACTTTAGTGTTTGGGATGGGCTTGATTTTAAGTTGTTATGTTTGATAGCACCAGCTACTTGTGTGCTGTGCAGTTTGGTTATTGGGTTTATATATAACCTGTATATGTTTTTTGTTGTTGGATTTGCATTGATGTTTAGATTTTTTATTTTTTATTTTTTATTTTTTATTTTTTCGAAACAAAGCTGATTTGATTTACATGTAGATATGAAGAGTTTCAATTTTGATTCAATTTGTTTCTCATGGTGGTTACTGAATTTGGATTGCATTGGGATGTTTAAGTTGAGGGCAAATTAGGTGTCCTAACTCAGGAAATTATTTGACTAAAGATATAGCAGTCTAAATGGTTCACTTTATTGTTCAATCCGAATTAATAAAGAAAGAGAACTGATTCCATTGTCTGTGAAGGAGTTGTGGAGCTGTTGCAATAAAATATGGAACAGATCTGAGCTTATTTTATTTAATGATTAATTTATTGATTTATTTGTTATCACATCTAGTCTTTTTTGGCTGCCGGTCCAGATCTAGGTTGGGAAATTGTGTGCCAATGAGGCTGGTTTTTTTTATTAATTCGATATGTAATATGAAGTCATGAAATCTAAATGAAAATGTATAGTCATGTATATATATATATTGAATGCAATAGTACAAGAATCTTGACATGTCCAAGTTGTAAATTTTTAGTGCCTTTGCCTTGAAAGTAGATACCAAATTTCTACAGATCCAAATCGTTTATGCCAAATAATTTTTGTCGGTGTGCAGGAAGCTGCAGATCCATTTGAGTACTGTGACATGGTCACTACCACCACCCACAAGTCTCTGAGGGGCCCTAGGGCTGGTATGATCTTCTACCGGAAGGGCCCTAAACCACCTAAGAAGGGGCAGCCTGAAGGTGCAGTTTATGACTTTGAAGACAAGATCAACTTCGCTGTCTTCCCCGCCCTTCAGGGTGGTCCCCACAATCACCAAATCGGTGCTCTGGCCGTTGCTCTGAAACAGGCCGCGACTCCCGGGTTCAAGGCCTATGCTAAGCAAGTCAGAGCCAATGCAGTTGCTCTCGGAAACTACTTGATGAGCAAAGACTACAAGCTTGTCACGGGTGGGACTGAGAACCACCTTGTTCTGTGGGATCTTCGTCCTCTTGGATTGACAGGTAAAAAGATTGGTGACACTAATAGACATCAATATTCTATCGATACAAATTTAATCAGTTGTTGCTGTTATTGCAGGCAATAAGGTTGAGAAGCTTTGCGACCTATGCAACATTACTGTGAACAAGAATGCCGTGTTTGGTGACAGTAGTGCCTTAGCCCCCGGAGGAGTCCGCATAGGTAAGAACACCTACTTTGATTGAAAAATGTCATCCTGAATTTAAGTCCCCATTTGGTAGGATAAAGTACTAGTTTGCGAGGAATGCAATGCAAGTATTTGTCTAGAAATAGCTTTAAGAAAAATCGGCGGTGCGATTCCAACTCAGCACCCTTTTTAGTGATTTTTGAGAAGAGCAAGGACATCTCCAATGAAGGAAAATACCTCACATTTCACCTAGAGATGGCTTGAATGAAGGAAAAAAAGAAGAAGAAGAAATTGGTCAGTTCTAGTAGGAAGATATGCAATATATTCTAATGAAATAAATTTTTAAATAAACGATGGAGAGAATATCTTAAAATAAGAAACTTAAGTGAAATCCTTCCTTGAATTTGTTGTCTACATTCATTAGCAATTGTTAGAAGAATGATAGAAATAAAAACTAAAAAGTAAGAAACTTGGTCCGATCCTGAATTTGTAGTCTACATTAAATTTATATCTATATACGTTTGTATCTTTCCCCAATTTTACTAAGACAAGACGTCTGCAATTTCCTTCGTCCAAATTAACGTTGGTACCATGTTTATGGGACTTTGTTGTTGGCAGGTACACCGGCCATGACTTCGAGAGGGTTGGTAGAGAAAGACTTTGAGCAGATAGCAGAATTTCTTCACCGTGCTGTCACCGTCACTTTGAAGATCCAGAAAGAGTTTGGTAAGCTCTTGAAGGACTTCAACAAGGGTCTGGTGAACAACAAGGACATTGAGGAACTCAAGGCAGACGTCGAGAAGTTTGCATCTTCTTTCGACATGCCCGGCTTCTTGATGTCTGAAATGAAATACAAGGATTAGAAGCCATCTCTGTTGGTGTTTTTTTATATGATATCATGATGGTGTTTGAATTTCAATTTTTTTTTTTTTTTTTGTTTTGGGGCCATTGGATGTCTGTTTGGAAGAGCAATAACTGTCATCTCTAATCTCTTCACCTTTTGGTTCCTGTATTTTTAGGTAGTGATTTGATTCTTTGTTTTACTATTAAGTTTTAGTTGGTCCCAAATTATAAGAATTGGGAATACAAATCCTTCAAAGAAGTGTACCACTTCCATGTCAGTCATTCTTGAAGAATAAATTTGGAGAACCCGTTAATTTATTCTTCTAGTGCAATTAGAGTTGCCATTGCTCAAGGGTTATTACATAAAATTCTTGAATTATGAAAATTTATTTTACTAGGTTTGTAGATGGTGCTATCATAATATTGAAAATTTTCAAAAATCTTGAATTTTTGGAGATTCCTCTGAACTATCATTCTAGAATGATTCTAAGCATATATAACCATTGTTCAAGTGAATTTTCAACTGATTGTACCTACATGTCACTACATATTTACATGATTCTAAGCATCTATAAGCATTGTAGAATCCATCTTATCCTACGAAAATGTCACCTTATTTCATTTTATTGACAAATCATAATTTGTTTCATCAACAGTGGGCTTTGCCTGAAATTTCTGTAGTCAACTGTTGTATTGCAAGCTTATTAGCCTTTTTGAAGTTCAAAATACTTATATATTCAGTGAGATAACTTGTAGTAAAGAGAACTATATATCTTTTGGTTTAGAAATATTTATATCATAAAAGTAAAAAAAATGTAGAGCATACACTAATATACATCAAGGACTCATCATTTAAGTTATATTCCTTGCCAATACAATCAACAATTATCATAATTTTCAACTTCCAACCAAAAGAAAGTGGCCATTGAGGAGAAAATATATCTTTTACTACTTCCCTGAGATTGGGTCTTCCAAGATTTGCCCACAAGTCACACAACCCTAGATTGCACAAATCAATTCTAGAAGGAAAAACATGGAATACAGAACCAACAATTTTACACAACTTGCACAGAACATAATGAATAAAAACTAAATATTCTGAACATTTTCGAAAGCAGCCAATAGTTAATTTATGATACAACAAACTATCTATTGTTAATTATCCGTTTTGGAAGGAAAGTGAGACGCACTGCTTCCGAAAATTCAACTGAAGGATGCCTGTGCAACTACGCTTCAATCAAATATCTCCTGGGCTTCGATTATACTATGCTGACTGGAATGGGGGATAGAATATTAGGACATGTAGACAAAAAACTCAAACAAAATTCAAACATTTCGATAGATAAAAGTGGGGAGGAATATGCAGAAATCAAAACTCAAATAATTAGGCTTACTGGTCATCCTTTGCGACTCGATAGTATCGTTCTGCATGCTGGCGCTGGCCAATAAGATGGGCAAACCGCTCATCATGAGTAATTACAATCAGTTGAAAATTCTCCTGACCTTTTCTGTCCTCCATTATTCTGGTGAAGGTAAGGAAAGAAAAAAACGGCTTAATAACCATGTAAAGGACTCTCAAGTGAATATATGAACACAGTCCTTACCTCAGGAGAGCTGCAGCAAGGCTCTCGGCATTTGGGCCATCTAAGTTTGTGGTTGGTTCATCGAGTGCTAGTATACCACAGTTGAGACAAAATGTTTCAGCCAATGCCAAACGTATGATGAGTGACGCAAGGACCTGAAACCAGATCAATAGATGTTAAAAAACGAAAACCCAAACAATTGGACATCACATTGATCAGATTAAGGGCACCAGATATGAAAGATAAGAAATAGCATGAAAAATTGTGTATCGAGTGTGTCAATTCATCATAGTAACTTAAACGCACTAAGATCAGTACTACACCTTTTGACCTGCACTACACCTTCCTCGCATTTCTAGTTCTGCATCACCAGTTTGCATTAGAACCTGCAAAATGCAGAAAAAACAACATTAATATACTTTATGGGTAGAGAGAAAAGAATGCAAGGTCGAAGTAAACGATCTTTCTACCACCTTGTAGCTGTAAGATCGAGTCCCGGCACCTTCAGAATCTGAATGGATGCTTATGTAATCTATATCCTGTCCCCGGTAAGTTTGCTGCCACAATTCCCTTATGATCTTATTTATCTCTTCCATTTTCATTGAGTGGAAGCGCATGAGTGCTCTACAAGGAAACAGATAGAAAACAAGAATAAGGGTCAGGAACAATCACTACAGTAATTAAATTGAAGTGTTTATGTTAATTAAGCATGCAATGCAAAAGGAATTCACAAAACACAGCCGGGGGGAAGCAGCTGTAACCTATTCTGACATGACAAAGAAACAACCAGAAGCAGTAAAAAGACCTCAAGGTTTCCGCACTCCTGTGGAGAATAGCTCGTTTCTCCACATGGTGTTGTCTGGTGTTTGTACTACATGCGGAGAAACAAGTGATTTCATAAAAGTAGGATTACCGAATGGTCAACTATGTTACCTGTACTCGGGTACGTGTAGGACAAGGGTGTCTATGCAGGTGTCGGGCATGTCAAATTTCAAGTCATAGGACACATGGACACAACTAAATATTCATTTTATTCTTAAACGAACAATGATGCTTTTATGAAAATATAAAGTCCAAAATAGACATTTCACTCGTTTGAAACAATAACATAGCAAAATAGAATCAATGAAATATAAATTTTGCTAAATGTCCTACCAAAAATCTCGGACAAATATCCCATACCCATGGCCGACTAATATGAGTCGGAAAGTGAAACGGGTACTTCACATACTTCAGAAGAGTCCATATAACATAGACGGTCAATGTTAGTGCAACTAGAAATAATTAAGGCTATCCAAAGACATTCAGTGACATTTGTTGTTTGATAAGGACACAGTTTTATTATATACTCCCAAGGAAGCCTTAACAACAGAATTATAATCATGGAGAAATACTTCAGAAGTAAAGTAGTAAAATTATAACACAACATATGGAATGTAAATTGGATAAAGTAGTAGAAAAAGACGATATAAATCTTACAGTTCACGTCCAGAGAGTTACGCAGTATAACTATCTGAATAATTTTGAGTCAATGTTATGAAAGTACAGGGAGTTAATGGTGATGTAGTAGGACAGGAGCAGGGTGGACAAAATGGAGGCACTCTAGTAGTAACCTATGTGACAAAAAATTATAAAAATATTTAAAAGGAAATTTTTGTAGGACTGTTATTAGGCCAGCTATTTCCTATGAGAAGAGTGTTGGGAGTTGAAAAAGATACAAGAAAAGCTTAGTTATGCTTATGCAGCAGAAACAAGTATTCTTTGATTGATGATATTAGTATTACTGAAGATGCACCGATTAGAAGAGAGAGAATTGTTTGCTTACAGGTAAGCGGCAAAGAGGCAGACCAATCTTCCAAGGGACGAAGTATAAAAAATATATTTTAAAAGGCATATATTAGAGGGGACATGGTTTATAATAAGCAAGAATTGAAAAAGAAAATGTCCTACCCCATTAGTATGAGACAAAGACAAGGATAATGATAATGATCTCATGGGGTGCACAGCAGCACATTAATTATTACATCTAATTTCCCTTTAGATATTTGAAAACAAGGTGCATAATCTGATATTCTTTTGCCAACACAAACCAGAAACAGAATGAAGCAAATGCACAACTTAAATGAATTGAAATAGGTGATATTAAAAATAAACAAGAAAAAAAAAAACTTTTTAGAACAGCTCACTTGTCAAGTGCATTGTAATATCTGTCCAGGTCCTTGTTCGCCATCTCAGTTGTCTGTCAACTTAAGTTTCAAGTTAATATAATCAAAAGACCAAGGAAGTAAATATTAAATCAATTAGAACTATATTTCACCTTGAGCTGGATTAGCTGATCAAAATACCGTTTGTCGATGTCCTTGTATTGCGTCTGTTTAAGATCAATTTTGTTCTTTGAAATGTTGCTCTGGTGTACAGACATTGTTCCATGGCACCTGTTTAACTGAAAAAACATAAAAATAAAATAAACAACTCTCAATTTCCACACCACCTTCAGAAAGGAAGGTTGCCACTATAACAGAGATTCAACACATAAAAGACAATTGGGGATGTAGTGTTCTAAGTGAAACAATAGAGAGAATCATTCAACAATGTAACGGTAAATCGAAAACCAAGCCTACAACAGGCATAGCAATCATAAACCACCATACACCATTTAGTTCTATTCAGCTATTAGCTATCATTGCATAAGTTTACAAGCATGACTAGTGATTCCAAAAGCCTCAACAAGTACCCTTAAAGATTCCATCCACTACCGATTGTATAGGTGGTAACTATAGGCATCCGCAAACAGGCTCATCTAGGGGCAATTGGGAGGCTGTAATGTGCAAGCACGGAGACATACTCGTGCAGAAACACACACCCACAACAAACATACATAAAAGAACAGCTAAATAGATGAATTACTTTGTTGAGAAAAAAAAAACAACTTTGGAAACAGTTTTAACTACATTGTATCTAAGACATAAGAGTCAAAAGGTCAAATATCGACAGCTGAAATTTGCCATAAATTTGATGTAGCAAAGCCATATAATGACCTCTACCACTGCTTCCACAAACTAATAGTCTTAATTACTTCTGTTCCAAGAATAAGAAAAACTGACAAGGACAGTACTACAACTACAATTTACTCCTGGTGTGTTCTCAATATTTTAAAATGCACAAACATAAAGAGGCCCACAAGACTCATTCATACCTCTGAAAGAAGTCTCTCTCTTTCTTGTGAGAGCTTTACAAGATCAGCTTCAAAGCTGGAAACCCCACCCATCTTCAGTATCTTGTCTTCCAGTTCTTCAATCTCACGTGTAACCTCATCTACATCAGCCTTTGTTTTTCTGTAATTCAGATTGTCCTCAATATTGCGTTTTAGTTGGTCTTGGTTCCTCATCAAATCTTTACTTTTGTTTAGTTCAGCAGAAATTTCCTGCTTCCTGATATCACAATGTAGCTTTTGTGATTCTGATAGAGTTTGCTTTTCTTGCAGTTCTTGTAATCTCTCTCCTTTCTTGAAATCATAGTACCTGGTAGGACAATACTACCATCATAATTTTTACCAGGGAGGCATAAAAAGAGTATTAATGAAATCAACAATAACAAAAATCACCTAAACCAATCTTGGGTCAATGTAACTTACTCTTTTATTTTGGACGTCACTTTAACAAGTGTCTCAACTTCCTGCTGATAACTTCCTTTAAGTTCAGCTTGCTCTTCAAATTCATGTTTAAGTTTTTCTTTCAAGTCATTATGGTCACTTAATAATTTATCGTTCTCCCTGGATATAGGGCCAATAACATCCGCCAGATGCTGAAATTTTCAAGTGTGTCAATATATGATGCAGTACACAATGAGTATTACCCACATTTTATTCTTTCTCAATAATAATGCAAAATAAAACGACACAACAGACAAAGGTTCTACAATATGGTTAAGCACCACAGAAAGAATAGGAATTGTCAAATAAGGTCTCCATTATAAAGACATGGACAGCAGAAACAGAATCTAAAACATTTATTAAGTTGGCAAATAAAAGAATAATATACCGTCTACTTTATATTCATGTATTTCTATTAAGATGACAGATATTCATTTCATAACCTGGCAACCATTTAAACAAATTATGTCCAGTTGTTTTGTTCTTTCATGCTCACAAGGAATTGGGAGTTATCAGTGTACAAAAACAAAACAAACAATATACATGAACAAACAAACTTTCCAAATCAAAATCAGACCATAGTACCCATATAGTCTAAGCTCCCCCACAAATTACTACTAAATAATTTCCTATATTATGCTAAAACATAACATTTTAACGTAAATATTAAAATATAATCATATTCAAGAAGCTAACTGTTAGAACCCAATAACTATCATTACATGATTAATATCTCCCACTGCTGGCTCTCTACATCACCTCACATCTATATTCAGCAACTACTTCAGTCTATTCCAAGAGATGCCACTTTTTAACATGACTGCACTTCGCGAACCATAAGTTAAAGCAGGAAAAATCAAAGTTATAAATCCCACTCAAAAATAAAAGTTGTGAGGGAAACCACATGCGGTACTACGACTTTAATCTTTTCTAATTTCAAGTGACATCACGAGTTCCGCCTTAGAAGTGGAAATCTGTTTAGAATATGCTAAAATATAAGTACAACTCATCCTTCTGAAGAAACTATAATCTGGATGTACCTTGAAACGAAACATAAGTCAGTCTAGGTTCACTTATTAATATTGGATTGAAAGAGGCACTTCCTCCGATCGCCATTAGTTGGTGAAGAATTAACTACAGATTTATGTGATTCAAATAAAACTTGTAAATGAACTACCAAAAAAATTTCCATAAGAATATACACTAGATACTCAACTTTCATCAGTTACAAAACAGACGTTTTAAACTTTTAAGCTTCACTTGATGATCCAGATCCATAGATGTTCGCTTCAATGAACAGAAGACCCTTAAGCAAACTACCATATGTTATTTTCACTAACAAATTGTCTTATTGATTTTTGCAGTTACCATGGCACGGAAATACACAAGTATAAATCAAGTTATGACAGTTGATTAATTAAAAGGAAGAAAATGAAAATCTTGAGAAGTCCAGTCATGACAGTTGAGATAATAATATATACATATTATATATATTTATCCTGAATCAATCACCTTCTCATCAAGATCAACTTGACTTTTCTCCTCCGCCAAAAGATCTAAATCTTCCTCTGCTTTTTTGACATCACGCAATGTATTTGCTGTTTTCATCTTCTCTTCCCTTACAGCATACAACCTATTCTGATAATTTGACAGATCCTGCGTCATATACCTTTGTTCTTCTCTTAACTTCTCCACATCATTTTGCAAACTGTCCCTGGTTACCAATAGCCAGATAGAATTAAGAACAACTGGAGAAATATTTGAAACAAAGAAAGATATAAATTTTCCTCGAGACATGTTGAATAAAAATATAAAATTTAGATCAGGGTTACCAAAACAAACTCACTCACTCATCTTTCAACAAGCAACGCAGGAAAATGACAAGAATAACAAATATACTCTTAAGGATATGTAATTAGCAGATGAGCTATATTATATACTTTGTCCTCTGCAAGGTGTTCAGCTCCAACTGAATTTCCTCCAAAGATTTGACACCTTGCCCTCGAGAGCCAAGATTGTACTCCAAATCATCAACTTGTTTTTCCATTGTTTGTATTTCTTCAGAAAGCCTATCAGCAGTTTCCACAGGCTGCACCAAGGCATCGACCAAGTCCTTGTCCGCCTTTATTTGAGCTAAAACACCCAAAACCTGCAGCAAATAATTTTTTTCAGTTGTTATAATTAAGAATTACCATGTCCAATATATATATACATATAAACAAAATATTAGTAAATGCAGTATAAAGTAACCACATAGCAATATGACTTCTGCAAGCAAGGTTCAAGAATCAGCCAAGCAAACTCAGGAAAAAGGTGGCCAACCATTTACTACAAAGGTACAAAAAATATCGATATACACAAACATACTTGCAAATTGCACTCCTCAACTAGGCGAAAACAGCCATATTCCAATATGGCTTCGAGAAGTCCTGGAACATTACAAGTCATACTAGAGAGATGGCAGATCTACTTCATGGCCCTCAAAATACTCTACCTCTTCTCTAAAAAGACAACAGAACCATTTCCACTTTTCTGAAATTCTCAGCATAACCTCAAGACCTCTCCTCAGAAACAGCCTGCATTCCCTTTGTGATTAATTACTTCGGCACCAATACTGCAAATAACACAATATTGCCAATTTCACCAGCAGTGGAAGGGATCATCAAAGATAGTAATTGAGGTAATTCCAACAAACAGACTTCCCAAAAGAACATTTCCCAAAGTACATCGCAGAGGAGACCATAGAACAAAATGACAGCTGAAATGCCACTGTAAAACCCAAGAATTCCCTTGTCCTGGAAAGTCTTGACAATGGCATCGTGCGTGCCGCTATAAACTTTAGAACCCCCTCTCGTTTGGAGCTTGGTTTTGATGGTGTAGAGTGGATGAAGACACAAATAGGTAAACACCAGCAATCCCTCGCCAGCTGTACAGATGAGGGCTCATTCGAAGACAGAGATTTGTGAGCAGAGAATGGAGTCTGGGATTGTCTCTGGTGGTGGGTTTTAGCCAATTTGAAGAAGTGGGTTTTGATGGGTTTTTTATTTGGGTAGTGTTCACAGAGTTGGAGGTTGAGGAGAATCTGAAATTATCTCCAATGATGGTCAAAACTATTTAAACCTTTATCAACCTAATTCCTAGTTTATCTCAGTTACACAATAAAGAGTGAGAACATCATGAAGTATATTCTAGACAAACTATTAACAAGCTCACCTGCCAGGACTCGTAAGGAAGGACTCACAGTTCAAAATTGTTCTCGCAACCTCAGTATTAGAACTTCAAACAGAATTTGCCACAAGACAAGTACATATTATCAGTATGTTGAAGACTCCCTGAAAGCAGTTATGGGAAAGTTTTGTTTTTAACCCTTCTTGAAAGCCCAGGCCACAGGCGTTTCAAGAACAGGAAGGAAATGGGCATTGCAATAAACAGAAAGTAGAAAGCAACTGATAGTTTTTAACGATATTATATGTATATATATATAAAAATATATATATAAAAAAATAACAGATGAAACCCCAGCAAATCCCGCTTACTGCACCAGATTCCTAAAAAAAGAGCAGAATTAATGATTACATCATCGAGAGCCTGGACTTTTCTGTCCAATTCTTCGTTTAGCTCATTTAACTTTTTCTCCGCAAGAGGAATTGTGTCCTTGCCAATTTTAGTATATTCTTCGTACGCCATACGAAGCTTGTCTAACTGCTGAAAGTGGGAATCGGCATTTGAAGAATCCACAGCCAAAACTTTCATGCGCTCCGCAGAACTTGCGGCCTTCACTCTTTGCTGTAATGTACAAGACGATATTAACCAACTTAGTCAAAACAAAAGGAAGCAAAGAAAGGCCAGGTGAGTTACAAGATAATGCACCACGTCCGAGAAATACTAATATACCAACCTTTTTAACGAATTCGTCTTCCTCTTCAGCAGAGAAAGGTCGTTCACAGCAAGGACAAACGTGATGAGCACGAGCTACCCTTTCAAAAGGATCAAACATTTGCCTCATACCATCGGCAATGTTGTATTTGCTGCATGAAGCACGTACAAAAATGAAAAACCAAGGCAATAAATGAGTAATTTAAAAACTGATACATTGAGGCATGAAAATTGTGCTCAGTTGAGTTTTTGTTTGTGAGTCTATACTGCATTCGAAAATGAATTCAGCCAAGAACCTTTTATGGACGTCTCTTTTCTCTTTAGCAACATCCAAGACATCAAGATACGAGTCAATACTAAGAGACCGCTGATCCAAAGACTGGAGTTTTGATTCAATAAATCTCTTCCTTGCTGCATTAAATCAGAAGACGGAGAGATATATTTATTTATATATATCAGTGGATCAATTTTATCAAATACAATTGTCTGCAGAAGAGTACAGATAGATAAATATATATATATATAAAGAGAAAGAGAGAGTGATATATATAATGAGAGAGAGAATCGCTAACATAAAATAGTCTTGCGATGATATATTGACATCATATACGGTGTCACAGGGTCCAATTTTCAACACCAAATTTTCGCCCTATGATGGCCAAGCACACCAAGTCAGCCAATTCACTCAATACTTAGCCAAATATACAGAATATGGATAGCACACAAGTGATGTAAAGGACACACAGAGTTACAGAGGTTCACACCTCCAACCTTTCACTATATTCTCAAATGGTACAAAGGAACACCTATCTCTGCAATGAAGTACAAGACAACTCTCTATCTCTATCCATTTACAGAATCCCCATTAGGGCATATATAGACTAAACTCACCAAACTGTCTATACAAACCAACCCCTAAGATCTAGGAGACATCCCCTCCCAATAGGTGTGTTGGCATAGCCAGCCTTGTGCCACATATGTCAAGTAGTTGCAACCACATGCCATCTCAGCAAACTGTTCAAACTGTCCTAGATCCTTGGAACTGTTGTGCCACATGTGTCTTCCTTGTCTGAATGTCACATGTTGTGTACAGATGCACTCCAGCACACCACACCAAGCTATGTCTTGGTGTATTTCAGCTTGCTTGCAATGTTGTCTTCTTGTCATGCACTAGTGTCACCAATTTGGGCATGCTCTAAGCCACGCCCATGCCATGGCATGCATTATGCCATGCCATGACAATGTCAAGTTGTGCATTGCTCCACGCCTTGCATTTCGAAGTCATCCATCTGTGGTGTCATGACCTTGTCAAAAACAAGTTGGCATTGCCAAGACTTGATATGTGCATGGCTTACCAAGCCACGCACATTACATGTACTCCAGCACAAGCCAAGTTAAGGCAATCATTGCCCAAGGGCAAGTTAGCACAATAGTGAGCACGGCACACAAGGTTAGTCAAGCCAAGCGTACACACAAGTGCCCGCATTGTCATCAGCACCGCACCACCATCACGGACCCATGTTGTCAAGCCAAATGTTGTCAAACCATGTCCACGCATGTCCATAGGCTTCCCTATACATACCCTCGCCAAGGCTTGCCAAGGCCTTGCTTGGTTGTTGGCTGCCAACTTTTGTCAAGCTCACTTACCCCCCTATATATGCAAAATACACAAAAGCCCCTCTGGCCAGAATAGATATCAACCATGTCTAAGGAGTAATAATGGATTTAATTAATAATTCCCAGTAACCTCCTTTTGTAGATTCATGCCATTTGCCATAAGGGTGCTTCTTGACTTTTCTCCAACACTTAGTTTATTTTCTGACTTCTTCTCCCAATGCCACTCCAAGTGTCATTCTCAGCCCCCATTGCACATGGGTGTTGTCTTGGGGCCTTTGCCCATGTCACAAAGGCAAAGCCCCCACCCCAAGTCTTCAAGGGGCTAACATATGGGTTGAACACTTTTGCGGTATTTTCAACAATGTTGATTCTACAGGTTAATAATTTCATTGTCTCCGTACGCATTTTGTCGTATCGGTTGGAAGAGAATTTCTAACATTAGTAGCTTCTAGCGCCGGGTGACCAAATACAATTTTATCTGTGTAGATTTCCCAACAGCACCAAGAAGACGAATATAAGGATACAAAGAAATGCAATGAATCTCATATTATGAGTTATCAATAGTTCTAGGAACAATTTGCCATCTTTTATGACCCCACCATAAACTGAATTTGAGAGTAGCCTTCCCTACTCCTTTAAAGCTCATGTTAATTCTGTGACATTATATATAGCTTAGGAAAGTAGAACCAACAATTGAGCATCCTTTCATGAAATTTTTAAATATAACCCTTAACAAGGACATCGGAATTGTAAAATGTTACCTACCACAAAATAAAAGCGCATACCAAAACATTAAGTCCGTACTAGCAAGCACTGTTCTTTGTCAGATTCTTTGATATAACAAGACTTGTGTTACAGACGAAGTAATAGTGACCCGATGTTAGAAGAGAGGATACAGTATTCATAAATCACTTTACTTGAGCCATCTATGAGACTTGCATTCCATATTCTTGTGCAGTTGATAAATTACTTTACTTGAGCTATCTATGAGACTTACATTCCATATCCTTCTGCAGTTTGGAAATGTTATTGCTAACTTCTTGTATTTTCATTTGCAACACATTCACCTCCTTCTCAGCTTCCCGAGATTTTGAGTTCAAGTCATCAAATTCCATCCCAAGAGACCTACACAACGAAGAGTATTAAAAAAATAGAGAATCATATTGCATCCTGAGAAAGTATATATGAGAAAATGTAAAAGAACATGAGTGCAGACTATCAAGATCCATCCGTTAGAAGTCAATTCCCCCTAAAAGATCCCATCATAAGGTAGGAATTCAAACTCAATTACCTCCTGTATAAACTGATCAACAAAAACTAAAAGATGCATTATGTGACACCAAAACTAGATGTTAAGAAGGTTATGACTACAATTTATAAGGTGGTCCACACCACTGCTATAACATAAGATTCATCAAAAACAGAATCACATGCAGCCACGACTGAGTCAGAAAAGGTTGTTGCCCAGTTAATCATGTCATTTAACAGCCCATCTTGTTTTTGATTTTTTAATCAACGAAAATGACCGCGAAACTAAGAACTTGCTAAAAAAACAACTCTCTAGTGGGAATTAAACTTAATGCTATGCATCACTTGATGTTTAACAAACACGCTTGGGAAATAAATTGATTCATTATGATATGAGAATAGTGGTGCCAAGTCAATGGTATTAAAAGCTTATATCGGAAAACTTCATTAACAGATGTTCCCACATAAAGTGGCTATCATTAGACTTCAACCTGCCTATGTTCATTGTTCTATTTTGGGAGGAACCGAGAAGTACTGAGCAAATCTAAGATGATAAAACAGCAGAGATAACGTCAGATAATACAAGCACAAATGTTAAAGGAGCTGGGAAAAGTTAAGTTTTGGTGTTTCTCAAACCATATGTCTGTCTTTATATTACAAGCTATTAAAGATAAGCAATACATATTAATACACTACACAGCTGCAACAATAGAAAAGAAAATGAAAAATTTATACCATACATGGCATGCTCCCATGTACTAAAAACTGATGAAAAATTAATTTGCCACTTCACTTATTCACAACATCACAGTTACATGTAAAAAGAACAGCTTGCAGAGATCGTGATTGAAACAACCAAAAAGCAAACAACCTTTGGGCTCGGGTAATTTCTTCCTTTAAATCCTTCTCAGGAGGAAGCCTTCCTTTTAGCACTCCTCTAATTCTATCCTTGTATTCATCGACACTGGAAAGTGGGAAAATATATCAGCTTCAAGGAAAATATGATATAGATAGAACGGATTCATACGGAAGAAATGGAGAGCACAACATTAGTAACACCAAAAGCAAAACTGAGGGTAGAAAAGAGGGAAAAGAAAAGAAAGATTTGACTTGCATCTTTTTGTGCTTCTTCCGGTTATTTTCCAATTCTTCTTTCTTAATAGACAGTTTTACTCTGTCCTCAGAATCAGCAGCCATGATGTCTTTTTCACGATTAAGAGATTTAATTAGTTGCTCGGTGGAAAATATCTCACTCTGCTTTTGGAGGATATTTGAATCAAATCCTCTTTCAGCTAATTGATTTGCCTTCCTCTCAAGGTCAATACACTGCGAAGATAGACCGAAGCACAAAGGTACAAATTTAATAATATCAGGCAAAAGACCCAACATTAGGTCACGAAACCCCAAGGAAAGAAAATTGAAAAGTGCCATTGTTTTACCATGGTCTTTTCTTTCTCATCAATACGAGCCAGATTAACATTAGAAATCTGGCGATCAAGTGAAACACGCTCGGCTTCCTTCTTTTCTATACGTTTCAAAATACCACTCTGCAAGTAATTGCGAATTATAAAATCCCACAGGTAAAATTAAGGACTCAGTGCTAGAAAGATATACAGCATGCAAGCTTAAATTCAAACCTTGATCTCCTTTTTAGCCTGCATTTGTGCCTTAATATCTTTCCATTTGTCATTTGCAGTCATGTAACAATCCCATGCCGCCTTAAGTTCTGTCTCATTGGATTTCTGAAATAGTAGCAGTCAATGTTCATTACTGCAGATGACAATTTGTTTATATCTCCCCAAACAATAGAGGCAGTTTTTCTAAATCATTAAGAATGCAGATAACAAACACTGAAGCAATATAAAAAATGTAATTGTTTGCAAGAGCTGAGAGGAAAAAATGTGAAAACATTTGTCCAAATAAGTCAAGGAAGTAGAATGATCGAAATATGTCATGCCCTATTCTTCCGGATAACAAGCCCAATCACCATCAAAAACCAAACTTTTAACCAAAAGGGGAATTCCTTATCAGAAATCAATCAGGAAAGCAGAAGAACTCAACTGCAGCAATACCTGATGGATTACAGTACTCAAATGAAAGTTTATGGACATGGGATGAGGACATGAAAAACATGGTCAAACATATTAGACAGTAAAGTATAGGTCTTAGGAATACCGCCTTGACTAAGATAAGAGGTCAAACATGTTAACAATAGTGATGAGCATACCAGCATTGAAGAGAGCTAATGAGGTCCGCATCACAAGCAGCATATATGAAACCATCAGTAATCAATATATTGCAGATAACTAAGTGGTAGTTAATTTGGTGCACAACTCTTTCTCACGACTCAGAGGAATAACACCACTAGTATAACTAGAAGGCATCAAGACAGATTTATATGATTATATTTGGTGGATGGGTCGGATATATATAACACATGAAAGTCATGAGTAAAAGGCTGTTTAAATAAAGCAGGGCAACAAATTTCGGAATAAACAACTGCCAAATAGAAGAAAATCCATGAGCTAAACTGAAGCCAAGCAACTAAGCTTAGGTGCCAACTTCTCACATGAAATTACCCTAATTAACATTTTGTTCTTATTAATTTTGAACCCATGTAAGTACAATTCCTCACTGGAAAGAGAAAATGACAAACAATTTCCCAGAGGAAGGATCCTAAGGAGTTTTTCCAGCTCGGCAACAATAGAGCTGAAAAAGAGCTTGAACATAAGATGCAAACTAAATCTAACCAGGGGAAAAAAATTTAAGCCACGCTGAATACATGTGCTTTGTGTATATCAAGAACAGTAAAGATAAAAGAATAGAATACTTCCACAGTGAAAAGTAGTTAGAGAAAAATTAATTACACTCTTGACAAAACAAAAAATGGATTTTTCATACAAATTGCTAACAGAAAATATAAATATACCAACAGCTAAAATCACCTTTTTATCCTGCAAGTCCTTCTCAAGATCCATTAACCTCGATTTTATGCGATTTGTCAGGTTCAAAGCAACTTCATTGTCAAATGGTGTATTTGGGACAGACCCCAAATTGTACCTTCTAAAAAGCTTTTGAATTGTCGAATCTCTTTCATTCTTCAGTGACATGTGAGCCTGATGCCAAAGATAAATGAATCAGTCAGAAACAAATGCCACACCAAGCAGGTGCATTAGGGAATATCAACATGTTCACAAATTCATAAGTATTACTTCCGCCTCCGTTTGAAGCTTGCTGATCTCCCTGATATTATGTTCAATTGTCGTCTGAAGGATAGAACTTCTTGTCTCCGTGTCATTCATTTCTCTCTCCAATTTACTAATTTTAGATTCCAAAAGTGCAATTCTTTCTTCAAATTTGGTTTTCCATTCCTTTAATTCCTCATCAGTGTCTGCACAATACAAAAATTAGCAAATAAACAACACAAGAAGTTCTCTCATCAGTGCAGCATCTGTGCAGTGCCCTATACAGCTTTAAATGCAGAATGGTCTGAGTTGATAATGAGCACCGGCAGAACAAAGAGAGACAAGTATGGAGAATATAACATATTTATTGAGACAATCGTCTTGCTTCTGTTATTCAATGACAGACCTTCATTTTCCTCAGCAAGAGCTGCATACTGTTTCTGCTGCTCCTTGAATAAGGTGCTTCTTTCAGCAGACTTGGTAGATATCTGCACCTGTAGTTTCTGCAAATCTTTTAGGGTTGCTTCAGTATGATGAATCTTAGCATCCACGTTTTGAATGTTCTTTTCAAGCTCCTGCATTTGACTTTTTAACATCTCTGTCTTCTCTTGATCCTGAGAGATGCTTTCTCGAAGCTGTATATACAAACTCAATTTAATGAGATGTGTCCTTGGGACCTTGCCATATAATCTCCTGAAGCCACAAACCAAAACAAAGGAAAAATTCTTGCGCTTCCATCCATAATGAACCAAGCAACAAGTTACCACAACTGATATTTTATACAGTAAAGCACAAAAAAATTCACAATTATATGCCAATTAAGGAAATAACATATTGTGAGAAGGATTGGAACTGATAATCAGTACATGAGTTCTGCTTAAATGTCTAAGGACAATGCAACAGATAACTCAGTACATTAGCGAGGCAGAGGAAGCATAAGAGACTAGAGACTCCCAATTATTTTCTTTGTTTTCCGCCCTTGATTGGATTAGGGAAGTAGATGGAAACATAGAAAACTCACTAATGCGATCATTTAAGAGAATTTCTATAAAAAAAACTTATGGTTCAGAGACCATGAATGAACATGGAGGCAGTTGCATTCACCATAGTTATTGTGACTTTTTTATGGTGGGATAGTGGTAGCTATAAGGGAAAAGCAAAATTATTGTCTCCAAAAAAAATTAACTTTTTGCTTCGATAGAAAAGAAATATTTTTTGCTTTTTTGGCCTCAAGACTACAACTTGTTTGCTCATTCAATTTTTCAGGGTTAATTATATTGAGAATTCTTTTAATATCTTTTTTAATACAAGTGTTCAGCGGCATTCCATAATAAGTGAACACTTGAATTTAAACCTGTCTTAAGTGGCGTTTAACTTTTCAAGTGATATTTATATTTCATTGACAAATGCATTTCATTGGATAAGCGCTTAGAACGTTCATTGAGATGGTGAAAGTGAATAATTATTATGTATTAACTGAAGCGCAGCAGAGGTGGCAGCATCAGTTTGCCTAAAAACTACGGTTATGATGGTGGCTGCTGTCATAATAGTGGTGGCATTTTACGATTGTTTTCATTGAACATTTACTAATGTTGATGGTCAGAACTGAAGCACCATGAGTTGAATTTAAGACATGCTTGCACCAAAAATAGGTTTCGGGTGGTGGTGGTGGCCACTGTCCTCCTTTGACAATTATAATTGTTAACTGAATATCTGGTCACCAGCATAAGCACGGCGCAGGTTCACTTTAAGCCTTCTTTCCTTCTGAAAAAAATCATTTTTTCATTGGACACTGTTAGTGGAGGCGTGTGGCCTCTTGGGCCACATGTGTGTAGTAAGCCCAATAGAGTCTCTTCTCTTGTGTAACATAATTTATCATTATAAATTAAGAGTCTATTTACCTTGAGAGACTACGGCTTATTCTAAACAACATGGTATCAGAGCCAGATACCGAAGTTTGAGAAACTCTCTCCTTACAAAATCCTAACCCTAATCACCATCCTCCATCCCTAACCCTAACCCTAATCCAAACAAAACCCTAACCCTTGTTTTTTTTCCGCTGCGCGGAATTGTTTTTTCCATACTAAGTCTATTTTCGTAATTTCGTTCATGAAATCCTAGTTTTTTCGTAATTTCGTTGATGAAACCCTAGTATTTTCGTAATTCTTCCTACTATTGTGTGTTTAGGGTTTCAATTCCCAACAGTTCAGTTCATGTCTTGATGGGTCATTGATTGAAACGTTATCTTGATATATATAGCGGTCTGTATCCCCCTTTTTGTTGCGATTCTTGGGGAAGTTGTGTTTCCCTCTTTATTATTGTTTTGCCGGATACTTTTTATATGGTTGTTTGTGATTATGGGTGACTCTTCGATATCGAGTGGGCTTGTTGAGCCCAAACCTACGATCTCAGAGATTTTTTCATCGAGTTCCAAACTTACTGAGCGTCATTTGGATGGTATAAATTTTCAGAATTGGCTTAAGCTGGTTTTATTCGCTATTCGGGGTATGGGTAAAGAGGAACATCTTAGTGATGATTCCCCTAATTCTCAAAGTGATCCTATAGGCGCCAAGATCTGGTTACGTGATGATGTCCGCCTATTTAATCAATTGATAAACTCTATGGAGTCTCGGGTGACTGATTTGGTGACCCATTGTGATACGATCAAGGAGCTATGGGAGTATCTCAATGTCTTATACTCAGGTAAGGATAATATGAATCGTATTTATGAAATATCTTAGTCATTCTTTCGTCTGGAGCAGCAGACGACTCATATCAGTGACTATTTCGCCTCCTTCAAGAAGATTTATGAAGAATTCAATGTCTTGATGCCCCTTACTACAGATATTCATGAAATGCGTCGGCAGCGGGAGCAGTTAGCTATATTAGCATTTCTCAATGGTCTCCGACCGGAATATGAATCAACTCGTTGTCAGATCTTAGCTAGTCGAGAGACTTCTCTTACGGAGGCATATTCTCGAGCACTTCGTTCTATTCGTTTGACTTTTGGATCAGGCGATTTTGGTGAGAGTACTGCTTCAGCTAGCAATACGCATACTGGAGGTCGTGGTGGAGGTCGTGGTAGAGGTCGTGGTGGTTGCAGTTCTGACAGCAAGTTTACCTACTTTCATTGTGGTGGTGATGGCCATACGCGTGATAGGTGCTGGAAGCTACATAGGAAACCGCAGTCTGCCAATGTTTGTTCTAGTGAAGAATCAACAGTGCAGAATCCTGGATATGCTCTATCAGATGATACGACTATTCACCTTTCTGCTGCAGAATATTCTCGCCTACTAGCAAATCAGACCCCTGCATCTACCTCTCTAGTTCATTTAGACCCTTTTACAACATATGTTTCAGCCTCTTCTCGGACATGGATTGTTGATTCTGGTGCTACTAACCATATAACTGGAACAACAGGTATTTTGCGAGATTATTCTCCCACATCCTCTCGTCCAGATGTGTGTCGTTAATGGCTCTTATATACCGGTTCGGGGGATTGGGACGACATCACCCACCTCCAATATCACTTTATCATGTGTTACATTTACTTGCACTTCTATTTAATTCACTATCTGTTAGTGCCCTTACTAGACAACTGAATTGTTGTGTTGTTTTCTCTGGTGATTCTTGTGAATTTCAGGATCTGTTGACGAACAAGACTATTGGTAGGGGTCGTCGCACTTCAGGAGAACTCTACGTGCTGGATGAAGAACCAACTTCCATGGTTGTTCCAGTCACTCCTTTACACATCTTGATCTTCATTGTCAACTTGGTCATCCTACTCTCTCAAGCCTGAAGCGTTTGTGTCCTGGAGTTCAGTCTTTGTCTGAATTATTTTATGAGTCTTGTCAATTTGCTAAACACCACAGAGTGTCATATGTGTCTAGGGTTAATAAATGAGCATGTGCTCCTTTCGAGTTAGTCCATTCTGATGTCTGGGAACCTTGTCCGGTCCAGTCCAAGTCTGATTTTCGGTATTTTGTTACCTTTGTGGATGATTTTTCACGTATGACATGGTTATATTTAATAAAATCTCATTTCGAAATACTTTCTATCTTTTGTGCTTTCTATGCTGAAATCAAAAATCAATTTTCTGTTTCCGTTCGTACCGTACGTAATGATAATGCTTGTGAGTACTTTTATTCTCCCCTTGTGTCATTTATGACTCAGCATGGTATTATTCACCTGTCCTCGTGTCCGGATACCCCCCAACAAAATGGTGTTGTTGAACGAAATAATAGACATTTGATGAAAGTTGCTCGAGCTCTTATGTTTCATATGCAGGTTCCTAAGATTTTGGGGTGAGGCGGTATTGACAGCTACATATCTAATTAACTGGATGCCATCATCGGTTCTTTAGGGGGAGATTCCTCACCGGGTCTTATTCCCTAAACAACCTCTTCACCCTCTCATTTTTTGTATATTTGGTTGCACATGTTATGTTCGTGATATCAAGCCTCATGTTGCCAAACTGGATCCGAAATCTATGCGGTGCATCTTTCTTGGTTATTCTCGTACACAGAAAGGGTATCGGTGCTTTTCACCAGAGTTGGGGCGGTTTCTTGTGTCTGTTGATGTAGTTTTCCACGAGTCCTATCCATTATCCTCATCTGTGACGTCCGTTAACCCACCTTTGTCTCCATCTTTTAATCACTTTATGGTGTATGACTTGATTCGGGTCATTTCTGTCTCGTCCGCTCCTCCTCTTTAGACATATGTTCGTTGACCGCGCCAGGTGTTTGGTTTTTCTCCCGTAAATGCTCCTGAGCCGGCTCCTGCTACATCTAGTCTCCCGTCTTCAGATCCTCCCACACATGCTTCAGATTCAGACTTGGATGTTCCTATTGCTTTCCGAAAAGGTAAACGTGGTTGTGCCAATTATCTTGTTTCTACTACTATCTCTTATGCAGGTATCTCACAGTCATTGCAGGCCTTTATCTCTGCCCTGGATTCTATATTTGTTCCTCGGAATCTCTCAGAGGCTATTTCTTCTCCATCCTGGTTGACTGCTATGAAAGAGGAGATGTCTGCTCTTGAGTCTAATCAAACATGGGATTTGGTTCCTTTACCTTCTGGCAAGAAACCTATTAGGTACAAGTGGGTCTATGCCACTAAGATGATTCCAGATGGGACTGTTGCTCGTCTCAAGGCTCGTTTAGTTGCCAAAGGTTATGCTCAAACTTATGGTGTTGATTACACTGATACATTCTTGCCTATTACTAAATTGGCTTATGTTCGTCTTCTTATTTCTCTTGTTGCTACCTCTGTTGGCCATTACATCAGCTGGATGTCAAGAATGCCTTCCTCCATGGTGATCTTCAGGAGAAAGTCTATTTGGAGCAACCTCCCGGGTTTATTGCTCAGGGGGGAGTCTGGGCTTGTTTGTCGTCTGAAAAAATCTCTTCATGGCCTGAAACAGTCTTCATGAGCTTAGTTTGGGCGCTTTAGCGAAATTGTATTGGAATTTGGTCTTCAGAGAGCGGGCAAAGATCATTTTGTCTTTTATCGTCATTCCAGTGCAAGTAGCATCTTTTTGGTTGTCTATGTGGATGATATTGTCATTACAGGGAGCGATGATACAGGTATTTCTTCGCTGAAAATAATTCTCCAAAATCGGTTCCAAACTAAAGATCTAGGTCATCTGTGCTATTTTTTGGGTATTGAGGTGGGTAGATGCAAATGTGGGATATATCTTTGCCAACGAAAATATACTCTGGATCTTCTACGAGATACAGGAATGATGAATGTTAAACCAAGCGATACCCCAATGACTCCAGGGGTCAAGTTATCTATGATGGATGGTGATGAGTTCCCTGAACCAAATCGATATCGGTGTCTAGTAGGGAAACTCAATTATCTTGCAGTGACTCGTCCAGATATTGTTTTCTCTGTGAGTGTGGTGACTCAATTCATGTCTAATCCTCGAACTTCACATTGGGATGTTGTGACACATATCTTGAGACATATTAAAGGAACCCCGAGTTGTGGATTACTCTACAGTAATCATGGTCATATGCAGGTTGAAAGGTTCTCTGATGCTAATTGGGCAAGATCTCCTTATGATAGGAAATCCACCTCTGGATACTGTGTATTTATAAGTGGTAATCTGGCGTCGGAAAAGTAAGAAGCAAAATGTAGTGGCTCGTTCAAGTGCTGAATCAGAGTATCGAGCACTAGCGCATGTGACTAGTGATGTGACTTATTTGCGTCAACTATTACACGAAACTTGGTTATCTTTCTTCAGAGCCTTCTCAGTTGTGGTGCAATAATCAAGCAGCAATACATATTGCAACCAATCCCGTATTTCATGAGCGCACTAAACATATTGAGGTGGATTGTCACTTTATCAGAGAAAAGCTACAGCATGGGGATATCTTATTGAAACATATGAAAACTGGGGATCAGCTTGCTGATGTATTTACTAAATTTCTTCCAGGAACTAGAGTTGAAAATATTTGTAACAAGCTAGACATGATTAATATTTATGCTCCAGCTTGAGGGGGAGTGTTAGTGGAGGCATGTAGCATCTTGAGCCACATGTGTGTAGTAAGCCCAATAGGGTCTCTTCTCTTATGTAACCTAATTTATCATTATAAATTAAGAGTATCTGTACATTGAGAGTCTATAAAGACCAGTAAGAGGCACCACCACTGACCATAACCCTAACATAAAAACTTGCCTCATTCGCATGCTTATAGAAAGTTCCAGAATCTAAACATATAAGAAAGCAAAGGAAGATAAAGTACATGTCACTTTATTTAGCATAATCCTAGTAAAAGAAATGTTAAATAAAGAAAACCTTGTACGCAGCATCTTTCAACGTTTGAAGGTTCTCCAACTTCAACTTAAACATCTTTATCTCTTGAGCTTGATCCTTGTGAAGCTTTTTAATAACCTCCAAGGCCTTGGTGTATCTTAAAAGAAAAACATATAATTTTTCAGAACATTGTATCTGAAGTCTCAACTCATTACAAATATCACATTTAAGAAAATATATTATGAGATAAAAGAATGACATGTGGGCTAAGAGGAAAATTCTCATAGGGACTGTTATTAGACCAGCTATGTTGTAGGGTGCGGAGTATTGGGCCCTGAAAGAGAAACAAGAACAATGACTTCATGTAGTGGAAATGAGATGTTAACCTAGATGAGGAGTTAGCAGAAGAGATAGGATCCCTAATGAAAGTGAGAGAGAAATTAGGGAAAGCACCCATAAGTGAGAAAATGAGACAGGACATGGATGATTTGGACACTTGCATCGGCAACAAAACGAGGAAGACTTCTTGTAATAAGACGTGAGATGGAGAGAGCGACCAAAACAAGGGATGAGGTTATAAACATGAGTCTACAAAATTACACATAGTGGGTTAAGTGGCATGATGTTACTTGTTAGAATGATTGGAGGAAGAGCCTTCCTGCAGCCGACCCCATCCACATGATACTAAGACAAAGATGATGATGATGATGACGACATTCAAGAAAATGCAAATAAAGTGGGAACTGAATTACACTTGCCTGGTTTAATTGATAAAAGGCTCCAAAAGGCTCTAAATACAGTAATAAATTGTTTTGCTTAGGACATCAAGGAATCATGGTTGTTAAATTGTTACTGTCTTCAAAACTTCCAGTTACTTGAAGATATGATAATCAAACTCCACCTCCAACCCTCTGCACAATATGTAGCCAAGGGAAGGGAAAACATGGACTGACCCCATCGGAGTGGTAAGATCACCCCAAGGAGAATTAGCAAAATGTATGTTATTAATTTAGGGCATCTGGGTAACAACTTACAGGTCCAAAAAAGGAGACTATTGGATGATTGTCCCACCATGTGTGGTGGTGGATGAGGTAGACCAGGTACAAACCTCACATTTGGCATGAGCGCGTAAGTAGGGGAAAATGGCTACCCCCCAAACTCAAACAAGCAATTCATGCTTGATAGGTGAGTTTTTTACCACTGCACTGAGCAATGGACCCATTAATTACTAGTAACATATAGCCAACTCAAACACTAACAGAAGAAAATTCGTAGAGCCAAATACAGATGCAACGTTATGAAATGTCCAAACATCCATCCTGAGCTAATAAAAAGAAAATAGCATGACTACAACTAAATTCTTGCTTACTAACCAAAAGAAAGCATGAAACTAAATGGATGAATTTCGTTTAATAGTTCTGCTTTGTTAAATGAGCATAAATTGTTACACTATCCAACTTATCAAAAAAAAAATTTGTTACACTATCCAAATGTTCTTAGAATTTAGACTGTATTTACCTATATTTTCATTCATCTGAATATTTCATTGAATTTTATAATACAATTACAATTTTGGTCGCATGTTCAGCCCACCTTAAAAACATGATGCAAATATGGAGTCTTAGACACATCCATGTCGTGATAAAAAGCTTATATGACATGCACAGAGGGGGAAACAATCCTGTTTACATGCAATATCACATAATTATGCTAACATGGTGTAGCTGTCGAACTAATCCAATAATGTGCACGTGTCACCCCAAGTACATGTGCTTCAAGACAATATGTGTGCATGTGTCACCCTAACTTGTACATGGCAGAAGCTATAGGCAACCTTAATTATCATCTCCATATACATCTAGGATAAGGTGCTTATGTAGGATGCAGTGCACAAAATATACAAAAGATTCAGGTTTTTTAGGATAGAACCAAGACAACATAAAGAAAAACAAACAAAAACCCAATTCCATGTATGATTTACTTTCATTATTCAACAAGGGAATGGCAGCACCAAAAATATTGAGGCAAAACCTATTCGTACTGTATCAACTATTTTATTTTTTTTTGGGGGGGGGGGGGGGGGGGCGCGTATTAGAATGCCTTGCTCAAAGCAATATTCAAACTTTTTTTGTCACGAATAAACATAGAACAATCTAGCACCACTAAAATAAGTATTTCATGCCCTTTTATGTTAAAAATAAGGACTATTATCAGGAAACCCCCATGTGGTTTCAAAATTATTCAAAGAAAATCCTGTAGTTTGAAAAAAAAAACCCTATGGTTTCACATTTGATCAACTTGTCCCCTTCCCTCCAATTTAAGACAAAACTGCCCCTGAAACCAGATGAAGGTTTACTGAAATTTAAAAAAAAATTAAAAACAAAAACAAAAATGCCCCTAGTAAAAAAAATTATTTTCCCTCCAATCATACAAATTGTTTTATATATTTTTTGACAATAAATGAATTTTTTTATATATTTATGCTGAAATAAAAAATTAATGCCGATTTTCTTTTTCGAACTACCAATTAGAGTAAAATATAAAAAAATTAAGTCCAAACTATAAAAAATATTTCAAACTACCAATTAGATTTTTTTTCATTTTTAATTTTTTTATATATTTTACTATAAACAAAAAAAAATTGATTTATGTCGAAATAAAAAGTTAATGCCGAAATTTATTTATTTTTGAACTACCAATTAGGGTAAAATATGAAGAAAAAAAATAAGTCTTAAAGAAAAAAAAAATTGAACTACTAATTAGATTGCGCTTTTTTTGTTTTTAAATTTTGTTTTTTATATTTTAATGTAAACGAAGAAAATTTTGATTTATGCTTAAATAAAAAATTAACACCAAAATATTTTATTTTCGAACTACCAATTAGGGTAACATATAAAATAAGGGTAATTTACACAAAACCCCGTGAGATTTCAGGATTTAATCACCAAACCCTCTAACATTTTAGAATTTAATCAAATACTCCTCTCCAGCCAATTTTCATGTCAAAATGACTTAAATGCCCCCCACATAAATTACAGTTTCACCCCTCTTGTTTGAAAATATTATACTTTCCCTCCTCTTGTTTAGATAATTACACTTTCCCCCATCTATAAAAAAAACATTATATATAAAATTTGAAATATATATTTAAATTTGAAAATATATATATATAATTCAAAACAAATATATAAATTTTGAAATATATATATAATTCATAAAAAATATATTAAAATTAGAAAAACTATATAAAATTCAGAAAAAATATATAAATTCAAAAATATATATATAAAATTCATAAATAATATATTAAATTTCGAAAATATATATTAAAATTTGAAATATATATATAAATTTCAAAAAATATATATATTTCAAAAAATGAATTTATTTTTTTATGTCACCACGTGAGTGGCACGTGACAGGGTGTATGGTTTGGACCAGGCACGTGAGATTGAATGGGAACCCATATTATGTTGTGTACTTAAATCTTTATTTTTTATTGTATTGTTTTAAATGGACAAAAAATTAAAGGAAAAAGAGATAAAGGTGCGAAAGTTGAACAAGAAGAAGTGGGATGGGGTAAGATGGTGGGTTGATTGCTTGTCTCTTCTTGGATACTAGCATCATCATTTTCTTTTTCTTTTTTTTCTATTTTTTTGGGGGGTAAATTTATATATGTTTTTCGAAATTTATATTTTTTTTTTCGAATTTTATATATATTTTTTGAATTATATATATATTTCAAAATTTATATATATATTTTAATTTTATATATTTTTTCAAAATTTAATATATAGTTTACGAATTTTATATATATATATATATTTATAGAGGGGAGAAAGTGTAATTATCCAAACAAGAGAGGGGAAAGTATAATATGCCCAAAAAAGAGAGGTAAAACTATAATTTATGTGAGGGACATTTAAGTCAATTTTGACATGAAAATTGGCTGGAAGGGATATTTGATTAAAATCTGATGTGAGGGGGTTTGGCGAATGGCAAGGGGTTTGGTGATTAAATCCTGAAACTTCAGGGGGTTATGTGTAAATTACCTATAAAATAATTTAAGTCGGAAATATAAAATAAAAAAAAATTGAATTAAGAATTAGATTTATTTTCTGTTTTTAAATTTTTTTAAAAAAAATGTTCAGTAAACCCCCATTTGGTTTCAAGTTTCAGGGGCAGTTTTGTATTAAATTGGAGGGAAGGGGGCAAGTTGATCAAATGTGAAACCATAAGGAAGGTTTTCAAACTACAGGTTTTTTTTTTTAACAATTTTGAAACCATAGGGAGGGTTTTTTATAATTGCCCTAAAAATAACTAATAAATGAGGCATACCGAAGAAAATAACTAATCTAAAAAACCCCATTAGCTAGCATTGCTAGGTGAGCGGCCTAACATATATGCTCATATATATATATATATATATATATATATATATATATACATATGTTAGATAAACCTATGAGATAAAAGTATTAGCATGCCTTTTCTCAAAGCAATATTGGAACTTTTTTGTCAAGTATAAACATAGAACAATCTAGCACCATTAAAATAATTATTTCATGACCTTTTTATGTTAAAAATAACTAATAAATGAGGCATACCGAATCAAATAACTGATCTTAAGAATAAAAATAAAGAAACCCATTGGCTAATATTGCTAGGTGAGCGACCTAACATATTCCATATGTATATAGTAGGCATTTCCAGACAAAGCTAAAGTGATTAGAGAAAATGGATATCTAGATAAACTAGTTTATTTCTTGAATTTTTATGTGGAAAATTCTTTATCTAGGTTGACCGGGAATATTTTCTTAGGGGTTTTTTTTATATATCAGTACATATTTTCATAGTACAGGTGTGACTGTGTGATTGTGCGTGCATCAAATAGTTATAGTAAGGAAAGACAGCTGCATCACCTTAACGAAATGTTGGAAATAGAAAGATAATCCACATGCAAACAAACAATCTATAATACATGGATGTTATGCTAATATTGAGAGTTAAGATAAATCAAATCAAATGTGTTACAGAAGAAGATCAAAACATACCTAGTTGCAGAGAAGATGTCATCAAACTTCTTTTTTAATGTTGAAGGATCTTGCAAAGGCCAATTAGCCTCGTCTTGGTGTACAAATATAACATTTTCAAGGACCGCCTTGGAGACACCCATAAGAGCAGGGATTTCCCGATCCATGTCAGCACATCTGTAACTGAGGCAAACTTTCTGCAATCCCAAAACAACTGACAAAATTTCATGATCACAACATAAAATAACAGAATACGAAATTGCCATACTCACAAATGATGCAAATATATTCAAGATATTCCAGATTTATAGAAGCTGAAAAGTCATGTCGGTGATGAGGCCATATGGCGACCGGTCAGAGAGGATAATGTCTTCGAGCACTATTAAGTGTGTCTGGGAAGAGGTGATAAGGCCCATAAGGGTGAAGTTGCACTTCTATCTAGGAGACCAAAAACTCAAGTGGTCTTAGTGCAGTTTCATAATATTGATATAAAATAGGAGAGAGAGATATTAATAACCGCAGAGTTACCAGCTTGTTGGGAGTGTTTACAGTACTGTGGCTGAAGTGTTGTCAACAAGATCAAAGATTTGGCACAAAATGGATGCACTATTGACTGCAAAAGAATGTCATAACTAGAATTCACGAGACCAAGAGCCCTAAGAGATGTATGAACTAGAATAAAAAGGTATGTTTATTTAAATTGAACCTCTCAAGTCTCAAGTAAATATAATGAATTGATTGGACTTTGGCAAAAAATAAAATGGATGCGGGCATCTCTTTATTCATTAAATTTACCATCTTGGCGATACTTATCCATCAGAGCTTTTTGGTTGCTCCAGAGAGGTCAAATATGAGGAACCTACCCCTATTGATCATTATCATTTGATGAAATCTCTTAGTAGACTAATGACTAGGATGATGAATGTAAGGTAATGAGGTATACACATTTGTGGACTCCAATACATGTGTCTCCCTGATTATTTGTAGCAGTCAATCCTATACATTTGTGATGCTTGCATGTTTTGAAACTAAATCTTTGAAGGAAATACAACAAAAGTGAGCAGCAGGGGAGGGGGAATGTCAGAGGTTTAGCAGCCAACTAATGGTGCAGTGTTCAGCATCTCCCACTTCATATTCAGACTAACTAAAATTAGACATACTTGAGAATTTTTGTGGAGAGGATCCAGAGGATGTTACCAAAATGGAAGAAGAGACACTACTCCATGGGAAGAAGGCTAACTTGCATAACGAGAAACTTGTCCAGCCTCAACATATTTTCTGCCCCTTTAATATCCTACAGACAAGCAGACAGACCTGAGAAAGTTAAAAGACATTTCCATTCGGGAGGGTATAAAGTTTGTAACCCTTGAATACCTAGTTGCTGCTTTGAGAGGTAACTAACGCTAACTTTTGAACAAATTCTAAACCAAGTAAAAAAGCAAAAGCATAATCTCAAGTTTTGGTCTAAGAAAGTTGTCAATCTATGTCCCATTGACCTAACAAAGCCTTATAGAGCAAATAGTTATGGGAACATAAATTGTACAGGGATAGCTTATAGAAGGTGACAGATGGCAAGACGGGAGGATGGCTTAAGAACAAGTGGGAAGAGTTTCTAAGAGAGCAATAGTCTGGGGTAAGAAATGGAGACGCTGTATATTCGATTATATCATGTTATTTAGGAGATGCGGACTTGGAGATAGACTTTCTGGACCTCTTTAGATTTAAAGGGGATGAGAATCTATGATGGCTAATCACATGAAGTCATGGGGTGTGAGGTTATTGGGCTTCACGTTTCATTCAGCAGTCTATGATTGAAAGATGAAAGCACTACTGATGTTGCAGATAACATCAACAAGAAATTTGAACAGGGATGTCTTGCTAGGTCTTTTTAAGAGACGTTTACAGTCGACAGACTCTTGTTGACTCGATAAACAAAAAATTAAATAAAAAAAACCAAGTTATGAAGAAATGTATATATTGAACTAACTTCTTACTCACTTTATTGATATCAAAAACAAAACCGAATGCACCAATTCACAGCATCTCACGACTTACTTCTTCATTCATGACAGTGGTATCAATTATGGATACAGAATCAAGATGTAAATGTAGATTATGATTTTTTTTTAAAAAAACACTCCTTTACAACTAATTGCACAGCTCTATTCTAAATCCCACCTGCAACTGCCCTTAAAGGCAAGTAGGTCTAACAATTATTGTGAATTAAGAAAATACTCCACAACCAAGTCCCATAGTACACAAAATAATTCTTGATTACATTAACTTCATGAAGCATGCAATGAAACTAAGAATTTAATAAAGTTGAGTAACTTGTTCATATGACAACCAATGAAATACCCACACACCCTAATATGACAAAACCAATAATACCTCTCCAGTGTGAGGATTAATTGTCTGAAGCACACTCTCAATTGCCTTATACTCCATCTTAGATGCCTTCTGGGTCAGCTGAAATGACCTTATACACACCACATCTTTCCTCGCTGCCGTCTTGAATCGAAGCTTTATCTGCCCTTTCGTCTCTGTTTCCCCTGCAACCTAAGCCCAGAAAAACACACCTCCATTACCCCAAAACTAAACTAATAAATAAGAAAATAACAATAATAATGCTTACATAAATGCAATACACACACACACACATATAGAGAGAGAATTATTTTGGCCTTGTCTCCATTTCCCCTGCACAATAGCACACCTCCTTTACACCCCCACATAAAATAATAATAATAACACAAATAAATAGTATTTACATGCAATCCTCACACACACTCATGTATATGAAAATAGTGTGTGTGTGTGTTGGGGGGGGGGGGGGGGGGTTTATAACAGGTTTATTAGTCGCTCCATGGATTTATTCCCGATATTTCCAAGAAGTGATTTATATGAATCATTAAATTCTCTTTCATGGAGTTTCTCTATTATTCATATAGTAAAGTATTTCACACAAAAAAAAAAAAAAATGAACCACGAAGTATTAGTTTTGGTGCTTTAAGTTTTTTAAAGTACCCACTCCCCTATCCAAGTAGCCAATACTGCATGTAAGTATGATGCAATATTAGTATAATGCACGTGAGTAAGAATCGGCCTTATATACACTCTACTGAAGAATAAAAATGAATAGGGAAAATTCGAGTGGCTGAAGCTGAAGCAACCACTTTCAAAGTAACAAGAAAAACAGCAACTGGAGTATGAGGGTCAGAGTCGAAACCCGGATTTCTCATTTCTTTCTCTCATCCAAAACCCTGCATGAGGCTTTCATGATTTCATCTCACTCGGCTCCTTAGTGATAAAGGAAAGATTATATATAACACCGACTCCATTTGATTTCTAAACTAAGGATTCCTATATATATTAGAAAAAGAGTGTGTGTATGTGTGTGATTTCCCCTTTTGTCTGTGTGTCCCTGCAACCTAAACCCACAAAAACCCACCTTCTTTGCCAAATAATAATAATAACTAAAATAATCATAAATAATTACATACATGCCTTACACGAAATATATATATATATATATATATAGAGAGAGAGAGAGAGAGAGAGTGTGTGTACGGACCTTGGGGTCATGGACGAAGCTGTGACCTGACCTAGCATTTGGGGGTAACTCTCCAGTGCAGGCGACCTTCAAGCACTCGATTATGGTCTGAAAAGCAAATTGATGAATCAGTGAATACATAAGAGAAGCGTATTGCAATAATCACAATATACATACATATATATATATATATATGTATATAGAGAGAGAGTTGAAGAAATTGAGCAAATACAGTTTTGCCGGCGCCATTGGGGCCGACGATTAGGGTTAAGGGCCTGAAGAAGGTGATGACGTTCTTGTTCTCCGGGTCGAAACTCCGGATGCCCTTTATCAGCATCTTATCGACCGTGCTCATATTTCTTCGATTTTATGGATTCAAATTCAATTCAGTGGTGTCTTTGATTGAATTGCAAATATACATACATATACATGTGTATATATATATTATATATGTGTGTGTGAGAACCAGGAAGGGTTCGTGAGAAATGTATACGCACCGGGGAAAATGAGGGGAAGGGTTTTAGGAAATGGGGGGGAAAAGGCGGGTATAATGTGCTTGTTATTTGTGTGTTCTGTATATGGAGGAATTTACCACGACCTCCCTTATTGTTTGCGCAAATTGCATATCAACATTTCAGTACCTTTTTTTAGGGTAACATTTAAGTGAGTATGGATGGAAGGACGAACCATATCCTGAGTGTGGGTTCGAATTTTTGCTATTTCGCAAGTCTACGAATTAATGTTATATGGATTATGGGATTGGTCCGTACAACACCCATCATCCTCGGAGATTGGACCTTTTTAACATTTAAGTGAGGTTTAATTGTGTATTTTGTTCAATAGCCGTATAATTATTAATTAATAATTTAAAATATATTTCTATCCATGAGGTTTTATTTTTGTTTGATTGAAAAAATGTTTAGATGTATCACCGATTCACCGGCCTTGTTAGACGTTGACGTTGATCTCTTCTTCTTTTTCTAAATTATCAAGAAGTTTCAACACAACAGTGGCGTTTTCAATCACAACACCATCAAAGAAGTTCACCGTCTTCTCATAGCGTCGTATTTGTAATAACATTTAAGTTAGCCTTAAGTAATAAAAGAAGAATATTGAGAGAATATATGGCATACTTCTCATTAATCATAATCGGTATAAATAGAATACAATACAAGTTTGTTGAAAACTAATAATCGAAACTAACTCCTAAATAAGAGGAAACATCTAGATAATAAAAACTACAAAGTCAAAAAAAAAATATACAACAAGAAGTTATAATAGCAATGACCAAGTAAGATTTCTTTGTTATGCCTCCTCAAGATGGAGCTCGACTTGAGAGACCAATTTTGTCTTTTAAGAAAAATAAACTGAGCCCTTAGAAGAGGCTTAATTAACACATTAGCTAATCAATTTTGTATAACCCAAAGCATACTATTTTGAACCTGATCACCGATAAAATAAAAATCTATATCAACATGTTTCATCCGTGAATGAAAAACCGGATTGGAACAAAGTTTAGTGCCCCCAATAATATTATCACAATAAACCACTAGACTGTGAGAAATTTTAATACCAAGATCACGCAATAGGAATCAAATCCAGTTTATTTCAGCAATGGTTGTAGCAACCGAATGATACTCAACTTCGATGGAATAATGAGCAACAGTACGTTGCTTCTTTGAAATCCAGGAGATAGGATTATTGTTGAGATAAACAATGTAAGCACTTGTAGAGAAAAAAACATCTTTGTTGTCGGGGGTTAGATGAGTGTTGCCAACCTGTATTGGTGCGACTTGTAGGATTAACAGTAGCTGGGAAATAGGATGGATCGGATTTGGTACCTGAAGAGATGCTTCAAAACGTAGTAGTTTTTCATGAAGTTCATCAAATTCGATCGGGTTGTCTCTGGACTGAACCGCACACACAAGTTATTTGTATTTGATAAATCCATTTTACATACATATTTTATCCCCAAATGTATATTTGTTAGTAGGTAAAACTATTTATTTTAATTAATTTAGAAGTGTAATAATGATAAGTGCACAAAACTTAATTTATATAATAAAATTGTTGAATAAATCATTTTCAATGTCATTAAATTACATTTACATTTATGTCTTTCATTTATAGGTGTAAAGTGAGAAATGAATCAAATGCACATGGATGAAAGTTGGATGAATCAAATGCACATGGATGAAAGTTGGAAGATTCAAATGCACATGGGAAAAGAACAAAATGTGATAGAAAGTTATGTATATTCAAAGAAAAAGAAAAGAAAAGAATATTTCATTTCTCTTTACAAGTTGTAATTTGATTCCAATATTTCTCTATAAATATGGATACATCTTGAAGAAGAAGAGAATGAAGAGGAAGAAGAAGGAGGAGAGCAAGAATAACACCAAAGAGGAGGAGAATTTATCTTCAATTCCGAGTTTTATCGTTCTTACTTTGTTATTTTCTTTTTAAGCATGTGTAACTAAATCATCAACTAAGGTTGAGGACGAAACCACCATTTATGAAATAAATTCCTTTTAGTCTTTTATCAATTTCCATGTGTATGGTTTAAATGCTTATGATTTTCGTTTCATAGTATTAATTGTTTTAAATTCCTTTCACTATAAATATCATGTATTTATAGTAGTTAAGAATTCTTATCACAATTAATCAAGATTGGATTTGATGAGTTTATAAGTAAAAATCTTTGATCTTATGTGATCCATTAAATTGCATACATATGATGCTTAGAATTTTACACTTTAAAGCGAAGGAAAATCTATTTCTTGAAAATATATTTCATTAGTGCGTTATTGTTAAATCTTGAGAAAGTAATAAGATTGATTTCTAAATTACTACTCTAAAATTGGAATTGATAAAAGAATAATTAGAAGTTTATGGATTAGTGGTGGTGGATTCCGATACCTTAGTATTTTCTCTCTATTATTCTCGCTTTAATTATTTGTATTTCGATATTGCATGTTTAGTATAAAAATCACTTCAACAAACAAACTTTGAGAAACTAGGTTAGTTTTAGATTAATTTGAGTTTAATTAAGTTATCTTTAAAGCATTCCCTTGGGTTCGACCTCGTTCTTGCATAACCTAAACTACAATTGATTCGTGCACTTGCGAGTAATAATTTAAAACACATCAGTAATCATCACCAAGGCTATCAAGGATTTTCTCTATTAGATCTTCATTATCAAGTGGTGCTCCAAGGATCGTAAGTTCATCAGTTATCTGTAGGAATTCAGTAATATTTTGTGAGCCCTTGGTAAGATTTTTAAGTTGGCTTTTTACCTGTATGATTTGTCCACAAGAAGGTTGGGCATAAGTGTTGGCTAGTATAGTCCAGGCTTCCCGTGAACTGTTGGCTTGTGTAATGAATGGAATAATGGTAGGAGAGAGAGAACTAACAATGGCATTGACGATTAATTGATCCTACCGAATGTATATTATGTGAGCCCGAATTTTGTATTGTAGTTCCATTATGAGTTGCAGTGGGGCATGCTTTTGATCCGTCAATATATCCGAGTAAACCGTATCGAATGAAGAGAGTTTGAAATTAAAGCTTTAAAGAGACATAGTTATGGGAGGTGAGCTTGAGAGGGGCTTGAGCAACAATGTTAATGCTGATCAGAGTATTGTGTGGCTCGTTGTGTTACGGATTGATGTGTTTGGTGTTATTGAAGCAAATGAATTGTTGGTGGTGTAGGTTGTCATAGCGACGGGTTTCGGAAAGAAAAAAAAATGTTAATGATTTGATACCATAATAGAAGAAAAATATTGAGATAAAATATGGCATACTTCTCATTGATGATAATCGGTATAAATAGCATACAATACAATTTTGTTGAAAGCTAACAGTCGAAACTAACTCCTAAATAAGAGGAAACAGTTGGAGAATAAAAACTAGAAAATCAGATAAAAAATATACAAGAAGAAGTTATAACAATGATGACCAAGTAGGATTCCTTTGTTATTAAGTACCATGACGAGAGGACATTTTGGTCAGGCCATGTTTGGTAGGTGGTTATGGTTCCACTTGGTCTCGTTTTGGTCTGGTCTTGGTTTTCAGAGACCAGACCATGTTTGTTTGGACTGATCTCAAAATTTGGAACCAGACCAAATTGAACCAAATGTGGTGGTTTTGGAATCAATTTTTTTTGTGGTTCCACATGGTTTGGTTTGGTCTTGTTAACCAAAATAAGATTTTTGAGACCAATGATTAAGACCACCAAAAACCAAAATTGAATAAAAAATAATAATTATAAATGAATTAAATAATATATAATAATAAATAAATGAATAAATAATTATGAATTAAAATATATTTATAAATAATTAAAAAATAAAATATATAAATATATATAAATATTTAAAAATAATGAATAATAAACAAAATGAATTAAATAATACATAATAATAATAAATTAATATAATAATAAATTAATAAAATATATTTTGAAATTAAAAATGAATAAATAATAATAATAAATTAATAATATAGATAATAAATTAAATAAAGGGATAACTTCATTTACACCCCCTGAGGTTTGTCCTATCATTACTTTGACCCCCTGAGGTTTGCATATCTTCATTTACACCCCCTCATGGTGTGAAATGTCTAAAATACCCTTATACCAAACACCCCTTAAATCAATTTAATCCCTAAATCAATTTAAACTCTAAACCAAACACCCCCTTAGAATCAATCTAACCCTCAAACCAAACAACCCAACATTTATTCAATATTTATTCTCTCTCTCTCCTCTCTATCTCTCTCTTTTTCAAACGCACACACCACACACCACACACCACACACACACACACACGCACACATATATATATATATACATATATATATAGATCTATACACATATATATAGATCTATACATATATACATATATAGAACCATCGGTCGAAAATAGGGGAGGGGGCGGCGCCGACGGGGAGGCGGTGGTGGGAGGGGTCGGCGCCGACGGGGACTTATATATATATATGTGTGTGTGTAGATACATATATATGTATAGATCTTTCTCTCTCTCTATATATATATATATGTGTGTGTGTATATATATATGTGTGTGTGTGTGCGTCTGAGAGAGTGTGTGTGTGTGCGTGCATATGAGAGAGAGATTGTGTGAGAGAATTATTAGAATTTAGTTTTTTTTTTGAAATTTAATATATATATATATATTTGAATTTTATATTTATTTTCAAATTTTATATATTTTTATATATTTTTTGAATTTTATAATTATTTTCGAAATTTAATATATATTATTAGAATTTTATATGTTTTTTTTTAATTTTATATATTTGTCTTGAATTTAATATGTTTTTTTTAAAAAAAAATTAATTTCTATATATATTTAATTTTATATTTATTTTTATTTTATAATTTTTTTTGAAATGTAATATATATTTTTGAATTTTATATGTTTTTTTTAAAAATTTATATATTTGTTTCAAATTTTTTATGTTTTTTGTGATTTTTATATTTATTTTAGAAATTTAATATGTTTTTTTGAAAAAAAAATAATTTCAAAATTTATATATATTTTTTAATTTTATATTTATTTTCGAATTTATAATATTTTTCAAATTTTAATATATATTTTTTCAAATTTTATATATATTTTGAAATTTTAATACAAATTAAATTATTAAATGATGGGAGGGGGTGTAATTGATAAAAACACTATCCTTGTTTCCAAACAAAATAAGGATAAGACATTAAGGGTAGTTTAGGGATTTTAAAAAAAAAATCAGGCTGATGTCATCGTTCAGGGGGTCTAAGTAATGAGAATATTGAAAAGTAAGGGGTGTAAATGAAGATATGCAAACCTGAGGGGGTCCAAGTGAAGCTAAGACAAACCTCAAGGGGTGTAAATGAAGTTAACCCTTAAATAAAACATATTTAAAAATAATGAATAATAAACAAAATGAATTAAATAATACATAATAATAATAAATAAATATAATAAATAAATTAATAAATAATAAAATATATTTATAAATAATTAAAAATGAATAAATAATAATAATAAATTAATAATATAATAATAAATTAAATAAACAATATTTAAAAATAAAATATAAATAATGTATTAAATAAATAATGAAATTAAATGAATTAAATAATGAAATAATAGTAAATTAAATGAATTAAATAATAATAAATGAATAAAATATATTTATAAATTAATATATAAATGAATAAATAATAAAATAATAAAATATATTTATAAATGAAATATAATAAATAATAAATAAAATAATTTTATTTTTTTAAAGCGAAAATATCATAGCAGAATGTTTTACCAAATATGGCATGGTTCAATGTTTGTGAGACTGTGACCATCAGACCAGACCGCTTACCAAACAGACTTTTAAGTTCAAGATCTAGATAAGATCAAATCAGAACAAACCGGACCGGACCAGACCACACCAGACCGCCTACCAAACATGTCGTTAATGCTTATCATTAATGTCATTATTTGTTATATAACGAAATAATCTTCCGAGTCTTTTTGTAAAATTTCATTAACATACCCTAGGATAAGATAGACACCTTTTTATCTGTTCGAATTTGAAATTTGAACCATCCACTTTATATTATTGAAAATATAAAAGGGAGACAATTTTAAAAACTTGAGAAGTTGCTATTGAAATTAGAGCAACCACATTCATTATGTGTTATATATAGGAAAAACCATACTTGGGCTTCAACGCAACAATGCTACTATATTAAGGGCTCGTTTGGTGGTACAATTTTTATCGGCCGAAATAAAAAAATTATTAATAGAATTGACAGCCTAGGCTTACTTAAAATATTAAATTCACTTCACATTTACTGGGCTGACCCCATCTATAGAATTGGGCCGTGTGGCCCTCATGTGGATACTAATAAGCCAAATTAATAGGAAAATTATGAAACACTATAAAAAAATTAAAAATTAATGAGGTTGTGTCACGGACCAACACAAATATATATATACAAAAAACTCGTATTTCTTTGCAAAATTAAAAGAAAATGAAACGAATACTGAGCCACCTAAATTGCATGTGGCCCTGTTTGGAAAGTGGTATTTTCGTTTCTGTTCTTGTTTTTTGGCACTGTTCATGGTAATAAAACATGTTTAGGAAGTCTATTTACTGTTTACCTTGTTCTCAGTTTGGAATTTTTTTTGATGAACCGTACCAAAAACATGAAAACACCAAATTGGTGTTTTCTTGTTCTCAGTTTGGGATTTTAAAAAGAATTGCAAAAAATTCAAATATGTAGAGAACCCCACTATCTTCTCCACCACCACCACCATCAAACCTTCGACCACCCCCAAACCACCAATCGAAACAGTAACCACCACCCACCACTGCAACACCCCCACCACCACACCCTTCAAAACTACCACCAACAACAATTGAAACCTCCAAATTAACCGTGAGAGAGAGAGAGAGCCGATTGTATGATGTGTTTGTGTGTGTGAGAAAAAAAAAAGTTATATTTTGGTCTCAAACACAAGTTTATGTTTTTGTTTTTAGGGTGAGAAAATAAAGACAATGATAAGAATTGGTTATTGTTTTCTGGTTCCCAAAATAAAAGTTCCCAAACGGGGGCTGAAACATTTATATAGTTTTGCCCTACGAAAACAGAAACTCATTGTCATAATGTACATGTTACCATGAACATAATGTAAATGATCACAGAACCGTGATGGTATGCCATAATATATATTTTTTTAAAAAATAAAAATAAAATAATATGTTTTACCAAGATGAATTTGAAATTATCATTTTCTTATGGTATTTTGAGAATAACTTTATATTTCTATACAAATTACGATTCACAATATAGTCTTGGTCACAATAATAATATAACTTACCTGATCCATTTTGATGTTTATGTGTCAGTTGGATTATTAATGCTTGTAGTATTGATCTTTTCAAAATTGTTCTAAAATGGGAAATACTTGACACAAACATAATAATATTAATGAGAATAGTCTGAAAATTGAAAATAAAAAAACTGTAAAAAAATCTGTTTAGTTCAATTTATTGATAATTCAATTACAAAAATGGGTGTTTTCACAGAATTCATTTTTCCTATTATCATAAAATTGTTATCGATTCTCAAAATTTTCTGGAATATTTTTTAAAAATACAAACAGCAAGTCCTTATTAACTTTCATATTTCACACACATATTATACACACACACATATATATATATATATATATGTATATATATATATATGTATATAAGTTTCACATTTGATGACCTTGGTATTCCAACTTATCATGATCAAGGTAGCATAGTCCATGGCGGTGCTTTCACCATATATAAAACCACGTGCCTAGGTTCATGCTCCTTCCCCGTTTAAATGTGATGGAATGCCATCCACCCCATGTGCGTGGGCCAATCCTTGCATGAACATGTCTCCTTCAACCGTTCCAATCATCTATATATACATACATACATATATATATATGCTATATTGTAGTGGATTAATAGGTCCACCATTTACAAGGGAACAATGTACAGTCTATGGTGGTTCATTGACTACAACATGTCTAATTCTTTCTTCGACTTGAAGCTAGCTATGGAACTCAGGCCAACCTATACCGAAGGTTCAAACGTATTGTCAACAGTTGACTTCCCCTGCAAATATGGTAGGGACTTAGTATGTCGAGAAAGATCTTCGGTGTGAATCTATAGGTCCATCAATTTATTCAATTATTTTTCACCAACTCCATTAATTCCCAATTATCCGGGGAAAAAATTCTAATTCAATAAAAAAAACTATCATTAGATGGTTTCATTGCAATGTTAAAAATGTTAAAAAAGTGGTGGCAAGACATATAAGACATTTGATTATTAGGTCCTAGATGGATTGACTTTTCAAAAGTTGTTTTTGACTTTACAGAAGAAAAAATTGTGTTAACCAGTGTTTGACAAAAAATTTAGAAGAAATTCTAGACTTTGGAAGAGTATTTTGAAAAAATTAGGTATCAACTTCTCAAAACGACTTCTCCTTCTTTTTTTCTTCTACGTAATAGCAGAAGCAAAAGTTTAGACAAACATGGCCTTAGTCGGACAAGAAGGAAAACCAAAACAATAAAAGAAAATATTGAACTTATATTTGAGTATACGATATTAATATATGGAGTACAATATATACTATCAGAATCCAAATAAGAAAGAGATTTAACTAGTGGGCTCAATGTGATATTAGCCCATTAGGTTGTGAGGATGTAGTAGCCTGTTTAATGTTGGGCCTGGTCCAAGTCCATTTCACTACGAAATGTATTGTAGAGGGAATATATATATATATATAGGTGAATGGCACAAAACACACCTGTAATTTCATAAATGTGGAGAAAAACCCTATATTGGTTTTTAAACACTCCTACACTTCGCAAAAAGTGCAAATACCCCCTTCCAAACCCTTTTCTCGTGACTGAGAAGGGGGTTTTCTGCACATTTCTGAAATCATAGGGATGTTTTGCACTCATCAGGTGACTAAATTCTAAAAAAAGTGAACAGAACAGTGTTATAGGGGGTCAAAGTGCAATTGTTTTTAATAGTAGTAAGGCTTATCTGCACAAAATGAACTAAAGGGGAGTTTTTTGCACATTTCTGAAATCATAGATGTGTTTTGCGTCATTCACCTATATATATATATATATGTGAGATGGGCTAATTAAACTGAATTGAAGGTCCAAACCAATTTTATAACAAATTAGATGATTTGCGATTCGACACAAAATTCAGTTGAGGCTAACATCCAGACCATCTTACCCATCCGACCTAAATCTGGAACTTCAACACGAGCTAATTTTGGTGATGCCAACCAAACGAGCGTTTGGCGTGACACCCAATAAGGAGCCAGTCTAACTTTAATACTAATTGTAACAAATCGAATCAGATATCTCACAGTTCAACCTAATAACTTAAGCTTTTAGATTAAACAATCATCCAATTCATATATATCCAACATTATTTACAACATCAAGTTAATAAAAATTCAAACATTGCATGAGTAGTAGGTCTAGTCATTTACCTAATTTTAATTCCTCTATTATGTTTATGCATTATAGAGAATATGTTCTACCTTTATTACTCCTATTACATTTGATGAAAGTATATAATTTATAAATTAAAGAAATAGATAAAGCATGAATTCCATAATTTGTCTTAACACCCAACCTATATGTGGTCTCTTTTTCTTGATAAAATTAAGGTTGATAAAATTGGACACGATACGGTAACACGACATAAACACGAGACTATTTAAAAGAGTTAGGGTTGAGGCCTAAAAAGGGTCGACTCGAACATGATATGAGAAAATAAGAGTCAACCCGAACACGATACGTTTGACACAATTATATTTATATTTATATTTATCTTTATTTTTATATTTTTCTCTTCTCTAATTGGTCATGGATTGAAATATATCAATAAAATAGTATTGGATCGTGTCAAAATCAATTTAATTTTGTTGATAATAGGTTAAATAATTTATTTCGTGTTGGATTATGTCAAATTTAATTTAAAATATTATAATAAATATGTTAAATGGATTATATGGGTCGACACGGACACAACATGAGTTGGGTTAGGGTTGAGGATATTTGACACGTATATTAACCAGATCTTTTTGACACGACACGATTTCGACCCGACACGATCTCGACCCGGCACGAACACAACCCGTAACCCGAAATTGCTTCCCCTAAACAAAATATTTACGAGTCTACTAAGAGTATGACCCTGACAATATATATATATATTCCATATCTAGACCTGATTATCAATATCTTAATTTGATGGATATAACCTTGATATAATATATTATATATATATATAACCTGGACAGTGACAAGATTTTCCTTAAGAAATGATATGAACAAAGTAAACTATAGGGCTACATAAGCAGAAGAATTTAATTAGTAGATGGAGCACCCTTTAAAAATAGTTAAATGAACTATGTTGAGATCATATACTCAAATATCCATACATCATCTGTGTGTATGTGCGTGTACTTGTGTGTGAGGTATGAAAATAATGTCATTCCCTTCTATTAAGGCTTGTGGGACTTACAAGTTGCAAGTTGTAACTATCGTCGTCTCATTTTTAATGAATCAGCCCTCTTTGACCTATGATAGTAAATGACAACAATACCCCTGTTGATTCTTTAAACTACATAAAACGTATTCTGCCGACAACTATATATATACAGAGATGATTAAGACCCACACCTGTCTTTTTCAACCTTTTTATTGAAATTCGTGATATTTTGATATTGGTAATTAAATAAATAAAACTCACAATATTACTGTGCCAAAAGTATATGCAAATTTAAAATTTAAAATAATACCGTAAAAAAAATGGTCTCGAGTTTGTAAGGATTATGATGTCATTGTTCATAATCCTCTTAAAATAACCTTAAAGCTTTGATGGAAATTTTAATCACCCCATCCATTTTTAATTTGTTGCATGACTTTGTTTTCATTTTTTTTTTATATTTTTTACTTTTGATTATTAAAGGTCTAATTATAATTAAGTAATCAAAATCTTACCATCAGTATTGATCATTTCTAGAGTTTATTAACGCAACAGTAAAATTTGATTTTAAAATTTTAATTAGTTTTTTATGATGATAATAATTTACGCTTAAAGTGATAGAACGTAAAATATAATTGTTACCGGAGAGAATTGAGCTCCATAATATAAAGAATTAATATGTTGAGATAATGATTATAAACATAATTCGAATTTTACTTCATTTGTTTTGAGTTATTTTACATAATATTTGTGACTTTAGTCGAATGGAAGATCCAACTACCTCAATTACCAATATATATATATATATATAATTATAAATGTCTTGACATTAAAAATCACAGTAAAAAGTGGTGAATGTAACCAATAGCCCATCAATATATAAAAGAGAGTGAAACGATGTTTATCGCTGTTATAATAGTCAACTTCATAAAAAGTGGAGTTTCATCACTCCACAAAATAACGGAAAATCGTTCAACAATATGAGTTTGATTCATAATATGTATATAGAAACACGTATATACATATATATATATATATGTTTCTCTGTGGATGTTTAGTGGAAAACATGGCATGCTCTATGAATTACAACGAGATATGCTCTCTATATTACGACGACATACCATGTTGTTGCTAATTATCTTGTTAACAACGACATAAAAGTGAAAGATGTGACTCCACTAACGACTTTGTGAGCCATGCAGTAAAGGCTATAGCTATGGGTGAATCGCGCAAAAACCCCCCCAACCGTTTAGAAATGTGCAAAAAATTCCTTTAGTTTATTTTGTACCGATAATTCTTATTACTATTTAAAAAATGTGCATTTTGACCCCTATAACATTGTTTCATTCCTTTTTCTTTGTCAGAATTCAATCACGTGACTGACGTAAAATACCCCTATAATTTTTGAAATATGCAAAAAACCCCTATTTCAATCACCGAAAAAAAACTTGAAAGGGACAATTTGCAAATTTTGCAATGTTTAGAGGTGTTTAAAAATCAATATGAGAGTTTTTTTCACAATAAACTATAAGGTGTTTTTATGTCATTCACCCATATATATATATATATATATATTTTTTTTTTGGTATGAATTTTATGCATATTAAAATATAAGGTTAAGTACATTAAATCCCCCTCTTCTTTCTTCTCTCTCTCAACTAACCCCCTGAACTAAGCATTGCCTCCTAAACTATTTAAGTGTTGCATTTAACCTCATTCCATCATAATACCGTTAGTTAAAATTAGAATAATTTGCACTTAAATCCCCTGAGATTTCATTTTTCTTACAATAACACCCCCTGAAGGAGTGAATGCCCCATAAAATGACTCTTGTATCCTTACTTTAGTGTAAAAGATATGTTGACTAAATTAATGGATCAAACAACCCTTGTGTCTTAAGCTCAATTTAAAAAACTTTTTAAGTACTTTGGATACAATAATTTTTGAAATATTATCACCTTTCTTTAAATTATTTTTATTAAATTGTCATTTTTCTAATATAGGCCCCAAAATTTACGTTTTTTAATCTTTCCCTAAAACTAATATTGTGACATTTTACATTAAATAATAATAGTACACTTTATTTATGATTATATTTATTTATTTTTGTATTTTAGAAGGTGATACATGTATAAAATTAATTTAACATTTATTATTATTCTTTGTGTAAATTTAATTTAAGCCATTACACTGTAAAATAATAACAAACTTTACTTATTGTAATTTTTTGATATTTTTATAAAAATATGACAAATGGTTTATTCTTTATTAATTTTTTTGTAAAGTTAATTTAAACCCTTACACTTTAAATAATGACAATTTTTACTTAATATATATTTTTATATTATAAAAGGTGATAATGAATTGAAATATTAGATAGTCCTTGTATTTTTATTTGTAGTATATAGATAGATAGATAAATATATATAATTTTTTGTATTTTAAGTTATATTATTTTTTCTTGCCGAAATATATTTGTATCATATCTTTATTCTATATCTTATAAAATATCCATTAGAGTTTCATTTCAATTAATGTATATTAATTAAATAATATATTTTTAAAAAATATGAAATATTTATAACCCCTTGTCTTATATCTTTACTTTATATCTTTTAAAATATTCATTAGAGTTATAATTCAAATAATGCATATTAATTAATTATTATTATTTTTTAAAAGTATTGAAATATTTTCAACCCTTTTTCTTTTACTCTATATCGTTTTGACATACTCCATAGAGTTACACTTCAACTAATACATATTAATTCATTAGTTTTTATTTTGAAGAAAATATTTAGAAATATTCTCAACCTTTCACATTTTAGAATAGTTGTTATAGATGTATATACATTATAGGGTTTTTCATCTTGGGGTATGGAAGTAATTTCACCACCTAGATATTTGTCTCATGAAATAAGGGAGACAACACAAGGGCATTCCGGTCATTTATCCTCTTCAGGGGGTGTCATTGCAAGGAAAATGAAATCTCATGAAGCGAGTACAATAGATCAAAATCTCAAGAGATCTGAGTGCAAATTACCCTAATTGTAACTAACGGTGTTATGACAGGAGGAAGTGAATTATAAAAATCGTGATAGTTTGAATGATTTACAGTCAAAAATCGTGTAACTAACGGTGTTATGACGGGAGGAAGTGAATTATAAAAATCGTGATAGTTTGAATGATTTACAGTAAAAAATATAGTTCAGGGGGTTAGTTAAGAGAGAGAAAAGAGAAGAGGGGGTTTAATGCACTTAACCTAAAGTATATAATAAGACAACCCTTACATAGTATTATTAACTCTAATAGCTTGCTCCCCTGGTTTATCCCATGTCGATCTCAAAAAAATATGTTTCCACGTAAAAGTTGGTGACATATTATAGTGGTGGACATAAGTAAAAGTGGTGTTATAAGATTGTCTAAACTTTAACTAAATAAAATTTTATGAGTTTGTTAATATATACTTAATATTTAAAAAAATTAAGTTATTATATGATACTAACACTTATTCTTATCTTCTGTAAAATTTAATTGGCATAAATCAGATATGATCATGTGAGTGAAAAAATATGACATCATGCTCTAATTTAAATATTATACTATCATTAACACAATATTTGAATTGTTTGTGATTTTTTTGTTTGTTTTATATTCCCTCCGTCCCAAATTATATGTTTATTTTGAGAATCCAACTTTTTAAGAAGATGAATTTTATTGTAGTGTTAGTGAATGAAATACCAACTTTACATATGATCCCACCATAATGACGTGATTGTTAAAGTATTTTGACTTTTAAAAAATGAACACTTATTTTAGAGGGAGAGAGTATTTTATTTTTTAAAATGTTATTATATATACTTTAAATTTTTATCTTAACGTCATAATTTTGTGACCCCTCTCTATGATTTGGTAAAGGGAAAATGTCAACCTTGTGTTTGGTAAGATGGAAAATGATGAAGAAAGGGAAAACAAGGAGGGAGGATATCACCTTTAATTGCTGAAAACAAAAAGGAAAAGAAAATAAAAGTGATGTTTGACCGATATATTTAGCAGCATAACAAATTCAAAATAATAATAATAAAGAAATAAACAAAATACCCCCAAAAACATAATAAATAATAATTTAATTGAGAAAATGTAAAATGTACCTTCTTAGTACCATTTTTTAGTTTCGTATTCAACACTTCAAAAGTACAACTATGAAATATGAGACGTTAATTTCTTCAATTATTTCAATTGCCCTCTAATGTTCAATCACTGCCCTCAATCAATTCTTCCAAGTCACTTCAAGTCCTTACCATAATAAAAGTGGAATTGAAAAATGCCAAATATGACATCAATTTTCTTCATGAGACGCACATGCATATCAAAATCAAGGTGAACATAAAATAAATAGACATTAATTAATAACCCATTTTTGGGTCACATGAATAGTACATGAAGAAAATTGATATAGTGGTTGCATTGTTCAATCTCAAAATTAAATAATCTCTCACATAACCATAAATTCTGATTCTCAATCAATCTCATATATTTAAATTCACATGGTTTTAATATCATGAATGATCCCTTCCCCCGACCCTCAAATTTAAAGAATTTCTCTTCTACTTTTCTCTCTATAATATATATATATATATATACATATCTCTCTATCCTTACCATGTGATAAAGAGATTGACGTCTCAATGTGTAATTGGAGAAGGGACCCTAATTATAGGGTGCCCCAAGAACCTTCCTCTACTTTTTTTCTACTCTTCAATTTTTTGTCAATAAAACCGACGAAAGAGGACATAATTTGATGACCCACCTGGTGGGACCTGCATCACATCATATCATGTGATTTTGTTTTGTATATGCATAAATAATAAATATAATGTATATATATATATATATTGGGATTATTCCCACAAACAAACCCCTAAGGTTTGTCCAAATTCTACTTTTATCCCTAAAAGTTGAATATTTATACTTTCATCCCCTTGATTAGTGAAATTACCTCATTGCCCCTGAATATTATTTGTAGATTTTTTTAAAAAAAACTAATTTTATGAGGGTAAATTAGACATTTTACATAATGATAACTAGGATGAGGGGTCCAAGTGGGATATAATTCAAATTCAAGGGGTGAAAATGGAAATATTCAACTTTGAGGGAGTCAAAATGGAATTATGCAAACCTCAAGGATATTTGTGTGAATAACCCTTTTATATATATATATATATATGTAAGCGTGAACACACTTTATCATGACATATATATGTAAGTGTGAATACACTTTATCCTTGATTTATTATGAATAGAAAAACTAATAAAATCTCTTGGCAAAATGGCATACAAACCTCTATCTCTATGGTTTTTTAAGAGTTGTAAAATAGTCTACTATGTTTTTTTTTTCCCATTTAACTATCTTTATATTTTTAAAACAAACAAATTATCACATTTACATCATTATATGCCCAAATTATCACAAATATTTCATTTTATCATTATCATTTGTATTAAAATTTAAACAAAATATATAAAATTAAAAAATATATATATTAAATTTTGAAAAAAAATTATAAATTCGAAAATAATATATAAATTTAAAAAAAAACATATAAAATTCGAAACAAATATATAAAATTCGTAAAAATTATATAAAATTTGAAAAAATATATATTAAATTTTGAAAAAAATTATAAAATATAAATTTAGAAAATTTGTTCGCCGAATTTTATAATTTTTACAAATTTTAATATATATATTTTTGAATTTTATATATTTGTTTCGAATTTTATATGTTTTTCAAAATTTATATTTTATTTTCAAATTTTATAAAAAAAAATTCAAAATTTAATAAATATATATATTTAAAATTTATATATTTTATTTAAATTTTAATACAAATGATAATGATAAAATGAAGTGAAATAGGGTAATAAAAAGCATTTGCCGAATCTCTTTAATAATAGCAGAGTTAAGAAAGAAAATATATCAATATAATAATAGTCAGAATTTTATTATTTTAATTTTTTAGAAAACAAAAAAAAAAAGTCTATAATGTAACAACCATTGATAAGCTTATAAATCAGCCTCCAGTAAAATTAATAATTTTTAAACAAAAATAGAATTGGGTGATCAAATCACTTCTTAATTCTAAGATTTTTATTCTAAAAAAAATAAAAAATAAATAGACATCGGATGGAGTAAATATTTTGGTCAAAGATTTGGACTTAGACTGAAGGTTTATAACAAATTGTCCAAAAATTTTGGTAGGAATATGAATATGAATATACATATATATATATATATAGACACCCAAGAACCATGAGGATAAGAATGTAAGTACAGGTGTCTATGATCGTACTACGAATTATGAAAAATTCAAACATTGCCATTATGTTCACACAAGCTTTTGCATTAATGGAAACACTGGTGACTGGACTGATTTATATATAATTTTTATATCTTTATATAATGTGACTGATAAGATTCGAACTCTTACTTTTGCAATTTTAAAAGTAATCTTCAAATTCTTTAGGAAATGCTGCACAAAGTAAATGGATTATATAGTACAACAAAATTGCTAAGTTCGAGTCAATAACTTAATTTGATTATGGAATATTTATATGATTGTGGTATTCACAATGTAACAAGAAATTATCATTTAATGATACATTTAATAGGACATATTACCTAAATATAATATTAAGTATTTATTTATTGTATAAAATAGAATCATGGCATCTGTAATGTTATAATCAATGTAACGGATGCGAATACAATTAATCTTTAAAATAAATATCGAATAAAGATCAATATTGCGTAATAATATTAATAACTTTCAAATAATTAGACTTAATTGATATGCTTAAACTCAGCTGGTAGTCCCGCCTCACCTGGGGTCGCGGTCGAGACACCGTCATTGACGACACATTAGGATCACTAGAGCTTCCCGATTTGGGTCGGTCCATCGCTGAGGACGCTCCTCCAGACTACAATTCTTTTTCAGTTTTCACGAGTCTTATTTGAACATTTGTCAAATTCATGAATTCACTCTATATATGGACAAATCATGATGTATTAAAAAAAAAAAAAATTATTAATTGAACTCTAATAAAGGCCGTAAAAATAGCATAATAAAGACTTAAATTAAACACACATAAACGCCGTAAAAATAGCATACAGCTTCCATAATGATATACAAATAATGTAAGAAACATTAAGATGTGATAGCCTTAAAGACCTTGTCGGTGGCAAACGGTCACTTATATAAATACATTATTGATTGAATAAACCCAATCTTTTTCTTTTTTTTCTATTTCTTCCTTATTTTTTCTTCCAGCTAAGACAAAAGAAAACAAAGCACTCCAATACTGAACCTTATAAGACCACTTTGACCATATATATATATATATATATATAAGTATAAATTCTGTATATATAAGTCAATAACCATCTGATTTCCTCATTTTGTTATTTATTTATTTATTTAACTTTATTTTTGGTATTTTGAACCCAAACTGAGTCCCCAGTTACAACCTTAGCAATTTGCAACATTAATTACTGTTCATTATCCACTGTACAAGATTGGCTGACCTGACCTGGATGAGCATTTCGATATTTCACTTTTTTTATACGTCATATATATGTATGTATGTATGTACAATGATGTATATGTACCTTAACATATATAAACTTTGAAAATTTGAGAGATTGATGGAAATTTCTAAAGGCATGTTTGGTACGCCGTGTGTTTTGTTTGTGTTTTTTTGTTGAATAAACAGAAAACACGTTTCTTGATTTTTTGTTTATTCTTTCGAAAACAGAAATATGCTTTGTAAGGATATTTTTTTTGTCGAAATTAAAAAATAAAAAATCAATAAACACGTTTGAGAAGAGTGTATGGCTTCAACAAACCTTAGAATCGCCCCTAGCCGTCGCCCCCCTTTTTTGTGTTGGTCGCAAATAATTTTTGTGTTTACAAGCTTGTTTATTCAGATTTAAGTTAGGCAAGTGGGTACAGTACAAACATGCCAAATAAATACCAAATTCATGTTTATTGAATATGCCTAAAATTTGGGTAAATGGGTAAAGTGTTTTTTAACTGTTCAACCAGCACATGGGCCAAAAACACATAAACCAAACAAGCTTTATAAACAGAAAAACATAAACAGACACAAAAACAAACCTACCAAACAGACCCTAACGAGTTCAAAATGATATTGTGTTCAAGCTGAACTCAAATTATTTACAAGTATTTAAGCTTAGGGTTAAGTATTCAACCATCACATTAAACTTGGATTGACTTGTGAAACATAGATAGATTCTTCTATTATAAACTTTTGTGTTCATGATCTTAAAAGAGAAAAGACTATTATCATTAATTTATAATTAACTTATCTAATAACTGATTTTCATGGTTGAGGTTCAAAACAAAGAAAGGTTAAACGAGAGTCAAGATGCATGGAACTGTTACTTGCAGAAGTAAAATGAAAATCCTTAGGATATAATTATTTTAGTCCTAATTTTCTATGATAGAAATTGAAAACATTCAATAAATAATGTTGGAAATAGTTTGGAAAAAACAGTAATTAAACCCAACTTTGAGCTTAAATAATTATGGGACCCGAACTCCGAATTTAACGGGACCAAGCACTAATGTGTTCTCCTTGGTGTGGAGATCAAGTTGGTATAATTACATGTTCAAAACTATTAATTATTGAATAAGAAATTATATCTCAAAGTGACCCACTTGAACTTGGGTAATGATGTTTGTCCCACATTGGAAATAAAGTGAAGTGTAAAAGTGTTTATATATGGTTGCATTGAATGCGTGGCTTGAATAACTAGAGGCATGGGAGGAGAGCTAAACCATGCAAGTCTTAGCCTAACCACACGCGCCCGCCGCCCGCCCGCCCGACCGGTACGTGGTCGTGGCGCGGTGCGGTGCGGGCGGGTGGGTGGTCGTGTCTAGAATATATATATTTTGAAATTGTGTTATAATTTTCGGTATTCTGTTATACATATATATATATACTGTAATTGTACTCTGTGATATATATATATATACTGATTCTGTTATATTATTTACTGAGATATATATATTCGGTTTTTTATATATATATCTATATTATATTCAGAAAATAGTTTATATATATATGTAATTATATTAACTATTAATATAATTATATATATATGTTTGAATCAAGTCCAGTATATATTGGTTGTTTATATAATTTTGAAATTTTATTTCGGAATTTTATATATATACATCTTGTTTGTTGTATTACAGTGTAATTTTTGTGTTATTATAATATTGTGCGGGAAACAGTACATAAAGCAGATTTCTGTTTGTGTAACAGAAATGGCTACTGGTAATCCAACCACAATCAATGTCCCACATGGGGAGAAGCCTGAAAAGTTCAATGGCTCTGATTTTAAGCGTTGGCAACAAAAGATGCTGTTTTATCTTACTACTTTGAATATGACCAAGTTTTTAATGGAAGCAATTCCATCAGTGGCCGAGGGTGAAACTGATAAAGATAAACTGGCTGCAGTGGATGCATGAAAGCATTCTGATTTCTTGTGCAGGAACTATATCCTTAATGGATTAGATAACACACTGTATAATGTATACAGTGGTGTGAAAACTGCAAAGGATTTATGGGAATCATTGGATAAAAAGTATAAAACTGAGGATGCTGGCACGAAGAAATTCATTGTCGGCAAATTCTTAGATTTTAAAATGTTAGATTCCAAAACTGTACTCAGCCAAGTGCAACAGATTCAAGTGCTTCTTCATGACATTCATGCAGAAGGTATGTCTCTTAGTGAGTCATTCCAAGTGGCGGCTATAGTTGAAAAACTACCACCACTTTGGAAAGATTTTAAGAACTACCTAAAGCATAAACGCAATGAGATGACTCTTGAAGAATTAATAGTTCGCCTGAGGATTGAAGAGGACAATCGTAAGTCTGAAAAGAAAAGTAGTGCATGGCATCCTATGGAGTCAAAAGCAAATATTGTGGAGGAAGGATCATCTTCAAAGACTAAAAAGAGAAAGTTCAGTGATGAAGGTCCAAGTAAAGGATCTAAGAAGTTCAAAGGCAAGTGCTTCAATTGTGGAAAGCTAGGACATCTCTCTAAAGACTGTCGAAAACCAAGGAACTTCAGAAACACTAGACCCCAAGCGAATGTGACTGAGGCAGATCGACTTGCAAATGATGTAGGCGATATGAACCTTGCTGCTGTGGTTTCATAGTGCAATTTGGTGGGCAATAACAAAGAGTGGTGGGTGGACATTGGAGCTACTCGTCACATCTGTGCCAATAGGTGGATGTTCACTGCTTATCAACCTATGAAAAATGGAGAATAACTCTTTATGGGTAATTCTTCATCTTCTAAGGTAGAAGGTAGTGGAAAAGTGATCCTGAAAATGACTTCTGGAAAAGAGGTGACTCTGAATAATGTGCTACATGTGCCGGATATTCGCAAGAACCTGGTGTCTGGATCTCTGCTAAGCAAAAATGATATTAAATTAGTCTTTGTATCTGATAAGTTTGTACTTACAAAGAATGAGATGTATGTAGGAAAATGATATCTCAGTGATGGGCTGTTTAAGCTCAATGTAATGACTGTTGTACCCACAGCTAATAAGATTAATAACACAGTTTCTTCTGCTTATATGCTTGAGTCTTTTGATATTTGGCATGCTAGATTAGGTCATGTTAATTATGATACTTTACGTAGATTAATTAATTTAAATGATTTGCCTAAGTATAAAATTGACCCAAATCATAAATGTGAGACTTGTGTAGAATCTAAATTAACAAGAAAATCCTTTCAAAAAGTTGAAAGATGTAGTGAGCCTCTAGAACTAGTGCATACTGATATATGTGATCTAAAGTTCTTGGAAACTAGAGGATGAAAAAAGTATTTTATTACTTTTATAGATGATTGCACTCGATATTGCTATGTTTATTTGCTAAGAAGCAAGGATGAGGCTATTGATATTTTCAAACAATATAAAACTGAAGTTGAGAATCAACTTAGCAGAAAAATCAAAGCTATAAGAAGTGATAAGGGTGGTGAGTATGAATTTCCTTTTGAGGAGTTCTGTAAAGAACATGAAATTATTCATCAAACTACAGCTCCCTACTCACCTCAATCGAATGGTGTAGCTGAAAGGAAAAACCGAACTTTAAAAGAAATGATGAATGTTTTTCTGTTAAGTTCGGGAGTACCACAGAATTTGTGGGGGGAAGCTATACTTTCTGCTAATTACATTCTTAATAAATTGCCTCAAAAGAAAACTTTAAAAACCCCATATGAGTTATGGAAAGGCTATAAGCCTTCCTATAAATACTTAAAAGTGTGGGGGTGCTTAGCAAATGTGGCAATTCCTAAACCTAAAAAGGTGAAAATATGACCTAAAACCGTGGATTGTGTATTCATCGGTTATGCCCACAATAGTAGTGCATATCGATTTCTTGTTAATAAATCTGAGATTTCTGATGTACATGTCAATACAATAATTGAATCAAGGAATGCTACATTCTTTGAAACTGTATTTCCATATAAAAGGACATCAGATTCAAGCTCACAGAAAAGGTCATTTAGTGATATGACTCAAGATAGTCAGGAACCTATAGACGAAGAATCTATAGAACCTAGACGAAGCAAAAGAGCAAGAGTCACTAAGTCCTTTGGGCCAGATTTTGTTATCAATCTGGTAGATAATGAACCTCAAACTTATAAGGAGGCCATGTCTTCACCTGAAGCAGTTTATTGGAAAGAAGCTGTGAATAGTGAAATTGAGTCCATTATGCAAAATCATACATGGGAACTGGTAGATCTTCCACCAGGCAATAAACCATTGGGATGTAAGTGGATCTTCAAGAAGAAGATGAAGGCTGATGGATCAATTGACAAGTATAAGGCAAGACTTGTAGCTAAAGGCTATAGGCAAAATGAAGGGTTGGATTATTTTGACACCTATTCACCAGTTACTAGAATAACGTCCATTCGCATGCTAATTGCGATAGCAGCGTTAAATGGATTAGAAATACATCAAATGGATGTAAAAACAACATTTCTAAATGGTGAATTAGATGAAGAAATATACATGGAACAACCCGAGGGGTTCATTTCTCCTGGCCAAGAGAGACAAGTGTGTAGACTTGTAAAGTCATTGTATGGACTAAAACAAGCATCAAAACAATGGCATGAGAAATTTGACAGTGTCATGATGTCAAATGGGTTCAAAATAAATGAATGTGACAAATGTGTTTATGTCAAGACTTATCATAATGCGTATGTCATATTATGTCTATATGTAGATGACATGCTTATTATAGGCAGTAATAATGATGTAATCAATTCTACTAAGCAAATGCTAAAGAGTAGATTTGACATGAAAGATCTTGGCATAGCTGATGTTATTTTAGGAATTAAAATTTCTAGAACATCAGAAAGACTTGTGTTATCCCAATCTCACTATATAGAGAAAATGTGTGATAAGTTTAAGAATTATGGGATAAGTCCAACACGAACACCTGTGGATGTAAACGTTAAACTTTCTACGAACAAAGATGAAGGTATTTCACAATTGGAATATGCTCGGATCATAGGAAGTTTAATGTATGTTATGAATTGTACTCGACCTAACATAGCATACTTGGTGAGTAAGCTGAGTCGATACACAAGTAACCCAGGTAAATGTCACTGGAATGCAATAATAAGAGTTTTGGGATACTTGAAGTATACTCAAAATTATGGTTTGCATTATACTAGATATCCAGCTGTACTTGAAGGATATAGTGATGCTAATTGGATTTTTGATTCCAATGATTCAAAGTCCACTAGTGGATATATTTTTACTCTTGGAAGTGCAGTTGTGTCATGGAAGTCCTTAAAACAAACATGTATTGCTCGGTCCACAATGGAATCTGAATTCATTGCATTGGACAAAGCTGGAGAAGAAGCAGAATGGCTTCGTAACTTTTTAGAGGACATTCCAAACTGGCAGAAACCAGTACCAGCTATTTGTATACATTGTGATAGTCAATCTACGATTGGAAGGGCTCAAAATCACATGTATAATGGTAAGTCTAGACATATCCGTCGTAGACATAATATCGTAAAACAATTGCTCTCAAATGGTATAATATCCATTGACTATGTAAAGTCTAAGGATAATATAGCGGATCCGTTAACTAAAGGTTTGGCAAGAGAGCAAGTTGAAAGATCATCGAGGGGAATGGGCTTGAAGCCTCAGGGTTAAAAGACACTATAATGGCAACCCAACCTAGTTGACTGGAGATCCCAAGATCTAGGTTCAAAGGGACAACCGAATTGTGCGTGACTTAGTTAAAAGCACTGTGGAGATTAAAACAAAACTCCTTCCCATTCCTATGATGAGACAGTGCATATTCTAGGGTAAGCTATGCTTTTAATGATGTCTATGACTTGGAAAAATCCAAGTGAGGAAGAACTCCTAATAGAATCACCTATGTGAGTAGAAGGGGCCGCTTCTAGGAGAATTTTTGAAGGCGGAATTCTCTGACAAATACTCATGAAACCAAGTGGTGTCCAAGGCCAAAATGGACACAAACGTGAGAACCAACTGTGTTCGAAGGGGAACTGTGTGAAGTCTATTGTCTTGGTTTACATAAACAGTTGACAGTTCAAGGCATCACGTCCACTGATTAGCCAGTAAATCCGATAGTCTTTCACAAGGGAAAGTTCAAGGCTCTAAGGCTACTTTCATTGTACTCGAACTAGTGTCTGCATATTCATCTGCATTTTGAACTGCTAATTTCCATTCATGTGGGGGATTGTTGGAAATAGTTTGGAAAAAACAGTAATTAAACCCAACTTTGAGCTTAAATAATTATGGGACCCGAACTCCGAATTTAACGGGACCAAGCACTAATGTGTTCTCCTTGGTGTGGAGATCAAGTTGGTATAATTACATGTTCAAAACTATTAATTATTGAATGAGAAATTATATCTCAAAGTGACCCACTTGAACTTGGGTAATGATGTTTGTCCCACATTGGAAATAAAGTGAAGTGTAAAAGTGTTTATATATGGTTGCATTGAATGGGTGACTTGAATAACTAGAGGCATGGGAGGAGAGCTAAACCATGCATGACCATGCAAGTCTTAGCCTAACCACACACGCGCGCGCGCCGCCCGCCCGCCCGGTCCGGGCCGGGCCGTGGTCGTGGCGCGGTGCGGGTGGGTCGTCGGTTCTACCCAATGTAGTTTTATTTTTTGCCAAAACTGCAAATGTCTCTTCTGAAGAGATACGTCTACAGTTTTACATAAACAGTTTCAGCACCCATTGGAATGGATACCAATACAGTTGTAACACATTTTCTTCTCTATATCTATAGGTTGCAGTTTATTCATAACACACACTTCTGATTCTGCCTCTCCCTACATTTGCATATACACACATATATATACATAGGTTTGGGTTTGAGTACAAACACAGAACTTGAGTTCGCCGGGCTTCACCATTGCAGTGCTGCAACAGTGAAGGCGAAATCCGTTCTATCTTGGGAGGCATTTGTTCAGAATCCTTAAGCACCGTAGAGGGAGCAATTTTGCCTTAAGGAAACTTTGGTATCACACAGGGCTCGGATTATTTCTGTTCTTCTGCGATTATTGTATTCTCAGGTCAATTTCTTTTAATTATTGCAATATATATATTTGTATGCGTGATATATTTATATATATACATATAACAGAAGCATGTTATAGATAACAAATAATATTGCATCCGTTTCTATTTAATTGTCCATATTTGACTTTTTAACAATTGTTTTGATATTTTGTGTTTCCTATTTTGTCATTTGATAATGTTGTATAGTTGTAATTTTTAGTGGAACTCATTCTTTTTTTAAGTTAATGAAAAAGAATAATTTGATAAAGTATATGATAATATTGTATTGACATTCGAAACTGAACAACTAATTTAGAACAAGTAAAGTAACTAAAGTGGACAACGAGACACGGACCTACATACATACACCCCCACTGAACTTTTTTTTTTTTTTTTTACCTTATTTGCACTTCATCCCCATTGAATTATGTTTTTTTACTTTACTTACTTTTAAATTTTGAGTATTGTAATTTTGTCCCCACTGAGATGAAACTCTAGATCCGTCACAACTAAATTGGGAGTGAGAGAATAACACAATTGTTATACAACGTTAGATGTATATCACATTCGTAACATTTTTAAAAAATACTCACATTAATTATATTAGATCGTTTCGCTAATATCATCTGAATTTGAACACCTCGCGGGACAAATGCAAAATTACTTTTATAGGTAATCCCCTCCATATCAAGGTTTGCCGTAACGACCGTTATGTAACGATTTTTGGGATGGCCGATACCGTTACTGCGGTGTGAGCCGGTTTCCACACTCGCAACGGCTGTTATTGCCCGTGCCGTTACGGTTGTCGTAACCTCGATTCCCACCAGTTCCGAAAATTCCGTAACGATTAACACAGTTGAAGTTTTTCATTTTAGTGGTGAACCATGTACCTTTTTAAAAATTATTTTGCATTGTTGGAAATAAATTATATCTTTTGTGATTTCAATTTTTTATTTATTTAAATTTCAAATTAATTTAATAATATCATAATAAGTATATCATAAATATTGAAATAATGATGATACCATTAGATTTATTAATAACTCATTTTTATATATTAAATTTATTTAAAAAATTAAATAAAATTCACTTAAATCTATTAAAAATTTATCTTTATTCATTCATGTTGCTAAAAGTATTTAATTAGAACATTTTGGATAAGATGTGTAAGATTTTAAAACAATTCATAATTGCGATAACCAAGTTCTGTTACATAACCCCGATACTGACCCAAGTCCGTTATACCGATATCATTACCGTTACAACGATCGAAATCGTTACTGCGAACCTTGCTCCATACTAGTATTCCACATGGGATCGAAACTCATTCACAACGCGGTTGTTTATGGTGTGTACCCACATAAACTACACGTGTGTCTCACATGGTTCCAAGCAACTCAACTCTCAGCACTCCCAAAATAGCTGGCACATTTCACCCCTCCCATAAATGAAACCAGTATGTCCCCCTTAAAAATATATACATTTTTCCTTTCAAAAATAAAATATATAGTACACGTTTATATACATATATATTATATATATATATGAAATCAGGATAATCCCGTAAATAACCTCAACACCAACCCCATTTCCATCTGTAAGCGAGTGAGCCCACTCAAAGCCACAAAGTGGTCTCCAACAAACAACACTCAACACACCTCCCCTTTATATCCCTCCTCTTCTCTCTCTCTTCCCCTCTCAGGACTCAAACTTCAATTCCTTGAGCTCCTACACACTCCAATGGCCTCCACTCCCACCAAGCTCGAACGCTACAACTCCTACATCCGCCGCGTCAACTCCACCAAACTCCTCGCCGCCTCCTCCAAACTCCTCTTTCGCGCCACCCTCTTAGTCGCCCTCGTACTAATCTTCTTCTTCACCGTAAATTACCCGCCACTTTCTGACAACACTCACCACCACAACAACAACATCCACACCACCCACAACTTCCTCTCCTCCGCCTTCTACGGTGGCGGCGCCAACTGGGAAAAAAACGTCCGCCACTCCTCCACCCCACGCCGCCGCAACGGCTTCTCCGTCCTCGTCACCGGCGCCGCCGGCTTCGTCGGCTCCCACTCCTCCCTCGCCTTGAAAAAGCGCGGCGACGGTGTTCTCGGCCTCGACAACTTCAACTCCTACTACGACCCCTCCCTCAAACGCGCGCGCCAAAAATTGATGGAGAAGAACCAGATCTTCATCGTCGAAGGAGACCTAAACGACGCCGAATTGCTCTCCAAGCTCTTCGACATTGTACCCTTCACACACATACTACACCTAGCTGCGCAGGCGGGTGTACGGTACGCTATGGTGAACCCGCAATCCTACGTGGCATCGAACATTGCCGGGTTCATCAATCTGCTCGAGATCGCCAAATCCGCCGATCCTCAGCCGTCGATTGTGTGGGCCTCATCAAGCTCCGTTTACGGGTTAAACAAACAGAACCCGTTTTCGGAGCTCCACCGAACGGATCAACCCGCGAGTCTTTACGCGGCAACAAAGAAAGCCGGTGAAGAAATAGCTCACACCTATAACCATATATACGGGTTGTCTCTAACGGGGCTCCGATTTTTTACGGTTTATGGCCCATGGGGCAGACCCGACATGGCTTATTTTTTCTTCACGAAAGATATATTATCTGGAAAATCGATAAATATATACCAGACGCAGGATAATAAGGAGGTGGCGCGTGACTTCACGTACATTGATGACGTGGTGAAGGGGTGTTTGGGGGCGTTGGACACGGCGGAGAAGAGCACCGGTTCTGGCGGGAAAAAGCTCGCGCCGGCGCAGCTGAGGGTTTATAATTTGGGGAATACTTCGCCAGTGCCGGTGGGGAAGCTGGTGACGATTCTGGAGAATCTGTTGAGTGTGAAGGCGAAGAAGAATGTGATTCTGATGCCGCGAAACGGCGACGTTCCTTTCACGCATGCTAACGTGAGCCTGGCGTACAGGGATTTCGGGTACAAGCCCAGCACCGAGTTGGCGACCGGGTTGAGGAAGTTCGTGAAGTGGTATGTTGGGTATTATGGGATTGAGTCGAGGGTAAAAAAGGAAAAGACTAGCAACAATCAAGACCCGGATGATACGGCATAAATCAAATACCATCAACATCATGGATACAACACCATTTTTTTTTTTCCACAAAATAAATAATTAATTTTCTGTTTTTTTTTTTTTTTAAGTTATTAGTATAATTATTATTATGATGTTGAATGGTCCTGTGTATTGATGGATCAGTTGATGTTACTGTTGTTGTAATATAGATATAGGTTTATAACTTTATATATATATATACAACACATAAAGGGAGGAAGGAGAAGTGTAGATCTGTGAAGTTGGGTTGTAATAATGTATTGTGGGAAAGGTGGTTGGATTCTGCCAGAATGGATGCAGAATTGTGATTTTTAAAAAAAAAATTATGAAAAAAATTGTGATTGAATTGGACAACAATGATGACATCGAGATTCTTATAATCTTATGCCTTTCATTTATTTATTTTTAATTTATTGTTTTTTTTTTTTTTTGATTGGTCATGATCAGTTTTGCTTTGTTGATTATAAGTGGATGGGTTTGATATGTATATGCATATTTTTCATTTGCTAATTGAAAATGCTTTTCATGAGTGAATATGGGGTAGGGATGTCTCAGAGTGATTACTAGAGAGTCAAAAGTGGGTTTGAAAGAGGTTAATTTAGAACCATATGCTACAGATATTTGATGATTAATAATTGCATATGCTGCCAAACATAAGTTGTGATAATACTTATTTAGTACTTAAATTTGAACAGATTCAATATTTATTCACTGATAAGAAATTTGAAAATCACTTAAAGATATTGAATGTCACTTTAAATGAAGTAAAATTTTAAGTGACGTGGTCCCTACTTAATATTAAAATATGAAAATTGAAAATTTACAAAAATATTAAAAAATATACTAAGTAATTTTTTTAAACACCACTTAAAACCTTTCATACTTAAATTTTAGATATTATATTTTTTATTACTTAATTTTCAATTTTATCGACAACACCTAATAAGTCCTCTCCCACAATACTTTTGTAGGAAAAAGTAATTTTAAAACTTTAAACTATGGTTTTGGGTATTAATATCTAAGTATGCCAACAAAATTTATGTAATTATTTTGTAAATTGCTCTTAGCTACTGCTTCCCTCTTAGTGTGTTCTCAATAGTGATCCTACCAACTCCTATAAATGGTTATTGAATCAACTTATAATATTCACTATATTAATATATTCGATTTAAGTCTTAATTAAAAGCTTTTTCACTAAATAAGTTTAGTCAATTCATAACCAATAAGTTAATAACTCTTTGGGGGAAATATCAAGTTCTCATCAACTTATATCATTCACTATTTGTTGATGAAGACAAAAGTAAAAATAATAAAATAAGAAATGTGACATGTTTTGCATACTAATGGAATTATGAGATCATATGAAAAATATAAAGGGTTTAATTTATTGATAACTCCTTATATATATCAATACTTTAATTAGATCTCTTCAACTTTGCATATTTTCAATTAGATCTCTTACCAATAATTATAAACACACTTTGATTAAGATTGAGGATAGTTAGAGTATTAAATAAAAAAATCAGAACGACATCATATCTGATTTGCTTGATTGCGGTATTGACAAATCTCAACGGGTAAAAATGAAATTAACCCAAAATTATATAATCAAGCAAGAAAATTTTCTTGAGATGATATAATCTTTATAATGTAAAACATATGGAGCCCGTTTGAAAACTCTGTTTTTTATTTTTGTTTTGGGAACAAAAAAACAAGAACATAATTTTATTTTTGTCTTATTTTATCACCCAAAAATACAAGAACAAAAAATATGTTTAAGGCAAAAATATTTATATATATATTTGTTTTTTCTCTCTCTTCTCTCTCAATAACTCACATGTTTGGTAGTCTGGTTTGAGGGTTTGATGGTAGTGGTTGATTGGTGGTGTTAGAGGTTGCAAGTGGTTGTTGAAGAGGGTTAGGGTTTCGATTGGTGGTTTGATGGTGGTGGAGGTGATTGGGCCGATTGGTGTGTGTATATATATGTGTGTATCAGAGGCTAGTGGCGTGGTGGTGGAAGAGGGTAGTGTGTTTCCAATTTTTTTTAGATTTCTCTTCTTTGTAGATTTTTTTAGGGAAATCCCAAAAGATTTTTTTGTTCTCTTGTTTTTTCAAATATTTATGAAAACACTTTTCAATTTGAAAACAGAACAAACAGTAAACAAGGCTTTCAAACATATTTTTTTCCTATGAACAGTGTCAAAAAACAAAAAACCGAACAAAAACATGGTTTCCAAATCCACCCATGTTAATTTTAGAATCATATGTGTTTGCTAAAATTATAAAGTTGAAGATAATTGGGGAGAGAAGCAACTTTCACTAATGAGTGATTTGAAGGGTTAAGGGTGCGTTTGGATATTCTGTTTTTGTTCTGTTTTTTATTTTTTGGCACTGTTCAAGAGAACAGAACATGTTTGGCAACCTTTTTTACTGTTTGTTTTGTTCTCAATTTGGAAACTGTTTTCGTGGATAGTAGAAAAAACAAGGGAACAACAAAAACTTGTTTTTTTGTTCTTTTTGGGATTTTTCAAAAAAAAAAGAATTGTGGTAGAGAGGAAAAATTGTGTGAGAATATGTGTGTTTTTTTCCCCAAACATGTTTTTTGTTCTTGTTCTTTTGGGTGAGAAAATAAGAACAAGAACAAGAATTGTTCTTGTTTTTTGGTTCTCAAAACAAAAACAAAAATAATGGTTCCCAAACGGGGCCTAAGTTGATGATATTTGTTTGAATCAGCAATTAACGACTTTAATAAGCACTATTAAGAAACTAAAAGGTTTTTAGTTAGGCAGAGCACACATATGATTTGACTATGTACGGTCAAATCAATTTTGATATGGAAAAAAATAAAATGATATTATTATTACCATGACCAAACTGACATGACATTTGGAATGTATTTATTAGTTATTAGGAATGAATTTTCAGCCTTATTTTATTTAAAATATATTTATATCATTTTGTCAACTTTACAAGACATCATTGCAATTTTCTACCCATATAAAAATAAAAACCGTGATTCCTATGTTGTTAACAAAGAATTTGGAATTTCCAACAAAGTCAAAGTAGAGTTTTTAATTGATATACAAGAATTGATATATATATATATATATATATATATATATAAATTGAACAACATAAAATAATAATTATATATATAATTAATTAATTAAAATTAGCTGTAATGTGTAAATAGAATGATATACAAGTGTTTAATTCTGTGATCAATTATGACTTGAGGCACGATTGTTTGCGAGGAATCTATGGATGGGTTAATTATTTGTTATTAAATTTTGAAAAAAAAAACCCCATCAAAATAAGTACAGACTCGGAGTTTTGATTTTAAACAAATTAAGTAAATCTAATCAAAAGTCAAATAGTGGTCGGTGTTTTGAAAATTTTAATGCAACCAACAGATTCAGATGTTATTAATGAACTTACTTTTTTATTTTTTTATTTTTAATTTGTGAATTGATAAATCTTTATAATCTGACAACCTGGTATGCATAGGGCATTGTTTAGTGAGCTGGTGTGCATATTTTGAGTTTTGATCATTCATTGAATTAAAAATGTAAGGAAAAAAGAAAAAGAAATAAAAGTTAAGAGTAATATGTGGACCACTCGTTGTTTGATTCATAATGTTTTTAGAAAGTATTGATACCAATATTCATTTGATACTTATTTTTAAATTCGATATCGTTTGAATTTGTTACACCGATACCGTGATCGTTATAAAAAAGATACTATTATGGAAAATCATGATTTGGACATGAGTCTTAGTTGATCCATATATATGTATATATATATATATATATATGCATGCATGTATATATGTCATATTGGTGGTTTAAATTTGTTTCTAAACAAATTATATATTTTTTTTAAAAAAAGAGAAATTATTTAACCTTATGATGATATTTTGACATTCTTTCTTTTTTTAAAACACCACATGTTTGGTGAACTCATGTATTTGTCCAAAACCAAACTTTAAAGGTTGTAATATTCAGGTGTCTTCATGCTTGATTATTTTCAAATTATAGAATGATAGTGCTTACATATTTTACATCCATTAATTATCAAATTCAACTTATTTTTTTATATTGTATAGTTTTTAAAGTCCCAATCAAATTACATTGGGCGTTCTGATGCAGAATATAGGTAGTTTAATTTCTAATACAAAACCAATTTGATAAAATTCAACTTGTTTTTTTTGTTTTGTTTTTGAATTTTTCATGACCTTGTTGATAGGAGACGTGTTTTTTGTTTATTATTTTTAGGGGAATTATCACAAAATTCGTGTGATTTCATAAAAGTATCAAATTGTCTCTGATCTATCAACTAACTTCTGAGATTTCTAATTTGATCAATGTCCTTCCTGAATGTGAATTGTGTGAATTTTTCGGTACCAAAATAGTAAAATTATTGAAATATTTTTATTGAAACAACTATTTATTAAGTTTAAATGAATCATAACCATAAGGGTATTGCAATAATTTCATTTTTTCGGAACCAAAAAATTCACCAAATTCACATTTTGGGGGACACTGATCAAATTGAGAACTTCAGGAATTAATTATTAGAAAAATAGGGAGTTTTGTGAAATATCCCTTATTTTTAAAGGGACTATAAAAAAAACATTTTGTCAATTGATTTATTCTTTTTGCGCTTAGTCAATATAGTCTATAGTCTATACTTTAAACTTACACTTTGATAAGGGCATGATTGGAAAAGGATGTCCACGTGGCATACATGTAATCTGGCTATTACATACAAATTATACAATATAAAATCATCTTAGTTTAGGTATCTTTCTAATTATTTCAAAATTTGTGACTTCCTATGAATATCATAAATTAGTCAATGTAGCATCTATTTTGATAAATTGGTATATTCTCACAAACATGCCTTCACTTTCTTGACAATTTCCATATATTTGGACAAACAATTTAGTGAATATTATAGATGTTCCCCATCATAGAACTAATGTCTCCTGATCATGTAATCCACACACCCATATATATATATATATATATCCCAGGAATGATTGATAAATTCATTTAGCTATATTTCTCAGTTAATGAACAGTAATTATTAATTTATCTACTATGGCCAACAAAAATACAACAACAAAGAGTGAACTTTTACTGTTTAGAAGAATTATATACAGTCTATATTTAACAATACTCTTTGTTTATTTATATATATATTTTAAACCATCCTTAAATGTGTTATCAGCCTAGTATGTCACAGATCAGAGTATAATAACCTTAAACAATATTTATTTTAAAAATAATTATTAAACTAATATCGATATTATGTAACGATATCATACACTTTTAAATAATATTAAAAATATTATATATCGAACAATACAAATGAATTATGATTACACGTATAAACTCTTTTGAGCTATTGAATTAGTCTCTTTCTTTCTCCACTTTTTTACTTCAATTTTTTATTTTATTTTTTTAATTTTATTGTTATTCTCTGTAAGCAAATGACACTGGACTAATTCTTGCTGAAATGGATATCAATTGACTTTAATGTCTTCATTGTAAGCCAAATTGATAAAAATGTCCCAAATTTTGACATTCTTGATCTAGGTTTTTAGAGAAAACAGAGTACTTTTTCCACATGTTTTGAGCCTCCTCAAATCAAAGTTTCTTTGAACATTCTCAAGACAGAACACTTGTTCAAACAAATACAACTTTTTTCTCTAAGAGATAAGATTACAACCCTATTTATATATATATATATATATATACAGTCACAGACACACAATGAGACAGAGTTATATAAAATGAGGCCCGAGGCACCCAAACAAGGCTCTCAATAATGGTCCATGTAGGCTTATTGTTCTTTGTCACTTTATGTTATTCCTATGATGGTCCATGCATGAATGTTGTCATATTTTCTTTTTGTTAATGCCAATTAATTGCATTTTGGGGTTTATCTCATTCTTTAGAATCTTTACATACTTTTGCTATCCCTTTATATATATATATATATATATATATTTCTCTCCCTGTTTTTAGATAAATTTAGGTTCCAACAAATGCTCACTATAATCAAAGTTATTTTTCTTCACAATAAAAGAAGAAAAAGGAAAAGGAAAAAGGGGGAAAAAAAGAGGAGGAAAGAAAAAGTACTACTCCCAATATACCCTCCCTTTTTATTTTTGAGTAAATTACACTTTCACCCCCTCTTGTTTGGACATATTCCAAGTTTCTCCCTCTTGTTTGGATAATTATAGTTTCCCCCCTCTAACTCATTTCAGGTGACTGGTAATCGGAAATTACTAAATTGCCCAGCATATTTTATTATACTTTTATTCAAAAAAAATTAAAATATTAATTTACCAATTTGCCCTTCATTAAAATCTAACCTAACCAAAATTAAAATAACCTAACCTCAATTAAAGTAACCTAACCTAAGTTAAATTAAAATAAACTAACCTAACCTTCTTCTTCTTCATCCCCTTCCTGAAAAACCCTAACCCTAAATTCTCCCTCTCTAAACACACGCACAACCTCTATGAACTCAATGTTGCGGCAAAATGCTAATCTTTCAATTCCAAACCCTAATTATTTTTTCCATCACCTCCAAGCCCATGGACAACGATACCCCCAAACCCAAGAAAGAATCGATCCAATTAGCAAAACGCCTAGCGGAGGCCGATCGGAACGGAAATATGTTCCTGGCATCCCTCTAGATGAAATTCCAGACTTTAATTCCTGTCTTTTGTATCGGTAATTGCAGGTTATCAACTGTTGTATCTCGAGAAAAAGACGTCGCTCAATTGCCACCGAACTACTGGATTCTATAGTTAGTCATGATAAGTCAAATGGTGAAGAATTTGTCATGGTTCCTGCTCCTATTCTCTATGCTAGAATTAGTCTCATTAATCACAAGATATAAATTTACTTATATATCTGTATATACATGTTTATATATACATATATATAAATATAGATATGTTAACACAACCACCATAATCAAACCCTAAGTCAGTTTGATTTTCATATTGATTTTCTCTCAATTTTTTATTTTTTTTATAAATTTGATTATGATAATCCCTTTTTAAGTAAATTTGATTATAATAAATTATATATATATATATATATATATATTGGCAAATTTGATTATTGTAGAATTTGATTTTTTTTTTTTTGGTAAATTTGGTTATGGAAACAAAAAATATATCATAATCATGAAAAATTATTAGCCTTTTTTTTGGTAAACTTGATTGTGGTAAATTAAAAATACATCTTTTTTGGTATTTTTTTTTTATGAAAAATTATTAGCCTTTTTATTATGTGAAAAAAATAAAAAAATACTACATTCTTATATATATACATATACACACAAGGGCCTTTTTGTCTACTAAAGTTAGGGGCAATAGAGACTTTTCAGTAACTGAGGGTATTATAGTCATTTTCCCTCAAAATTTCTCTTTGACCGGTGTTGACTACGCCTGAAGTCCGGTGGAGGGGGGAAGGTGTTATCCAAAACCAAACTAAAGAGGGTCAAACTGTAATTATCCAAACAAGAGGGGGGAACTTAGAATATGTCCAAACAAGAGGGGTGAAAGTGTAATTTACCCTTTATTTTTTATATCTATAGATATTGACTCATATATGTGTTTGTACATATAATTATTCTCTTTGCCTTCTCCAGAAGAATGTCTCTAAATTATGCATAATTTTTTAAAGGCCTTACCTGCTCCTTTGTTTTCTTGCACTTTGCTTTAATCATTCTCTCTTCCCTTAATGGCATCCATCAATAAAAAAAAAAAAAAAAATTAAAACCTACATATTTATATAAATTAATTGTAAATTATTTTGAAAATCTCAAAAGAGAAATCTTGGAATTGACCCTTTCTGGATTTAAAATGCTTACATGGTCCTTAAAATGATTGTGGCATACTCCATATAACCTATATACATATAACCTATATATGTATATTTATATCATGTTTTGCAGTAGTGGTATAAATATTTTTCAAAAATATTACGAATAATATGATATGGTATCGGATGATAAGCCAAATCATAATTTATATAGGGTAAAATGCAGTAATATTCCTGAACTACAACTAATCCCCCTAAATTATTAATTTATTGCAATTTGCTCCAATTACATTCCAGAAGACTATTCTACCTTTTGTATTCAATTTTTTAATTCTTTAAGTTAAATCAATAATCCCTATTACTTCAAATAATTATTATATCATTCACCTTAATTATATTATAGTAAATATATCCTTATATACAAATATATTCATATATACATAGTTATAAGGTGAAATTTCAATTACTTTATTATTAAACTAATTAACTTGTTATTAAAATTGAAATTAATTTAAATAATAAAAATTATATCCTAGTTAAAAATTTTTTTTGCCAAAAGATACTTTTTTCATAAATATATATATGCATAAATAATTTACAAATTACTAAAATTATAAACACCTTTTAATTTTCTCATGTTATATATATATATATATATATTATTTAAGTATTTTAGACTTTTAACTTAATTTTTATTTAAATAACCTAAATATATTATTCAAACAATTAACTTTAAAACATGTGTAAATTATACAATTTTAATGAAGAATATGTCATCAAATTAGTATAAGTCTTTTAATAATTTATGTAATAAGGAAATGCATTAAGTAAAATTCAATAAAGAAAGGGCATTGTGGTCATTTTAAAAAAAGAAGTAAATGAGGCATTTTGCAACAAAATGGAATAGTTTAGGGGATTTTATGCATAATTTATAGTTCAGGGGCTATTTGTAAATCTAACCATAGTTCAGGGAGTTTATTGCATTTAACCCATTTATACATAACAAAGACACTAAAATCACTGTGTGTGAATCATCATGTACAGCTTTTTCAGAGAAAAAACCAAATTTAGAATTGTCATCACTTTCATACTTTACCATCACTCGAATTATCTTTTTTATACTATGTTTTTTTTTTGAGGTGAATCATTATGTACGGCTTCAAATACCACTTGTCCACATTCTTCAAATCTTATGATTGGAATTTTTTTTATTTAGTAATAAGTGGTACCCATCATGACAATGGGATGACAATGGAATGTTCAATATTATGGACCTCAAGTCTATGAACTATTCGATAACTTTATATATATATATATATATATATATATATATTTATTTATATATATATATATTTATTTATTTATTTAAACAATTCAAAGATCATAGGTTAAAATAAAAAAAATTACAGACATTTATGAATATAAGCAGAAGCTAAATCATTTGCATACTTAAGCAAAGGACAAACACAAGTTATGTAGAAATTTAATATGATTGACAAAATATTCGACCCTATATAATACATATACATCTATAATAATGATTTCTTTCTGATGCAGGGGGATCCGAGTCAGACGATGCCGAGCTGTTAGATTGCTCATTAATGGCGCTGGATTACCTGGAGCGGGAGGATCAGCGCAAGAATGACAAGAAATCGTAATCCAGCCTAATTGGGGCAGTTTCCGTGCACGTGTCGGTTTTTTGGCCATAACTGGAGCTACGAGTGTCGGATTCGCGCCCGTGACCCCAATTCGGAAAGCTAATCTCGGCGCGGACATCGTGGCCACACAGCTACGCTCGGTGCACATCGTTTCGAGCCCCAAATCCGCTGTTTTCCTTTTCGATTCTTTATTTTTAGTTATTTTTTGCTACTTATGGTAATTTTTTATTTGTCAATTAGGAGATGATTCTGAACCCGATTTGGGCCAGATTTTTGACAATCTTTTTATTTTTTTCCATGTTTTGTTTTGGTAGGACTTTTAGGGTTTTGCTATTTTTGGCAAAAATCCCATTAGGGGTCGATTTTCAGCTATTTATACCCGGCTTGTGGGTTGTTTTTATTCATTCTTGATTATACATAATTATATAAAATTCCAGAGTGTTCTCTGAATTTTGGGTCGAATTTCTCCTTTTTCTTTCTTGCAAATTACCCGTTGCGCTAGCCTACAGAATAATCTCAATTCTGTCCCTCGTCACTTTCTCACTTGTGAAATAAAATTTACATACTAAGCATATGAATTGTTATATGTTACTGATCTGAATAAATTAATTATCATTAAAAAAAATTGCAATTACATTAGACGGTTGTGGTTGTGATTGTGAACATAAGATTATTTCCGTATATATATACACATAATTACATCTATATGCATACATCTTTAGATATGTTTATTTGCTTTGAAAATATAAGAATGACTAAAATCTAGTCTAACAACCAAATACCCCAAAATATAGAAGATTTTCAATCTATTTAAACTTTTGTAACAAAAAATATCAAAATAAGCAACAATTATAAAAACACTAGTTTCGATACTCGAATCAATGAAATATACCGTTAACTCATTGAAACTATTTCAAAAAAAATGTGTCAGATTTCACACTCAAACGGTCTCAATAACCATGGTCACTACATTGAACATCAACAATACCATTTTAAAATATGGGGCTCTTTGTATCAATATATAAGTGGGACTGTGGGACACAAATAGATATACAAAGTTCTTCAACTATACATCAAAAAAATTAAAGCATCAAAATTAGAAAAAATTGCCTTCATATATACTAAATCTACACTTTTACAACCATTTTAATACTTGAAATTTTCAGCTTAGCAGCCCCTTACAAGGAAAAGTAAAGATTTACAACTCCAAATTGCAAGTGTAGGTGTGGGTCACTCCAGAGACAGAAGGTACCAATTAGCTTTGTTTTGTTCTAGAGGCATTATCTGGATATATTACACATATATATACATATATGACTTTGTGAGATGGAGACATTGCAACTACCTATACGCACAACCATGCATGATATAGCTTCTTTTATCTCTATTATTATAATATCCACTGTTTCTATAGGGAGTTGTCAAAATCTCTATATAAATGTCTTAATAGATACATATATATATATATACATATATAAATCTATATGGCAAACTCACCGACACTTAATTTGCTTGAATGTGAAGCCTTCCAAAAATCCAATTAATGCAGAGCCATATGTCAAAGTTGATATTTGGTATGGAAGGCTCCACCACGACACCACCACTTTGTGTTGAATCTCACAAAGCCAAAAAATGATTAATGCCAAGAAATAAAGTGGGTTTGGGTCCATATAGTGAAGAAGGAATAACAGAAATTGTTATAGCACACAAAGCATAGCCTAGTGTTTTTATTATTTCAAATTTATTTGAAGGTAGACCATGTACACCTGTTGGTTGGACCATAGTGCTCAACTTGCATGGTTGCATGGACCAGGGCACTTTAGGAGTGGACCCGAGTCTAATCAAAGTTCCAAATGGTTCATATCCATAACCCAATTGAACTAAATAAATAAAGGAGAATGCTTGTTGTGTCATAAATATTGACTTGTGTTCTAATATTTTAAATATTGTTAAAAAATTTAAAAACCAATCAAATCTATGATCATACATTTCCAAAGGGCGGAATATATTATTTACCAAAAAAAAAAAAAAGACGCAATATATATAAATTACTCCATCCGTCCCACAATAGTTATCCAATTTGAACTTTTTAATATTTTATTAATTTGGGTTGACTAGTGTGCAATTTCCAATTTTGCCCTATAGTATTATGATGGGGTCCGGTATTTGTTTAAAGTTAGTGGAAGAAGGGTAGTTGGGGAAAGTGGAATGTTAAATTGCATTGGAATTCGAACTGGACAAGTATTTTGGGACAAGTAAAGTTGCAATAGTGGACAAATAATATGAGACAGATGTAGTACAATTTTCTTATTTTCGTGTTTTTATCGAGTTAATTCTACATTTATTTAGTTGTCACATATGAAAGATCTCAAATTACCCTATATACCATAGGGTAGAAATGTCCCTTTTCTTGCCATGAGATTATTGTCTTTATAATATTGGTCTTTATCATATTTTATTCATAAATTATAAAAAAATGATAAAAGTTCATAAAGTAAGACAGAATGAATAAAGGAAAATTATTACGAATACGACCTTCCAATGCTGAACAAGTATGGACGTATTCGTTCATAGGAAATGGTATCAACCCCCCATTGCGTATTGGTACTTATCGAGTATAGAATAAATCTGCTTCTCTGGATGCTTCGCGGATCAACCGAAAAGCTTAAGCTGATGGGTAGGGCCAGGGGTGAAGCCAGGATTTTGCTTCAGGAGGGGCATAATATATTATATTCAAGCCAAGTAAAAACTTCACTAAACCAAACAGGTTTGAAACGACGTAATGTTTTTTCAAAATTCTTACTGGAAAATTGATACTTCTTAGATTGACAAAGACCCTTTAACCAATATGATCTACGAATTTCGTCCCGAATATTAAAATTTGTAGTCCAAGATTTTAGTTCATAGTCGTGAATCTGCTTGAAGACCCTTAAAATTGATATCTAATCGACTTTGTTTTATAGTATCATCTTTTCTCTCGATAGAGGTAGTCAACACTAATTTTCTTTTGATATAGTTATTGATTCTCTCCATAACTGTTTAAAATATATTTATATGTTTATATATAATATTAACACTTAAATTATATAACCTTTTATTGAAGAAATAATCAACCACAAAGAAAAATATGGGTCGAAATATCTCTGGAGAATATTTTCTTTTACAAAGTGATAATATATTGTTATTTGGTGTAACTTTTATTTTTATTTTTTATTTTTTTAGAAATTAGTGATATTTTGTGATTTAGGTTTTTTATTTGGTATGTAAACTTGAATAACTAATTTAGTTTGACACACATGGTATCACTAATTTTTTGAAAGAAAAAGAAATTAAGTGGGGGCAATTATATAATATCAAATATATATGTATATATTAGTAAAAAAATAAAAAAAATTGAGGAGGGGCATATGACCCCCCGGGCACATGCTCATTTTGCCCATGGGTAGGGCTAACATCCACTCATTTATACGACTTCGCTTCGTTATCGCTCCTATGTAGTGGTCGACCTAAAACTGGGCACATAAGATCAAACCTAAAGCATCGCTTTCTTGGTATAGTACTTTAGGGAGGTTGTTGAGGACGAATCACAACAAGGTCAGGAGCGAGCAAAGGCGATCTCGGAGGTACACACGCCCCGTCACACCCTGGGAATTGGATTTGCCTCATGAAAAAATGGCAACTTTCATGTAGTTTGTGATTGGATGTAATTGTTCAAAATTTTTTTTGGATAAATCTTTCTGCTCTTCCCATCTTTCAATAAAGAAATCTAATGCAACCGCCTATTGATCCCAATGCGCTTGAGGGTCAAGAAAATTCTATCAATAATAGCCCCTTAGGAAATGTATTCCCACGTATTCTTCTATCCTATGGACCGACTTCCTCACTCATGAGGATCATGAAGAAGCCATCTGAAGCCTTCCGTGACTATGCACAGAGGTGGCGTGAGGTAGTGGCTCAGGTAAAAAGGGCTCAAGCTCCCCACATAGTCAATTGAGATCCTCTGTCATTGTTTGATTTTTGGTTGTCTGATCACACTCAAAATTATGTATCTACTTATCATATTGTTGCCCCTGCTCGGTAGTTCCGTAGCGTTGCCAGGGTAGATCGAATGTTAACTAACGTCTTTTTTTCCGAACCAGCTGCGAAGAAGGTTGAGTAGCTCTCTAATTGAGATAAATTATCGGTGTCAAGAGAGAATTGAGATTCCATAAGTAACTCAACTTTGCTCTTTGGGAGGTGAAACAACGGTTGAAGTGGACCTTTAACATTTTTCCCCATCCGAACCCGCGCAACGCCCTTGTTGCGGTCGAACCACCCTGTCTGCCCGACCTGACCTGGGACCCAGACTCTTTCTCGGGGTGGCGGCACCCAGCGGGTGCTTGGTGTGGCACTCGATCAAAGATTGGGTTTGGCTCTGATACCAACTGTAACGGGTGGATGCTTCGCGGATCAACCCATAAGCTTAAACTGATCGGTAGGAAGAACATCCACTCATTTAAACCCCATTCACTTTCCCATCTTTATGTGATGTGGGACAAATGGGCAACCTCTAACACCTTGATCCAACGTGCATAAACATTTAACTTATGTAAATCTGTCTAATATGCTTACATACAACGTGGTACCACAAACATTTTTATTACTGGGGTAAGTATAGCCCACAAATTTTACTTATAGCTCGTCTACTTCTTCAATGATACGGTTGATACCATTGTATAATATAACATTGGGTAGAGCCCAACACTGATCCAACTATACAGTTGGGTCTAACTCTATTTTTTTTTTAAATCATCATATTTATTTGACAGCCCATTTCAATTTTGGGCCAGGCCCGCTAGGCAAAAAATAAAGGTAAACCAAGTCTAGAAAAGATCCTTCCTGAGCCATATTAAAGGATTTATTTTCAGAGATGCAAACCTCCTCGAAATGGAATTTATTCTGAAAACCATACTATAATTTATCATTTAAATCTTCGTAAAATTTATGATTTAAAAACAACATTGCATTTTTATACATTGCATGTACTACTATTATTTCATTCAAGATGTTAATACAAACGAAATCATTCAAATTAAACATGACCTTTTAAGGTCATAGCAGCATACAAGGGGGCTAAACCAATTGCTTACCTTACCCTAAACTACTAGTTTTGCAAACCATGCACATTTCAATTCATGAATGATAAATGAAATCCATAAGAAATAATTATCCAAACAAAACCTATAAAAATGGCATATGTAAAATACAAGTTTCTCCATTGCATAACCTGCATGGATGATACAAACTTTATAATATCCTAAACAGTAGTCAGAGCCATCATATACCATTCAATTGGACAGAACAAAACTAAGAATTTCTTCCGAAAGGGCAAAAAATGGAAACGAAATCCTCTTACAGAACAGAATAGAACAGTTTTCTGCAAAAGCTTTCGTCTTGCAAAACGAAACAAATTCATGCAACGCAAGGCGTGCTAAAGAAACAAAGACTAGCAAGTAGCAACATATTAATGCTCTTCAGCCGAAAACTCAAATCATAACCTAAATCGTTAAGCAACTTGAACAACTAGTTCATACCTACAGACTGCATAATAAGTCAGCAATGGAAAGCTTAATATCCCTGATTTCCACCACGATAACCGCCAAAACCACCTCCATCTCCCTGATTTCCACCACGATAACCGCCAAAACCACCTCCATCTCCCCTTGGGGCTCTCTCAGTGGCATGATTCACACGAATGTTCCGGCCATCTAGTTCCTGAAAAATTAAGCAAGTTACAGAACAATATGATTAAAATAAGAAATCCGACATACTTAAATGTTCTAATGTTCACCTGTCCATCCATGGATGAAATTGCCGAGCTTGCAGATTCCTCAGAGGAAAAGCTCACAAAACCAAATCCCCTAGACTTCCCAGTCTCTCGGTCATTAATAACCCTAGCTGTGTCCAACAATACCACAAGAAGCTTGAATATGAATTTTTTACTGTAAGCCACAGCAGCAATGGAAATAAAAGAATGACAAAGAGGCCAAAATATTATTATCCACCAACTAAAAAGGCAATAATCAACCATACAAGTTCAACGGGTCTGCCCCTTATTCTCATTGTACTTTGATCTATCTTAATGCCATGAAAATATCCCATTTAGGAAAAAAAAAGAGTTAAAAACAGACGCAATATTATATTACTCCAACTGAAATCACCAAAACAAGTAGAATAACAGTATTATAAATAACACAACTAAAATACGCCTACGCGATTTAGCACTATCCTTTTTTTCAGAAAGTCGAGCAAATGTATATAATATAAGAAATAATTACATGACATAGGTCCATCAAGTGGGAACCACAAACATGACTCACACTGAGTTTTACAAGCTTAAAAACCTATAGGGAAGCAAGCAACTCAGAACCCAAACTAAGTGTAGCTCAGTTCATGAGCCAACCCAAATAGCCTAACATAGCACAAAGTACCTGTTACAAACACATTATGACGGTTTCAATTGGAGAGCTCCGGCAAGGACATCAGGTTAAAGAGGCCTGGTGTGAAGAGATTTGTCAATCATCGGATCCGCAGGAAAAGAGAAATGGCTATATATAGGTGGGTTTAGCCTCATATAACAGTTTAAGCTTTTGGGTCGGATTCTGAAGCACACGTGATCCGATGTCATGCCAAGAGTGTTGCTTGGAGGTGTCTGAGTTGCTCACTGGATAGGGAGGTTGACCCAATCGCTATGAGGGCATCGCATGTTCGGGTAAGAGAGAATATTAAATGTTTGTCCCGCATCGAGTTCTGACGGAAAGTGAAAGAAGTATATATGGGTGAGAGTTAGCATCACCTAATAACTTAGTGCCCGTTTGGGAGGGCTTTCTATAGCCTCTAAAAGGACTTTCAAACTTCAAAAGCCCGTTTCATGAAATTGCAACCGTTTTGGTGAAGATATTCAAACGTACTTCCCTAAAAATTTGGTCCTTTTAAAGCCCGTTTAGGAGAAGCAAGAAATAGTTGCTTCTAAAACTTACTTCCCCACTTCTAGGAATTATGAAAGTAAAAAATGGTAATACCTATATTATCCTTATACTTATCTCTTTATAACTTCTTACCATTATCTCTTCTAAACTTCATTAATTTCACAATCACTAATCAAGACAAACGGTATTTTCATTCAACAATTTTTTATATTCAAATATTCTAAATATTGGTTTCATACTAGCAAATCATAAAAATTTCTTACTTCATTCAATTATTTCTTGTTTATTACACTATTAAATTATGATCAATTTAAGTCAAAGTAAAATATGTCACAACTCATAATATTTCTTACGTATATGAAAATAAATATATATGGAGGATGATATACATATAACTATCTTTAGGATTATAAACATATAAGTAAAATATGTCAAAATTCATTATAATCTATAGTAATTAATCATTTTCCTTCTTTCTATCACTATTTCTTTCTTGTTCATTTCTCTAATAATAAAAAAATAAAAATAAAAGAGAAGAGAGAGATAAATGAAGGATGAATAATACTACTTCTATGAGGCACATGGTGATTTTTTTATAAGTTTAATGAACCTCCATTAATGATTATTGAGGGTAATATTGTAAATTATCAAATTATTTAAAATTATCAATTCCCAAATTAGTTTAGACGTAGATAGGTTCACCAAACAACTTTTTATTTATTTTGAAACGCACTTTTACAATGAGATTCTTAATGAAGCACTTCTATCCTCAAGAAGCTCCCCCAAACACTACCTTAAGCTTTTGGCTTGAGTCACAAGTGGAACGTAAAAACTGTGGTAGATTGAGGCTCTCTAGCTGAGCCTTAACATGGAGCTTTTTTGGAGCCTATATGTGCCTTTAAGACTATGAACAAGCTTGTAATGACTACTATGCAGCAGAAATAAAAACACTAATTCATGCTCAACAATTAAAACTTTCTACATAAATATCTAGCATATTGTAAGCACTTGCAATGAGAGAATACATCCACCCAATAACACTAATTATAATAATAAATATTGAGGACATGGGACCAATACATAGGCCAGCCACGTGTTGCCACAAAGCAACACCCATAAGCATGCGAAACAAGGTTGCACACATAAGGGCAGGCCATGGTCTACACTCTATTTGAACATGTGAAGCACCTGATCTCAGCCAAAGAGATAGTTCGCCAAAACCAATTTCCCCTTCAACAGTCAAAGGAATTCTTAGAAAAAACGAAGTAAAACTGAAACTATGTTACTAATAATATAAAATTGTAGCTACTATATTTGTTATTCCACCCTATACTTTGTAACCATACCTGGAAAATGAGGGCCGTTTCAACAAATTCTATACTCTACTAACCCTAGGGTTTGCAATTTTAAGCCTTAGTGTTCTGCAATTAGAGTTATAGTTGAACATCTTTGGCATACCAACATATTTGTAATGCAATTCAGATTAAAACTGACCTTCAGTTACCTCGCCAAAGCCAGAAAATGCCTCTCTAAGAGACTGTTCATCAGTTCCATATGAAAGACCTGATTAATAAATTAAAAAAGTTCAAGTTTTGAGAAGCTATATCACCAATATTAACTTGGATAAGTCTCAGTTCAGTCAATCACATATCAGGCCATACCTCCTATGAAAAGCTTTGAAGACATGCAACGAAGAGAGTTATACATAGATGCCACTGGAGCTTGACCATTTGCTGCACTGTTCTGTGAGATAGTTTGTCTCAAGAGGCTTCCAAATCTGTTGCAGAATGCCATTTCGGTAGTCGAAAATTCTTCTGCACTCCAATAATTTGTATTTTTATAGGAGGAATAAATTTTCATAGAATTTGCAATCCAAATGATATATAAAACAAATTAGAATTTGCATTGGTGCAAAGATTACAACAGGAATTGTAGATAAGAAAATATATTCAGAGCAGTTGCATGTATAGTATTGAAAACATCAACATTTTCATCAAACTAACATAACACAGAGTGAAACCCATAAGATCTTTTAACTCACAAATTACCATCAGCCTTAGAGACAATTAAGATTGAGAATCGTTCGGCGTCAAATAGTTTGGAGCTCAGAAGCTCTTGGGAAAATATTGTAAATACTGCATACTAAAACCCAAAAGCAATTTCCAAATAACAATTTGGATGCAAAAGGAACAAGTATAAAAAAGTTTCCACATTTCTCCTTTTTCATATCAATACCAAATTAATTTACAATATCTATGAATACCAAATAACATCCACAAATCAGACAATTACAGTTACCCACAACCAAAACATGAGATAATATCAAACAGATGCATAAACTCAAGCATAACACATATAAAGCAACATCACATATAAACAACAAAAACCACACAACAAATCTAATAATACCCAACAAAATAATTATGAAACAATCAGAATGAAAAGCCCAAAATCCGAGGAAAAAAAGGGAAGACAAATATTCAATGCGAGATTTCACATACCCATCATCACACAACAGGTACTACACAACACAAGCAAAAAAAAAAAGAAGCTAACATCTATCAAACATATGAACAGAAAATCAACAAAAACACAAATAGATTTAATACCCAGTAGAGTATGATCAAGGACTAAAATGGGGAGGCCAAAATCGTAAGCGAAATGAATATATATATATATATATATATATATATATATATACACATATATAGGTGTGTGTTATATACAAGCAGATTGAAGCTAAAAGAAGAAAAATGAGCATGAAGATCAATTAGATAGAAAAAAAAACTTAGTATACCTGCGAGAATTAGCAGGAGGAAGAGAGAGAGGGTTAGGGTTAGGGTTTAAGGGGGAGAGAAGGAAGAAGGGAGCGGCTAGGTTGGGGTTTAAGGTCAGCACAATCTCTGCTACATTTTATAGTGGAATTTACCTAGTGGGTTTTGTTTCTCTGCTCTCCTTCTTTTTCTACAATCAGTTACCAATCATTTTGTTGGAAAATAATAATAAAAAAATCATTTTCATATATATATATATATATATTATCAATTATATTCACATTTATGTCTCTATTTTAGTGATTATTTTTTAGTTATTTCATTGAGTTGTAATTTTTTAATTTTTATTTGTGTCAATATTCAAGTACAAATGTCACAACAAAATTATGATTACTTAACCCACAAGCGTGACTTCAACTCAGTAAAATTAATATATATACATATGTATATGTATATGTAAAAATATATAGAGTTTTAATGTTTATCTAGTAGTAGTTATAAAATACGGGGTACATGGTCTTCGCATCCATATGCTTATCTAGTTCTTTTGGTGCCCTTTTAGGTTCTTCTATCCTAATTGTTTGATGTCATATTTTTTTATGACTTTTGTATTTGTTTATTTGATAAATAAGACTTTTCTTAGATTAATAATCAAGGCAAATACAAATTGGTGGTTTTTTCCCAAAATTTAGATAAATATGACATTTTTAGAAATTTCATAGAGAGCAAAACCTATAAGCCTCTTATTTCTATAATTAAATCCGGTTCTCATATGTTAAATACTTCACCATATTACAATATTGTTTGAAGAATAAAGACATGTCTGGTCATACGTTACCTAATACTAAATATATAACCCACTGAAAATATCCAATTGTATTTTAAATAGTTATGAGTGTTAATTCAATGAAATCATACATTTTCTTACTTATTTTTTATTTTAAAACAAAATTAAAAAATTAATAATAAATAAAAATATTTTGAAATTTTTGGATGAGACATACATCTATCATGAAATCATCTTCATATGCATCTTTTCATATTCCCTTTTTAAACAATCATTAATTTTTCTCAAAAAATCATCAAATTGCATAGGTGCAAGAGGAAAAAGGTCCCTTAATAAATAAAAAAAATACCTTAAATTTGCACCGGAGAGCACTATATAAATGCCTTAAAATATTTACTATAAAGAAATTATACTTCAACTTTAATCTTTTATTTTTAATTTCAAAACACCAATTTGGTTCTCTCAAGCATCATTACTCCAAAAGAGTGAAACTGAATATAAAAAGTTTATCATTTAACATAAAGAAGAGGCATAGAAAGCCTAGAGATATAATTGCATAAGCATAAATAGCTCTTTTTACTACTGGTATTAAATTTCCCTCGGAGGAATAGTCTAATTCTTTATTTTTATAAATATAAATATATATATATATATGGAGTAATTCATTTATACCCAATATTAATTTTCAATGTGAGACAAAAAAAATAAATAAAATAAATGACATTAATTCATTGCACGATTACCCCTGCTTAGTCACAGTTTCCTCCTAAAATTATCATGTTTCAATAATTTTAGTTGCATTACTGCTGAATTTTTATAATACTATAATTTTATTTGGGGTAAAGTGCATTAACACCCCCCAAACTATACTTTCTCTCCCAAAGAATCCCCTAAATTTTGAAAAGGACAGAAATTCCCCCAAATTATGTAAAAAAATGCAAATAACCCCCTGAACTATTCTTGTGTAATAATCCCCCTAAACTATCACACACACACACACACAAAAAAATATATATATATATATATATATATATATATATAATCTCATTGTTTTCTTTCATAAATGACTATAATGCCATTTCTTATTGAATTAACTTAATACACTTTTGTTATTAACAAATATTATGAAATGATTGATGCACATTTGATGGCATAATTCAAATTTGCTAAATTAACCCATCATTTTATAATTAATTTAAAAAATAACGCTTTTAGGTTTTTATAAAAAAAATTGAGTATAAATTTAAAAAGATCAAGTAATTATTCAAAACGATTTATATACATAACATGATAAATTTTTTTTTTTTTTATTGAAGTAATTTTTAAATTCATTATAAATATATATCATATCAAAAGAAGCTCTTTATTTAAGGTAAAAAAGTTTAAACTTATGATAATAAATTTCATAATTTAAATCAATCAAATTTTAATAATAAATTTATTGTTTTTGAAAATAAAGTAATTATAATATAATATATTACTTTTTTCATTATAGAAGATATAGTTTCTCTAATATAATAAAAGAGAATAATATATTTCTCTTTGCATACTATTTATATTCATAATGAATTTACAAATTACTTCAATAACAATAATCTTTTTTCCCATGTTATGTATATAAATAGTGTCGAATAATTACCTACTCCTTTTCAAATTTATACAATTTTTTTATAAGAAGTTATTTTTTTTTTTGATTAATTATAAAACTCATGTATTAATTTACACAAATTATAATGGAGATTATGTCTTTAAATTTGCATCAATTATTTCATTATCCTTGTTAATAACAAAAGTTTATTAAGTTAATTCAATAAGAAAGGGTATTATAGTTATTTATGAAATAATTTAAAGACAATGGAAGATTTTTTCTTTATTTTTGTGATAGTTTAGGAGGTTTATTGCACAAGAATAGTCCAGGGGTTATTTGCATCTTTTTACATAGTTTGGAATTTTTTATGTCTTTTTAAAAGTTTAGGAGGTTTCTTGGGAAAGAGAGTATAGTTCAGGTTTTACTGCACTTTACCCTTTTATTTGTTATATCAAAGATGTTAGCGAAAATAAATAACCGTATACTTTGTCGTTGCGGTTAAAAAAAATTTCAAGCACAACTTAAAACCTCGAGTATTTAAAATTCATATTTAAATATTTTCAGTATTTAATTTTCAAATTTATCAAACAACACCTAAGTCTAATATAATATAAGTGGATCTATTTAAATGGGTCAAAATCTATAATAATATAAAATAAATATAATCTAACATAAAAGATAATCCCTCTGTCTCATTTTTAAGTGTCCATTTTGGGGAATCCAACTTTTTAAGTAGATGATATTTAGTATTTTTTATTGTGTGGATAATATATGAATTGTCAACTTTACTCATAGTGGGGTCCACGATGATGTGATGGGTTGTAATGTAGATTTTTATTATTTTAATGCATGAATGTTAAATTAATAAATTGACAATATAAAGTACTTTGATTTTTTAAATTTGAATACTTATTTTTGGACGGACAAAAATATAAAAGTAAACACTTAACTTAAATTGTGATGGAAGAAATATAATTTAATAGGTTTTGATTTGAAACATAAGAGATGTTAGGTAGACTACAATTTTTAATGCGGCTTGTTGTGGTAGATCATAGAGTAACACTATATTCTTCACAAAAATGGATATAGTTCATGTTGTAGGACTTGTCCTGAGAACATCTTAGGCACAACAATGAAACGACAATGGAAGACTATCTAGCTAGCTTGTTAACTACTTCAAGTAAATTTTGGAAGATAAAGTTACAACTTACATTATTTTTTGACATATTAAATTAATTTAATTTAGTCAGAATAAAATTAAACATCCAAACAATGCGTACAAATAAATAATATAAGATTAATAGTAATTCGCATTTAACTACTTGAATTGATCTCATAAACCTTGTGATGTTTAAATTCAAATTGTTGAAATTTAACGGACATTGAGTATAATACAATTTTTATGGTATATATATATATATATATATATATATTTATAAATAAATAGGGAACTTAAACTCACATTCTTATATTTTACGAGGAACTAGATGAATGGTTCAATAATAATGTAACAGACTCGAACGATACCGGTCTAAAAAATAAAATAAGATGTATCAGCATTATATAACATTTTTAACATCCACCTTTAAAAAATGTTACAAATTGAACATACTTCTCATTGTATATCCCTATGTGATTGCTTATTCACATTCTATGCTCACTAAAGTGTAATTTCAACACTTGTTCACTTTTTTTTTTCTTTCTAAAATTTGTTTAAAATCAAACCTAACTTTGTTAGAGGAAATTTTATGAAATTTTGATTTGGAAGAAGTGGTGCAGAACACAATCCCAAATCAGTGTTGTATTTTAGTGAGTATTCTCAAATTGAGAGAAATACCTCTTAGAATTATCTGAAAAAATAGCTCTTAAAGAGATCAAATAAGTGAAACTCATAATTTATGAACTTATCAATTTTTAGATAAGAAATGAAGTATTTAAAGATGTTAGTGAATCTTAATTTTTTCGAAAACACAAGTTAACAATAAAAGCAAGATGTGGGACTCTAAAATCTGATCATTTTCCCACTAATTTTTTTAATTTTAGTTGGAAAATATTTGATTGCCTTAATTTAAAATTTCAACAAACAGTTAATAGTACTGCACACACAAGTGTGTGTATATTACACTCATGCTATATATGTGTATTGTTGCAATTTACATATATGTAAAAGTTGATCAAACGAACGATGTTCGCGCGTGGGATGTAGAAACGAGAGCGCTCTCTCTCTCTAAAAACCTGTCTCACTTTCTCTCTCTAGAAATTTATATAGGCAGGCTCGAGTCCTCATTTTAGCCTCTTTCTCTCATTCGCGTGTAACTTCCGAACAAACCTGCTGTGGGGAGGTGGTCTGAAACAACACAATACACAAACCCAGCGATATATATACACACATATATATATATACATATATACATATACAGAGAGAGATTGTTTCAGAGAAGTAGAGAGAGTGATCGTGGATTCGATTACCGTCTTCGTCTTTGAGATCTTGTCCTCCTACTGTGTCCACTTTGTAGAGGACAAGGTATATCAACATTCAATAAATCCATCACTTTCTGTATAAATTTAATTTTTCGCTCCATTAACGCTACGAATCGAACTTTGAAGCATAGGGTTTCGCTTTCGATAGGAATAATTGTTGAAAAGTATTCCCAATTTCGCTTTATTCCTTCTGATTTTTTGAACTCTGTTGAAACTTTTTTCTTTTCGATTTTTTGAGGATAGATGAATTAGGGTTTTTGTTTTTGGAACTGAGAGATGTGCTTAGCATGTTTCTTTTTGAGTGTAGGGTTTTTGTGTGATCGATTACTGGGGAGGCCTCAATTTGTGCATTTTCGGAGGATTAGGGTTTCAAACAGGACACAGATTAGGGGTTCCCGGGCAATTGAAGTGTACTCATCAGGTTTTCTGTCTGCGTGTATTGTGTGTTAGAGGTTGTGAATTGGGTTTTTCTGGTGTTTCGTTTTTGGGCATTGTTTTGTGGATGGAAGAGGATTGTACGTTTTCAATTGGGTAGACTTTGATAAAAAAAAAAGTGGAAAGTTTCCTGTTTGGAGGTAATTGGGTTTTGTTGATTTTGAGTGTTTGATCTTCAGTTGGGGATGATTTTGGTGTTTGATTCTAATCATATGGTAGTTGTGATGGTTCTGTGTTGGTGGAGCAGGCAAGACAGAAGATCAGATTGTAGTAGCTGTCCATTTTTTTTACTCAAAAAACCATTTGGGTTGACATACTTTGAGCATAATCTGCGACCAAATAACTTGTTTTTGTGAATTTTGTGCCTCGGAGTTGTAGACCTAGTGTTAGTGTAACATTGCAGTAGATTGGATCAATTAGGTGTGCTAGTGAGCTTTTACTCTGAATTGAACTTTCGACGAATTTGCTCAATCCTGGTATAAATTTGGAGCCAAAGGTGACTTAAGTTTTGTGGGTTTTGGAATGTGTAGCTGTTGGAGACTGGGAAGTTCATGAAGGATTGTTAAATCTGGAGATGAATGTGGGGACATGGTGCATGGACGTGAGCATAGTAGCCGGTTCGTTCCCTTCTTGGAACAGTTTTGCTGGAAATTAATTAAATCATTGGTGGTTTCTCGGCAGTGCCCGTTTGTATTATTCCAAAAGATTTTGTGCAATGTCTCGCTGCTTTCCATTTCCACCACCAGGATATGAAAAGAAGGCTAGACCAGATGACACTGACTTATTGAAAAAGGTTTGTTCCTTTCCTCCTTTTCTGCAATTGCCATAGCATCTATTGAGTTGGATTCCCATTGTTCACTGCAGTTAGTTGGGAGAAGGCATGTTGGTTAATTGTTTAATTCAATGCATCATATACACAAGTGTTCACTGAACCATGCAATAAGGTCAACATTACTAAATTTATCACTTCTTGATTTGCCTTTGCTTGAAATTACCTCCAGACATTGTATGACATATTAAAAAGTGGTGTACCATTTTGAACCGACGGCATACATGGAAGTGTAGATAAAAAAATAGTGGTTTTGACATTTACATACTTTGCACCTCACTGCGTCCTACTGTGTTTCCTCATATGCGATTGCAAGACATGATAATTGTTTGTTTTATATTACTGAATATGGGTTACTTCCTCGTCATATTTTTAACTGGTTTTGGACCATTGATGCAGTGTAGACATGGATATTGCTTTAGTTAAGTAGTTTAAAGTAGTGGTCATTAATTAAAGAAATCTACAGTAAGGTATTCTGTGATTGGTTCTATATTTATTTTGCCTTTAGAAGATGTCCATACACTGATAAGATGTGTGAACATTGAAGATGAGGAGCCTTTGGAAACTAAAGTTGATACAAACTGATTCTCAGAACCAGTTAAGTAGAACAATTTGCAATGTTGTGAGATGATTATTTCTTCGTTGGTTTTCTTGGATGTGATGGAATAGCAAACTTGTAGTGCCTTCATTCTCAAACGAGGGAAGTTATAAGTTGTTGCCTATTGAAGTCCAAATGGGTATCATATGTAGAGTTTCTATAACTTCCTTTTTTAGAGTTCTTTCAAGGGTCATTATCTGTCACTGAATTTCAAAGATGCTACATGAAGTACTGTAAAGTAGTATCCAGCTCTCTTTGATAAAAAAATGCACGCATGATTGGGGTTTTCTGCAAAACTTGTCCTTACTCATTATAACTTCCATTCATTAAAACTTCAGAGATTGATGAGGCACTTGATCAAGGTTGCTAATTTTTCTTCCTCATGATACTTAATTGAGTATTTGAAGTAGGTTCACCCTAGAGTCGGTCATTAGGACCTCTAATTGCGCTTGAAGAACTTCCATTTCATTTAGGCAGTATAAAAAAAATTTCTCTGAAAATTCTAAAATGCAATATAAATAAATTACACAGTTACAAAAAGAATAAGGAAACTGGTGGAAGTGCTTCTACTTGCAATGACCAAAATGTCCACCTTTCTTGGCAGAAGTAGTCCAAGAATTGTGTCGTGATTGTTTGAGCATGGATCACATCGATCACGTGCCTATGAGCAGTGCGTGTATTGGTACCTTGGTTTGTTATGCTGTCCATGTTTCTGTAATTGTTTGGATTTTTCTGGCATTATCTAGCATTCTTCTGATAATGTTTCCTTAATTTTCATATACATACTTTTAGAAGTGCTGCAGTGCCATTTTTATAACCTCTACTGTACTTTATTATTGGAAGTCGAAGTGAAGTCAATCTTGTTAGTTTTGTATTTGGCCTATGATTATAGTTGCAAAAATCTTTACTTAAGCAGAATCTCGGTTGCACAAATGTGGCCCATGCTTGCCTAAATGTTCTCAACCTTGCTTGCCCCTCTGATAGAATAATGGTTTTAATTTAATAAAGTACCTCAACCAGCTTGAGACAAATTTAGTTACTATTAGCATCATATATCATAGTCTGGAATATTTTGTAGTTTCTCAAAAACAAATGGTGATATAAGAAATCCTATTTCAGGTGCTTTTGAAGTACTAGACAAAATTCAGTTAGTTCAGGTTGTTTTGTGATAACTATTTGTTGTTATTTCAAGTCCTCTTAATGGTGACAAAGTGATAACACCACTGAACTAAATATTAAGCAGTGAAGTTTTAGATGATATGACGAAACAAATAATTTATATACCCATATATAGCAACTAATACGTATTCCTAAGGATTACTTTTATACATATATTTAAAGGCAACTATAAAAAAGGGTCACAAGAACCCACCTTTTATTACCACAGTAGGTCACTATAGATAAGAATGTTTAAAGAATTTAGAAGGCTTTATTTAATTTTTAATACAAAATCACCATTAATAAAGCTAAATAGATGTCATTAATAGTTTTAAAATTTTTTGGGGGGCCAACATTAATTTTTCTAATTACCTCAAAAAATTGTAAGTTATTACTATCAATAGAGTTTTGAGAAAATTTTGGGTGGGGTCACGGCCCTCCCTCCGCCCCTGGTTTTGAGGATGAGATGGGTTCTTATCTGGGTTAGGTAGGTTGGGGTGGTACCATGGTAGTCCTCACATAGGTGGGGTGATTCTATTCCATCGCAACAACTAATGCACTGGTGGAGTTGGTCGCGGGGATTGACAGAATTCAGAATCACACAGAACATTTGTGAATTTTTTAATTGTGTTTTCCCCATTGATTTGATAGATTCGTTAAAATTGTTTACACTATTAGATTTGCCTGCGTTGAGAAGGGGGGGGGGGAGAGAATTGAGGTTGGGATTTTCCCTTTTGATTTGATAGTTCATTGAATTTTTTAAAATATGAGATTTGCCTAGTATTTAAGAGGGGTTAAATTTAATGAAAGGACCAAGGCTATAACCTTGTGATATTTCCTTGACCTACTAAATGGGAAGGACAAAACTTCAATTCCTGTGAGGGACAAAAGGAAGGTGTGTGAGTTTCTTGCCGCTGTATAGAAAAATTAGAAACATAAAAAATGTTAATGAAATGAATTTTGACAACTGTTATTTAGATAATTGATTCCTGCAAGAAATGATTGCATTGGATGCTATTTTGCTACTGCCACTGTTATCTCTTGGGGTCAATATTTTGAGATCATTGAGACAACTATCCTTTCAGTTTTCTTTTCCATCATGGGTATATAATTTTAAATAGTTGCTTTATGCAATTGTCAAAGCTTGTTTTGGATCTTCAATAATTTAATCCATTTTTGCCAATAATACCCATACCATGCTTTTGATGCTTACTTGACATCCTCAGAATATTTGTTTTTCATTTTGTGTTCGTATTTGTTTGGTATGGGACGAGGTTTCGGTTCAGCTTTTTCTGTTTTGTTACAGTTCGCAAGGGTGTGGAGTTTTTTTTTGCCCATTCCTGTCATTGATACACTTAAAGGCAGAGTTGTTATCTTCACACTTTTGAATGTGCAGTGGAAGGATATGATACATTTCTCATGGGTTGAGTGAAAATTTATGCGAATCGAGGGTATTTTTTAATTTAGGACTTCTTCCTTTGTAGGGTTGGCTTTGTTTAGGGGCTGTCTTAAAGATTATATCTATATTACTTATAAATGTACGAACCCCTCATATTATTTCCAAATTTTTTTTTACACATTTTAAATCAAAAATAAAATAAAAAATCTCTTCACCAAAAGTGACATCTCTTCAATCTTTTGAAAAACACTATTTCCTCATTAAAAGTGGTGAATGAAAAGTGATGTCTTTTCGATACTATTAGACGCACCTCTCATCATTTCTATAGCACCGTTTCACTCTCTCTATATTCTCCATGCCCCTTCTTCATTCTCACCCTCACTCCTTTTCCTCTGTTCAATCAACAGAGATGTGAACCTGTTCAATCAACAGGTTCACATCTCTCCCTCTTTGTGATGAATGGTTTATTCATTTTTTTTTTTCATTTAAATAATTGATTTTTATTATATATATATATTTATTCTTTTTGTACTTCATTCATCACCACAAGTCTTTCAACATGTGCAGAGCACATGCTTTTGCCTAGTACCTTTAAAATTCTGTCATTTGGTCCCTGCATACCGTAATTTGGAGAAAATTGAATGGTTAAAACCAGTTCATGTTGCTGAACCCCTGGAGTTGATTTCACGAGGTCGTTTCATGGCAATCACTGTGGGTCATGTGCCAATTGTGGTGGATGGTAGATTTTAAGGGGAAATTTTTGAAGTTTGTCTTTTGTTTTCTTTCAACTGTTACTTTCCTCCTGTTCAAGAATAGATTTTTTTGGCATGCTCTAACATAGTTTGATGCGGTAATCAATTTGCATAACAAATTCTCGCCTGTGATTGTATTAACTGTAGAGGCTGGTTATTGTGAAAAAGTGTTTTTTGTGCTGTTCTGAATAGGCTAGCAACCATTACAGATAGGAAGCGGCAGCTTTTGTTATTCTTATTTAGCGTTCCTGGATTTTTCTGCATTTTGATGGTTTTCAATTGGATGTATCAAGGCCATTGGATATAGTGGACACAGGGGAATCTGTCAACTTTTTCTTGTGTAGGGTAGGAAAGAGATCTAAGTTCTCTGATTTCACTTGGCTTATAGAGGTTTTAGTGGAAACATGTTCGTGTGTTTACTAGGAAAGTGTACTGTTTAACGAATTCATTCATTTTCAAGGTAGGGTTTTTTCTATTTTATCTTTTCCTTGAACTGTTAACCTACTCTTTCAATTGTTGTTTCTTGTCTCTTCTTTTGTCTATTATATTTTGTTTGGTGAATACCAAAATATTAGAATTAGTATGGTGGCGTTTAAGTTTTTCTATGCTAGAACTTGGAATGTCCTCCATATACCATGATCTTGGATTTATATAATCGACCTACCAGTGGCCCAGTACTTCCTGTAACATCCAAATCATGCAATTCTCAATGCAAAGTCATTTCCTGTGCTCAATACTGCATTTGTGAGACTGACACGTTTTGGTCATTTGAGCAATTTGTTCTGCTTCTACATTTTGGCTCTTCTGTGTTTCAAAATTTGATTCACTGTGAGAGTATGGATTTTTCAGGACAAGCAGAGAGAGAAAAAACATAAGAAGGAGAAGAGGGACAAAGATAAGAGAGAAGATAAAGAGAAAAGGGATAAAGATAAGAGTGATGGAAAAATTAGGGACAAGAAAGAAAAGCAAAGGGACAAAAAGAAACACAGGGACAAGGACCGGGACAAAGATAAAGAGAAAGCCAGCACCTCAGGAGAGAAGAAAGTTTCAGGGCATTCTGAGAGTTACAACGGAGAGAAGCTTAATCAAAAAGAGAAGAATCAGCAAGAAGACAAAAGCACTATCACATATGAGAAGAAGCAAGACATGCAGTTTCTGCCTCGCAATGGAGAGAAGCTCATTAGAAACAACCTTCCTGGTGAAGAGAGATTTGTGCAGGAGTTGGATAGGAGGATCAGAGATGAAGAAAAGGGAGGAGGGAGCCAGTTGGTTGAGAGATTTACTGGTGCAGGTGGAAAAAAGGATGAGAGGATGGACAGATTGGTGGTGGAGGATACTGGTTTTCTGGCTGAAGGGAAGGCAAAAACCAGGGATAGACGAGTTGATAATAAAAAGATCGGTGGGCAAGCTGTCAGGGACAAGGCAGGATTTAGTGGAACTACGATGGTCCCTAATATTACTGGATTTGTCCAAAACAGAATTGAAGGAAAAAATGATGATAGGATGGACAGATTGGTGGCCGAGGATACTGGTTTTCTGGCTGAAGGAAAAGGAAAAAACAGGGATAGACGAGTTGATAATAAAAAGATAGATGGGCAAGCTGTCAGGGACAAAGCAGGATTTAGTGGAAGTACAATGGTTGCTGATATCACTGGATTTGCTCAGAACAGAATTGACAGAACGCCCAGACCAGTGGGAAAAATCATTGAGAGAAGTGTGGAAGGTAAAGAGAAGGCCAAAGAAAAGGAAGCTGATGATAAACGAGGGGACAAGAAGGACAACAAATTTAGGGAGAAGAAAAGCAATTTAAAGGATACAGTCAGGGTAAAAGAGAAGATGAAAGATGAGAAAGTAAAAGAGAAAAATGAATACAAGTTCACAGAGCACAATAGATTAAAAGATAGCAATAAGAATAACCTTCTTGGTACTCACAGCATAAACAATTCACACGAACCCAAGGAGTGTGACAAGAATGCTGCAGCTGAGGGAAATCTCAAAAAAAGAAAAGACTTTGGGACAAATGGATTTCTGCATGGTGAGTTCTTTATCATTGTGAATAATGATGGTGTTTATTGCTGTTTAGATGGGTTTTGAAACAATTAGGAATTGGTTTTTCCCCAACCAGTAGTAGTGGTAGGAACAGTAGTTCGCCCCAGTTTCAGATCCTACTATTTTTCCCAGCAATATCGTGTGCATTTCCCAATACAGCATTTAGTAATGCATCCAAGTATGTTACTGTAATACATTGTTTTTATCTGACCAGTGTTACTTGCTTTGTTGAATGGACTTACAGACGATGATATGAGGCCAACTAAAATGCCAAGGCCCATTTCTAATCCCTTGACAGAGAACGGAAGGAAATTGGAACCTTGCAGAACCCCCATCATGATTACCTCCAATACACAAGGCGCTGCCAGCAATCTGTGTGTGGATGAGAAGGAGTACAAGTTAAACGGTGTAGCAGAAATGCAGCCATCATCGTCCATCTCCTCAGTGAAACCGGCTGCATTGTCCATCTCCTCAGTGAAGCCTTCGTCTTCAATGACACGTGTTGATCTAATTGCTGAAGCACCAAAGAAACCGCCCCATCCTGATTCCTCGTATCTGAGTCAGGTACTTTCAGTTCCCAAAATGGAAGAATGGGTTGATTTTGATGACCAGGATTGGCTGTTTAACAGCACTGGTCAGTCATCAAAAAATCCCAAGGCGGGTTCTATTGGGACCAGTGAGACACAGCAGGTATGGGCTGAAGCACAGCATATAGAGTCTGCTGATGTTTTTGCTCTGCCATATGTTATTCCTTACTAATCGGTACATATACAAGTGAATGATCTTTTGCACTAAACCTTTCGGAGGACCATGCTATTGCTAATCGATAGCAGCGCCTGACCCAGATGGAGTTCTGATTTCCCCACAGCTTTCATTTTTCGTAATGCTCTCTGCCTCAGTAAGGGACGCACGTGACTGATTGCGCTGTCCAGAAATTGTTTCGAATGAAATAATTTATCACACAACATTGGCTTGCTCTGTGGAAGGGCGATGATTCTTCACCGGGTTAGGGTTAAAGGGTCGTTAGAGGGTACTCTTTTCGCCTCCCTGCATTGAACGACTAATTCATTCATTCGAACGAATGAGAGGGTCTACGGAGGCCCCAGAGGCAGAGGCAACCTGAGTTGCATATAGGGAGATTTAGAAAAAGCTTGTGCAATTTAATTTTATTTGCTTAAAGCTGAGATGCTCTTCCAGTTGAGTGTAAGGAAAACCCAGCTGTGGTATCTGTTATTCACCTCAATTTTGATTTTGTAACATAGAGCTCTTATTTACAAGAAATGTAAGAAAGAGGGGAAAAAAACATAGTCTCATTCATTTTTTTCTTTTAATGTCAGATGTAATTATAGTTCATATTCAAAAAGATCTTGATTTAAAGATTTGAGAAACTTTGGAATCATCTGAAATATACAACAAATGTGCAGATTCAAGATTTATTTAAAACAGACATCACATACTTGCACAACAAATGTGTCGGCTTTATTCTGGACTACATGTTTATATAAAACACACATAACATACTTTGTTCTATCTGGTATTATACCAGATCTATTATTAACATCAAAGACTACAGATATATAAAAAAAAAAAAACACATCACTGAAATTTGATATTCAGATCAATTATTCAGATGAAATATCAAGAGTAGTGCCAATTCTAAGGATAGTAGGAACATAGCTGAAATCACTTCATCAGAATCTGCCAAGAATAATGTAGGGCTCACCTTAGGACATCGGAAAATCAAAACACCAGTACTTATTTCCAAACAACAGTCCTATAACGAAGGCGTTAGAGCGCTCTCATGATAGCGATTTTTCGATATGAAAGTAGGTGTGTGGCTCACAGTAAAGATAAGACAGCTACTAATCATGTAAAGGGAAATCCCAGATTGTGACATGAAGATAAGGAGGGAAAATTTTAGGGTTATAGTTGTTTCCACAAGCAGGACCACAGAAAATGGTCTCTAGAACTATAATTGAAAATGATGGGCTCACGGGACAAAAAGGTCAGTTTCCCACTCACCATCTCATCAGTTTCTAGTTTCTAGAGAAAATAAGTAAGAAATTACAGTCTTGGGGAAGCAAGCAAAACCCACCAAGATTTTCCTCAATCCAACTCAAGCATGTAGTTATCATGATCAGAAGCTCAAAAAAGAAAAGAAAAAATAGTAGTAATGAACTCCGAGAAATTTATACGGGTACGAGAAAGTTTTATATGTGTTTATTCTATGTACAATATCTCGTGTTACAGTTATGGTTGTTATTTGCCCCAGTGAATACATCGACGCAGTCTTTTATTTACATCTATTAACTGCATGGTTAGCATTCTGGAAGTGTGTTTCCTTCTTGTTGAAAGCAACACTAACCATACAGTACAGTGATTCACTCTTTTTCCAAAAAAAAGATATAAAAAGGTAATATATATACACTAAATTAACCAACTTATTTACGAGTCAGTAGCGGATTCATTCCGTTGCCTGCGCATTCGTGCTCCCCATGATGTATTTCCACCGGTGTCCTTGCTCATGCTTCTTCTCTTTAGCTCCGATAGCTGACACTGCCAACGGTTCTTCCATGCACCTCTGTCCTCCATTTGCTGAATGCAAAGCAAAACAATATTTAATACGAAGTCTAGAAGAAAATAAATCTAAATCTCAACATAAGTGCATAATGAGACATAATAGAGAACACCGAACTAAGAATGATGGAAATAATGAATAAAATCCCTTTTCCATGTTATATTAAATGGAAAGAAAGTAAATGGTTTCATGAAATTACAGACTGAAACCAAGTCAGAGAGAAAAGTAACAAGTCAATAACAGAGTTAATTAGGGTACATGTTCACTACCAAAGACAGAATAGTTCAAGTCCGGCTCGGTCTTACATAACAAATGGAACTGATTTAGTTATCGATTTTCTATTGACACTATAAGGAACACTTGAAATTGACATCCATGGTAGCATTAGATGAAATTTCAAATGAAATGAAAATTTAGCCATTTTTTAGAGAAAAGGAAGGAAGATTTTTAATAAGAACTTGTAAACAATTCATAAAAAAAGTGAAGCTAGTACATTATTTACAAATATCATATGGTTTGTGGACATGGACACATGTTTTATTCCAACACACAGCATAAATAGAAGTAATGGAAACCCCACAGAGTACAGACATGGATATGTCTGTGTGACTCCACATGCAGGCTTCTAATTAATTAAGCACAATTGTCCACAATTAGGTTTGATTCATGGAGAAGAACAAATCAAAGTTCCTTGTACTTGCAGGAAACTTTAAGACTACGATGATCGGAAAATATCAACTACATCGCCGTTTTCGGTGATTATAACTATTTCTATCATCTATATCTTTTTGTACAGGTGTTCAAAGAGGATCAATATTCCAACTTGCATGGCAAGAGTGTGCTATATACCATAGAAACAAGAAGTGTACAGTACATCTAGAAAATATCTAAGTTAATAAGATTCCAATATTATCAATTTCAAAAGTTAAAATCAGAAAGGTCAAACAATGATCATCACAAATATGATAAACTAGAACACCACTAATTCTTCATGCCAACCCTGGAACCAGTGCCACCACCATGTTTAGTCATACCCAAGATCAATAAGCTCAAGAGGCATATCAAAAAAAACAAAAAAAAATGTCTTAACTCATCCAAAATAGTGAACTTTTAATGGTTCCACAAGCCCTCAAATTTGCAGAAATCTAAGATTAGCCAATGAAATACTGGCAACCAAATCATAGCTAATTATTGAAAGTTGTTCATAGGCAAACAAATCATCCAAAGCAAAGTAGCTTTGATTGCCCAATATGGTTATAGACTGAAAAAACCACAAATATTTCGATAAATAAATAAATAAAACACAACCATATATGATGAGAATAGTATAAAAAGAAAATTTTCCTGCTAACAAGCTGAAATATTGCATCATTGGATTATACAACTTTCACCAACACGACACACACACACACACATGTATATATATATATATATATATATGTTTGTTTATATTCATATAGACTCTTGCAATTCACCAACTCTAAAAAAAGTAAATGAAGCTAAAAATCTCAGCTCCTCTGTAACCCAAATCAATCCCTACCAAAAACACAATAAACACACAAACCGAATCACCCAAAGACCGACTTACAAGAAACCAAATCTACACACACAAACACGCATATACATATATATATATATATATATATATATATATGTATGTATGTATGTCATTAACACAAACAATTAAACAAGAACTCTGGAAAAATAAAACCCCAATCCTCCAAAACCCAATTCAATTCCCACCAAATAACAACAAAAACCAAATTCAAATCACAAAAACACACATACAAAACACACACAAACCCAAATAATCACCAAAATACCTCATCACTCTGATAACTTCTCCGAGCCGAGAACGCAAGATGAATACCCCTAGCCATGTCTCTGTCATACAAATCCCTCATCCTCGGATCCGACAACGTCTCGTACGCCTCCTGAACCAGTATAAACCTCTGCGTGTACTCCTCGACCCGACCCGGCGGCGACACATCCGGGTGGTATTTCCGCGCCAATTGCTTGTACGCCTGCTTGATATCCAAAAGGGTACCCGTCTCCGAGATACCCAGAAGCTCGTAGAAGCTCACCATCTCCGCCGACGGCGGCGCCGACAACGTGACGGGTCCGTCGTTGTTTCTTGCTTGGGTTCTGATCGACCCGACCCGAGTCCTCGGGAGGCGGAGAATCGGGTCGGACGAAAATGTTCGGGTAGGGGGGGTGGGCTGGTCTTGGAGGAGAGAGAAGCGAAGGTCGCTTCTGGGTATTATTACTCCATGGCTGCACATCTGTGTGTGTGTGTGTTTTCCTCACTTTCACTGTGTGAATGTGTTATCTCTCTCTTTACATTTGTTCCGGTGCTTCTTGGCTTGAGGATCCGAATTCTGGTGGTGGTGGATTTTAAAGGTTAACGATTGTGAGAGGGTGATGTGGTGTTCAGGGGTAATTTGGGTATTTCACATGGGAGTATACGTGTAGACTCAGCCAGTTACCAAAAGTCTCACAATATATATATATATATATATATATATACGGTTAATTTCAGCATACCTGTGGTTTCAAAAACAGATGACTTTGCCCCACTCCTCTAAAAAAAAAAAAATATATCCGTACTTATTAAATTGTATCAGCTTTGTCTTATTCCTTATAATTTTGAACCAAAATATCATTGGAATTTAAAATTTAAAATTCAAAATAAAATATAAAATTCAAAAAATATATATAAATATCAAAATATATATATAAAATTCGAAAATATATATATATAATTCATAAAATAATATATAAAATTTGAAAAAATAAGTAAAAAAATGTAAAAACAAGAGTATATATTAAGGTTACAAGATAATACAAGTAAGAATATATAAATTTCGAATTTTATATATTTGTTTCAAATTTTATATATACTTTTTATAAATTTGATATATATTTTTACGAATTTTATATGTTTTTTTGAATTTTAAATCATTTTTCATTAAATCTCAGGGGTATTTTAAATCATTTTTCGAATTTTATATCATTTTTAAAAGTTTTATATATATTGTTTCGAATTTTATATGTTTTTTTTTAATTTTATATTGTTTTTTCAAATTTTATATGTTTTTTCAAATTTTATATATTGTTTTATGAATTTTATATATTTTTACGAATTATATATATATTTTTACGAATTTTATATATATTTTTTATGAATTATATATATATATATTTCTAATTTTATATGTTTTTTTTAATTTTATATATATTTTTTTGAATTTTATATGTTTTTTTAATTTTAAATTATTTTTCATTAAATCTCAGGGGTATTTTGGTCCAAAATTATAAAAAATGGGGCAAACTGATACAGTTTAATAAGTGTAGGGGGATTTTTTGTATAGAATGGGAACAGAGTAATATTTTTTAAAATCAGATGGGATTTTTTTTTGTGCGCGCATATGTATATGTGGGTGTATAATTGAGTTTGATCTAACTTGAAAGTGGATATACGTGGACAAATTGCTCTAAATTTAGGGGGGGTTTGGGTTAAGTACTCAAAATTCCATGCAGTTTCATACTTGTGAAAAAATCACTATAATGAAAATGTGTGTATTGGTATACATAAGTTTAAAAAACGTGCGAATATCTCCTTCAAGTTTTGAAAACGTACGAATACTCCCTGCCAACCTCTTAAATACTTATTTTATCCTTTTATATTATCTTAAATATTCATTTTACCCTTTTGCAAAGACTATTATACCCTTATGATTAAAAATATATAAAATTCGAATAAATTTTGAAAATAATATATAAAATTCGAAAAAATATATATAATTCAAAAATAATATATAAAATTTGAAAACATATATAAAATTCAAAAAATATATATAAATTTTGAAAACAATATATAAAATTCAAAAAAATATATAAAATTCAAATTATATATATATTTGTTTCGAATTTTTTATATATTTTTTATAATTTTATATATTTTTTTGAATTTTATACATGTTTTCGAATTTTATATATTTGTTTTGAATTTTATATATGTTTTCGAATTATATATATATTTTTTGAATTATATATATATATTTGGAATTTTATATAGTTTTTTCAAATTTTATACTCTCTCCATCCCAATTTAAGTGTCCATTTTAGGGAATCTAACTTTTTGAGATGATGACTTTTATTTGTGTGGTAGTGAATAAAAAACTAATTTTACCTTTAGTCCCGCCAAATGATGTGATGTTTGTAGTTTAGATATTTGAATTTGAATGATTGAAAGGTAAATTGACCAAATAAAGTGACATTGACTTTTCATATTTTAGAATGGGTTGAATAGTGAATGTGGACACTTAAATTAGAACGGAGGGAGTATATGTTTTCGAATTTTATATATTTTTTTCAAATTTTATATATTTGTTTCTAATTATATATATATATATATATATATATTTTTTCGAATTTTATATGTTTTTTTCAAAATTTATATATATATTTTGAAATTTATATGTTTTTTTAGAAATTTATATTTTTTTGAAAATATATATATATATTTTTACATATTTTTCATTTTTTTGAAATTTATATACTAAGGGCATATATGTCATTTTACATGAAATAAAGTTAATTCGCATACAAATGAAAGGTTTAGGGTGAAATCAAATCAGAGGATATTATACGCACCATATGTATAGTATAGGGTTGTTAAAGGGTCGCAAACCCTTTTTTTTTTTTATCTATATATAATAATAAAATAATAGTTGAATTCTAATATTAATATTCAACTTACATGAGAAACAAAGGAGTAAAAAACTTTCTTATGATTGAACTCCAAATTTGTTAGTAATTTTATTTTTTCTTCTTCCCAAAAAATATGACTAAAAGGTTCATAAATTATTTTATTTATTATTTTATAGTACAATAATTATTACTAGTAGGATGAATTATAATATGATTACTGTATAATATATTGTTATTGTCCATGAATTAAACGAAATATAAATAATTAATAGTAATTCAATCCATAAATTGTTAATATTAAAGATCAAATAGAAATTATAAGTAATTTAGTTGATTATAAACCTATACATGTTCCAATATATTGCAGATATATTAGTGTTTCTATCATTAACTATCAACTTCATTTAGTTACGTAATTATATTGTGCACTATTTTTTTAATGAACAATTCTTGTTTTTTTCTGGGTGAATCCATATCATATGAACAACTCTTCCCTCTACTTATTCTTATCATTGGACACATTAATGAATAGGATATTACATCACATCTCCCAAAAAAAAAGAAATATTATCAAAGTTTCATCGGACATTCAACTCCTTTGATGCTTGTGGAGAGTATTCTTTAAAAAATCTATCCAGATGACGTGGATAGATTTTTTAAAATTTGAACAAGCTGTATTCAAATTCTAAACACATGGGTTCAATCTTAACTGTTACGTATTGTAGCTTAACGTTACATAAGTTGTGAGGCCGATTGGGGTAACACTTAACGTTACACGAGTTGTGAAGCCGGTTGATGTAACACCCTCAAATGACTATCTTTTTGAGATTTAGGTCACATAGAGATCATCTTGGGGTTAGAACTTATTTTTTTAGGATAAATTCCACCTAAATCCCTTGAGATTTGTGCATTTTCCACCTGGACCCCCTCTTTTTTCATATTCCCACCAAACCCCCTGAGATTTGGCCCGTTGTATCATTCAGACCCCTTATGTGAGTTGACTGTCAAATTTGCTAAAAAATGTATATTTTGGATCATTTTGCCCTTATATATATGTATGTATATATAATTGTATATATATATGTACATATATATATATATATTTTACTATGAACCAAAAAAAAAATTGATGTAGTGGTTGGGAAAAAATAATTTTTTTTTTCATTTAGTGTAAAATATAAAAAATATTTTGAACTACCAATTAGATATTTTTTTATATTTTACTATAAACAAAAAGTAATTAATTTATGCCAAAAAAAAAAATTAATACCGATTTTTTTTCCAAACTACCAATTAGGGTAAAATATATATAAAAAAATATTTCAATCTACCAATTAGATATGTTTTTTGTTTTAAAAAAATATTTGTTTTATATTTTACTCTAAACAAAAAAAATATTTGATGTATATATTGATTGGAAAAAAATAAATTATTTAATTATTTTTCATTTGGGGTAAAATATAAAAACAATTAGGTCTGAAATATAAAAAAAAATATTTTGAAAGATTGTGTTAGAAGGTCTAGGTGGGATATGCATAAATCTCAGGGGATCTAGGTGTTATTTATTGGTAGGGGGGCAAAAATGTCATTTCAATGTAAATCTAACGGAAGTTATTACTAGGAGGTTTGGGTGGGAATATGAAAATGAAAGGCGATCTAGGTAGGAAATGCGCAAACCTCAGGGGGTTTAGGTGAAATTTACCTTCTTTTTTATTTTTTTTATGGTAGTACGTGTGAAGGGCCAGTGTTTTAAGCTTAATTTTTTGAAATTTATTCAAAACTCTCTACTAAAAATACCAAATGCTTTCACTGAAATTACAAAAATACCCTTATATCCCATTCCGGATAAAAAAAACCCTTATCCCCCACTCACCTAGTTTTCTAGCTCCGTCATACTGTTTTACTTTTCTTTATAACATTTTTGACAATTAATTTGGAATATCTCTGAATTACGAACTTTATCTTGTTAATGATAAATTAAAGTTGCTCATACCTTAAGTAAGAGATGGCATACAAACACACCATTTTATTTTTGTTTTGACTTTTTTTTTGCCTTGATGGTTTTCTCTTACGTCACACTATCAATCAAGAGGTTTAAAAAGCATATAATAGTGTTCAATTTATTTTTGACATGTGTTATTTTGGTTGAATAAACTACAGTATATCTTAATGTTATTGGGTAAATTATATTTTCAGTCCCTATTATTATTGTAAATTAAACTCGTATTTTTTATAATTTTGCTAATTGTATTTTTATCCCTTATTTGTTTCATTTTGATTCTTTAACCAAATTTTGAGATGTGAAATGATTAAATTATCCCTAAATGTGTGTGATAATTTATTTGCCCACTAATAAAAATATGAAAAATATCAATCTACCATCCTTTTATATGTATATATATATATATTCATATATATATATATAGATTTGATTAGAGATGGCAAAAACACCCCCCGGTTATTAACCGCTCCATTTATAAATGGGGTGGTTATGGGGGTTAAAAAAAAACTGAAAAAAAAAATCGACGGTTATAGGGTTATGGGATGAGGGGACGGTTTGAGGGGTTCTCCCATTGGGGAACCGCCCAGCCCCAAACCGCATTATTAATATTTAACATTTTATAATTTTTTATATTAAAATTACATAGTTATATATTTGTTTGCATTTTTTATAGTAAAATTACATTAATATCCCTAAACAAAATAACTATTTTCTTATCTACCCTCTATATCTATATATGAAAAACTATAATTTCTAAATCTATTGCAAATATCGTTGATTAATATTTTATGATTTTTATGTGAATTATTATTTTATGTTGTTATAATTAGAGACTTTTATTTAAGTTTATTTATCTAAATTTAAATTACATTATCAAAAATAAAATATAAAATAAAATTGAAACAAAAAATTATTGACTTTTCAAATATTCACTATATATCCTCAGCACCCAAACACACCCATCAGGAAAATTAAGCATCACCCACTAGTCTTCTGTTTCCTCTGTTCTATAATTTTGCTTTATATTTGATTGGCTGTTGACAACTCAACCCCTTGTAGCTGCTCGGTTTGCGGCGGGAACGAAAAAGGGTAGCGTTAAATTGTTGATTGATACCTTGAAAATATGAAGAGATGATTGATTGAAGGGAGGAATAGAACTGGTGTTGGGTGACATGTATAGAAAATATTGCAAAACTCAACTAAACCTGAAATATTTCACCTCTCCATACCAGCAGCCACTAAAACTCCACTTTTTTTTTTTTTTTTTCTTAAATTTTTTTTTGCCTCTGACCCAATTAATTTTCGAATAAGCAACAGAACAACAATCAATAATTATACACAATGCAAAATTATCACCAAAATCTTCATAATTTCGGATTTTTCTACAAAACAGAGGCTAGGTTGTGGGTGTGTATACATATGTATAGAGATATATAAATGTATGAAATTGAGAGGTTAGGATGAATTAGGAGATTGAGATGGAAAGAAATTGGGTTGAGAGAGACGTGAGGAAGAGATTGCGTGAGAGAGAAAATTATTTATGTATATCTATATACATAAATATATGGGTAAAGTCTATTAAACTCCTCTTATTATTTTATCTCTCTCAACTAATTTCCCTGAACTATATTTTTTACACAAAATTCCCTAAACTATCATAACTTTTACAATTCACTCCATTCTGTTATAATATCATTAGTTAAATTAGGATAATTTACACTCAGATCTCCTGAGGTTTTGATCAATTGTACTCACCCAAAGATTTCATTTTTCTTGCAATGACACCCCCTGAAAGAGAGAAATGACCGGAATGCCCTTGTGTTCTCTCCCTTATTTCATGAGACAAATTTTAGATGGTGAAATTACCTTCATACCCCAAGATAAAAACCCTATAATGTATATATATCTATAACAACTATTCTAAAATGTGAGTGGTTGGGAATATTTCCAAACATTTTCTTCAAAATAAAAATTAATGAATTAATATGTATTAGTTGAAGTGCAACACTATGGAGTATGTTAAAACGATATAGAGTAAAAGAAAAGGGGTTGAAAATATTTCAATACTTTTAAAAAATAATAATAATTAATTAATATGCTTTACTTGAAGTTTAACTCTAATGAATATTTCAAAAGATATAGAATACTAAAGATATAAGACAAGGGGTTATAAATATTTTCATATTTTTTTAAAAATATATTATTTAATTAATATACATTAATTGAAATGTAATTCGAATGGATATTTCATAAGATATAGAGTAAAGATATAAGACAAATATATTTCGGCAAGGAAAAATAATATAACTTAAAATATAAAAATCTGTATATATTTATCTATCTATCTATATACTACTAATAAAAACACAAAGACTCTCTAATATTTTGATTCATTATCACATTTTATAATAAGTAAAAATTGTCATTATTTAAAGTGTAAGGGCTTAAATTAACTTTACAAAAAAAATAATAATAATAAACCATTTGTCATATTTTTATAAAAATATAAAAAATTACAAAAGTAAAGTTTGTTATTATTTTACAGTGTAAAGGCTTAAATTAATTTTACGCAAAGAATAATAAATTATAAACAAAGAATAATAATAAATATTAAATTAATTTTATCCATGTATCACCTTCTAAAATACAAAAAAAAATATTATCATAAATAAAATGTATTATTATTTAATGTAAAATGTCACAGTATTAGTTTTAGAGAAAAATTAAAAAACGATAACTTTTGGGGCCTATATTACAAAAATGACAATTTAAGAAAAATAATTTAAAGAAAGGTGATAATATTTCAAAAATCATTGTATCCAAAGTACTTGAATTTTTTTTTTAAATTGAGCTTAAGACAGAAGGGTTGTTTGGTCTATTAATTTAGCCAACATATCTTTTACACTAAAGCAAGGGTACAAGAGTCATTTCATGGAGTCTTCATCCCTTCAGGGAGTGTTATTGCAAGAAAAATAAAATATCAGGGGACGAATGCAATTGGCCTAAACTTCAGGGGATCTGAGTACAAATTATCCTAATTTTAACTAACGGCGTTTTGAAGAAATGTGATTAAATGCAACACTTCAATAATTTAGGGGGACAATACTTAGTTCATGGGGGTTAGTTGAGAGAGAGAAGAAAGAATAGAGGAGTTTAATGCACTTAACCCTAAACATATATATCAATATGTATTCGCATATATATATATGGTTTGGATTACGAGAGAGGTTGAGAGTTTCAAAGAAAGAAAGTTTGGGCCCGTTTGGGAACCATTGTTTTTGTTTTTGTTTTGAGAACAAAAAAATAAGAATAATTCTTGTTCTTGTTCTTATTTTCTCACCAAAAAGAACAAGAACAAAAAACATATTTGAGGCAAAAAAACACACATATTCTCACACAATTTTTCCTCTCTACCACAAATTTTTTTTTTTTGGAAAATCCCAAAAAGAACAAAAAAACAAGTTTTTGTTGTTCCCTTGTTTTTTCTACTATTCACAAAAACAGTTTCCAAATTGAGAACAGAACAAACAGTAAAAAGGGTTGCTAAACATGTTCTGTTCTCCTGAACAGTGCCAAAAAATAAAAAACAAAACAAAACAATGTTTCCAAACGGGACCTTTGTGTTTGTGTGGGGCATAGAGAGAGTTGAAGGGTTCATTACACATTAGAATCCTTTTAAAAAAAATGACATATCCAACCTTTTTTTTAGTTCTAATATATATATATATATATAAACACATATTTAAAAAGGAAATAAGAGAAATGGAGAAGAAGGGGTAAATGGGTAATTTAACATATCAGATATTTTAGAATTAAAAATAAATTTAAATGTATGGGTATAAATGTCATTTCACATACTTCAGGGGGTGAAAGTGTAATTAGCAAAATTACAGGGAGTGCGGAGGTAATTTACATTATGAAACAATATATGATAAATTAATAAATTTAATTAGTACCTTCTTGCTAATAAAGTAAGACTATAGCGAAGGAGAGAAAGTGTGACACAAAAATCATATTTAAGAAATAATATCACCTCACCTAATTAAACCAAAATCACCATCAAGAACAATTTCATCTGTTCTTACCTAATTTAATTTCTCTTTTAATTTTTTTATTTTTTATTCAAAAGAAATGTGTCATGTCTATTCACCAGTCTTATTTTTTGATGAGATGATGGTACAATGGATGAAAGCGATAATACATATTAATATCGTGAAAGTGATTAATTGATTTCTTTTATATATAGTAATGTTAGTGAAGCACAAGATTGCTATGTTTAAATAATGCCAACAATATTTTAGTAAAATGAAACTTAAAAATTCTAAAGGCCAAAAATAAGGAATTGGTCTTGGAATTGTATTTGAAAGTTGACATGGGGACATATTATCAAGAAAATTATATAATAAAGTTTAAAAAACATTATCTGAATTTACATGCTTACAATGCATATAGGTATTGAAAATGATGTTTTCCAAAAAAATATAAATACAAACATATTGTCCATACAAGTGTACAACTCTTTGTCAACAATATATAATATTGTTTTATAGTTAACCTATTCATAGTTTCATAATATATTTAACTAAAACAGCTGTTGATTGACAAGCAAGAAAAAAATATACCTCTACATATATTCACATGAATATACAATGCAACCCTCTCAAAGTTGTCAAAGGCCAAAATTTGTCTAAACATATTCAATTGTTTTTTTCGATAATTATAACTTAGTCAATTCTCACTGATATATATATAATATACACATGTCACATATATATGTGCGTAGTATATGTTTGTTATGCATATCATCAGAACATGCACCCTAATTTTTGTTATCCTGAAAAGGGAAAGACATATAGATGCATTTCAAAACATTATATATATTCTTGTGTATAATATGGTGTAGAGTAAAGTGAAATAAATCCCCCTAAACTATCTCAGTTTTGCAACTAATCCCCCGGAATTAAAAATCACCCCCCTAAATTATTAATTTGGTGCAATAAGCCCCCATTCCCTTATAAAAGATCATTTTACCCTTTTAATAAAAAAATTCATTCTTCTAATTATACTATTATATTTTTTATCTTTTGAGATTTTAATTTTACCATTCACCTTAATCGTTTTCGCATTAAGTATATTCTCAAAAATAATAATACAAAAGTTCATAGGAGGTAATTATTGATTTTTTTAAGTAATAAACTTGATATAAAATTTTGTTTGATTTAATGTATAAAACTTCTCACCCTAAATTTTAAATGCTTAAATGCTAAAATAAAAACATTTTTTTCCTAAGATATACAAATTACTTGAATAACAAAAAAATAATTTTTGTGATATATATAAATAGACCCTTTTAATAAAAAAATTCATACTTATAATTATACCATTATATTTTTTTTTTTATCTTTTGAGATGTTAATTCTAATTGTATCCGCATTAAGTATATTTTCAAGAATAATAAAAAAATGTATAAGTTGTAATTATTAATTTTTAAACTAATAAATTTGATATTAAAATTTTGTTTGATTTAATGTATAAAACTTCTCACCCTGAATTTAGAATTTTTAAATGCTAAAATAAAAACCTTTTTTTCTAAGATATAAAAATTACTTGAATAACAAAAAAACAATTTTTTGTGATATATATAAATAGACCCTTTTAATAAAAAAAAATTTCATACTTCTAATTATACCATTATATTTTTTTTTATCTTTTGAGATATTAATTTTAATTGTATTCGCATTAAGTATATTCTCAAGAATAATAAAAAAATATATATAAGTTGTAATTATTAATTTTTAAAGTAATAAATTTGATATTAAAATTTTGTTTGATTTAATGTATAAAACTTCTCACCCTAAATTTAAACTTTTTCATGAAGGATATATTATCAAATTTGTATAATGTATGCTAATAAGAAAAATGTATATATAATTCAATAAGAAAGGACATTATGGTCATTTTTGAAATAATTTGGGTAATTTGTAACTTTATTTTTTTGCTATTTTCAAAGTTTAGGGATTTATTGGGAGAGAGAGTATAATGATGGGTTTTTAATGCACTTTACCTTATGGTGTATGTGTATCTGGTGACCTCACTGCACCAACTGAAAACACCATGCTTGTGTAACAGCAAAGTTTTATCATTGTAAAAGTGAAAAGACAAAAGTAGAAATCCCCATCACTACACACTTTATAATCCATAAATAGTTCATCATTGACACTTAAATAATTTCCCTTCATTTTCTTAAATTTTTCTCATCTCCACAACTAGTAATTCATTTACTAATAGGCATTGTTAATTTGTAATGCATCTTACAATATCAAAAGTTACGTAACGGTATCAATAATGTTTTTCAATTACATTACGAAGCGGCGATACTGAACACGTTTGCATATTGAGAAGTGAATATTAAAATTAACTTTCTAAATTTTTTGTCTGACTGCAATTTTTATAAAACTAATTTAATCTTATGTTTGTTGAGAAATATATATATTTTTAAAAGTTTTAAGAAAAAAGAAAAAGAACAGTAAAAACAAAAAGTGACTATTGATTTTGGAAACAATTAACAATTTGGTGAAAACATGATGGGTCTCTCTTGTCTCACTTTAGGACTGAGTGGGATCAAAAGTTGAAAAGCAAATAGTGTTCTGAAAACAAATGGTTTGGTTTCAGTTCACTTAGATGTCTATTCTTCAAAGTGGAAGTCCAACATTAAAGTTCTCAAAGAACAGTGATGAATCACTATCAAAACACACGAAACATAATGATATCTTAAGGTGAAAAGACTCTGCAAATCAGTGTTACCAACAGGGCAAGTGATGCAATTACTTACTGTTGGAATAGATTGCTGTGTAATACTATTAATATATATATATATAAAATAGAAACCACACATATATATAACAGAAGCATGTATGTACTTATATATTCAAAACAGTAGCGAAGCATATATATATATATATATATATAACACAAAGGAAATTGGTACGGGAAGAAGGTAGAACTTTCAGTACGATGCAGAAATCAAAAATTAAAACAAAAAAATAATTCGAGCACTGTGCAATTATAGTTTCCTTAAGGGAAATTTGTTCCATCTCCGGTGCTCAAGGCGACGAACAATATGGATTTCGTCCAAGAAGATGCTTCACTTCAATCTTCTTAGACCGGCGAATACAAATTTTTGTTTGTACTCGAACTAACAGACACCGATATGTATATGTATATGCAATATTATATATGGCAAAGAGGAAGATAGAGATGGAAAAGGAAAAGGATGAAAAGTTGATTTTCAAGTATTATTTTTTTATTTTGAAAAATATGCGCGGGTTATTTATAGAGAACGAATGACTGTCTAAATTGTCAAGGCAACCCTTGGAAGAAACACCTCAACTATCCAACTGTCAAAACACAATTTAGGACAATCACAACTAATCTGGTAACCCGCGAGTCTAAAAACCCAACCCAGATCCGTTTTCCATTCAACCATTTTTCTAACACTTATTTCTAAGAAGCAATTTTGAATTTTTTTTCTCCGATAAACTTGCTATCGTCATGGTTCATTGTATCGTCCAATAAGTCACATATTACTTGGTTCATAATGCTTTAGGAATATGTCGATATCATTACGTAATACCAATATTAGGTAATGAAGTTGTTATCGTCATGGTTAGTTGTATCGTCCAATAAGTCATATATTACTCGGTTCATAATGCTTTAGGAATGTATCAATATCATTATCATTACGCAATACCGATATTGCGTAATGAACTTGTTATCGTCATGGTCCGTTGTATAATTTAATAAGTCACATATCACTCGATTCATAATATTTTAAAAATGTGTGAATATCATTATGTAATACCGATATTCATTCAATATTTACTTTTAAGATCAATATTATCCGAATTCCTTATACCGTTTAAAAAATGAGGCTACATATATTTGGCCATTCCTAAACCATGTGATGCAACTATATTTGCCATATAATATTAGTCAATGAGTGCCATTTTATGTATGCTACAATGTTTCCTTTGATGCCCCTAATTGAGCAAACTTAGAACCCCTTAAATGCATTGAAGGGTTTAATCATCATTTTCAATTCAAAAGTTAGGTGTACTTATCACCACCAGAGTTTAAAATAAGAATATATCCCAAAAAAACATATTTAAATGAATATTGAAATTTTGATGATTGCTTGAAAAATAAAGGATTTGTTAGAATCAAATCCACATGTTATGATTTCAGCTTAGATAAAGTTGAGTACTTAAAACCACAACAGTCAAATTATTGCTTATAAAAAAAGAACTCTGATGATGAAAGTTACATTTTTTTTTTTTTGGAAGAAGACAGCAATTTATTGGCATTGAGGGTAAAATACCTTGCGTATTGAAGATCTCGATATCGTCATTAAATCCCTCCCACCTTCTTGATCAATGTTATAATATTCTTTCATGAAATTGCATGCTTATGAACGTTATAGATTTTAGAAAAAGGACGTGTGTACAAAAGTAGAGAAGAAAAATATACTCCCACTAGGTGCACATCTCATTGCTAGCCTATATAGTGGAATTTAATCAGGTCCAATCGAGACGTAACCGAACAGATCTGATAGGACTATAGGAGATTAGACCTCATCAATGAGATTGGATCCACCATATCTGATTTTGTCCGTTAGATCTTGGACCAAAATCAGTAAGAGACAAATTGGATCTGATTTTTCTTTCAATAATGATTGATAAAACTTGCTTAACCCAATCAACTAATAAACTATCCTAGCTCTTAATGAGAAAATAAATAAAAAATGAAACTAAACTATCGAGCCCTTATTCTGAAAAATAAAAATGCTAATAATAAAAAGAATTTCCGGGTTAGATTTTTATTAATGTTATGTTTGTTAACAAGGACGGGGAAGGAAGAGGAATAGAGCAGGAAAGACGCAAAACCTGAACAAAAGATTAACGAGTTCATGTACAGTTTTGAGTCTAAGTTAAGCTATTTTTTAGAAGTGATTATTTATTTATTGAGATTAACGAGTTCATGTACAGTTTTAATCACTTTTTATCCATTATTCCAAAGGTGAATTCGAGAAAAAAATTATTCATTACTCATGACCCATAACAAAAGAAAGCGCACAACACACATAAACCAACCTGAACGGATTGACCTAGCTAAAAAAAGGCTTGAGACTTCATGAATCGGGAAGTATTAAGTTTCATGTTTGATTCCTATTGGATGCAAACAAAACAATTTATTGGGACCATGACCGTTTGTCTTAACTTTACTCGATTTTTGTGGAGAAACCCTGTCATCGGGAAAAAAAAAAATAGAGTACCTGCCATGGCTCATTACCTTAACAGTGTACCACACCCACTAACAAAAGCTATAAAGCATCATAAAATAGGTTAATAATACAAGCTGGTCCAATCATTATTACTTGGCAAGAGTCCCAGATCTCTATATAAACATACACAACCCAAATATCATTTTCATTCAAAAACAAACTTCACTCATTCAAACATGCATTGCATCAGCAACACAACCCAAATATCATTTTTATGATGTTTATTGAACCCATATAAACAAATTACTTTGGCTATGGTCAGCATTTTGAATTCTTCAAAGCAGTCAAATTACTCTTTTTTTCAGCAATCTACTAGCAATTCAAAAGATTACGACCTTCCAAACAAATCTAAACAATATTTGCTCAACAGACGTGTGTGGATAGAGCATCAAATAACTTGACTAGAACTATGACGGGGGCCTACAAATTGAGACTAAACCACAGACACAAAATCTATTTCAACAAATATAATTATCGGGTAAAAAGAAAATTTCAAAAATAGCAGACTAAGCCACAGTTAATCCAAACACATTCGATCAAGTTCTAAAAATAGCAGTCAAGAAAACTCCATCCCGATCTCCTCAGCTCGGTGCCCATTTCCTTCATCTATAGGTATCATCCTTGCACCAAAAAAAAAAAAATGGGGGAGAGAGAATAAGAAAAGAGAGAAAAAAACAAAAAAAGAACATCCACATTGCGCTAAATGCATTACGCCCAGAGTTTGGAACCATGATTTCAGCCATCAGTCCATCATATCCTCGGCATATCCTAACAAGTAACTGAAACAGGGGGGAGATTGGGCAGGAAAAAATAAAAAAAGAAATGCCAAGAGAGAGGGGGAGAGAAGAAACAATACAATAGGTTTCAGACACTGATCACACCAAGCACGTAATATTGAAAAGTTTGAAACTAAACAAGGGCAAAATACAGTTTCCATAACAAAAGTAAAAACAGCAGGATATCTCTCCGTCTCTCACGGGACCTACTACTTTGTCTCTATGCAACTTACCCAATGCGATCAACTCAGACTTGGAAATATGTGTTTGTCACATTTGTAAATGTCTTACATGATTTTTCTACTTGAAACAATACTAGATGTCTAGGTTACAGGTCCCCAAGCGTAGTAGTGTGATGTTATAAACAAAGTAGTGGAACAATATAAATAAACCATGTAGCACATAATAGGTTTCTTCCTAGCCCCAACTAACGAAGGTACACTAATAATTCTAAAGCAACGTATAAGACAGGTAATATAGGTTAAATAACCCACCAGAATTTCATAAGAATCCACATGGTTAATAGAGGAAATCTAAGTTGGCAAAATACTGATGCTTCTGCTAGATATTACGTCTTATCTCTGCACTCAACAATTTCACAAAAAAAATTACCTGTGAAAAAACATTTGAATTTCAGCATGAATTCAAGTACATTAGTCAGCCAATCTGCTCATACTCAACCTGGCGCAACATTGACACGCTAGTCATCTCAGCAACAACTGGTTGAAGTCGACTTAACAGTAGTTTACCTAACCAAACAATTCCCAAAACAGGAAAAGAAAGAAAATGTAGAAGAGAAAGGGAAAAGGAGAATAGAATAAGGGAGAAATGGAGGGGAAAAGAGAAGATGAGGGAGTAAGATACAAGATTTAAACAATTATTGTAATAATAAAAGCTAGACCTCATTTAAGGAATCTTCACATCCCAAACAATATCAAGCTAACTCCCAAATATATCAAGAAGTTGCTTGAAAGTTTAACAGCAAGACATCCTAACATAGAACTACCAATTTTTCTGCAATCGCATACCTTAATATACAATCAGATAAAACAACCCTCCCAAATTGATCTGACAAAGCGCCAAGAGAGACCAGCATCTAAAACCTGCATGTTTTTTGGAATGCAGCAGGCCCACCACACTATTAAAGGAAAATAAAATGGAGCCTATACTAGCCATATCAAAGAAAATCATTCAAAAGTACTGCTCTTTTTATGTGACTCCTTACTAAAAAGGTAATTTGAAAAAACAAAAAAAAATTGCACATCACAGACTCGAAGAACGAATATTTGGGAAACAAACCTACAATGCATGTTCGTCTTCCCAGTTTATAGAAGGATGACCATCTTCACCAAAGGCCATAAATGCAGCAACTTTCTAAATCAGACAGGCCTGCAATTGTTTAAGATGTAAATCGCTACCCTACACTGTGTCAAGGATATGACTCCACAAAGCGTCGGAGATCTTTAACAGATTATAGAAAGGAAGAAGAAATACAGACCATTAAAAGTCACAATAATCCTCCAGACAAGACACTTATTAAATCATGAAATTCACTACCAAATGACAGAGATAAGTACTTATATTGTCCAACGTACATCATGTGGTTAAAGTTCTCTAAAAACATTGCACAGTTGATCCCAGAGGGGAAACGAAAGCTTCTTGAAATCCTCTTACCATGATAAGATCAGCTCAGACAGTATAGCCGATCTGTTACCATTGAACCTGCAAAAGAAAACAAACACAGAATTTTATTGCACGAAGAGCCAAAAATCCACAGAAAAATTCTGAGCACCGAATGGAACACCAAGCGATCTTCTAAGAGGCAGCCTTTCTTCCGCTAAGGAGGACCTTTCCCCGTAGTTCCATAGACAAATTTTCCATTGTAATGTCCCAGTTCATATTTCTTCAGAATGATACTGATCCTCCTCCAAGGTAACCTCATTTTTCTCATGATGATTGTTCCCATTCCCTCTAGAACTTCCATGCTTATCTTCGTCACTTCTGACTTCTGAGTTGTAGCCTTCCATCACCGAGGAGCTTTCCTTGTAAGCAGCTGCTACAGGAACTGAAATCCCTTCATCCCCCACGTCTGTCAAATCCTTGGAATACAAGGCAGGTTCCTCCATGGAATCATCAGATCTGACAGGTATTTTATCATGATGCTCTAAATTTTCATCTTTACTTTTCTCTATAGTATCATCATTTGAACGACTCTTATTTTCAGAAGATTTTGACCGCGAGCGCCTTCTGTATTTTGACTTGTGTTCATCCAAATGTCTAGGGGACATCTTGCTTCCCTTCTGACGCTTACCCTCTGGAGATACTGACCTGGACGACCTCCTGTCATGCTTGGATTTCTCATCTCTGCTTCTTTTCTTTCGATCACTAGAGCGATGCTTATCTTCCGGAGATTTTGACAGGGACCGCCTTCTGTGCTTTGATCTGCTTTCATCCGAAATTCTTGGGGATAACCTACTTCCTCTGTGACGCTTACCTTCCACTGATACTGACCTCGACCGCCTTCTGCTCCGACGCTTTGATTTTTCTTCTCTGCTGTCATCTAATTTATCCTTGGATTGATGCTTAACTTCAGCAGATTTTGACCTGGAGCGCCTTCTGTGTTTTGATTTAATTTGATCATCACTTCTCGGGGATGACCTACTTCCTCTATGCCCTGGTGATTTTGAAGTAGCACGCGACGATTTCCTTGTCCTGTGTGTTGAACTTTCTCGTCGATGTTTGGGCGACTCTGAATCCCCCCGATATGATTTCCTCATTCGAGGGCTCATACTCCTACTCCTATTTCTCCTTGCAACAGAGGAATGGTAGTCATGCGATCTACCTGAATCCCTTCTTCTACCTCTGCCACTGTCATCCCTAATGTCCCTAAATGACCGTCGTCCATTTTCATAGCTGGAGTAATGGCGAGATCTAACTGGTGATCTTGATCTATGATCTCTTGAGAGACGGTATCGAGGTGAGTAAGAACGAGACCTCCGCCTTCGCCGATAATTGATAGGAGATCTCGACTTGGATCTTGACCTTCCACGAGTGACCGATGGCGACCTAGCACGGGTGGTGGATGGTGACCCTGCACGGATTGTAGATGGTGACCTGTGAACATTAGCATTGAGCCATTTATCAGTCAAGATCATATTATCCCAGGAATTACACAAGTCCAATAAACAATTAAAAATCCACAATGACTATATTTTGTCATTTTATCAGACACGAAATCATGACGAACAAATTGCTACTCTACCCAAAAAAAAAGAAAGAAGAAAACAAGATTGATAATAACAATTTACAACTGTGTCAGCTCTACATAGAAATTCTGTCAGGTACAACCAGTCCCATCAATTTGATGGCCACCAAATTAAGTGGTCAACGCGTAAGTGACACTCACCTCCACCTTACCTTCAGAACAGTAGGTTCAGGCACGTTCAACTCCAGTTTGGGGCATACCTTGCATCGTTTAAATTGGAGGAAAGCTTATTGTCAAAGTTTGTGAAACATTTTACTCTACATTCTAGTAGACATTTCTTAAGAAAAGTATACGAAGAATGTAGAACCGCGAGAAGACCAGATTACGACAGGAGATCTAGTCCTTAAAGGTTTGATTTATTAAATTGCCTGAACCAAACAATTTCTACATCAAACAAGATATCTATCCTTCAAATTTGTCATGAACCAGGGTCATCAAACCATCCACCACACCGTACCTCTGATCAAGTGTGAGGCACATCAAAGAGATGGTTGTAGCACCATGATTCTTTAGTGAGAAGTGGAAATGAGCCCAAGAAATAGGAAGGGGTTCACAATATATAACAGTGCCCAGTTGTAGGTAAACAAGAAAGCCAGAATAGAATGCGGAATTTTCCCGAAACAGGTAGAAGAAAGATGGTCAATCACACCGATATCTCAAAAAGTTGTACCAAGGTTACTGTTCCTCAAAGTATGATGCCTAAGTTCCGAAATTCCAAAACAACTATTATAGGGAAAAATAAAGTCCACAACCCAGTACCAACCGAGGTTCAAAAACACATGGTAAGCTTTGCAATGCTCCCCTAGTTCTTCCAGAGCTCCAGGATCATAAGAGACTACCACAAGCAGTCAAGAACGAAACAGAACTATCCCGCATGTCCTATTATTCTAACTAAAAAGGGGAAAGGAAAATGATAATTCCACAAACAATTCACAATTATATATCTCCATGTGAAAATAAGATTTCCGAAGCAAAAGGACATCCATATCATAAGGATAAGAGCGAATAGTCATAAAGATCATTAACATCAATTTGAGACCGAGTGGAATTGTTTCAGATGTTTAACACTCACTAAGAAGCAGAAGGGAGTCGATGGTCTCCATTATTAAGAATTTAAAAATGAGAATCATTAATCTTTTGAAAAAAAGAAAGAAAAAAAACGTATGAAAATAACCAATGAGCAAAGGTTGCAACAAGTTTCTGAGAATAATAGATCAATATGCCAGTTTGGGGATGTTTACCTACAAATGTATAGAGAATAGACATTGTAATCTCTTTTTCTGACAATCCTAAATATTTATTTGAATACATATAATTTAGTTGCATGAAAAGATGTGAAAACTTATTCACAAGTGCACTCAAACCGAACTCCTGTATAGAAATAAATAAATAAACAAGTAATGAGAGTGCTGTTGAATATTGGCCACCTAAAAATTATCTCAATAACATTAATTTATTTTAAACCTCAAATTCCCATCATCCACACAATGACAAGAGTGTAACAAAGGCTCTAGCAGAAAACACCCATACCTTCAATCATGGTAGACCCATCTGTTTGATGCAATCATTTTCTAAACTTTCAAGTCAACATATTTTCAAGTTTAACATCATTCAAATTCAACTTTAAAGTCCACTCTCCATTTGAAGGATTCAATTTTTTGAAAAGCAGTTTATAGAAAACATGACGAGAGGAACTTCTCATTATAGAATCATTACATACCCAGATTTTTTATTCGTTTCTTCATCGTCATTTCCAAAGCCATCGGCTTTAAGCTTCCTACTTATTTCTGCAGCTCTTGCTGCTGCCAGTTCTGTTGCACTCTTCATGGTTGCAGCTCGATTAGCTGCCTGCTGTGCTGTCATTGTTTGTTGCATCAACAGGGCCTGCTGAAATTGCATCTGTTGCATGGCCACTGCTTGCTGCATCACCATGGGCAATGAAGATGAAGTAAGAGGTGAGGTCAAAAGAGCTGGTTTTTGTGGAAGTGATTTTGCCATTTCAACATTCAATGGGCGCCCCCCAACATCCATATTGTTCAATGCCAAAGCAGCAGTTGCTTCCTCCAGTTTTGAGTATTCTATGTAGGCAAAATGCTTTGAATCAGTTATGCTACAGTCAACAATTGTTCCACAACAACTGAAAAGTTGTTTCAACTGATCCACTGTGAGAAGTGGACTGAGATTGCTAACTTGTAGAGTCCTCTTCAAGGAATCAGCTCTCCCCTCTTTGTCAGCTGTTCATGAAAAGAAGAAAATCGAGAATGTTAAGGATCTATGGCACAGATAATTAAGCAAATCAGAAACACAAGGCATTAAAAAGACCATTTATAAAAGCAGAAACAATTACACCCAAAAGATTGGTGATTGAAGAGTCAATATATTTACCCGGTAAGTAATTGTGATAATGAAAAGCTTAACAACTGAATTAGCAAGAAATACATAAGATATGTTATCTAGAGAAATAAAAATGTAAAACAGACCAAAATTAACGTGGATAGAGTCAGTATATAAAGCTATGATAGCATGTGAATTGGCTGAGGCTATGGTCTTAACTAGAGCAGATTGGAAACCTAAGATTCATGTATCCAACCCCAAGTCACTGGGGAAAGAGTTTGTTGCTGTTCCTGCTGCTGTTGTAGAAATTGGAAAAAAAAAAAACACACTGCCACTTCATCAGTTCTCTGTAACTACAACTTAACAATGAGGACCAAATATTATTTTCTAGAATAGTTATTAAACAAAACAGCCCTGGACGGTTGAAACAGTAAACCAGTGAGCAGAATCCTAACCCTGAGCACGTTGCCAAACAACTGCTTCCGATAGCTTAAAAACATAGAAGGAAAGGAAAAAAATATATACTATGGTGGCAGGCTGCTTGTGAAGAATTGAGGCTTGCACCTCAGAGCTGATACTGGGTAGACATCCAAAAAGAATTTTTTTCTTGGTTCAACTTACAACATTGTAATATAAACCTTCTCCACACAGCTCTACTAAGACAATTAAGATGATGGTTAAACTGGTACGTAATCAGTCATCAAAACGGGGTTTATGGCCAGTCCTACTATGAAAGGTTTGATTTTGAGGGAACAGGCAAGGTAGAAATCAACAGTACAAGCCACAGAGCTTATGGCTTTATTTATATCTATATAAAAAAATATCTCATAATAAAGGCCATGGAATACCCGCAGAGTCCCTGGCAGACTGAACTTGTGCTTGGGCATGGGCATGGGCTTGAAGGGCTTGAGCAGCAACAATTGCCTGAGCAGCAGCCATTGCAGCTGCAGACGGCGCCATGGGCACTTGACTGACGTTCCCCATGCTGGTTGTGGCAGCTAAAGCAGTCATCAGGAGAGTGTGAGGAGGGTGACTAAACTTGCAATCTGCTTTTACACACCGACCATTAAGATATTCTCGGCAAACCTCTCCAAGAGATGCTCCGACTCCAGGCAAAAGTACTCCTCCTGAAGCACCAGGAATAATGCCCGGAATCATTCCAAGCAACCCTGGGAATGCCCCCGATACCGAACCCGAATAATTTGGCATATTAGGCATGGTCTGGTTAACTAGATTTGGAAATGAAGCAACTGGAGCCAAACCCAGGAGTCCTCCAGTAGTAGTACCTGCGCAATATATGTTCAAGATCCAAAATGATTGACCAAATAAATAATTTGAGATATAGGAAAGAACCAAACAAATACAATTATGAACATTTCAAATTTTATTTTGGTTGGTTTTAGCAGGGCATTTTTAAGGAGAAAATTACAACAAAACATTTGCCCCTTATTAAGCAAATAAAAATTATGCATTCCACATACAATCCAAAATTTGTTTCACAGTCCCCAAACATTCGATAAAATTTCCCGTATTGAATAAACTAACAACAAAATTCTGTTGTGCATGAGATCCTTAATAACATTACACATACCACAAAAACAAGGTGATGTTTCTCTACACGAGAGCATCACGATATTAAATATCTTCGGCAATACTTTGAACCTCTACATTCTTATTATATGTATGTTTACATTTCAATTGGGAAATTTTTCCAAGGAGAGTCGACATGTTGATTATATCAGATGGAGATCTTGCTTAGCTTGATGTTTTATAAAGTCTACATGGGAATCAGTCGGGTACTTGGGTTTCCAAAAAGAACTAGATTTCTTAAGGAGAGATCATTCCGCTTCATGGAAAAAGAAAAAGAAAAAAAGGTCATACAATGGCATAAGGTTTTGTTCTAAAAATGTTGCACCCCCACGTGGTGGATCTAGGAACTACACTAGCGTAACTCTGAAAGTTGCATCGCCCATTTGCTTGGGCTGGAGACAGTCTCTCTGAACTACTAGACATGAGTGCAAACTTGACAACTGCAAGAGTTCCGTATAAATGTACTAGTATCAAATATTGTCAAATTAATATTTGCAAAATATTTTCGTATAAACTTCTGGTCGAACATAATTTCAGTTCTGAAACTGCACTTCTAAGTGTCCCAGACTCCTTTTAACCCCATTGAATACCCTGGGGCTGCCAAAAAGAAGAATATACAATCCAATTAAGCTATCATATATGATATAAGTATTTGAACAGTTGAAAGGAATTAATTTGATCAATGGTCTACAAAACCTACATGCACTGGCCACTTTTCGAACTTTATCCACTGCGTATTTCATAGTCATGTTTGTCTTTTGTTTCCCATTTTCCTTCTTTCATTTTTGTCAATTATTGACTTGAAAACTATCCTTTTAAGTAAGTTTCTCGGTAGTAAGGTAGTCATAACTTCAGATCTCCCCTTTCACTCACCTATGTCTCAAAGTTATGCCCAAAAGTAACTTATTTTCAATTAACATTATCTCCATCGTCATAAACAGCCATAGAAATACATCGCCATTGAAGACCACTTTTTTTTTTACTCTGGATTATAATATTTTCCTCCTTGTGTATGTTTAAAAAGATTTTCATGTAAAAATAAATGTGTGTTTTTCCCTGGGGTATGTTTAACAAAATTTTCAAGTTCTTATACAATGATTAGCTAGAATAACACCCAACTTGAAAAATGAACATGAAATTGAATGAGAAAATGCCAAAATTGGTATTACAAAACACAAACAAGAAATCTAGATAAACAAGAAATGATTTCGAACAAGTACCTGCACTGAAGAACACTGGAAAGGGGCTACCCATGATTGGCTTTCCATTGCACTCAACATTCAACATATAATTCCCCCTCTTCGGAACCACATAAGTAACCGTGTATGTCCCATCACCCAAATCCTTCACAATCCCATCCTGCTCCGACCCCCCGACGCCCAATCCCGGTGAAACCTTCACTTTCACCACCGCCCCACCAGCCGTCACTTTCCGCCCATCCGAATCCTTCGTCACCACCACAAAAGTCGACGGCGTGCATGCCGTCCCACCAGCAATCCCGGCCCCAGCCGCGGCACACTTGCCCGGGTCCACCGGCCCGATTGGCTTGTTGGCCAAGTCCTCAGCTTCCTCCTCCCCGTCACTGTCCGACAACGCCGCCGCCGCCTCGCGGTTTTTCTCCACGTCCTTGAACGTGGCCTCGAAGGCGGCTTTTGCCGCCGCGGTCTTCTCCGCCTCGCTCTTCAGCTTCGCCTCCTCCGCTTGCTTCATCCATATTGGTTTCAGGACCGCCAAGTTGCGATCAGCCATCGGAACAAACCCTAACTGCGCACAGAATCGCAACAAACCCTAGAAAAGCTTATATATAATTCCCAAACCCTAGTGAAAAAAATACTCTGATTGAAACAAATTTACAGACTATAGGTATATAAACACGTATAAAGATTTAATCTTAAACCTGTTCGATTTGTGTGACTGTATATATATATGTGTATATATACATATATATCTATAGAGAGAGAGAGAGAGAGAGAGAGAGAGAGAGAGAGAGAGTTGGTACCTTTGTCTGATGGCGAAGTTGTTTTGGGGATGTTAGGGCTTACTGTGCACGAAGTGGGTGATATAATTTCGATTGGTGAGTGAGAAGCATCTGATCCCTGGGATATTATTCACTGCGGAAAGGGTACATCCAAGGATTGTACACCGCCACCATTTTTTTCCCTTTGATTTTTCAACTTTGATTTACAAATAAGGTTACAAACTTTTTTTCTTGATTAAGTTTATACCCATTGGTTAATCTTTCATTTAAGAGTAATTTTTTTCTTTTATCCAAACAGGTGTTGATAGATCAAGAATTTTTTAATTGCACTATGAAATTTGACCTTATCTAATATTTTTTATTTTTTATTTTTTTATTTTATTTATTGCAATTAATTTTATTCAATTGGGAGTTTTTGTTTAATTGAATTGATAAATGTGTATCATTTTATATTACAATTTTATATTTTATTACACTTAGATTTACTTTATTAATGAAATTTGACCCGACTAGATTTGATAGTTTAAAAGTTTTTGTATAAATGTCATAAATTAGTGAAATTTTGTACAAATAGGCATTATTAGATTGGAAATTTTTGTTTACTTGCACTAACATATATAATTTATCCTTGTGTGTTAGTTTATTTTTAAAAAAAAATCTTAGTTGTATGATGAAATTGACACCATCATGTATTTTCATATCTGGGGTTTTATTTAATAAAATTTAAGCGCTAAATTTAGCCCAATTAGGGTTCAAAGATTGAGATATTTTGTTTGATTTAGTTAATTATCAAAAAGGTATTACCACAGTTAAATATGGTAGCAGTTTCAAATGGCTAGTTTTTATGAAATGGTTGGTTTTTAGGCCATTTTGTCATTAAGGAGCATTTGTTAAGTTTTTCAAAACAGGGGCAATTGGATTACACGTCCCATATGCATTTAACTATTATTTTTCATAAATTCAAAAAGTGTGAGGGTAATTAATCCTCTCTCGCTAATACCATATGAATAAGAAACTATTCTCAATTTTTTTATTTATTCGAATTCCATGTGGGAGAAAATGCAGCAAACAATTTGTGTTTGAGCCTGATTTTCACCCCTTTACAACCATGACTACAGCTTATAGTCACTCTTTACATCAAATTATAATATTTTCTAACCATTTCTTCCTCCATTGTAATTTTTTAATAACGATAGTAAACATAATTATAGTTTAAATTTTGTTAAAAGATAATAAATTTCTTAATAATAAAATTTTACACCTCAAAATTTTGGAGAGAAATAGAGTTTATACATATTCTCTTACTGTAATAGTGAAATTTTATCAGCCCATATGATTTGGGCCGCCATACGATTCAACGGGCCAAGCCCATGGTATATTCTAGAATTATGTGAACCCCAAGAAATGAGAGTCCAGAAATGGAAAGGGATATATCAAATCCCACATTTAGAGGATTTGATAGATGAGCCTCGACCCATCTACAAAATTGTATATAAATATATGGTCAAGCTATGAATAGATTCATTCGATTTTAATTCAATTGTTGTGTAATTTGTCTACATTTACACAATTGGTGTCGTCTATGAGAAACATCCTTGAAATCTTTTTCAAAGATTCCCACTCTCTGCTAAGAGCTTAGATTAACATCACCTATGGCGGTCACCTGATCACAACAATCCGAGTTGCTTCCCAACGGAGGCCAACCCTCCCAAACTGAGGATCCGATCAGGCAAGCCCTGGAGCAAAAGGCCGCTGAGTTAGAAAGACAGAATACCGAGTTGGTAGCAAAGTTGGCATTGCTGCAGAACCCTCATGAAGCCCAACATGATGACCAGTCCAACCGACAAGACCGATCCATGGGTCATCAATTAGAAAGGAACGACCAACGTATGGAGTCCAACCACAATCGGGAGGAGCATGCAGAATCGTCCCTACAGGTGCTCGAGGTGCACAATCCCGAAGAGACCTTCACCATAAGAAAGTTAGAAGATATCATGATTAGATTTAAGAAAGAGGTGATCAAGGATCTGAAGCTTCAGACTCCCAATGATCTGGCCTCCGAAACATCCATCGACACAGTCCAGACACCGTTCACATTTGTGATCACCAGCATGCCTGTAGATACAAAATTTGCACAACACAAAAATATCATTTTCTCATTACTCTTCATTGGATTATATACATTTTCCCTATGGGCCTATGGCCCATTAGGGCAACATTTTCAACTTTTCCATAATATCTTACTTTACACGTCAGCTATATAATCCCTATACTATGTCATTGCCTTGAGCTGCAAGTATCTTCTAGAACCTTCGAGTTTCTTCTAAAATATTCTTCGGGTCGGGCTAAGATACTCCTCGGACCACAGGGCTGATGTGTCGGTCGAGTTATGACTCGGGTACAATGGTCGGATCATAGTCCCGGGTCTTTTCTGGATCGATCCGGTCGGGATGGGCTTTTTCATGGGCCGGGAAAACTCACATGTACAATGCCCTACCCGAAAAGGTTCAGATTATCGAAGTTTACTTTTTTCGATGGCACAAAGGACCCGACGAAGCACATTTACCATGTTCACACAAAGATGAACATCTACAATGAAAATAAAGCCTTACTTTGCAAGGTCTTCCCTACCAGTCTGACTGAAGCAGCCCTACTCTAGTTCAGAAAACAACCATCCCGATCCATAGGAAGTTGGCTCAGACTCTGCGAGTTGTTCATTGCCCAGTACTTTGGCAACAAAAGGCAGAAGAATACTATCTCTAGCCTATTCACCATGATCCAGGAGAAAGGTGAGTCCCTGAAGAGCTTTGCCTTACGATTCAACGTCGAGATGTCTTCAATCGATAACTGTGATCAGCACTCCGCCGTCGAGGTCTTCAAGATGACGTTAATCCTCGGGACTAAATTCCATCAGTCCTTAGTCAAAAGGCCACCGGCGGATATCAGAGAACTCAACTCTAGAGCACAAAGACATTTACGGATAGAAGATAAACTGACTATATGACAGAGAAAGACAGCTTTCGCAAGCGTGGAAGCTAAGGCTTCTGAACCAAAGGCCAAAGATTGGGTGCCATACCAAAAGCGTCCAAGTACTTTTTATACACCTTCCCAGACCCCTGATAAGCGCCAAAGGTTTGAAGACAAGATTACCCCATTAAAGGTTACCCTGGCAAAACTGTACCAAGAAACTAAGGGTAAGGGGATCTTCTGATCGCCACCTCCTATCAGACAGCCGATGGAGTTACGGGATATGTCAAGGCACTGTGCCTTCCACGGAGAATATGGACATCATGCCAATGAATGCAGAAGCCTCTAAAGGCAAGTGGAGGCCATGATAGCTAAGGGAGAATTTGTCGAGTACGTGGCTAAAGAAGGCACCCGATCATATCAGACTTCACATACCCTGGTCAAGGGCACTGCGGGCCAACCCGTAAAAATTATTCACATGGTCCATGGAGGACCCGATAGGTCAGAAATAGAGGAAGCTCACAGGTCCCAGATGCGCCGAGCCCAGAAATTATGACGGGTTGGGGAGATCAGTGAATTTTGAAGCCCAAAGGAGGACGCCCAGATAACCTTCTCTTCTACAAACTTGAGAATTATCCAGTCACCACATGATGATCCCCTGGTGATCTCCCTCATGGTCTTAAATTGTTTGATCAAGAGGGTAATGATCGATCCAGGGAGTAGTGCCAACATAATCACCAAGTGGGCCTTTGAGAAATTAGAGATCGACCCCCAAGAAATAGTCCCTTCCAGAAGTCTGATAGCATGCTTTTATGGTAAAAGGGTAGAACCCAATAGGAGAAATCATACTACCAGTAATAACAACAAAGTGCACGCTTAGAGAGACTTTTGTTATGGTAAATGTTAAACCTTCTTACACAATCTGCTCATGGGTAGAAGATGGATTCATCGGATGCATGGAATCCCATCCACCCTATATCAAGTCATGCGATGCGTCGATCCAAATGGAGTCGGTGTGATTGACATAAAGGGATATCAGGTGGGGCAAAAGAATGTTACGCCGTCACTCTAAAAGGTCTGAGGAAGATAGTGGAACCAGAACGAGCTTCAAAAGGAAAAATAGTGTTCGATGATCAATAACAATTACAGGACAAGGGTGTGGGGTAATCCATGGCGGCTAAACCTCTTCTTGAAGTTCAGATATACTTCGATCACCCCGAAAGGACGACTTACATCAGTTCCGGCCTTAATACACATGAAAAAGAGGAATTGGAAGCCCTTCTGTGCTCCAAGGTTGATATATTCATATGAGGCCATATGGACATGCCCGGTATCGATCCTTCAGTAGCCCAACATTCCCTCAACGTGGACCCTAACATAAAACCCATTAGATAGAAGCAGAGATGCATGGGGGCCCACCGAAACTAGATCATAGCTGAGGAGGTGGATCGACTTCTCCAAGCCGGATTCATTAAAGAAGTGCAGTACCCCTCCTGGTTGGCAAATGTAGTAGTGGTCCAGAAAAAGAACGGAAAATGAAAGGTGTGCGTGGACTTCACTGATTTGAACAAAGCATGCCCAAATGATTATTTCCCCTTGCCAAAGATCAATCAGATGGTGGATGCCATCGCAGGATTCGAACGCTTAAGTTTCCTTGACGCATACTCTGGGTATAATCATATATGAATGAACCCCGATGATGAGGAAAAAATGACATTCATCACTGAATCAGGTACATATTGTTACATAGTTATGCCTTTCGAACTAAAGAATGCAGGGACAACCTTTCAGAGGTTGGTTAGCAAAGTTTTTCAGGGAATGATGGGATCTACCATAGAGGCATACATTGATGACACGGTGGTCAAAAACAGGGCAAAGAACGATCACCTGACTGATCTGCAACAGGTGTTTGACACCCTCAGGAAATACAAGATGAATCTCAACTATCCAAATGTTCCTTTAGAGTGTCCTCGGGCCAGTTCTTGGGGCACATAGTTGATCGGACAGGAATACAAACGATCCCAGCATAAGTCAGAGCCCTTATGGAGATGGAGGAGCCAAAATCCCAAAAGGAGATCCAAGTATTGACTAGAAGAGTGACGGTTTTCAGCTATTTCATCTCTCGCCTAACCGATCAGTGCCGACCCTTTTTTCACTCTATAAAGGCAGTGAAAGGAGAAGTCTGAGGGCTGGAACAATCGGAGGCTCCGAAGAAACTCAAGAGCTACATGACAAAGCCTCCCATACTGGAAACTCCGGAAGTAGATGAATCGTTGCACTTATATCTAGCCATATCCACAACGTCCACCAGCGTTGCTCTGGTCAAGGAGGGCAAGGGGTGCCATATGTCGGTCTTCTATACCAGCAAAGCCTTTGCCGATGCTGAAACCCGCTACTCCAAACATGAAAAACTGGTACTATCACTGATCAATGTAAAATGATGCATTTGACATTACTTTGAAATACATCTGATCATGGTACCAACTACTGCTCCAATCAAATCCATAATGGCAAAGCCCAAACTGTCAGAAAGAGTATCAAGATGGGCAATAGAATTGGGGATCTACGACATAACCCATGTCTCCCGAACCGCCATCAAAGGACAAACGGTAGCTGATTTTCTGCCAAAGATATAACCTACGGACTCTCCCGAAGAAGATGAACCAGGCTTATGGGTAATGTTAGTGGATTGGTCATCAAATGTCAACGAAATAGGGATCGGTATAGAGCTCGTAATTCCTGATGGCACTAAAATTCAGCAATTTGTTTGCTTGGAGTTTCCAGCCTCCAATAACAAAGCCAAGTATGAGGCCCTTTTAGCTGGAATCCGTCTGGCCCGAAGCTTGCAAGTACAAAAAGTAGAAGTAAAAAGTGATTCTCAATTGGTCGTACAATAGTTGAATGGGGAGTATGAAACCCGAGAGCCTAAAATGGAAGTATACAGGGATTTGGTACTGAAGGAGGCCGAATGATTCCAGCAATTAACCTTTAAATATATCCCAAAAGGGGACAATGTTATGGAAGATTGTTTAGCTAATCAGGCCTCCGCAGCAGGGGAGAGTATGACTCAAACAACTCTAGTGGATTTCATCATCCGATCAAGCTTAGAGCCCTCTGAGGACGTGATGATCATTCCATGGGAGCCAAGTTGGATGGACCCCATAGTAGACTATTCGAGGATGGGTGCCTTGCTTGAATCAAAACCAGAAGCCCGGAAAGTAATAATGAAAGCTGCAAGATATGCACTATACAATGGCCAGCTTTACTGCAAGTCATTCTCCGGACCATACTTAAGATGTCTTATACCCTCTGAAGCTTCTGCGATCATGGAAGAGATACATGCCGGATCATGTGGCAATCATTATAGGGGAAGGTCTTTAGCCCATAAAGTCCTCACTCAAGGGTACTTTTGGCCTTACTTGTCAAGGGATGTAGAAGTATATGCCCGACAGTGTAAAAAGTGTCAGTTTCATGGAGATGTCATCCATCCACCTCAAGAGTTATTAAACCCAACGATTGTCTCCCACTCATTCGCTCGATGGGGAATGGACATCGTGGGTCCCCTCCCATAAGCCATTCGATCTATCACACATGTTCTCCTGGCTACGGATTACTTCACCAAATGGGTGGAAGTTGAGGCATACCCAACCATCAAAAGCAACCATATTATCAAGTTTATATGGAGTCACATCATTTATAGGTTCGGTCTACCCCGGACAATAATAAATGGCACCAACCTAGATAATAGGAAAGTGCAAGCATTCCTAACAAAGCATGAGATCAATTAGAATACTTCTTCTGTTGGTTACCCGTAAGACAACGGACATGCAGAAAAGACGAACATAACAATCTTTGATACTCTGATGAAAAAGCTCAAAGCGGAAAAGGGAGCTTGGTTGGAAAAGTTACCCAAAGTCTTATAGTCCTATTAGACCACCCCGAGACAGTCGACGAGATAAACCTCATTCGTCATTACCTACGGGGCTGAAGCAGTTATTCTGACTAAATTGAAGGTACCGACGCTAAAAAGTCAAACATAGGAAAAGGGCCCGAACAACCAGCCCCTAGCCCATGATCTAGATTTGTTAGATGAAAGAAGAGAAGTCACCGGAATACGACTAGCCACCTATCAACAACAAGTCAGGGCTCATTTTAACCAGAAAGTCAAAAAAGGGAGTTCCAAGTAGGCGATATGGTGCTCAAGAGAAAAATTGGAATTGTGGGCAAATCATGAGAAACATGGGAAGAACGTTATACGGTAATTGAGGTCATCGGTCGTGGTGCCTACAGGGTACGAAAGAACGAAACAGGTCGCATCGAGCCCAATTTTCAGAATGCTTACCATTTGAAGATGTACTATCCTTAAGAAGTTTTCCATTTATATGAGCATCAATGTTCTACATGTGACACCTCTACTGATTATAATAAAGCATATGTACCCGATGTCCGGCACCTCTGCTACATGTTTTTTAATTTTTAAATAAAAATACCATGTTCTTTTTATATATGTGTGTATGATTAGACCTTGTAAAGAATATAAATCTCCCTAAGTGTTGAGTTCAAACCTGATTTGAATTAATAATAGGACACCAATGAGTCTCAGGGGCTTGATGCCCGAAGATTCTTACTAACGCAAAATTTTTTCCTAAGTATTGAGTTCAAACCTGATTTGAATTAACCAGAAGACACCAATGAGTCTTAGGGGCCTGATTCCCGAAGATTCTTACTAATGCAAAACTTTTCCTAAGTGTTGAGTTCAAACTCGATTTGAACTGGCCAGATGATACAATTGAGTCTCAGGGGCCTGATGCCTAAGACTATCATTAAACAAAGTTTTAAAGTGATGAAGATCAAACCTGATTTGAATTGGCTAAGGAATATAACTAAGTCTCAGGGGTTAGATACCCGAAGACTCTCGTAACATTCATTGAAGTCAAGATATTTCAAGAAGCCAAAAAAAATTCTCATTGATACTAAATAAAAATTACAAAATAGCCCTGCAAAGGGCAATACAGAAATAAAACAGGGGAAAACATAGTCTAAGTCCTACTGACCCCTAAAATCGGGGCTAAGGTTGTTCACTATGTTAGGACCTGAAGAGACGGGCTGTTCTAGAGCTAAAGGCACAGGGTCTTCTCCCTTCAGAAATGCGGTAAACCTCTTTTCATTGTCAGAGGCAGGTGGGTCCTGATAAGGAAGAGACGCCCCCATGAAAGCATCAAACTTCTCAGTAGTCTCGAATTCCCGATCTGTCAGGGGAATGTGTTTCATCTCATGTCTCTCTCGCCATGTCCTGACCGATCGAACATCACAAATGGTGATGTACTATTGGTGCATGTCTAGCCCACCCAAATGGCACATCTCTACCTTATATCACTCAAGAGCTAGAAGGTTATCTGACCCTGTCTTCTCTGCAACATCTTTTGGCAGACAGCCTTTGCCTCCACCAGTTCAGCAATCATAGGCCCATAGCCCTCCTCTCAGCTTCTCCGGCCTCCAGAAGATTTTTGTGCTCAGAAACACTCTGGTGAAGACCATCGGCTTCCCTGGCCAGAGTGATACGGTGCTCGCTCGCCTGGTGGTTGGCCGTCAGAAGCCTATTCATCTCCTTGACATCAGCCTCAAGGACTTGGTTATAAGACTGAATGGCGTAGAGGAGCTGACAAGACAAACAGAAATGACATGTTAAAAGAAAGAAGGAAAAATAGAGAAAAAAGACTAGGAGAAATTAAAACAATAACTTACCTTCATTCCCATATTAGGGCCCATCTGAAGTAACTCGGTCTTGGTCACTTTGGCCTGATGGGCCCTATCCGCTGGAGTCCATACCCCTTTGGCCATCACACGGAGTGCCTCGATGTTGCCAAGCGTGATCTAATCTGAACAGATCAGGGATTCGTCGGGAAGGACAAACTTGGGCTCCCAAGGGATAGCGGTACGGGGAGTGTCCCGAGACTGGGGAGGGTCGCTTGTTGAAGCATCGGCAGTTTGGGTTCTGGGCTTTTTACTGGTCGTTCCACCGTCAGTACTAGATCGGGGCCTTGTGTTTGGAGCATTGGTAGAAGGAGGTTGTGGAGGATCTGAAGGATTTTGCGCGACTGGGCGTACCGGAGGCGCCGAGGGTGCTGAAGAAAGTGGTATGACATCAACTGGGCTAGATCCTTCGGGGACATGAGTACGTCTGGCAGACAAGGGCTTCAGGGGTAGATCCATCCTATCAACAGCAGCGCCCAAATTAGATATCATCTCTGGATTGACTTTAGTCAAAAGCTTATGGGCGGATTTGACATTGCTCTAGATCTTGGCTTTCAGAAGGGCAAAACGTTATTTCACAAATACTGGGGCTATCTCGCTATCCTCATAGCCAATAAATCTATATGCATAATTTCCTCGGTGTAAATCGTAAAACTCACTGAAACACATGGCTTTGTGAAGAGGATGGAAGACGGAAAGTCGAATAGGGCCAAAACTCTAAGGATCAGGTATGTAAGAGAGAATGGGTAGAGCTAGGGCTGCAAACGAGCCGAGCCGAGCTTTGGAATGTTCAAGATCGGTTCATTTACTAAACGAACCTAGAAAATGTGTTCAAGCTCGGCTTATTTGCTTAACGAACGAGCCCGAGCCGAACGTCAGATTTAACGAGCCGATCCCGAGCTTGTTCACGAACGACTCGTTTCATATATTAATCTTCCTAATAGTTGTCTGGATTGAGTTGTTGCATGTCTGTTTTAACATATTTTCACTAGTATATTTTTTTATGAATGAATTTTATGTTATGACCGCCTAATTTCTATAATATTTTCACAATAATCTTCATAATTTGTTCAATTTGAACACTTTTTTTGTCAAATATGATATAATTTTACTATTTAACTTAGACGAGCTTGTTCACGAGCTTGGCGAGCCGAGCTTAGTAATGTTCAAGCTCGGCTCGTTTACTAAACGAGCCTAAAAATTATGCTCAGGCTCGGTTCGTTTACCAAATGAACGAGCACGAGCCGAGCTCTTAACAAGCTGAACCCGATCCTGCTCATGAACGGCTCGGTTCATTTGCAGCCCTAGGTAGAGTCAGTTGCCACTGACGACTACCATTCTCTCCTTCTAGCCCTTATCGGAGCATATGCCCCGACCTTGGAAAGGAAAAAGGTTATATCTACCTTTACTTCCTCTGGCATTTTGAAAAAAGTAACAGAGAAGTAGGTCAGCTAAGACTAAGTTAGGGTCTAAGTCTCTATTATACAGAAGGAGCATGGCTAGGATCCTAAAGTTGTTCGGGTTAAGTTGAAGAGGGTGCAACCCCAACACGAAAAGAACATAAGGGATGAAGGGGGAATCTTAGTATTTTGAAATGAATCGCCGATAGGAGGATACTACCCGGTTCAATTCCCTCGCTCTTGGAGAAGTCTAAATTATGTGGGTAAAGGGCCAAAAATACATCCCCGGACACGCTACCTTCAACACGAAGAGGTTTGACGTCCACTTCAGGTTGAGACTTTCCCTTGAGGGGGACAACTATGAAGGGTCTGTGGACAGAAGGGTTTGCAGGGTCCTCATCATTAGAGGAGCCCCCTCCGTCAGACATTTCTGGATTTACTGACGAGCCTGGGAGGTCAGTATTAAGAGGAACATTTCTAGGTGGGGAAGTCTCTGGTTGAACAGAAGAAGGGCTACTGCTACTAAGGGTCTCCGGGTCGGAGCCAGAAGACAGGATAACTTCATCTACGGACCTAGTGTCATCACTAAGGTAGAAGAGATAGATGGGGGGTAGGGGTGAAAACAAAAATAAAAATGTTATCTAACTTAACGCAGTTTAGAAGATTGAGGCGAGAGAGACTCCAGAAGAGTGGAGTGTTGCTCCGGTGAAGTTTTCAGGTGAATTTGGCAAAAGATTGGAGCTTAGAAGGAGATCAGTTGCAAAAATTATAGAGTTGGTGATGTTGAAATAACAAGGAAGAGTGGCTTTTATAGAGGCCATAGGGGAATGTCAAGAGATAGTGCGAAGACCTACGGTCATGCGTTGTCATCTCAACAGCCTTGACACGGAAATCGGGACAACGTGGACCACTCAATTCAAATTCAAATGATTATTCACCTAACTCAATATTAAACAATTAGACATGCCATCACCATCATTTTCATGAAGAACACTGTGCATTTATGAGTGTATTTATGTTCGGTCATGGGCCATGGAGTGGCCAATAGACCCATAACTTCAGGGCCCTGTGTAATAGTGAAATTTTATCAGCCCATATGATTTGGGCCGCCATACAATCCAACGGGCCAAGCCCATGGTATCTTCTAGAATTATGTGAGCCCCAAGAAATGAGAGTTCAGAAATGGAAGAGGATATATCAAATCCCACATTTAGAGGATTCAATAGACTTGATAGATGAACCTCGACCCATCTACAAAATTATATATAAATATATGGCCAAACTATGAATGGATTCATTCGATTTTAATTCAATTGTTGTGTAATTTTTCTACATTTACACTTACTTTTAGTGAACTTTTTGAATTCTTCCATGTCATTAAATTTTTGACCATATGTCACTTGCTCTAGAATGGAAATGAAAAACCAAGTTTCTTACTCACTAAGTTGTAATAAATTCTCAATAAATAATAAAGAAACAATTAAAGACGAACTTAAATGTTTTCTAATATCTTACATAATTAGTAAGTTTTTTTTTAAATGAAAAAACCCAATTAAATTAGATTTTAACAGTCCACTCGTCGGAGAATTTTATGAAGTAGACCACACTTTCTTACCACCTAATAATTTCATTGTTTGACAACTCATCAGCCATAATAAAATAATAAACATTAAAAAAAGAGAGTTTGAATCTTTAAAAAAATGCAAATAACAAGTAACAAATAACAAATAACAATGAAAATATCACTTAAAAATGTCCCAAATGACAAATAACAATTTCCATTTAGCAAGAAAATAATTGAATTGACAGGTTGTCTCTGTACTAAGCAAAAAAAGGCTTTAACAAATTTATATACATATATATATATATATATGGGGGTAAAATGGAGAATTCACATAGGTGCCAGCGCGGGATTCGGAGGGCATCTTAAAATCTGGTTTCAGAAGCAATTGTAACGGATGTACCGTTTGCTCTCTGTGTTCCAGCACTATACCTCTCCCTTTCTCTCTCTCTCCCCAGAACACAAAAAATCCACATAAGAGAGAGAAAGTAAAAAATAAATAAAATTTAGAGAGAGAGAGAGAGAGAGAGGGAGGAAACCCACAAAACCATCTATTCATATCACCACCAGCACCATCATCATATTTATAACGCATCTGATTTCAATCTAGAGGAATACCCATTTGTTCAATTCCAAAAAAGCTGATTTTTTTTTGACACAATTATTTTGTTTATTGATTGATTTATTTTGATTTTTGGTTTATTGGATTTTTAATTTTTTTTTATTTAGGAACTGGCTATCAAAAAATTGATAGCTTTTTCTCTCCATTTATTGATAAATGGGGAGGATGTCCTCTGACAATGTCACTGGACTTCTTTTAGCTATGCTTTCAAGTGTTTTTATTGGGTCAAGCTTTATTGTCAAGAAGAAAGGTCTCAAGAAAGCTGGGGCTAACGGCACCCGAGCAGGTCCAATTTTCTCTATCCCCCTCTTAATTTGTGCATTTTTACATATATACAACTGACATAGATTTATTGTTGTACCAACATATTTCTGTATTCAATTTACATATATCTGTGTGTAGATTTTGTTTTATTAAGTACTGTCTTTTGCTAAATTATTATTGTTTATTTATTTATTTTTGTTTTTGAGGGGTTTAAGAGTTGTGTTTACTAATTGAATGTTGATCTCATTTGTTATATATATATATACACACACACACATAACCAATCATTGGCCCTTTGTAGTTGTCTCGAGTTTATTCGAAAATGTTAGTAAGAGGAATGCGAGTTCATGGTCTGGAAAATCACCTTTCTATAGAATGGCAAAGCTTAACCATAAAAATTTACTGCTGGATGCAAGTTGATCTTGTCCATGTATATGCATGTTCAGCTATATATATATATGTGTGTGTGTGTGTGCATATAATAAGGAATTGATTTATAGAGGTGTGATAAATATATGCTTTGTTGAAAGAAGAACTATTTTGTGGGCAAGTAGATAGAGCGAAAAAGATGACTAGCAGTTTAGAGTTTATTGTTGTTTCTCTGTCCTCTAGATAATATGTTATTTTTGTTAGTATTATTGTCTTTCCTTTAATTGCTTAAAGATTGATTACTTACTGGAAAAGGGGCAAAATATCAATTAAGAATGATGCTGGCATGAACATGACATGGTATTCTTATGTTTTAATTTCTTTTATTTGTACTTAATTGAGTATTTGGTACATTACAAGTTTACACATTTTCTAATTCATTCGCATAATTCAACTTTAATATAATACGATCAGAATATTAACAATTTGGACGCGTTCTGTCGCAGTTTGCAGAAGTTATAAAACAGAATGAAAAGAAACATTGAGCTCAATAGAAGATCGAAACCTTTTTTAGATTCAGCCTATTGCACGATTACACACATGCTAAAGGAAAACTCTTGCTTTTGACTACTGATTGATCTTTTGAAATTGTTTTGAATTGCCCACTATGTTCGTACAACGGGTATTCATTCTGCTAATATGGATAAGGGGAGCATTATAATAATTTTGTAAGGGGAACTGTTTCGGCGGTGTAAGTGCTAGTCTATGGACCACGCCCTCCTTAGCATGATGCAATCTGTACTATACTTTATTGTTTGGGGTATTACTATCTCACGTTGAATATGCAGCATTCTTTTTAAAGCTTAAAATTATCATTTTATGGTACTAAAAGAAATTTTTATTTTAACCGTGGCTCCTTTCTTAGCAGGTGTGGGAGGGCACTCGTATTTGTTAGAACCTTGGTGGTGGGCTGGGATGATAACTAGTAAGTATTGACAATCTGTTCAACACATGTTCTAATGAACCATTTAGTACTAATTCACGAGTACTGTGAATATTGAATGAGGATGAGAGAATTTTCTATGAGGACTTCCATTCATCTGGTGGTTTTGTTAGAGTAAATCCACTTAATTAAATAGTCTCTTTTGGGGCAAGAGTGCTGCTCTAATTTTTCATAATTTGGTGCTTGCTAAAAGCTTTAGAATTCAGATTATAGCCAACATGGTTGGTGCTGTAACGGTTATTATTTAGTTGTAAAGTTCAAGCTTGATCCTATATTTTCCGTATCATTATTTTGTTGTTGTTAGTCATCCATTACTCTTCTCCAAGTTGTCGGTGTCATGTTCTTCATATATCATTATTTTTCACCGCTCTTTTCCCATCAAGATAGTATCTCACTCTTATCAACTTCCACATGGAGTGGACCATTTGATTGGAAAGTAAATACTTCAAGAAATGTTGAAATTCCCATTATCCTGAAAATGGGCACGGGACATGGTTTACATTATAGTATAACACGTGAATATCAGTAGTGTGCCATGATGACTAGGAATTTGTTTGCCATATCACTGTGCCTTATTTGCTTGTAGTTATTGGGGTATGATCAAGAAGCTAAAAGCTGAGTTTCTGGTGTCTACCCTTGTCGATTTTTTTCATTAAAAACTTTAAAGTACCCCTCTCAACCTTCAATAACCCTTTAAACTAAGATTTCAGTTCTCTTACAATACATTTGGGATGAATCACACTTCACTCATACTCAAAAACAATCAAAGGAAAGGCCTAATGCTTGGGTTTCGAAAACAGATTAAGCCTTAAGGGGGCAGAAGGACAGAAAATTTAAGTATATATTATGGTACTCTTAGGTACTTGAAGTAAAAGAAGAAAGAGGAACCAAAATGCTTCTACAACAAGCAAATTGATTTCCAACTGTTCCTTCCAACATGTATGGGATTTTCGATAAACTCATGCTGTGTGATTTCAGAAGTCCAAATTGATTTACTATATCTGTGCTAAGGCAAAGATTTCTCTAGGTGCAGATTGCATTCTTTATCCAATGAACTTCGTAGAATATGTAGTGAACAGTTTCACTCGCACATGTTGTTTTATTAGTTCTACCATTGTTTGAATTACATGTTTCTCTCATTTATCTCTTGTTTTAACTCCGAGTTGGTATATCTTGTAGTGATAGTTGGAGAGGTAGCTAATTTTGCTGCTTATGCATATGCTCCTGCAATTCTTGTGACTCCCCTTGGAGCATTAAGTATTATTTTCAGGTAGGGAACTTTAGTAATACTGCATTAGGAGATTCAAGTTTTCTTTATTAACTTCCTTTTGTAATTATGTAATCTGTTTTCATAAAACTTCCTGTGCAGTGCAGTGCTAGCCCATTTCATTTTAAAGGAGACATTGCATATCTTTGGCGTCGTAGGATGTGCTCTCTGCTTAGTGGGATCTGTCACTATTGTTCTTCATGCTCCAAAAGAAAGGAAAATTGAGTCTGTTAAGGAAGTATGGGAGTTAGCCACACAAGCAGGTATCTGACAAGTGATGTAACATTGAAATATTCCTGTTTATGTTACCTTGTACTTACAGTACATACTCTTTGCTAGAGATATCAAATACTTTTCACCTGCAAGTAAGAATGTATTAATCTATCTATGAAATTTTTGGATAAAAAAACGCTGTTTCCACGCACACTAGAATATGAAGTAGATAAAGTTTATACTTCTTGGGCTTTTTTTTCTATTTATTAGATCAGCAAATTTTTTTATTCAGTTCAATTCACTAACAAGCAATTGGTTGGGGCTATGCACGTGACATGGTCAACATGGTAGTTAAGAAATTTAGTGTGAGCTCCTAGTTAATCCATGTCATATATGATGTTTTTCTGAATTAATATACCTGAAAAATGCTCAAAATTGCATACTACTTTTTGTCAAGTATGCATCCTTATATATAAAAGCTACCCCACCAAAAACCAAATAAGGAATTAAATGGATTATATACTAGTCATAAAATAATCCTTGCTTTCTTTATATGTGTATATATATATATATATGAAGTGTGTGTGTTTGTGAAACACTTTATGCATTGTTCTTTTTGTTCGTTGGACTGAAACAAATCTTTCGGCACAAACAGGTTTCATAGTCTATGCTTGCTTAGTATTGGCTTTGGTCCCCGTCCTCATTTTCCGGTATGTACCACGTTATGGGCAGACCCATATGATCGTATATATTGGAATATGCTCGCTCATGGGCTCTCTCACGGTCTGTCTCTTTTCTTTAAAGATTTTATGCATTCATACCAAAAGCCATACACTCACTAGTTCTTATATACTTGCTCTCTATGTATGTAGGTTATGGGTGTGAAAGCAGTGGGAATCGCTTTAAAGCTCACATTTTCAGGATCTAATCAATTTACCTACTTCCAGACATGGTTTTTTACTGTGTTTGTGGTTGTTTGTTGTCTTCTTCAGATTAACTATTTGAACAAGGTAATTGTGACACAACTTTGGAATCATATATTGTTGTAACTAGAGATACTGATCTTGAAATATACATATATAACACACATGACAACTTGATATTGATTAATAATATCCGTAATTTCTATGACCAAAAAGGTGCTATTGTGGTATGTTCTCCTTTATTGTTTTAATTTTGTCACACAACTTAAAAGGAAAAAAAAGGTTGTTTTCTTCACTCCTTCCACCACCGTAGGAGAGAAAGCCCTGAAACTTGAAGGAACAGGGAAGGGAGAGAATGAGAGGACTTTTTATTGCCGTGTTTCAGATGCCATGTAATCTTCAATCAGCACTAGGACATGAGAGGTTTTGCTTGGATCAGGTCGAAAGGAGATTGAAGGAAGAAGGCTAAAACGAAAGAGGGGGATTGCTGGATGTTAGGTGAATTAAGTAGTTTTGGTAAAATTTTAGCTGACTTATTGCTCAAGTTCCATCTGAAGAAGCTTTTGTTTTCCTAGCTTCTAGTCACTTCCAAACGATAGTGTGATACATTATTTATTTGCATCAAAATATTTTGTTAGGTGTGCGTGTGAGAGAGGTTTCTCGAAACACAGAGCGAAGCTCCACTTGAATTGATTCTAAAGAAACTTCAACCTCAACTACTGAAACACTTAACTCTTTAATCCGCAATAGAACTCTATTTAGTCGAGCTACTCTGCTTCACATATTAGTAGCATGTTGGACACGGAGTGCTAAACTTCCAGAAACTCTCGGGGAATCAAAACTTGGAGACCCGTCAAAATCTACTCAAGTTCTTATGGAATCTTATAGTCCCTACACTATGGCCTCCGATCATGCTTGTTACAGTATATAATCATTCATTTGCAGACCACTCTTTAACTTATTGAAAATAGTGGTTGGATATATCCTAGAGAATCCATCTTTGCTTCTAATGTTGCTTATAAGCTATACTGTTCACTTTGGTGAGATCGATATTGTCATGACTAACAATGGTTTTCTAATTAAAATAACATCCATCTACACAAAACTCTTCACTCTTTCCAAAGTAGATATTTTGTGAAGTGCCCTAGGCAAGAGAGTCAATTCACCACTGTGGACAAGGTACTATATGTGGATGCAGTTACCCGAGTACAGAAAATGTACAGTGTCCCCATATCTCACTATTATCAATTCTTGGTGCTGTAGCTATTCCCGGACCACGCCCTCTTTATGGTTGGGAATGGTTTGCTCATCTTAGTTGCCATAATTCACGTGCTCTTGCAATGCACCTTGGTGTATTTCGTGTGGGTTGAGCTAGGTAAGGAAATTATTGAGACTGATTGAATTGTGGTTTTTGAGTAGGATTGGGGAACCTATCAAAGAAATACAAATATGAAAACCACCCGGTTTTAGACCCAAGAATAAAAAAAAATCTGACAAAACGCTGAAGGGTTCAGAAGTTGAATGAATCAGAAAGACATGATAGTGGAAAAATTGTGTCTTGTCTGGTTCAGAATGGGAAAATAATAGTGGAGGAAGTAAGCTCTCTTTGCCTTATGTATTAAAATAATATAAAAATAAAAAAAATAGTAATTGACCAAAAATAGAGTAATTTTCAAAATTTGGACTTATATCTTTGAAGTTCATAGCAGGACCATGCAAATTGGAAGTTGGACTTCATACTTTGTTTTTGGCCAAGAATAGGTTGTAGACCCAAATAAATTCAGGAAAGTAAGAAAGCAAGTTAATTTTTTGGTTCGTTGTTTTGAGGGGATTGATGCTACAGTTGGCGCCATCAAGGATGCTTTTTATTTCTTCTCTTTTCTTTTGGGTGGAGGGTAGATATTGTACATCTATAGATAAAATGACCAACTTTTTGGGATGGGTGGCTTGGTCCTTAGGGCAACCCTTCTTGCTTTATGGGACGCACTCCCCGTTTGAGTGCCTTTTATACAATCTTTACTAATAAAAAAAAAAAGTTCGGTATAGCATAATATTATTGCAGTTATTTTCTTTGGTCTATCATGAAGGTTTGACCAGCTCATATGTGTGCTGAACAGATTATTTATGTTTTAGGATCTTAATATAATTGATGTTTATATCATTGCAGTTACCTTGATGCTTCAAATTTCCATTTTAGTTTTGTCAAAATTAGCTTAAAACAGTCCATTTAGCAATTAGGACCTGTTCGGCTTGCTGTCGCGGCCTTTTGCTGCTCTACCTCGGAGCCTAAGGTTTAGTTCCTAAATCCCTCATAACTTATTCATTAAAATACTAGTTCGACAGGTAACTTTGTGAAGTATCTGCCCTTTTCTAAGGAACAACATCGTTTTTCAGTTGAAATTGTTCCTCCATTGCAGTTGGAGTCTTTTAAATTTATTTGTAACAAGCCCATAAATATTATCTCCCTTTCTCATTTGGTGCGAAGTGTGATCCAATCTCTAATATTGTAGGGATCTGTCTCGAGTTTCTTCTGAATCGTGCTATGGTTAATATAGTCTTGCCTATAACTTGTTTCTTTTGTTGTTTTTTCATTTATATTTTTACCTGTCGTAGTCTAATATTTATCTCTCTTTTTATCACTACTCTGCAATGACTTCAGTTTAAAGATTCTAAACAACACTTTCAATTTTGGGAAAGTTTTTCAATCTTGATTGTGGATTTGTTTCTGCAGGCACTAGACACATTTAACACCGCTGTTGTTTCTCCTGTCTACTATGTCATGTTTACAACCCTCACCATCATAGCCAGCATTATCATGTTCAAGGTGATTCAGTAATTTTTCTTCCTTCGGAAAGTTTCTTTCTTCACCTCTTACCAGTATCATCCTTTTTATATGTAAATATTACTATGACTAGATATCAAAATTTGCTATTCTTGTGCTTGAAAGCCTTACTTTAAACCTTTTTAGATGGATATCACATTCTGCATTACAAGATCAGGTTATGAATATGCATATTAAACTATATTATACACTGTTATGGTTATGGTTGATAATTACTGTATCGATTTTCCATCAAGACTGCAATTTCAGTCGCATACTATTGACGTGTTCCAAGAAATATCACATATTTCTGAAGGTAACAGCTGATTTCACAGTACTACATTAGTACTACTTGGTATTAAGAAGGGTAACAGTTACCCATGGGGCGTGCAACAAGATTCCCCATACGTGTTAGAAACTAAGGCATCAAACAGGTTACATTTGGTCGGGTTTACAATATTTCAGTTTTTTATTATATGGGGTAGAACAGATTGGGGTGACGTACAAACTTTACACTGACGTAAGCATTTCTTAGATATTGGCTGAAGCAGATTCCTATAAGAAAAACTTGGTGGCTTCAACTTGTAAGATATGGATGTATTTATGTACATAAGCAAACATATGTGTAGACCTAAGCTTCTGGATAATTTTTGCTTCTAAAAAGGCGGTTTTGTTCGAGAGATATGCCATTTCTCTCTCCTTTTACTGTGCTTGAATTGTAGTTGATGTCTTCACAGACCAATCTCATTTTATAGCTAGGGCAATCCACCCACTTGGGAAGATCCTAGTTAGTAAGAGAAGCTGTTTCGCGCGGCACTGAAGTTCCACACAACCCTTTTGCAGATGTGATCCTCTCCTTGATGTTGGATTATGCAGGGCAATAACAAGTGATTTATATTCAGCCGCATCACTTCAATCTTTCCTAAAATTTACTTGATAATAGTACGTGACTCAAATGTAGACAGCACGATTGAGCCCTGCGTAATCCAACAAGAGAATTTTAAAGAGAAAAATCTTTCCGTTTTCAGCTAGCTCAGCCGTTGATTTTTGATAAATTAGATACTTATTGGTAATTGAAGTTCAAGTACTCCTGAATTTTATCTTAGATTACAAAAAGACATGTTCTTTTTGTAGTTTGCCTCTCGAAATCTAATCACTCCAAAGGTTGAATAATGCTTTCAACTTTCTCGCACATATAATCATTCAAATCGTACAATGCATAGCAACATGAAGTTTGATTCAAGTTGTTTCCTTAATTCGTTCTCTCTAGCGGTTAGTCTGATTTATGTACTTATTCATTCTTTTCTCTTTGTGGTGTGAATTTAGGACTGGGACAATCAAAGCGGATCGCAGATTTCAACAGAACTGTGTGGTTTCGTGACAATTCTCTGCGGCGTTTTTCTTCTTCATAAAACCAAGGACATGGGTCGTAATGAAGGCAGTTGATCCCCTCTACTCCAGCCGGAGTCCTGACCGCGAATGCAAATGCAGCTCCCGGAGAGATACATCATACAAATGTGATACTTGAACAGCAATGTGATCATCTCAGTTGCATCCTAAAGGAAAAGTAGTTAGGAAAATCTAAAGAAGCTTATCATCATGTAAAAAGAAGAAGAGTCAATATGTTTCTTGACTACACAATATGACTTAGCAAAGTGGAAAGGGTAAAAAGAAGAAGGAAAGAAAGTCATCTCATGGATGCTAAATTGAATGCAGGTGTTTTTCAATAGTTTTAGCAAATAGTTTTTCCCTCTCCCTTTTCTTCCTGATAATTGGGGTGTCCGGGGCGAATCCACGGACTCGTGCAAAGCAACCCTTCCACACGAATCGGGTGAAGTTCGGACTATATTTGCGGTCGTGGCCGCTATAAATTATTTGCACCTGGTTGGAATTGTACATTGGACTTAATGCTTCCTGAAGTTTTTCCCACCCTTTTTGCTCATTCTTTTGGTCTTTTCTCATATTATTGGACAGTTGTTTTTGTTTTCAATGAAAGAAGAGACAGAATAAAAAGGAAAAGTGAATCAAAGTTTTATAGATAAAGGGAGAGAGAAAGACCACGCCCCGGAGGTGTGATTTGGCAACAAGAGACTTGAACGGTTGAATCAACTGAAATAAGTTTTGAGAGACCAACCAAGGGAGCCCTAAAGTCCTTGGAAATAATGGTGAGTGTATGTGAAGTGACTGTGATTTACAGAAACTTTGTTAATGTTTCAAATCATAATAATTATTTGTTGTTTTTTGAGTTCTCTCTTTTGATATCTTTTATTTTTAATCGAGTCAGGTAAGAGTGAACTAGAGTTTATATATATCACATTTCCAATATCACAACCTTCTGGATGGGCAGAGAAATAAAAAGTTATTAAATGTTACAGGATTATATTGAGTTTCACCAATAAGTTTGTGCGACGTCCCATATTAGGTATAGTGATGGTGAAGTGTTTATATGTTGAGTGTTGTCTTCAATTAGTATGAAACATTTTGGGGAAAGGCCAAGAGCAAAATCATGCGGGTTGGGCCCAAAACGGATAATATCATATCCAGTGTTGGAGTGGGCATGCACAACCCCATGCGGATTATCCCAGCAAGGACGCTAGGTGCCAAGAGGGGATGATTGTGATGCCCGCGGGACTTTTGGGGGTGGACTCAAGAACAAAACCGTACGGGTTGGGCTCAAAGTGGACAATATCATATAAGTGGTGGGCCCAAGAATAAAACGGTGCGGGTTAATATTATATCAAGGCCCCGTTTGGAAATGGTTGTTTTTGTATTTGTTTTCATTTTTTCTAATGTTCATGGAACAAATCATGTTTAGCACCCATTTTTCCCAAAATGTTTTTGTGAACAATTGCAAAGACAAATACAGATTTAGCCCAAAATCTAAGAACATCAAATTGGTGTTTTTTTCTGTATTTGTTCTTTCAACAGTGTAACCCTTATCTTCTCCACCACCACTTGCCGCCACCACCGCCACCGCAACCCGCCATCACCACCAACCACCACCACCACCACTTCCATCTTCAAGCTTCGATCAAAACCCCCACCACCAAGCTTCGATCAAAACCCCCAACTTCCATCTTTAAGCTTCGATCAAAACCCCACCACCAAGCTTCAATCTTCAAGCTTCGATCAAAGCCCCCACCACCAAGCTTCGATCAAAACCACCACCACCTTCGCAAGCCACCACCACCATATGAAACCCCTAATTCGACCCCCAATTGAAGCTCTAGCTGTCGCGAAATCAAACCAATCAAAGAAGAAGGAGATAGAGAATTGGAGTTTGGATATACAAATATATATATATATATATATATGTGTGTGTGTGTGTGTGTCGAGATCAGAGATTGCAGAGAGAGGGAAATTGAGAGAAAGTGGTAATTTTTTTTCCTAATCAAACCCCCACCATCAACACCCCCACCGAATCAAACCCATCACCCCCAATTGTTAGGGCACGAAAGGGAGGGGAGAGAGAAATATAGAGATTGTGGAAAAAAACAAAGCTTTCCAAACATGTGAAAGTTTTTTGTTTTTAATGGGTGTGAGACAAATACAAAACCAATAATAGGTTTTTGTTTTTAGAGTGTAAAACAAATACAAAAATACATAGTTTCCAAACAGGGCCCAAGTGTTGGAGCGGAGTGTTACAAGTTGAGACACATTATTTATTTATTAATTAAATTAGAGAGGGAGTGAAGTGAATTGCTCACATTAAGCATTTCGTTATAACTGGCATTTGTAGGGTTATTGTTTCACTATGTCACACAGAGAAAGCTTATCTAAAAGACAAATAAAGCCGAAAATAAAGGGCAAAGAAAAGAGGAAGTGTTGAACTACAACTTTATTCATTAAGAAATGGCCTTTATATAGGCAAATATATCAACGACTAAAAGCACTAAACTAGGCACTACATAATGTGCAAAAACAAACTCTCATAAAAGTCAGGTTCAACAGATCATGTTATTGACCAGGACAACAAATGACTCAAATACTTCCAAGAATCCCTCCCTTAAACTGAAAGATTTTAAACATTCAATTTGAAGAATGTTGACGAATCCCCCCTCCCTTTTAGAGTGAACTCTCCATAGTGCAGACTCCTAGTAACTTTCTTAACTTTGAAAACGTTGCCAACTTGAGAGGCTTGGTCATTATATCAGCAATTTGATCTCCACTCTTGTAGTAGATAAGATCAATGATTCCATCATTTGTGAGATCTGATGTCCGTTGGGGTGTGCTAAAAATATGTGTTAAGAATGCAGCCTTATGACGGATTAGGTTTTACCTATCGCAAGCGCACGAGTTAATTGTAGTATATAAATGGCTTGTGAAAGGTTATCGATCCCACAGAGACTAAGTCATATTTTGAATTCTCGTAAAATAATACTTTTAAATTGTTATGAAAATATGATTTGTTGTTTTGAGATTGATTAACTAATTAACTAAGAAAACAAGTAAAGATAGATTAAGACAAGAACAATATAAACAAAATCTAGGGTTTCCATACTCCACCACTAACCGCATAACATAGTTTTATCAATGTAACAATTGTAAAAGGGTGATCCATAAACTGTGAATCAGGTCGCACCGCAAATAGCTAAATACGACCCCAAAAATGAATACCGTCAACCGGATTGCGACAACCCATCCCATGATTGAATTGACTAGTACATGCCAATTAAATTACTATAATCTACTCCTAATGCATGAAAATAAACTAAAACATATCTATATCAACTCGCCAAGGCATGGCCTGTGTCAACGTAGGGTTTCGAGTTTTATTACCACCATTGTTGTAGAAAATCACAATTTGTTTAGAATAATCATGATTGTGTAAGAAAATATATTAATTCAATCTAAGACAAGAATTAAGAATAAATATAAGATCTTGTATCAAAAATAAAAACGATCACACATCTACAATCAATCATCACAGTATGGTCAGAGCTTCGCCTCGTTACAATTGAAAACAAATAAAATAACTATATTACTTGGCTAGGGTTTTGCTAGAAAACCCTAGATACCGAATTAGTTACTCATGGTATAAGGAAACTGCAACATTGATGTAGAAATGCCTTCCATGGTCGTCATCTCTAGATCTCTAGATTTTGAATGACTCCTCCATTTTAATGATATGAATCTAAAAATAAAGCTCTGAAAATTGGGTAGAAAGAACTCCCAAAATTATGTGGAGAGAAGTCCCCCAAAATCTGTGGAGAGAAGTCCCCCAAAATCTGTAGCAAACCTTGGTATATATAGGCAAAGGTGAGGGAAACCCTAAATTGCCTTCCTTTCTTGTCGAGAGTAGGATTCCCCTTTTATGTGATTTCCTTCCAAATTGAGAAAAACCCTTCAATATAATGTATAATATGTCTAAAACATGTGTTTAGAGGTGGTGGGGTCAAACTCAAAGTCATCAGGGTCAAAACGGATCAATCCTGGTCAAACTAGGATTTTGGCCCGAATCTGAAATTTCCAGTTTTTTCCTGCAGGACACCTCTCACTCTTTTGATCATATCTAGAGCTACACACATTGAATTGAGGCATGTAATAGCTTGTTAGAAATATGACTTCAAGCTCTTGATGTTAGGATCAAGAATTACCCCATTTAAACCTGTATTGATCAAACTATGGGCTCTCGAAGTTGACTGAAAATTTGTATTGAAACTAGCTCACCGAGTACTCGGTGAGAAATCCATCGAGTACTCGGTAGCTTCTGAATGCTGCGCAAACGGGCGCAAGTGCGTAAAATGTTCTGGTCATTTTTCTCTATTTGCGCAAGTGCGCTCACTTTTGCACTTTATCAAGTACTCGGTGAAGGCACTACCGAGTACTCGACAGTTCTTCACCTTGAACTTTCGTATTTCATTTTATTTGCTCCGTTTTTCTTCTTGGGTTCATTTCTCTTCACTCCTTTTGCAATGATGGGTGTCAAATGTTAGACGTTTTGACCCCTTAACTCACTTTTGTTAGGTCATTTCATGTCATTATCTGGTAATTTTATGTAATTTGTATGTTTGAGCATGTTTCAGGGACTTAACGAATAAATGGAGCTAACTTCGGTGAATTAACTGAGGTGTGTGCTCTTTCTATGCAAAAAAAATGGAGTCCAGGATGCAGTTTGAGACAAAAATGGCTATCGGAGGGCAAAAATGACATTTCCAGAAGTGGTTGTCAACAGAGAAAAGTATTGTGGGTGCAAGACAGGTGTTTTAGTGTATTTTCAGAGAAAAGTGGTTTTTCAAAAAACATCTATGCTTGTCCCTACGCTTTCAGACTCAAAAAGTGGCTAGAAATCAGAAATCTACGTTTGACCCTACGCTTGAAACGTAGGTGCGACAAAGAATTTGAGTGCTACAATGGTTTTTGCCTATTTTACCCCCGACTCGACTCCAAGATGTGACTGCGACTCTGATAGGTGCTCAAAAGTATCAATTTTAAGCCCCTATCTTACTGTTGTTACGTCTTTACAATCCATTATTTGGTATTTTTATGTCATTTGTGTGTTTAAGTGTGTTTTAGAAACTTAATGAAGATTACGAATTAACTTTAGTGAATTAACTAGAGAGATGCTTGTGTCTATCCAAAAGAGAGAGTAAAAAAGGTGTTTTCAAGAGAAAAGTGTCTCCCGGAGGACGAAAATATCATTTTTCGGAACCGCAACTTCAAGAATCATACTGAGGGAGTCGAGAGGGTTCAAACGGAACAATTATCAAGAAAAGTGGTTTCCGGGGGTTTTGCTACGCTTGACCTACGCTTTTAGTTACAAAAAGTGGACAAAAAGTGAGTTTATATGCTTGACCTACGTTTTTAGTTACAAAAGTTGTCAAAAAGTGAGTTTTTACGCTTGTCCCTACGCTTGAAGCGTAGGTGCGGAATGCTATAGTGTTTTTAGCACACAAAATTTTAGTCAACTTCGGGAGCTCATATCTCAGTTAAAAAGATCCAAATGGGGTGATTCTTGAGCCTATCATCAAGATATTGAAGTCAGTTTTCCAACGATATATTACACAACTCCATCCAATGTGTATAGCTTTAGATATGATAAAAAAAGTGAGAAGTGTCCTGCAGAAAAAACTGGAAATTTTATATTCGGACCAAAATCCTATTTCAACCCGGATTGATCCGTTTTGACTTGGATGACTTTAAGTTCGACCTCAACACCTCTATATATGTAATATACACATATTATACATCAGATATTAGGGTTTTTATTGGTTGAGTGTAAAATTACGAAAAAGGGTAATCATATTCCATAAGTTGGGGTTTCCCTTGGCTTTGTCTATAAATATCAAGCTTTGCTACAGATCTAGGGGACTTTTCTACACATAAGTGTTCAGAATATTTTCTAGAGATTCATCTATCATTCCAAGGAGGATCCATTCAAGACTTAGAGATCCGGAGAAAACGACCGTGGAGGGTGATTCTACATTAATGATGTAGTCTTATTCTACCATGAGCAACTAATTCGGTGTCTAGGGTTTTCTAGCAAAACCCTAGCCAAGTAATGTAGTTATTTCATTGTTTTCAATTGTAACGAGGGAAAACTATTGACCATACTGTGATGATTGTAGTAGTTAAGAGACCGTACCGATTTGCAATATAAAATTATATGTTTGTTCTAAATTCTTGTCTTAGATGTATTATATTATTTTGTACAACTATGATTATTCAATATGAGGAGGAACTCGGATGCTTAATTATGGTTTTCTATATAATGGTGGTAATGAAACTTGAAACCCTAGGTTGACACAGATCGTGCCTTGATGATTTAATATAGACATGTTTTAGTTTATTTTCATGTAGTAGGAGTATATTAGAGTAATATAATTTGCATGTACTAGTTAGGTCAGTTATGAGACGGGTTATCTTAATCCGGTTGATGGTATTCCTTTTTGGGGTCGTATTTAGCTATTTGTGGTACGACCTGAATCACAGTTATGGATTGCCCTCTTACAATTGATACAGTGAGGAACTATATTATGCGGTTAGCGGTGGAGTGATGAAAACCCTAGTTTTCTATCTCATCTGAATCACAACCAATTTAATTTGCTTTCTAGATAATTGTTAGTTAAAATAGATAATTTGGTCTTTGACCACCCAAACAAACCATATTTCAGAAAATATAATTCAGTGTTTTTGAACTATTAAAGTGAACAATCTCAGTTTCTGTGGGATCGATATCCCTTACTCAAGCCATTTGTTATTCTACAATTGATATGTGCGCTTGCGTAGGGTAAAACCTAGAGTCGTTAAGGTGTCATTTTTAACCACATATTTTTATACACATGACGTCGCATCAAACCTGATGTCACATCAAGTTTTTGGCGCCGTTGCCGGGGACTGAGCATTGTTCATTAGCTTTAGTAGTTTATTTACATTGCATTATTGTATCGTATCTAAAGTTGGAATTTGTATGTTTTTGCGAGGTACTTTGAGAATCATAAAGGGATTTGGCAGAGTAGTGAAAGTTGCATCGTTGGACCTCTTGTGAGTTTTAGTTTATCTTAATTTTGCACATAATTTTATATTTTTTTATATTAATAGTTAGAAGAGTTTAGAACTAGTTGGTTTTATTTTCTGAAAAAAAAAATAAAAATCTGCAGTTTTTGTATAAACTGTTAGAAACTTTGATTTTCGCAAACGATGTGAGGATTTTGATTGGAAAAGGGTCGTTGAACAAAACTCACTACTATGTAGTGAGCCCAATTGATTTTAGGCCGAAATACGTGTTTTAAGACCTCAAAACTGCGACTTTGTGATTAATAAAAATAAATAAATAAAATAAAATGGATTTCGAGAAGATGGGTGACCAAATAACCAATCTACCAAGGACACCAGTCACATCCCTGAAAGGATACTATGAGCCCGATGCGTATGATTCCTATGCTAATTTTCCAGAGGAAGGAGGCGCGAAGCACTTCGAGATCAAGTCAAGCGTTATCAATATGCTTCCAAAATTTTTTGGCCTTAGGATAGAAGACTCATACCAGCATATTAATGATTTCTTAAAGGTTGCCTCGACTGTTAGGTATGATAATCTGTCTAAGAATGATTTACGAGTGCGTCTATTTCTTTGGTTGTTGAGAGAAAAAACTAAAAGATGGTATGTCAAATTAGAGAAGACAATTAAAATTGATTGTGAAACCCTTAAATCTGAATTCATAGAGACACATTATCCTATAGGAAAGACTTTAGAGGCAAAAGATGCGATCAAAAGTTTTAAAGAATTGCCTGGTGAGAAATTTCATGATGCTTGGGAGAGATATAGTGAAATCTTATATAAGTATCCCTACCATAGGTTTGCTGAGCAGGATATAACTAAGAATTTTTACATGAGATTTAGAGATAAACATAAGAATTTGTTAGATGTGGAAACACAAGGGCAATTTATCCTAAAGCCAGCAAAAGAACTCTTAGACTTATTTGACAATATTAGTGAGAATACAATCTGAGTTGAGGTCTAGATGTGTACTAGATAGAAGATCTGAGAAAACTTATGTTGTGAATCATGATGATGTGAGAGATTCAGTGACATTTATAGGAGATAAATTAGAAAGATTTGAAAAGCTTCTTCAGATAAATCATTCCCCTAGGAGAGAAGTGTCAGAGGTAGAAGTCAATTATTCCCACAATAAGTGTCAAGGTGGTGACTTCGTTGCTGTCAATGCTAATGTAGCATGGAACTACTCAAACAATATTCCTTTCACCAATTCATACACATCAAATGTCCAAAATTATCCCTCTTTCATCTCAATTTTCGAATGTGGAATCAATGTTTCTTCAGGAACAACAATCATATAATTCACAGCCAATGTTTCAACAGAGTCAACAATCATATCAATCCCCACCAACAATCATGACTCGAAACTGTCAGTCAAATTACCAACCCAGACAGTCATCCACTAATTCTCAGATTCTCTAACTATTCAATAATAATCAGGATGTTCAGCCATATAATTATCAAACTCAACCTCAAAGAACCCAAACCCAATGATTCAATCCAAATCAAGTTTACCTTTGATGGGCGTCAGGTTTGTGCAAAATATGTGGTTAAAAATAACACCTTAACGACATTAGGTTTTACCCTTCTGCAAGCGCACAGATCAATTGTAGACAATTTTGCTTGAGTTGGGGAATATCGATCCCACAGAGACGAGGATTGTTCACTTCAATAGTCTAAAAACACATGAATTATACTTTTCCGAAAATAGTTTATTTTTATGAATGATCTAATACTAATAAAAATAAAATATAAAATAATAATGGATAACGGTTGTGATTCAGAGAGAGAAAAAAAAAAACTAAGGTTTCCTCACTCCACCATTAACCGCATAATATAGTCAGATTATATATCAATTGCATGAGGGAGATCCATTGACTGTGAATCAGGGGTGTCATTGCAAGGAAAATGAAATTTCAGGGAGCGAGTGCAATTGACCGAAATCTCATAGGATCTGAATGCAAATTATCTTAATTTAACTAACGTTGTTATAACGGAGTGTCCTTGATTGTAACAATTTCATAGTTTGAGGGGTCATCACATAGTTTAGGGGGGTTTGTTAAGAGAGAGAAAATAGTTCAGGGATTTAATGCACTTTACCCTATATATATATATTTTTGGGTAAATTATACTTTCATCCCTCGAGATATGAGTTATTACAATTTCACCCATATCCTTTGAATAATTATAGTTTTACCCCCTCAAGTTTGGAAGTTGTAACAAATACCCCCTGAGATGAAATTCCGTCATGATCAAACCCGGTCAATACTAGGTGAAATGTCTAAAATACCTCCAAATTTATTATTATTAACATTTTTGCTCCAATCTGGTACACTATTATTTTATTTTGCCCTAATTTAGACACACTAATTGAATAATTATGGACAAATCAGACAAAAAAACCAATTTTTTACACCATAATTGAGAAATATTCAGAGGTATATATGTCATTTCACTTTTTCAATCATTGGAATTGGGCTTTGATAACCTAAAGGTGGTAAAACTATAATTATCCAAAAGATAAGGGTGAAACTATAATAAGTAATTTCTCGAGGCTATTTTTTTTGGCAACCTATAAATATATAGACACAAATATATATATATATATATATATATGTCTATAGATGATTACATCTATAATTAGATTTAGACAGAGAAAGTTGATTTCAGACAGGGACTGAAAATCGTCAACCACCAGCTCCCAGCAGTTAAGCTGCGGCGGCAACCCAACAACACCACTCCAATCTTCACCTCAAAGATTCCTCACTTTCTCCACCCAATTCCCTCATTTTCTCTCTCAATTTCCCGGGAAAATCTTCCTCCAGCACTCCCTCTCCCAATCCAAACACACCAATCTAACCCTAACCCACCATCACAGATTCACTACAATCTCTACTCTCAAGGTCAGTACTCAGTTCACCATTTGTTGTTCTCACAACATATAAATATACATATATAGATAAAGTATATATGTGTAGAATTTGTGTTATTGCTGTGTTTTGTTGCTTAGTTGTTACTAGAAATCAATTTGTTTATTTGGGTTATTGTTAGATTTTGAATTGAGTGTGGTGTAGATGTAGTAGTGATAAAAGATGCCTCCTCCAAGAAGGAAAAAATGGACAGAGGCAGAAGAGAGAACCCTAATTGACAAGTATGGTGAGATGGTGTGTGATGGGTTTTTGGGGAAAATGAAAACCCGGGAAAAGAAATATAGACCCATTGCGTTGTATGTGAATTCGATGCACCATGTTTGCGATCCGATTACGTATCCATGGCAGTGGAGTTGGAAGGATGTGTCCACTAAAGTGCAGAACATGAGGCATCAGTATTCACTGGTGAAACAGAAGATCAAGAAGCCCGAATTGGTGGGCGATTCGGGGAGAGAGGAGTTCGATTGGGTTGAAGGGCTTACACATTGGTCGAATTTTCTTAGGTACAAGGAGGTTTTTGGGGATGTGGTTTCGGGTTTTAGTAGTAATGAGACAATTGTGGGTGCTGCTGAGAATCATGAAAATGGTGGGGGGTTTGATCAGATTGGTGAGGGAATGGAGATTCCGCAGTTTGGGCATTTGGGTCATGGGGAAGATGGCGATTTTGCGGCAGGAATTGATGGAGGGGAGGATGGGGTCATGGGTTTAGAGTTTGAGTATGATGGAGAGGGAAGGGAGGAGAATTATAATGACAATAATAATAACCTTGCGAAGGAGGATGGAGATGATGGATTTGTGTACGAAGATATTGAGCCGGCTGGGTCGGATACAAGGAAAAAGAGGAAGGTGTTGAAGGGTTTGGAGAAGAAGGCGTGGGGTTTTCTCACAAACCAGTTGGGGAGGTTGAGGGAATTGGAAACTCGGTTCGAGCAACGCGAGGTGGAAAGAGAGCGGGAGAGGCAGAGGAGGGAGCATCTCCAAATGGAGATTGAGCAGGAACGTGAACGGAAATGGGAAGAGAGGGAACATGAGAGAGAGGAGATGAGGAAAGCAATGGAGAAGTTGAGGCGGCAGAGAATGCGGGAATTCGAAGCCCTTGAGAAAGAGAGTGAAGAAAGGGAAAGGAAAAGAAAAGAGGAGGAGTTGATTTATGAGAAGGAATCTGAGGAGAGGATGAACCAGAGGAGAGAAGAATGGAAGAAGAGGATCGACGAAATGTTGAGGCAACACCGAGCAGAAGTTGGCCAGATTCAGACTCGCATCCTTCATGAACAACAGAACCTTACTAATCAGTTTCTTGGGATTTGTTCACAGTGGACTGGACATCCTACTGGGCTTTCTGATCACACCGGAGCTAGCAATCACTATCTGTCAATGATGCAAAATTTGCACCATGTGAATGGTATTGTTCACAGTGATTCAAGAGTTGAGGGAGACAATCAAGATGATCAATTCATTGTTGACTGATGATACCAATTATGCACCACTAATTTCATCCGGTGGCTGAAGTTCATAGGCAGCCCGCGAGAATGCAGCGGTGGGAACAAGTGTAAAGGTCAGAGATTCGTTGAATGTAATTTATTGTACTCAGTTGATTACTTCTGGTAGTACTTTTGTATGTTATTTGACTTTTTTGCTATTTATTTTGTTTCTTTTTTTTATTCGGTTAGTTAAACTTACCATCAATAAGAGATATAGATTTTTCTACTCATGTCTGTTGGAAACAGAAAGTGGGAAATATTTTCATGTAATACCCTGGTATCTTATTGCATTGGTAGTCATACTTTCTCCAGTCGTCTACTACTTGAAGAAGAAACGGGAACAAAAGTCATATTCAAATTCGTGTTTCAGACATTTAGAAATAAGAATGATACATGCATTTAGTCATTACGGTAAGACCTGCACCCAGGACCTTCCTTGCCCCTTGAAAGTCTTTAACACTGCCAATGGCTTTAGGATATTACAACTCTTTGCCATTTCCATCAACTTCCCCGCTATATTGAAGAGTGAGACAATAGAAAATTAAGAGATCAAATGCAGCCTGGTTTGTCAATGCTTCTGGAACTTTCCTACTTCATTCCCCCTAGGCGCCGGGGTAACTCACTGACGCCGAACAAAATAGAGATTATTCTGCAGGTTAGTGCAATAGGTAATTTGCAAGGAAAAACGGGAGAATTCGACCCAAAATTCAGAGAACACTCTTGAATTCAATAAAATTCTTTATATTCGAGACTGACAAAAAACAACCCACAAGCCGGGCGCTGATCCTCCCACTCCAGGTAATTCAGCGCCATCAATGAGCAATCTGACAGCTCGGCATCGTCTGACTCGGATCCCCCTGCATCACTCACTTTTTTGGATTTCCTAATAGAAAGCTGTTGGAGTCTGCTCATTATTTGTCAAGGTGATGCGACTTTAGGCAGTAGTGATTCAGTTCCTCTTCTTCTCTCTCTGTCTCTCTCACACACTCTGACTGATGGACTAGATCAGCAGTGGGAATGTTAATCATTTCATTTTACTTTTTGGGGCGCTTTTTTTTCTTTTTCTTTTTGCACAGAATGTTGATGATACTGCAACAAAATCAGCAGAAAAACGTAAGACAAAACTGAAAACATGAAAGGGTTTTCTTTCTTTCGAACAGAATGAATTACTCAAATTCAGCCCCATTCAGTTAATTTGAGAGTGATAGAGGGAGACTCTAGGCAACCTTTGCTGTTTCCTATAATGCATCACTGGGTCATCCATACGAAAATCAAGTAAAAGGGTTCTGTGGGTCACATTTTCCAGGGTTATCACCTGAATTTAAATGCTGTCCATATGATTGGTATGTGTCTTACACTGGTGTCCATGTGGACAATTTTTTGTTAAAAGGTTTGCTAGTTTATTGAAGGAGATTAAAAGGCGTCATCCCCTTTCGTTATGTTTTCTTTCCATCATCATCGATACTAGTATTACCATCAGCAGAATTCGGCTAGTACAAGCAGGGTGGAGGGAAGAAGGTGAAGATTATGGTTTGCTTCTTGTTGAGTTTTATCGGAAGTAAACGAACTTCTACTTTACCACTTGTGATCATATAATATACTGCTGTCTGCAATTTTCTGGCAGTTCGTGAAGTGGCATAATGGCATTATGTTTAGCTGATAATTTGTTGAGTTGAGTTCATTGCAATGCTGTTTCAGGTTTGATTATGTACTTCATACTTCTGATTTGTGTGCTGTTCATTGTTGCATATAAATTACCCGATGAGGATAAATATATTTTAGTTGATCTACTATATTTCAAGATGGCATGTGTGGTAGTGAGCTCATGTATAAATATATGAAATTCATGGGTTTTTTTTTTTTTTTTTTTGAAAGGTAAGATTTTTTTTTTTTTTTTTTCCGACACACACCCAATTTTGTCTCCGGCTAAATGGTCCTTGGGTAATTCATGGTTCTTAATAGTCTCTCAGATTGAAGTCTTAAAGGCATTGGACGTGAGACACTCCAGATCTACCAAATTCTGAGGAGCTGCCCTTTTAATAAAACAAAATTTCCGGGCGCCATCTAGATCGTTTCGGATTATATGAAATTAGTTCATGGATTGGATTTTCACACACTGCTTCAGCTCCATTGCCAGTGTTCAGCATAGAAGTTTTATATAAATGTATATACATATATATATATATAAACATCTATATATGTATAGATAATTTTGAAACACCTGGGAAATGGAGCTCTGAGTGAAGATGTGGGTAGGAGCCTAGGAGGGCAGAGTACAAGTGTTGGGAACAATATTTAATAGATTCAACACTTGTGGCCTGCACTTAATTATTTAAGTTTTGATGAGTTAGTGGCAGTTTATGTTTGAATGAAAGGATACATAGATGTAAAATGTATAGTGATTTGTCATCTCAAATATTATCTACATAATAGATGGTACAAGTGGGCGAATTAATTTTATTTATTAAATGTCACATAAAGGGACTTTATGAAAAAATAATATTTTTAGATTTCAGAGTAATATGAAATGAATATATTCAGATATGAATTTTTAATTAGCTCTCAATATAGATAGATGGGAAACTTTCTTATTATCATGAGCTTCTTCCTACTTCAGAATATCTATAATAACATTTCTTTTGAGCTTCTCTTCCATTCTTCAGACAGCAATTTATATAAAAAAAATATTTTTATCAATTAAAATATAAAAAATAATTCACAATTAACTACTAAATAATGATTTCTATTTACTTCAAAGTTTAATGCTCAAATACCTTTTTTTTTTATTATTCAAGAAATTATTACAATTGAATAATTAATAATGGTACAATAAATAGTATCAATAATTTCTACATATGGCTCTGGGTGATATTATACATATGACAGTATAAGTAATACCATATAACATCATTAATTTTTGCAAATTAAGTGAGTGATATAGCACGAATAATTTCACTATTTAACTAATTAATCAATTATAACACATATGATTAGTTTATCTTTAATTTCTAATTTGAATATATTTTAAAAAGATATTGATAAAATTAAAAAATAAATAACTACCTATTAAAAATTAAGTTAAATTTTAAATTTAATTAGTATTTCTCTCTAAATAAAATTTAATATTCTCTTTTTCTCTTTCTTTCTTATTTATAGGTGATCACATCCTTCACGTATGACCATGATTAAATCCACATGGTTGTTTATGCTTAATTCTCTAATATAATCCATCTGATATTCTCTAGAATATAGAATATATGGTTCTAAAATTCTCCAAATTTTGTACGAGTTCTTGTGAAATTTTGGAATTCACCATCCAAGGAAAATTTTTATGGACCGAAATACATAACTCATCACTAAATTTTAAATTTTAGTGACTATGCTTAAATATTTAAATTTAAAATTTAAAATTTTAATTTAAGTATTGATTTACGTATTTCGATTCCATTGTAAGTGTTATTATAAGTATTATCTTTGTTTGACATCCTATTATTGTGATTTTATAATATTACCTCCTTCATATATTATCTTTTGAATCCATCAACAATTGGCCCAAGCTTATTGGTAACCTGTCCCTCTCCACTTAATTCTTTCCTTTCGTGCCAAGTTTAGGAAATTAGGATTATGTTTCATTAGTTGGAAATTTTAACCAGAGTCAAATTAAGGGGGACAATCATGAATTTTTATTTTTTTTAATATAGATAAATGTTTCATCAATTAGTAATACAACATATGCCAATATGCACATATAACGATGTCACATTGTAACATTTTATGCCATACTTTTTCATTAATCCCATATTTGCTTTAAATCAACAATTAAGCACATTTGAATTTCTTGTATTATTTTTTTAAAAAAATACAAGCAACATCCGCCATCTAAATATCTTTAAATTGCATTTGACACACAAGCACACAAATTTATTTTTTCATAGAATTTAAAATAACATTCCAAATGAATGAAATTCTAATTCAAAGTATGAAATGTACATTTACTTAATGATATTTTTGAAAATATATAAGAGGCCATATCCTTTCATTGTGATTAGAAATTGTTCTATTTCATCACTAACTAAAAAGTCAAACCAATTAATAATTGTTCGCTCCAAAAAATAATCGGTCGCAGGACTAGGCCTATAATTTTTGTTTCCGTAGGGTACGGGCATGCCAGAACCGATAACGGAGTTCAACCGGTTCAAAAAGAACGGGTTTTCGTATCTTTTGAACATAAGGAATAGAATCAGACAATTTGTGCAAGAAAGAACTCAATTCACATGAATGAGTTCTGATTGACTTAACAAAAATAACTTTTGGGTAACCGAAAGAAAATGACATGAATTGAAAGAAAGATTGTAGTGAATTTAAATGACTTGGAATTGAAAAAAATTGCAGGAAAGTAAATTGGTATCGAAAGTGAAGGCAACGGAATTAAAAAGAATGATATTTGAAATTTGCAATAAATTAAAGGGTGCAAGGAATAGAAAAGATACGAAGAAAGTAAAACAAAATGAAAATAAAGACTGCTATTGTAGCAGAAACATTTTTGTGATTGGTCGGACCCTCTAAAACAGAGGTCTACGTACATTATTTATAAGATTAAAAGATAACCTAGAGATAAATTAATAAAAATAAAAGATAAATCAACCTAAATCTAAACTTATTTAAATAAAACACTAATCAACTACAACTCATATGTTTTAGAAGTGTCTAATACTTCACAAATCTTCTAGTCTTGATCAACAATGTTACTATTGGAAAAATGGTTTTGAAATAAGAAATTTTAGCAACTTAATGCTTAAATAAAAGTGGATTTCATACTCCTATTTAAGCGGGACTAAGTGCTAGTGAGTTATCCTTAAAAGTGAGGAGATTAATTTGGTATATTTATTTGATCAAAACCATTAGATATTGAATGAAAATTTATTTCTCAAAGTGACTCATTTGAACTTGGGTGAGAAAAGTTATCCCATATTGGAAAGAAAGTGAACTAGTGTGGTGTTTATATACAGTTGCATTGGCTTGGAGATTTAAGTACCCAGAGTCATATGAGAAGGGCTAAACCTTAGATCAACCACACACGTGCACTGCCTGGTCTGGGTCGTGGTGCAGGTGCGGGTATTTGATGATTCAGGTTCTTTATTTTTTCCCATGGTTTGACCCAATTATGTAGAAAGGGTGTGTAACAGCCCCCTCCCTTGACGTGGAGTAATCTCAGGATGGGTGACCTCCTGGGAAGTCTTTGGACCGGGTGAGCCAAAAGCGGACAATATATGTGTCAGGATTGGGAGGGGGCTATTACAAATGGTATTAAAGCCTGACCCAACCGGAAGTGTGCCGACGGGGACGTCGGGCCTCCTAGGGGGCCGAGTGGATTATGGCGACCTTGTGGGCGGGTGTGCCATGGGCGGGTGCAGATAACATTGGCAAGCTACCACACTAGGCGAGCTATAGGTGCACAATCCCACATCGCCTGGGCAGGTGACGTGCTATATATGAGTTTCATACCCTTCTATGACACGACGCGTTTTAATGGCCTAATGGTGGTTAGCTAGAAACAAAACCTTAAGGATAGACACCAAGGTCAAGGGTTTGACTCTTGGTAGGCGCTTAAATAGGACAATATTGCCTGGGGGTGGGTGGGCTAGTGTGGGCCACAGTCGACTGTGTAACTCTGACTCCAGACGACGCGTTTTAAAACTGTGATGGCTGGGAATCCACCAGAACTCCACAGTTAAGTGTGTTTGACGTGGAGTAGTACCAGGATAGGGTGACCCCCTGGGAAGTCTCCGGTACGGGTAAGCAAAAAATGGACAGTATTTTGTGTCAGGATATGGAGGGGGTTGTTACAAGGTGCGTTAACTGTTTGGACAGTTGGAGTGACTCTTCACCTCTAACCAGTGCCAAGACAGTTGCAAAGCCTCTTTCAAGCATTGCAACTACAATTTATGTGTCTATAAATAGACTAGGCCAGAGTTCACTTTGGATGAACTTTTCAATTTTTATTCTATTTCTCTATTTGGTCAGTCTCTCTCTCTGCCATATATGTATATATATATATATATATATATATATTGGTCGCACATACATACTGTTGCATATACATATATACATACTAGTGTCATTCGGTTCGAGTACAAACACAAAAATTATGTTCGCTGGTCTGAGAAGATTGAAGTGTTGCATCTTCTCGGACAAAATCCATTATATCTTGGGAGACAATTGCTCATACACATTGAGCACAAAAGAGGAAACAAATTTGCCTAAAAGAAACTGTGGATCACATGGGTCAGATTAACTTTCAATTTCATATTTTACATTATGGATCATACTATGAGTTTTAATTTGTTTACAATTCTGTTTGTGCTTGGGCTTTATACTGCTTCCAAATATACACTCAGTTCTTCTTATGTTAGCGTATATATATAAATACACGGTTGATTCACGAAATATATATATATATATATATATATATATATATATATATAATAGTTCAATACAATCTTAAGTTTTAATAGTTACTTCACTGATTTGGTAATCTAGCCTTCAATTAAAAACCGAAACTTCTAGTTGGCCGAATTCCACTCAATTTGTTGGTTAATTCTTCTGTCCAACATTAGCTCATTTTCAGCTCATTTTCGGCCAAACTTCTGGCCCATTTTCGGCCCAATTTATGGCCATATTTTTGGCCCATTTTCTCCACATTTGCCTTGCTATGTGTTGACTCATTTAGGGTGTAAACAATAATAAAAAAAGGTCTTTTAATTTTGTTCCTATTATCATTTCATAATCAATGTTAGAGGCCATAAACTTTTGTATTATTGGAGATTATTTAATTTTAATCTATCCGGATTCCAAGTCATTTTTCTTGCATATCTAGTTTTGATGACCAAAAATACATAATCACGTATCAATTCTAATCCTATAACTCCCACTCTGATTATTATTATTAAGGTTAGTTCCACTTTCATTCATGAAGTTTGTCCTAATTTCATTTTGACCCTCTCAAATTTTAAATATCTTAATTACACTTCTTTGAATTTAATTTTTGTCCCATTTAGACCCCTTCAATGTTGACAACGTCGACAAATTTCATTAAGTTAGTTACATCACCCTCTACCAGTATGTAAAATATCAAATTTGTCCTAACAAAACAAGTTTTTTTTAAAAATATTATATCTAGGGAGAAAGAGGTAATTGTACAAATTATCATTAATGAAATTGACGTCAATGAGAGTGTAATTGAGATATGTGAAATTTGAAGGGTTCAAAATAGAATTAGGGCAAATCTTAGGGGATGAAAGTGGGATTAACCCTTATTGTTATTATTGTATAATTATTGTCATTTATTATACGCATTTCTAAGTACAACATTCCTAATAGGGTGCGTTTGGAAATCCTGTTTTTAGTATTTGTTTTCTGTCTTCAAATACAAAAACTGTTTTTGTATTTGTCTTTATTTTTTTCAGCAAAAGACTAAAAACAAAAAAACGTTTGGATTAAAATTTATATTGAAAAATAAAATGGTATTGGTGGGCGACGGTGGTGGCCAGCGGTGACCGGCAACGGTGGCTGGCGGTGGTGGTGGGGGTGGGTGACTGGCGGCGGGCGGAGGCAGTGGCGGTGGCGGTGGGTGGTGGTGGGGGCCGATGGCGGTGACCGGTGGCGGGGGGTGGTGGTGGTTGGTGGCGGCGGCGATGGGGGCGGTGGCGGAGGTGGTACCCTAAACAGTGAAAAAACTAAAAAAACAACTAAAAGTTGTATTTGGTATTTTCACCACTATTCACAGAAAATAATTTTTTGGGAAAAAAAAAGTAAATAGTAAATACGTTTGACATGTTATTATTTTTGAAATGAGTTAACAAAAAAAAAAAAAAAAAAAACTCTTTTCGTGTTTGCCAAACGCGTGTTTGCCAAACGGACCCATAAGTCCTTTCACCAACTCTCTCTCTCTCTCTCCTTATATATATATATATATATATATAATAATGCATATGTATGTATATGGATAATCATTTTTTCTCTCTAATTCAATCTGCTCTTACTCGGACCTGATTGTCTGTTGGATCATCACTTCAGTTGGGCACTTTCTCTCTCTAGATGTCAAGGTCTCGAAATCGGCTTCAATGGCTGCCTCTGGCTCTGGTGTTGACCCTACACCTAGTAATGGTCGCAGGCGAGTTCTTCAAGCCATTCAACGTCAGCTACGATCACAGAGCTCTCATCATCGACGGTAACCGCCGAATGCTCATCTCCGCTGGAATTCACTACCCTCGAGCCACTCCTCAGGTACTTCAATTCTCACTCTCCCTCCACTTTTAATCCCCTTGTCATTTTTTAATATGGGTATGTATATATATATATGTATACATATATGGGCAGAGTAGTACAGTTGTTGTTCCAGTGTATATGGGTGTTGATTGTTCAAATTGATATGCTATTTATCAATACGATAAGGGCATACTCTGTTTGTGTTTTGCTGATTAGTAGTCTCCTTGTCATTTCTTGATATATATATATATATATATATATATATAGAGAGAGAGAGAGAGAGAGAGAGAGAGAGAGAGAGAGGGTTATGTAGGTTGTTTCAGTGTATATGTTTGTGGATTGTTGGATTGATATACTATTTTGCAATACCATAAGGGTGTTCACTGTTTGTGTTTTGTTGATTTATCTTTGTGAGTCATGCAATTTGATTTTCTTTGGTGCAATTAGGCATTTGAGAGGAAACCCTTGATTAGTTTGTATGAACAAAAACGTATTAGAAAATACCCTATTCTCTCCGGCTGAGAATTTGTAGGATTTGATCAAATTCATTTAAAACTGTAGGAGCTAGTGCTTCATCCAATGCTGAAAGATTTAGCAATCAAGATGCGGGAAGGTTTTGTCAGAACTCGAGGACCCCCCTAATTCACCACCAGCCACATATAGTCCCTCCACATGCACTGATAAATTATTAGAAAAATTCCTAGGCAGCTCCAAGGGAATTAGAAGTTTCAGCCTCTACAATGTGGGGGAGAGTCTTTGCCATTATCCTATCCCCTTGGTTAGGTGCTGGGTATTTGCTATTTGGTTTAATGAAAATTTGACTTTTGGGCTTAGTTTGGGCGAGGAAGATGTGAACCCGGGAATTCACTGCTAAACACAATTTTTTTGCTGAAATATGTGATTGAGTTGCTAAAAAAAATCTAAGTGTTCTTTTATTTTCTTGAACTTTTTAGTCTCCAATTTCAAGGGTTACTTAAATAATCTAAGGAGATACACATTGACATAGTGTGTTCTATATTATTTAGTTATTTATTTATTCGATATTTAAGACACACTCACACACCCCTGCCATTGCCTTGACTGGGGCTTGAACCCTCAGCCTCCCATGTGGTTGTAGGAGGAAATACCACTAGGTTACATGGTGGTAAGTCTTTTAACTCTTTTGTTATCTTGCATATCAATCCTTTTGTGGTACATAGGTATTGTTCGTATAATTTTTCCTCGGAATTGAATTTTGCTTCTGGAATCCATCTGCTCATTAAATTATCTTTTGCATGCTTTCTGGTCAAATGATAAGAATGCTTGTCTGATACGATTGACATGTTGTTAGATGTGGCCTTCTCTGATTGCTAAGAGCAAGGAAGGTGGGGCAGACGTCATCCAAACTTACGTATTTTGGGGTGGACATGAGCCAGTTAGAGAGCAGGTGTGCTAATTTCTTTTGTAGTAATCTGAGGTGGTCTTCTTTTCTGGTTGGCATTGGTAGGATTGTGTTGATTTTATAAAGTATTCCTCTTTTCTGGTTGGTATTGGTAGGATTCTTCTTTCCTTTTTTTTTTTTACTTTTTTTTTTTCCTTCTTTATAACTTGTCTTCACAGTATAATTTTGAAGGGAGGTATGATCTTGTCAAGTTTGTGAAGCTGGTGGGATCTAGTGGACTCTATCTCCATCTCCGAATAGGTCCTTATGTATGCGCTGAGTGGAATTTCGGGTAAAGCAATAAGCTGTATTATTGTGGTTGCTGTTGTTGTTGGTGGTGTTGCTGTTGTTGTGTAATAGCAATAATAATTACTGTAAGTATTATTAAAGGATATGGCAACAATACATAGAAGATACAGTATTCATGATTTCATGAACATCTTCTACACAGTTTTCAAGAGATGCTATAGTAGTTCCTATTCATAATGTACATAGAATTGCAAGGGCAGTCATAACATAGTTTTATAAATAAACTTCATTAGAAATTAAAAAGTTGAATGAGAATATTTAACAGAGAAATTAGTTTTCTTAGAAAATTAAACAACAAGAAGAGAAAATAAAGGCAAGTACCCACTTTAAAATTAAAATGACAAAGTAAAAAATCTGGCTCACATGATGTGAATGTGTAAGCCTCATGAGCCAAGACCTAAAAAGGTGCTTTTATGATTCCTTCATAGCTTTTTGCCTAGTGTTCGTCAAATAATTAGGATCCACTCAGTTAAGGGAATGACTACCAAGTAAACATGTTTGTTTCTCTGAAATTATCACTTATGTCATTTGTTTATTGTTTATGTGCTGGCCAAGTCTTGCCTACTTTATCATATATAAGGCAAAAGGTTTAGTCTGCCTCTGCACCAACATCTCTGGAACTAGAATTCCTGCTTTTGGATATGGAGTCTATTTATTTGATCACTTTAGGTTCCCACCTGTTTCTTATAGGGAATTGTTCTAGAACTCTTTTCTTGTCTGGTCACTGCAACATTGCAAGTTATTTTTGGTCGAACATGCTTTATTTGCTTTTCAGTTCCATTCAGAAACTTGAATGAGAGTTAAAAGATAATTAAGAGTATCTACATATAAAGTTATTGATTTTAAGTTGAAGGCAAGTCCTAATAATAGTGAAGGATAACACTGTTCCTGCTGATGAAGTCTCTAAAGAGTTGTCTGTAAGTTATCCGCTAATCCTAATATTATATTTCTTGCTGAACCTTGCAGGGGCTTCCCTGTGTGGCTCCGTGATGTACCTGGCATAGAATTTCGAACAGACAATGCACCTTTTAAGGTATAATTTAAGCAAGAGCAATAGTGTTTCATTTCATTTATCTATGTTGCTTATTCCTTCATGATTTTATGTGTGTCATACAAGGAAAAAACCTAAATTTTGTAGTAGATGGGTTATTGAGAGTTGTGGGACTATAGTCGTATTGATTGGTCTTCCTTTAGGCCTTTTCACCTTAGTTTGTCTGAAGGCAACGGTTCCCAATTATGGACTTTAGTTTGCATGTGGTCTGGAAGTATGAAGGTTTATGGAAGATCACACTATTGTACCTACAGTTGATTGTGGGACATCATAGAAAACTAAACTACTGCACCGAGTGGCGGAGCCAGGTATAGCCCAGTGGGGGCTGCTGCCCACACCTGTATGCTCCTATATCTCAATTTATGTGTTGTTAACTTTACAAAGGTGAAATTGCCATTCTAGAATTGTTTTAGAAGGTTTAACTTAGGATTTTGAAACCATTCTAGTCAAGTTTTCTCTTTCATTTCCAAGTTCTTTATGTCCTTCACACCAAACATCTCCTATATTTTGGCCATCAGTTTATCTCTTTATTATCAATCTCTCTCCAAAGCAACACACCAAGAGGAAGAAACATGCTGGCTGAAACGTCTTACATCAATTCTTGAGATAGTGTCTCTGTTTGTGACGAGTTTGATCCCTCGGGGGCTCAATTTTTGAGTATTACATATGTTTGTCTGGTTGTTAAGTCTTCTAAATATACTTGAATCATCACTCCAACTTTGTTTTCTATCTAATATATCACGTATTCAGCTGGATATCACATATACTACTTCCTTGAGAAGTGCTCAAAATTCCTATCCTTCTCCTTAAGCCGTGTACAATTTTAGTGGTTTCACTGCAACCATTGTTTGGGTATTAGGTATTAACATGTGTACTGTTCAGAAATATTAAGCATGCTCTAGATGTTTTGAACTTTCAAACTTTGTATTGGTAGTTATGTTTGATAATCTGATCATAGACCGTTTTATTTCCAGGAGGAGATGCAGCGCTTTGTTAAGAAGATAGTGGATCTGATGCTAGAGGAAATGCTCTTTTCTTGGCAAGGTGGTCCCATTATTATGTTGCAGGTTGGTGTACTATTCAACTTATGTAATGCTTAAGATAGTTTTGCTGGAATAAGTATATGAAGTTAATAAATATAAGTGTCTTTTGAACAGTATACTTGGTTGACAACTAAAAGTGCTTTGACTAAATTGGGTGCGGGTTCTTAATTCAGTGGTTAGAGGGGCGAGATCATTTAATGACTAATACGCTGTTGTTCAAAAACTTTCAATTTGCGTTAATTAGTTTATTAGTGCTCGGAAGTTCAAGCCCATCTATATGTGCTTCCTTTTTGGCTTGTATCTCTGTTATCTATGCTTGAGGAGATACTCTCTTCAAATAGCTATGACTTAACATGAATTCAATCTTTGCAGATTGAAAACGAATATGGAAATATTGAAAGTTCTTATGGCCAGAGAGGGAAAGACTATGTTAAGTGGGCTGCTACGATGGCTATTGGGCTTGGTGCTGGTGTTCCATGGGTCATGTGCAGGCAATTGGATGCACCAGAAGATGTTGTAAGATCACTTTCCTAAATCATTTTGCAACTCATTTTCTTTTCAATTCTACTATATTACTTAGACTCTGTTCAAACTACAGAATAATGAAAGAAAACAGCCTAACTCATTAGTTAGTATCCAAGAATTAGAAAACCTAGTTCAGTGATCAGGTTTGGTTAGCTGAAGTGCATTTGTTTTGTAATTTAGAATCCTAATGTGTTAAGGCCCTGACGTTGGGGATTATAATATCTCAATCATAATAGATTTTCCTTTTCTTTCTAAATTTATTTACTTTCACAGATAGATGCCTGCAATGGATACTATTGTGATGGATTTAGGCCAAATTCGTACAAGAAACCGGCACTTTGGACAGAAAATTGGGATGGATGGTATACTTTTAAAGATTTCAGGGGGTTACTTCTGCACATCTTATATATATATATATATATATATATATGTACGTATGCATATATATCATTTTTAGTGAATTTTTTTACTCTATGACTTTCGTACAAAAAGTTGAGCAAAATATTTCGCATATATGAATGATATCTAAGAATCAACTAAAAAAACTATATTGAGGAATATAGAAGAAAAACATTTAAATAAAGAAAGAAAATGAAAAAGAACTTGATATGTTCATGTTTGTGTTCTGAAAATTGACCTATTTTTCTTGAGTATGTAAACAACACTCGACCTAATTACAGGAAGGTTATATGTCTCTTCAGTGTGGAAAGAAAACCTATTGTATTTTCTTAGGAATATGTTAGTTAATTTTCAAGTACTAGTCAAAAACATGATAATTTTTGAGGAAAAAGGTTTCCTAAGCATCTAGAAAAATGACGACCCCAATATTTATTAACAGTTGAAGGAAGTCTCTTACTTCTTGAGGTTCAGGTCTTAACACAACGGTAAGATCGTTACATTATGACTTGGAGGTCACGGGTTCAACCTCTCCACATCCAGAGGTAGGGCTGCTTACAACTGACCTTCCCTAGGGCATGCTTTGTCTGGGAGCCTCATGCATTGGCTAGCCTTCTTGAGGTTTTTCTTTTCTATTGCTAACAAGTAGGAAGCTATTGTTCTATCCTCTGCTTCTTAGAAACAACTGTTTGCTTCTGAGTCTTCTACATCACATGATCTTACATTTCCTACTCAAGTTCTTTTCCTAACTGGGTTTTCAGTAACATTGCCTGCTGCAGCAATAGCGTTTGTTTAGGTAAGTTTTCTCATTTTGTCTGTCTCTCCTGTCATCACCTGTTCCATTTACGAAAGGGGCAACTTTTGGCACGGCAGAGTAGATTTTGCTCAATTCGTAATTTACCAACTGGAAGTTTCCAGTGATTTCCTTTTTGCTTTAAGAGAGCAACTCAATCTTTAATGTGGCTATAGTCAACTGAATCTCTTTCCCTTGGATGGAACCCCGCCTTGTGAATACTTCTCTATCAGGCTAGTAGCTTTAAGAATCCCCCTTCTAGATAACTGTTTCCTTCGTTGATACAGTCAAATTTCCTATGATGAATTTTGTGGGCATTCTAATTAACAAAACATGTTCGGCAATAATTCATGTCTGTTTGTTAAGTCCTCTCGGTGAGGTGTCACATAAGTTTTTTCAAGGCTTCATATCTACGTTTTGGCATTACTTTGTCATGCATACACGTTGAAGGTTTCCAGTGATGAATTTGTCTTTCTTGGTTGGCTTTTTTGAAGGTATACAATTTGGGGTGGAAGATTACCACACAGACCTGTGGAAGATCTTGCATTTGCAGTCGCTCGTTTTTTTCAACGTGGAGGGAGCTTTCAGAACTATTATATGGTATTTGAAACAGACTAATGCTTTCATGTGGAATATAAAATATGCTCTAATGCTTAGGGGGAAAAATGAGTTCCAATCTATGAAGAATGTCTTTGCATTTTTACGATCAAGACTTAGGTGTAATAGGTATATGTTCCATAATTTTAGTTCCATAGTCATTTGCTTGTTTTATACGAATTTCCAGCAAACTTTGTAGATCTCACAGACGTTTGGTAAAAGAAATTAACAATAAGTGGGGATGTCTTTCTTTAATAAAAGCGATTATACAGTTCTGCTTCTACTCTATGGGATGTCGGGAGGGGTTGATTGGCAATAACCCTAAGCTTTGACATTATTTGTGAAGTGACTGCGCACATGGACCCGCTTTCTTTAAAGTTCTTTGAATCTGTGGAATATATTGTTCTACTTTGATACTATTGTGCACTGAAGACCAAATTATGGTCTACACATGCAGCAAATTGATTGGCCTTGGTTTCCCTGCTTTGTGGTTGTAGTTTTTTGGTGGGACAAACTTTGGTCGGACTTCTGGGGGCCCAAACTATATTACCAGTTATGATTATGATGCTCCCCTTGATGAATATGGTTAGTTCAAGAGTCTTTTAATGTTACATAACATAATTTAGTTTCAATTGACAACCATAGTTGATTTTGACATATAATTGCCTTACATAGGTTCATAACGTAGGGACCGATCTTGTCAAAGTACTAATCCACATAAGTTCTCTGTTTCTTCATTTAGGATTGCTGAGACAGCCTAAATGGGGACACTTAAAGGATCTGCATGCTGCCATAAAGCTCTGTGGACCTGCTCTCGTTGCTGTTGATTCGCCTCAGTATATCAAATTGGGACCAATGCAGGAGGTCTGTCTGAAGCCTAAATTGGTTAATTATATACTAGCTTGATTATCTGGTCCATATGTATCAAAAGAGATGTTATTTGTGTGTGGGGCCAGTCTTCCTACTCAGCCCAACTCTGAAAGTGTTGCAAAGGAGGTTGGACTTGTTATTACTTGCTGAAAACCAATATTCTGAAATTGCAGAGATGGGATGTGTCTAACAGTTTTTTTTATTATTATTATTATTTTTATTTTTAATCATGAATTTTTTAATTGGTATTAAGTATTTTACATTGGTTTGTTGACTGGTTGCATTTTGTCCTGAGGTGGATTGTCCGATAGATTTTGTCCATTTCACACCATTTTTTACTTCCCTCGTGCATACCTTTAGGAAATATTTCCCATCTAGCTTTGAAAAGATAAACAGGAGGCCTAGGTTTGTCATAAAGTTCCACTTTATTTTTTAACAGCGTCATAATCAATTGAGAACCTTCTAGGGGGTGTATTGTATATCAGGGGGTGATTAAACGCAAATTGCTGGTAATGTAATAATGCAGAGGTCAACACTATCACATACTGCTTACTGAACTCCTTTGGTGTTTTTTTTTTCTTTTCAGATTATTAAAAAGTTACCACTTATTCAATAGCTATATGGTATATAATGGACTGCTAAGTTCAAGTTCTATCATACTTCAATTGGCATCTATGATTCTTTAGCATCCTAATACACCATTAGTTCATAAGCTGGCATAATATTATTCAGATATATTTTATATCTAATTTTGCAATATGTTTGGGAAATAGAGTGGTAATATTTTGTTTTTCTGGAGGAAGAGACTTCTGTTTTCTTGCTTCTCACATGCCTGTGCCCTGGTAGTGAGTCGAATCCTGCTCCTTCAATGGAAGTAGCAGGAGACATATACTCATTAAGCTGACAGCATGGTGACTGTAATTTAAAATCTTATTTTTATGTTGTTTTCTATTTTTCAATCTTTCAATACATCAACTCAATTTAACACTGTCCATATGGCTAACTACAGGCACACGTGTACGGTGAAGATGTTCAGAGTGAAGGCCAGAGCATAACTTGGTCTGGAAACAAAAGCAGGTGCTCAGCCTTTCTTGCAAACATAGATGAGCATAAAGTGGCCAGGGTGCAATTCCTTGGTCGAGCATATACTTTACCACCATGGTCAGTGAGTATATTACCAGAGTGCAGGAACGTGGCTTTCAATACCGCCAAGGTTCGGTTATTGTATATTTTGTTGGACAATTTAGTGTACATTTTGTCTATGACGTTTCTTACAAATCTGCATAAACAAACACCTATCACATATGCTCTATAATGACATCACACAGCACAACTATATAGCCAGTGTCTCCCTTTTCAGTTGTAAAAGATGCACAATTTATATCCATGCTCACAAACCAGATTATGTTTTCTACTGGTGAAATTAAACAGAATCATGGGATAATCTTTCTAGGAGTTTTAATTTATGCAAAAGTAACGTAAAATCCGATGGTTCTTCACACATGAGTCAAATCTGATACGTTATTTTTCCGTCGTTACTTTACTGGGACTGGAGAACAATATTAAGTCAATAATTTTAGGTGAGTATGTGTTTCTTAAATAACATTCAAATAAAGATGCTAATTCTAATTTGTATGTTTATACTACTTCACTCCTGTTATTTTTTTTCCAAGGTTTTTTTACTTCATCTTATGATGTGTACATATGTTTGGAGTTCTGCTTCCCCTAGAATAATTAAAGGTAAAGTAATGTAAAACTTTAGTTCTAAAAATATGATTCATGTTTCTTTCTTTAATATTTTTGGAGCAGGTTGGGGCACAGACTTCAATTAAAACAGTAGATATGCCTCGACGACCAATGATTCAGAATGAAGTTCCCCATATCTCAGAAACTTGGATGACTCTTAAAGAGCCAATTGGTGTGTGGAATGAAAATAATTTCACTGCCAAACGCATTCTTGAGCACTTATATGTGACACAAGACCGTTCTGATTATCTGTGGTATATCACCAGGTACAACATTATTGGAGTCTTGGCTTTATTAGGATCAGGATGAGTAAATAGAGGTAACATTTTGTGATTAGAACTGTTTTTCAAACTCTAGTCTGTGTTTCTTATAATTTTAAAGGTTAGAAACAGAAGGGTTCAAGTCAAATGATCAATCTTATGAATTACAACGTCCTGACAGGCATGCGTCAATATTTTACTTGCTCAACTCCAACCCAACCAGAGAGGAAAAAGGGTGTGGGGGGGAGGAAGGGGGTGTTGTCAGGGACTTATTTGTATTAGGTTTATTCTACAGGGTACCAATGTGTAATTACTGAAACTTCTTATTATAAATAGAATGTGGGGAGAATGGATGAATTAATTCATTTCTCTCTCTCTCTTCTTCTTTCTTCTCTACAACCTTAAGATTGGTTCTCTCATAAATCTAACATGGTATCAGAGCATGGTGTATAAAGCTGTAGGGTATGGAAGTGAAACCCTATGGCTGTTTTTTATAAACTCTAGTGTGTATGAAGGGTTTGTTGGTGACAAGAAGTACAAAAATCTCAGATAAGTTATGGATCGTTGTGTTCGTGGATCCTTATTGTTCTCATGCAAATCTGCAATGGTGTTGTCTGTTGTTTAGGTATGAACTTCTCATTTCATGGTTGTTTGTTGTTATTCTGAATGCATTGTTTGGAGTTTGAATGTGCTAGAGAGGTGGGTCTCTAGAGTGTTGCTTCTAAGGTCTCTACAGTAGTGCAGTAGTGTTGTTACCAGTGCCCAAAAGGTGTTTGATAAAATGTCTGAAGTAACTTCAGGAGGAGGTAGTTCTTCCAAAGGTGGTTCTTCCACAATGGGAAATAATAGTAATTACCATCCAGGCTTTGTATTACAACTGTGAAGATGGATGAAACTAACTATATGCAGTGGGCTCAATCTGCACAAATGTATATTACCGGGCGTAGGCTGATTTCCCATGTTAATGGAACTGTAACATACCCCCCTGAGGAAGATCCTAAGTTCAATGATTGGGATGCTGAAAATGCCTTAGTTATGACGTGGTTATTACAGTCGATGCAACGACAAATTAGCAAGGGGTTCTTGTTTGTGAAAACAGTAAAGGAGTTATGGGATGCTGTTAAAGAGACTTACTCTTCCGTGGGTAATTTTGCAAAGTTGTATGAGCTTCAACAAGACATTGCCAAATACAAACAGGAGGAACTCTCTCTTGCCTCCTACTATCATACTCTCCGTGGCAAGTGGGAAGAGTATGATCATTACCATGAATATACACCAGTTTGTGCAACTGATGTAAAGGCATTTTGGGCCATGGTAGAAAGGAACCGCATCTATGAGTTCTTGGGTCGTCTGCACCCGCAATATGAGAATGCTCGGGTGCAATATTGGGGAGATATCCTACACATAAGTCTGTTTGGGAGGTGTTTTCATACATTCAAACCGAGTAAAACAAGAGGAAGGCTATGTACATTAAGACTGATCCAGAAGTGGGGCTTTTTGAAAAGGCTGTTTTTGCCGCCCAACAATGGAGCAAAAATGTTCCCAACAAGGGAGGGAAACAAGATGATAAGAGCAACTTGAAATGTGATCATTGTGGTCGTACCTGTCACACTCGAGAAACTTGCTGGAATCTCCATGGGAAACTTGGTGTGACTGGGGCAAATACTAGGCAGAGACCTCCTCCATCTCGGGGACCACCTATGGCACATCATGCAACACATGGGCAACCTCCTCTCATTAGTAGTCATGTCTATTCGGGACCATCAAGCAATCTATCTGTGGAAGATACTGATTCTCTTCGACACGACATAACTAATATTCAAAACAGGCTAGCTCAACTTGATCCACAAAACACTGTTGTTGCTTCGTACCCCACCTCTAATTTTGCTCAGAAAGGTACCTATCATTCATCACATCATGCTGCCACATCATCTGGTGCGCTACCTTGGATCATTGATTCAGGAGCCACTGATCATATGACTGGTATTGCTTCTGTTTTTTTCTTCATATAGCCTTTGTTCGGGTAGGGATAAGATTAGAGTGGTTGATGGCACTTTCTCCTCTATTGCGGGGAAGGGCAAAATTTCAGCCTCTCCTAATATTACCCTATCCTTCGTTCTTCATGCTCCAAAGCTCACCAATAATCTTCTTTCCGTCAGTCACATTACAAGAAACTTGAATTGTAGCGTCACATTTTTTCCCTCTCATTGTGTTTTTCAGGACTTGGACACGAGGAAGATGATTGAGAGTGGACGTGAGGCCAATGGCTTGTACTTGTTGGACGATAGGTCACTTTCTTATTATGTTGCAAATCACTCCAGTGTTAGGACTGGTAGTGAAAATAAAAATTTGTTGATGCGATGGCATAACAAACTAGGGCATGTACCCATTCCTGTTTTGAAGCGTGTGCTTCCTTAGTTTGCATTTGTTGTACCTTTTGAGTTAAATTGTGAACCTTAAGTTCTTGCAAAACAATGTTATGTTCCCTATCGCATTAGTTTTAATGAAACTACAACTCATTTGCAACTTGTGCATTTTGATGTGTGGGGTCCTGAACCTATTACCTCATTACTTGGTTTCCGATACTTTGTTGTGTTTGTTGATGACTTTACTCGGTATACTTGGCTTTATCTTATGAAGGCTAAAAGTGAAGTTCATTCCATTTTTAAGAATTTTCATAAAATGGTATGTACCCAACTTGATTGTTCTCTAAAAATACTTTGGTCTGATAATGGGGGGGGGGGGGGGGATTTATGCATGGTGGTCTTGCCTCCTTTTTTGTTGATAATGGGATTGTCCATCAAACCTCATGTGTTGATACCCCGTAACAAAAAGGTGTCGCTGAACGTAAACATCGTCATATCATCGAGGTGACTCGGTCTCTTCTCATAGGTATGGGAGTGCCTAAACCTTATTGGGTTGATGCCACCTTAACTGTTGCCTATCTTATTAATCGTATGCCTTCTAGGGTCCTATACTATAAATCTCCTGTATTTGTCTTGTATCATAACTCCCCCTTGTTTATCGTCCCTCCGAAAGTCCTTAGTTGTGTCTACTATGTTCACATTCATCATCGGACGGATAAAATGCACCCTAAAGCAGTCCAATGTGTGTTTTTAGGGTACTCCGCCACTCAAAAAGGGTATCGTTGTTATAATCCTACCACTCGTCGTCGTTTTTTTTCAATGGAAATGGATGTTACATTCTTTGAGTCTGTTCCTTTTTTCTCCGCTGCCCGGGATTCTCTATAGGGGGAGCCTCGTAGTATAGAGAATTCGTCCTTCACTCAAACTGAATGTCCTCTTCCATTACCCGTTCTTACTCAGGGGGAGTTTATGCCTATGTCTGCTACTACTAATACTAATGATTTGCAACAGGGAAAAGTGTCAATTGTTTATACTAGAAGAGCAAGACAAACCATTGCCTCGCCTCATGACCAAAAAGTCTTTCTTGATCCAAGTATTCCCTCAGTTGATATTGATGTACCTATCGTCCTTCATAAGGGTGTTCGTGAATGTACGAAACATCCTATATCTCATTTTGTATCCTATAATACCTTGTCTCCAACATATCGTGCTTTCACTTCCTCTGTATCGTCTGTCTCTATTCCTTTTAACGTTTCAGATGCTTTTAATCAAATCCAATGGAAAACAGCTATGATTGAGGAAATGGAGGCTCTAGAGAAGAATAAGACATGGGATATTGTCCCATTGCCTAGAGGGAAGAAACCAGTAGGCTGCAAATGGGTCTATACAGTTAAATATCAAGTTGATGGAAAAATTGAGAGGTACAAAGCCAGGTTAGTTGCAAAGGGCTTCACTCACACGTATGTGATTGATTATCATGAGACATTTGCTCCAGTTACCAAGATGAACTCTATACGAGTCCTTATTTCATTGGCAGCAAATTTGGCTTGGCCTTTACACCAGTTGGATGTGAAGAATGCCTTTCTTCATGGTGATTTGGAGGAAGAAGTGTATATGATGATGCCCCCAGGATTCAAACTTGTTGATGGTCGGGATTTAGTGTGCAAACTAAATAAGGCCTTGTATGGGTTGAAACAATCACCACGTGCTTGGTTCGAGAGGTTTAACACTGCTGTGAAGAGAATAGGATACACACAAAGTTAGGCGTATCATACTTTATTCATCAAAAGGTATCGGGACCATACCACTGCCCTTATTGTGTATGTTGATGATATTGTTATTACTGGAGATGACCTAGAAGAGATTCAACGTATGAAGTCATTCTTGGAAACAGAGTTTGAAGTTAAAGACCTCGAATTGTTGAGATACTTTCTTGGAATCGAAGTGTGTAGATCTAAGAAAGGAGTGTTCATTTCTCGGCGGAAGTATGTGTTAGATCTATTAGTTGAAACAGGAAAACTTGGAGCTAGGTCTACTCAGACTTCTAACCATAAGCTCAATGATATGGATGGTGAGATGTTACATGATGTGGGAGTTTTTCAGCGCTTGGTTGGGAGATTGATTTACTTGTCTCCCACGCGTCCAGATGTTGCTTATGTTGTAAGTGTGATTAGTCAGTTTATGCATGCCCCACATACACCTCACCTCGAGGCTACACTTCATGTCCTCCGTTATCTCAAGGGGTCGCCTAGTAAGGGGATATTGTTTGGGCGACATGACCACTTAAGCGTTGAAGCATATATTGATGTTGATTGGGCGGCGTCTATGATAGACAAACGATTTACTTCAGGATATTGCACATTTGTGGGAGGTAATCTTGTTTCTTGGAGCAGTAAGAAACAACTTGTAGTAGTTAGATCTAGTGCAGAGGCTGAGTTCAGATTCATGACACATGGAGTTTGCGAGTTGTTGTGGCTACGTACTATGTTAGCCGAGTTGGGCTATCCTGTTCGTGAGCCGATGAATTTGTATTGTGACAACAAAGCTGCCATTAGTATTGCTCACAATCCAGTTCAACATGACAGGACAAAGCACATTGAAGTTGATCGGCATTTCATTAAGGAAAAACTTCGTCAAGGGCTGATATGTACTCCGTATGTGAGCATAAATGAACAAGTGGTTGATGGTTTAACTAAGGGTGTGAGCAAAACAATTTTGGAATATATGTTAGTCAAGCTGGGCATGATAGATATCTTTACACCAACTTGAGGGGGAGTGTTGTCAGGGACTTATTTGTATTAGTTTTATTCTACAGGGTACCAATGTGTAATTATTGAAACTTCTTATTATAAATAGAATGTGGGGAGAATGGATGAATTAATTCATTTCATTCTTTCTCTCTTCCCATCTCCTGTTTCTCTCTCTCTCTCTCTCCTCTCTCTCTTCTTCTTTCTTCTCTACAACCTTAAGGTTTGTTCTCTCATAAATCTAACAGGGGGAACTAATACTATGTAATAAAATTTTGAACAAGCATAAACCAATTGTTATAGAATTTTCCTTACACAGAAAAATGCAGTCATTATAAATAAAGATGGAGAGAAAGAAAACACAAAGAGAAGCGAAAACAACAATTACGGATAATAAGAGGAGAGATGAAGAAAAAACATTCTTAAATAATTAATTTTCGTGTAGCAATTGTTTAACTTTTCTACAAATTTGATGTTGGAAAAAAGAAATGAGTACCGTATTGCACTTTGAGAAAGATTTATTTTTGGTACCTTGATTAATGATTAACCTAATAGTACTATTTTACCCAAAATAAATCCCACGAGTTCTAGTAAGTAAGAACAAAATAGAGTAGTACTTCAATAACTTGTCCAAGGAATAGCTATAAAAAATTTCATTTAACAAGTGACAAAAAGTGTATTAGCATACATGTCGTAAATGGTTTAGGTATTTTTCCATACACATATCGTAACACTTCAGTTCTTCCTAGTGCTCCATGGACTCGCATATGGAGATTCATATATAATGTAAGATTATGTTTTTCCTGTAAACACCATGTAACAAAAATGTCCGAGAAAGAAGGTTCATTTATATTTGTTAAACACGAGGGGACATTAAGTCTACTTTTCCTTCTTTTGATTTCATATAATCGTATCATACATTTATGTACATTAGTGTAAATGTAAATGCAGGAATGATATGTTACAGTTAAGCCAGCCATAAAAGTGAGTTTACAAATGCTCCAATGGCCTGGATGAGACAAACCTTCATGGCCTAGGATATCTTGATTACACACTTGAGTTGAATTATCTTGGCTGGTTCTTCACTAAAAGAATTTTAGGAGTCATTTGCTCATTTATATGGCTCCACTAATGCCTGGTCAATGTGTATTTGGCACGCAGAATTTATATTTCTGATGATGACGTCTCATATTGGGAGCAAAATGAAGTTACTCCGGCACTTACCATTGAAAAGATGCGTGATTTGGTGCGCATATTTGTGAACGGCCAGCTTACAGGTATGTGCCTCAACCTTTGCTTTTCCAGTTGTATATGGTTTTTCCTCCTCTTCCTCCCCTCCTTTTCTTCTTTTGAAACTGGAATTTGATTCCATCTAACGTACTCATCATGGAAGTATACCTCAACTTTTCATTGATCTATGCAATTTTGGGTGGTAAGGCATTGGACAACGAAATTTAGTGAAAAACTACATGTTGAAAATTTAACAACATTTGGAGATTTCATGGAAAGGAGCTGCTATAATACTTCATTAGACATACCATATAGGGATTGTTCGTCCAATTTTAGAGGAAACAAATCATGAATTAATAGTTCTTGTAATGCATACTGTGCTTATTCTAGAGGAGTGATGAAGACGGAAAGGATTCGGAGTGCATCCAGTGGATTGTGGAAAACCAAAATTCAGACAAGTAGTTTCTCCCATTTTAGAGGATTTTGATGTAGGATGAGCAGCAATCTCCGTAAATTCACTTTGATCATTTACTTCTAAAATACTGCTTTTGAGTATGGTGGCACAACAGTTTATTATTACTTTAGCATTTCAGTCATAAGTTACCGTAACAGTTTCTATTCATGAATACTGGAGTGTGTTCTTGTTCACACTTCTGTGGTGCGAAACTGGTCCCACTACACCAAGAACTACTAGTATGGTTTTTTCTATTATTTTCGCTTAGTCTTTATTGGAGTTCTATTGAGATTAATGTTACTTAGCTTCTTGAATTTATTATATTCGGGTCTCATGTTAATATTGCAGCTACTAGACCATCACAGGGGATTCCATAATTATAAGTTCATAACCTTTGCCCATTCCCCTTTTGGGCGGAACATATCTACCCATTCTTTGATTCCAGTTAGTAAGAGTCTTGAACTAATAAATAGACCCTAGAAGCTAAAAAAGGAATTCATGAGCAATTGCATAATCGAGTTCAGTGATATTCCTGGTATAGTAGGTGCTATCACACATACAATCATACTCAATTTGATGGATTTGTTTGAACTTAAAGGAGATCTTCTATAATTTTGCAAATGAGGGGTTATTTCTTGGTTTTGCCCAGTCATTAATAACTTGATTATTTTTAGATATGTATTGACTGTTCTGAAGGACAAGAGTGTGGATAAACCTGAAAATAATAGACGTTGTTACAATTATGCTTATCTCTGGAGATGTCGTGTGTGTACACACATAATGATCGGGAAGAACATGCTATTGGATGTATCTTTATTTTGTTTGATTATTAATACAGTCGTCGGAATTGTTGCAATGTTTGATCCATTTCTTTTTTCACTGTGTCACTGTCATGACTCATAGTATGAATTTTGAAAGTGAAGGTAGTGCAGCTGGCCGCTGGGTCAAGGTGGTGCAGCCTGTTGAACTTGTGCAAGGATACAATGATGTAGTGTTATTATCTCAGACTGTGGGCTTGCAGGTAATTTAGTTGCTTCTTTCTCAGGCCTCTGAAACAAAAAATTTTGTGGGTTACTTGTTCACGAACGGAATGAATTTTCTTATGGACCTACTTCGTAGGCTACTTGGGGAATAGGAAGGTGAACTCCATGATTAGATTCCATATTTAATTTGGTATTTGCTGATTGTTGCGGTAGCTCTGCCTGAAAATTGTACCTCCTGGTGTGATTTTTCCATTTGCCTTCAATGGTCGTAATGTTTCTCGTTGGAGGGTCTTCTTAAAAGTCTTATCTGTGGAGGGCTTCTTAATAGTCTTATCGGTTTGCTTTTCTGGCTGAAATCTTGCTTAATAGTCTTAATACTCGCTGATTTTTTTTGTCATTTGTTATCATATTATACAGAACTATGGTGCCTTTCTGGAGAAAGATGGAGCAGGAATTAGGGGGCAAATTAATCTTACTGGGTTTAGAAATGGTGATATTGACTTGTCAAAGTCACTATGGACCTATCAGGTAATTTTTCTCATCTCTTGGATCATTACTGTCTGCTTTTTTTATTTAATATAAATTAGCGAATCAGCTAGGTTTTCCTTCTTTTATCTTGTGTTGCAAAATTTAGTCGGTCTATTTTTTGAATTACAAACTATTGCAATCTATCAAATGGACTTCAGGCCTCTTTACAAGCTAAATCAACTCTTTGGTTTGGACTGGATTCGTTTGATATGCATTTTGGAAACATTATGGAAATGAGAGAACATGTTGAACTAAGTTGGAAAAAGCATATAGACAAACACGAAAGAGATCTTACTTTAAGAGAATCCATAAGCCTGTAGTTGTGGTGAATCAAGTACAATATAAGGTTGCTGCATACAAGATTAAGAATGGGAAGTTGAAGAATGTACTAACGAACACCAAAACTAAAACATTGTTAAAAAAACATTCCACGTGTAGGAAAATGTAATGGAATGACAAAATTACCAATATCCCTTTCCCTTTTCCCGTAATTATCATCACAATTTTGCACTTCATTGTACTAAAATTATACACATGATACACGATGTGATTTAGTTGGTTTTTTTTCTTTTCTTTCAATCTGGACAGCTACCTTAAACACCATAATGACAATTCATTTGTAGAATAATCCTCCAATTGAGTTTCCAAGCATTCTAAAAAAGTATCTTGCTCCAAACCAAGTGCTCTTCTCAGGTGTCTCTGTACAATTGTGATGATTTATTTCTTTACTTTAAACTGCTGACTGGGCGAGGTAATAATTTGGATAGAGGTTCTAGAGGCTATACATTTGTTGGCGGTGATTCTGACACTTTAAGAAGGAAAATGTTGTAGCAAGGTCAGGTGGTAGAAGTAGAATACAGACTTGAGACAATACTGCAGACGATGATGCTAGTGAAATATCCCTTTGAAGATCTTTGGCCCTTGGGTCTTTGGTAAAACCCGTGTGTGAATATTGCCAATCTCTACTAAAAAGTAGATAAAGGTTCAAAATAATTAGTTAAAACTTGTCCAATTGTTCTTTGCCAAATTGCATTCCCAACAGTTGTATAGTACACAATTTGGATTAGGTGTTCGAAAGCTTCTCTGAGTTTCTATATTTCTGTTTCTCACGTTATTGGGCTCTCCTCATTATATTGGGCACTATGAGAAAGTTCTGTATTGTCTTATCTAGCTACCCTTAGTTGACAGAAGACCTTCATCCTCTCTTTTATATCTTATTGTTTGGCTACTCTGATATGATGAAATATTTTGTGAAATTTAACAATTTCAATGTTGGTTTTCCTCTTAGTGGTGTATTACTTGATGTATTCTTTTCCAATCTTTTTTACCCCAGATTGGGCTTAAGGGCGAGTTCCTGAAAATATACACTGTGGAGGAACATGAAAAGGCTGGATGGACTGATTTAACACCTGATGCAACTCCATCCATCTTTTCGTGGTACAAGGTGAGTCGATTTTGTTGGGGATTCATTCTTTGAATCCAATATTTGAAAAAGGTATTTGGTTGTCTCTTCCAAATTTGATACCAAATCACAAGTTCATTATTAGTTGAGTTGGTTCAAATTTCTAGCATATTAATTAAAGAAACTTGTGCAATTCCACAGCAATAGAACATTGTTTACATAATAAATGAGTTTGTTTATGTGTATGTGTGTGCGCCACTAATATGTATGATGCGGGTGTGTGATATTGCATGACTGATACCTGATTGATACTGAATTCACATATTCATTGTTGCAACTTTATGGTTGGGCAAGATCTGTACCTTCTGACTTCTCCAATTCGCGCAGACACACTTTGATGCCCCCGATGGGACAGATCCAGTTGCTCTTAATTTGGGAAGCATGGGAAAAGGCCAGGCTTGGGTCAATGGCCATCATATAGGACGATACTGGACCTTGGTTGCCCCTAAAGATGGATGTCAAAGAACTTGTAATTATCGTGGTCCTTACAACTCGGATAAGTGTGCAACAAATTGTGGGCAGCCTACTCAGATCTGGTATACTTCTTTCTTTGAGGTCGAAAATTAGTAAATTGTAGCTGACACTTTGTCGAGTTCTCTTTAATTATTAAAAAATAGCATAAGAGAGCTATATCAATCCAATGTTCATTTCATTTTTCTTTTGAGGCCATCTTTTTTATCTCCAAATCCATAGTTTTCAAGTAAAAGGGTTGTAAGTGCTGCCATGTTGATGTTACCCCTTATTGATCATTTTCCAGGTACCATGTACCAAGGTCATGGTTACAGCAATCAAACAATTTACTGGTCTTGTTTGAGGAAACAGGAGGGAACCCGTTTGAGATTTCAATCAATTCAATTTCTACCCAAACCATCTGCGGCCATGTTTCAGAGTCCCACTATCCACCTCTTCAAATGTGGTCCAATCCAGATTCTATCAGTGGAAAATTATCAATCAATGATATGCTTCCTGAATTGCAATTGCAGTGTGAAGATGGGCATATAATTTCTTCCATAGAATTTGCAAGCTACGGGAATCCGCAAGGTAGATGCCAGAGCTTTTCCAGAGGCAACTGCCACGCACCCAAATCATTATCGGTGGTGGCTCAGGTAAATGTGACTTGCATTAATATGTTTAAAATACACACCTATGGCAGCTCATAGTTATGGCATGAAGTCTTTAAATTGTTCGTGATTATGTGAAGATGAGCTAATGTTGACGAGTAACTGGGTACACATCGACTTTCATTAATACTACCTCCGTGACACACTAATCCAAATGAATGGAAATCAGCCTCTGCTCGTGAACCTTAATGCATTTTTTTCATCAGATTTTCGATAGCCATCAACATGTGGAACTTAATGAGCAACTGGTTCTGTTGAACTTTCAGATGGACTCTTTACTATGTTGACCTGCCGCATTTAGGACTGTAGATGTAGGGTCTGGACTCTGGCTCCTTGAGTCACTGCAATTGCTAAGCCGATTGCAGACTGCAACCTTTGTAACTCATGGATAGTTGTCCTTTCGATTGGAGTGTGTCATATGATATGCTTAGCTACACTTTACCATTAGACCATTGCAGGGATTTCTGAAGTCAGACCATGGTGTAATAAAGAGTTACTCCTACGAGGCTACGAAACAAATTCTATACCAATGTTCTAATAATATGTCATATATATATATATATATATTGATCTGCATATCAGCCCGAACTCAGTGTGACATGACATGCATCTGGGAAATGAGCTATTTTATTGATACTCTTTTTACTATTTGAGCATAGTGATTCAATCAATAATCTCGTATTTTTCCAGGCTTGTCAGGGAAGAAACAGCTGTGTCATTGGAATTTCGAATGCTGTATTCGGAGGTGATCCTTGCCGAGGTATTGTCAAGACTTTGGCTGTTGAGGCAAGATGTAAACCGGCTTCGAGTATTAGCGAACTTGCAACCCTGAAGCTTTATGGTGATGGGAGAGAGCCCTCCTCCTCCACTGGAGCCCATTCCAGTTGAATTTGTACATGCAGTTTGTATGTTGTAACCATTGTATATGACTCCAGTTTTGGGGCTTGTACAGATGTTCAAAATCAATACCTGTTTAAACATTTCAATCTATGTAGATAAATAAAAGTGCATCATATTTCCTTTACGAGTTATTAGTTATGTGCCAATGCATAATGACACAGTACTCACAGTTGGTATTGTTTGGACCTAACCTAAGTGACTATGTAAAGAAGGTTTTGTAAGGAGGACTAGACAACTAGTGAGGTAATTAACCGCAAAGCAGTTATAAGTTTGTATTCAGTAAAATTTGAAAACACACTTTCGTTTCTAAAAATTTTACCTCACCTGGGAAATATTGCAATCGAGTCATACCGGAGATTTTGGCAGGACATTATGAACAGCTCCGGTGGCCAAAATATAATCTTGAAAGCATCACCACCGGTAGCACAAAAAGCCTATATACCAAACGATACAAACTAGTTGATATCGCAAACCATGAGTCGAACACTTGTTGTAGTTATACTACGTCCAACACTTGCAGTTATGCTACGTCCAATAGATCCCACCCCTGTGAGCATCCCAGTGCGTCCACACTGCGATTCTGGGCTGCAAGGCATCCATGGCAGTTACTGATACAAAAAACTGATGGAATTCAACATGTACTAAAATCTAAGGCTGTCAAAATCGGGATTCTAGGTATAATAAGATTCTAGCAACTCTTATTAAATTTTTAAAAAAAATATTAATAATTAAATATTTAATTTAAAAATCTAAACCATATTATAATTTTTAAAATTTTCTAATACATTAGCCCTTTAACTGTTTTCTCATAAAATCTAGGCCATATATTGGAATATTGGACTAAATCATAAAATTTTTGGGCATTTCATATGAAGGATAAAACCGTCAAATCATTATAAAAATGTAGTAAAATCATACAAAATCGTAAAATTTTACCAAGTAGAATCGAAATTTTGACAACCTTGCTAAAATCAGAGTATATATCTCTCAACCTCCCGTTTTTTCCTGTTTATAAGTAACATTTTCCAGTAAACAATAAGTACACAAACCATGCTTCGAATTCGCTGGATTGTCCTATGAAAGCAGTTTAGTGGCAGGAATGCTAAAGAAATTTCCAAGTAACAGTACAGCCCTTTTATAACAATGATGAAACAACTATTGCAATCTCTCAAAACTGCCTGATCACTTTCACAGGTCAAGCTTTATACAGTACAGTTATATACGATTCTGGGCATGTGCCACCTTAAACCATTCAATAGAGACAGTGAAATCTCATACAACATAAGCAAACCCACACCTTCAACCAGTAGACAGAGACGGTGAAATCTCATACAACAGAAGCAAACCCACTCCATTCCCTCGGAAGCATAGATTAAAATATCCTCAGGTAGTCCCCTACTTCCCATCCATGACTGATTATGCCACTTCGTCTTCTCAGACATATATAAACGTCACTGGTGAAAATTAGCCCGGTTTTGTAAGTCATTCCAGACATTTGATCTTCTTTGCAGCGTCTTTAATGCTTTGGTTCATCTCTGGGTGCTTCAATTTCAATAGTTTCTCAAGTTGACGAGAAGCCTCAGGAAAATGATCCTCCTTGATGCAAATCCCCCCATTAGTTGCAAATATAACTAAATTTACATCTTCGTCAAGCTGAAGGCAAAAGAGGTTGCTAAAGACCTGATAATAAAAATAAATACAACAAAAAATATTACTCACAATTGCACAATAATAGACACAATCACCACATGCTGAAATCCCCCAGATGATGCAGAAAATGACAAAAAAAAAAATACCCCAATAAAGTGCAATTAACTAGATAAATCTTATTCCACCTTACTGTTTCTCCAATCATAAAACTTCTTTATTAAAAGCCACTTTCAGCTCGAAAGTGAGAGTAAGGTGAGCAACCACGCTCACTGCTTAAACATGTAAAATAACATGACAAAAATGTTAACCCCACTAAACAGATATGCCAAAAATTAGTTAAGTTCTCACCGCATTCATCCTCGAAATAACCATATCCTTCACGTCTGGTGACCTTGAGACCAAATTAATAACAAAGAGCCCTTGCTCAGAAAGGGAATTTTTTACACTCGAAAGAAAAGACTCTTCCACGAAATCTGCAGCAGGGCATGTCATACCAGAGCTACACAATGCAATACCCAAATAACATATAAGAACAGGGGAAGAAAAACAAGTAACAAAGTCTGCATTCTAGACGGAATACACCAGAAAGTACATTTACCTCGAGTCCGAAGAGTCCACATCAACTATAAGTATGTCAATTCTGTTAGTCCCTCTGCCTTCTGCATGGGAGATACTGCAGCTTCCATTGGAAGAGGTGACATTTTCACTGCAGACTGCATCATCATTTCCTTGACCAACAGTCACTCCATTTGCTACACTATTCACAGCATCTCTAACAAACTGAATCCCGTCCGCAATGTGTATCTATAACAATAAAGAACTAAATGGTGTCAGTATTGTGCACATAAGACAATGAGGGAGGAAGAATTTTTTCCATCAAAAGCAAATTTCAGGTGTAAATGAAAACTATTCTTCAACTTTAAGAAGGTTTATGGCCCTATTTATTGCTTTCATATCTAGCAGAAAGTCGAACATATCCTCTCTTTTGGCGAGACTTCTTAGTCAGCTACAGGAATCTCTAAAACCAATTACTATGGGCCTGTTTGGTTTGTATCTCTAAAACTGTTCTCAAGAATTCTGATAACAGAAAACAGTTTTCTGAGAACAACAAAAATGAGTTCTCTGAAAATAGGTATTTTTATAGTTTTGTTTTCTGAAAACTGTTTTCAGAACATCAAACCAAGCAGACTTTTGTACAGTTTTCAAAAAACAGAAAACTGTTTTCAAAAATACAAACCACGCAGGCCCTATCTTCTTTCCCCGTATGAAACCGCAAGAAGATGAAATATATTGAATCTCGTGTCAGCAGCTGGCAGGAAAACTTAAAGCAGGAGCCAGGTAAAGAGCACCCTAATAAACTGAATAAGATGCAATCTATGAAGTTGGTGAATACTCAAGCATACATTTCAGATTTCTACCTCAAATTCATAACCATTCCCATCAGCACATCGTGGGATTTAAAACCTAAAGCAACTGGACAATAACATATTAGTGTAGCAACTTTGAAAAATCCACGACATGTCTCCTAATAATGGCAGAAGCAGTAGAGCACAAACATTATTCTTCACCGAAGCTGGAACCAGAGATGCACTTTTGTCTATTTACAGTTACCAGCTATCAATAGACATTGACAGTGTTAAAGGCCTTAAAGGCGGTTCATCTTGCAAATGTGTTTCTCAGGGCCAAGGCTAACTTACAACCTCCCATCCCATCTCCCGAGATACTTAAACCATAGTACCATACCAAGACTAAGCCAAAGGATAACATAGAAAGATTGTACCAAAATAATTAAAGAAAACATGTAGAAAGACATCAATCACTAGCCAAAAAATGGTGATGAATCCTTATGCTACTCAGAGAAAGTAATGAAGGATGCAAATAAGACTTCATAATGGCGGCAAAGGTGAAAATTGAATTGATTAAAAGCAGGCAGACAAAGAAGATTCTGGTGTCCTTATAGGTTTTGCTTTAATCTTCGTTGGTCGTCAATACAAGTTCAATCAAAAGTGTACAACTTTCTAGCTGTCTAAATGGTAGGGTCACCTGAAAGAGTTTTATACCATCTGCATTTCTTATTCTTTGGTAGTTTTAAAACAAAATTGGCATACAAGTATACAAGGAAACAACTGAACTACCTCCAAGTGCTTATCTTCTCTGAAACCAAAGTAGTTCCTTGAGATCTCCAAAACAACGGGATCCAACTCCACCACCTGCAAATATGACAACTTAGATTTGTTGAAGTAAATTATTATGTACCACAAAGAATGATGTTAAACCATAAGTTACCTTGATATGTAAAAAGGGCAAGCATTCATGGAGAAACATAGGTAGCAAACCTGCTCCAAGACCAATTACAATTGCTTCAACCTGAGAGAGAAAGATGCAACCTCTAGTTTCAGCTGTATAAACTAAGCAAGCTTGTACAGTAATCACATATAAAAAAATTATATGGTTGCATTTACACATAAAAGTAAAGAATCATGAAATTTCACATGAGAGCGGGGCCCAAAACACCTTCATGTGCACATTTACATGATTAACTAAATATAAGATAAAAAAGATTTTCTAAGCAATGTGAATTCCTCAATACGGGAAAAAAAAAAACTAGAAAAGAGTAATTACAGAAAATCCATTTATTTTGGACCAAGAAAAGGCTAGTTTCTTAATGTTTGATCAAAAGTAGCTTCCTCACCGTTCTTCCATTTGAAGCAGCACTTTCCAAATACGAAGAGATCAACATAAACCCAGAAATGATCCCAGTATGATAAGAACTGGCTAAGAAGTTGTGATCAACTTTCAAATCTTTGGTTGATTCTATAAGCGGAAAAAAAAAGATAATTAAAAAGAGACCAATACAATTAGACAACCAATAAGACCTGAATGAATGACTAAAAAAGATAAATAATTCATTTTAATTTTTAATTTCATAAACGTCCATAGGCTGGATATGTGCATCCCCCATATATAAGTATTCCACAAGTATCACAAGTGATTACGTTATTTTAACTATATCAGTAACAATGTATTATCTTCAATGAGTATGCCTGAAAATTGAGAGTCAAGTGAGTAGCTCCCCACAAAACCCATACTCCCCCAAAAGGAGAATTTCCAATGTACGTTTATAAAATTAATAAGTAAAAAATAAAATGAATTAATAATTAAAATGAATGCGCATATATTAGTGGAAGGATAATCACAGACGAGTCATCACCATTCATCTCTGACACAGGAGAATCATTTCTTCTCTGATTTCCTCTTTTTCTGGATTTGGAAGCAGAGCGGGTTTTCTTCTTCTCTATTTCACTGATACTTCTCAGAGATCCTTCCCCTGTAAGCAGGGCTTCAGATTGCACCAAGCCCTCTGTTCTTTGGAAAATAAGTCGACGAAATACTAAGTCTTGGGATGGAAAAAGACGACTGAAATCATTATCGACTTTTTCATAAATAACGTCATCAACAACAATTTGACCAGTCAAGTCAGATGTGACCTACAGCACAGAAAAGCAAATTATTGCAGATTATGAGAATTCGTAAAAATTCTTTTAGAAAATTTACTGTCCTAATTGAGTTAAAGGACCTCGGTGCAAGTAATATAATATGTAATATAGAGGTGGCAGTATATGATGATCTAAATATGCTACATTCCACATCAACAAAAAATTTCACCACCAAAATACTATATATCATGCTTGAAGTTGATGTAGTATAAGGAATATCACCGACAAACTTGAAACTCACTTGTGCTTGAATAATTATTAAAATATCAATTCTCATCAGACAATATAATACAACCAAAACTAAAAAATAAAAAAAGAAAGAAAGAAAATGACTGTGTCATGCTAGAGTGCACATGCTCCTTGACGTAATTTGGTAAATGTGATCACAATGATATCCATATATGGTTGGTGTTGTGAAATTATTGTCTTGGATTGTATAACAAACACATAACAAAAAAAATTAAACAGATAATTAAATAATTGTGGCAATTGTTCAGAAAAACATCATCAAGAAGATAACATATCATGAACACAGGAACTTAATCAAATGGAAATAAAATTTCAAGATCACCTTGTTAACAATATTCCCTTGCTTGATTCCATCACTTGCTGACATAAACCTGCAAAAAAAACCAAGTCCACAAAACTGAATGAGCAATGCAGCAAAACGAGGAGCAACAGAGGATGCTCAGCATAAGTGGAGGCTTGCAGCTTTGAAGATGAAATATAGCACTTGTGTAATGCATAAAAGATGGCTTAGTGAAAGAATTATTCTGGGCACATACAGAACTCTAGTTTCCTTTTATTTCTGATAATTTATAGTATGTCACCCTGTTTGTATGATAACAAAATGTTTTTCCCTTTCATACATGCTGGAGTGTATAAATGCCATGACTCTATGAGTACAACCAATAAAGCATTGGAAGGAGGGTGGTAAAGTGAACCGAGCATCTAATGCATCAACAATCTGTATGGACTTGCACAAAAACTTTCCAAGTAGCAGCCTAGCAGCCAAATAATGAGTAAATCAATGGGTCATTACCTATATCACCGTAGCATAATTATATGACTAAATCACGGGTAGCTAGATTGCGTAACGAGGCTCATGTTCTGACTCAAACCAGAGGGGTGAAACGAGAAGAAAAAAAGAAAAAGAAAAAAGATAATAATGTTCCCACTCAAAATTTGTTGTTATAGCAATTATTGTACCACAAACTGCAGGAGATGAAGGATGAGGATGGTGACTAGGATGAATATAATAGTAAAAAAGTTCAGACCAAACATGGGTCATTATGACATAAATAAAAGACATGGCCTAGACAACTTATTAGAAATAGATAGAGAATAAAAGCAAATGCAACAAGTAACATACGGAATTGGAACTCCAATGTCATCTTTTGCTGGTGCTAACTGTTTAACTAGAGGAGATAGGTCCTTCTGAAAGAGAGAACAGGAAAAACGGATTAGTGGCAATCAAAGAGTTCACCGGTGACCACCGTTCCGCATTATTTTAATTACCAGTAAGTTAGTTATACAACCAGTAGGAATGTTGCAGAGATGTGCCTCATCAATATAAGAACTGAAGCAAAATGATACCTGAATTTCATCCATGGAGGCATTTGAGTGGCTGACATCAAGCAAAACCTAAATAAGCGAAAAATAAAATTCAGATGCTGCAATAATTAATTAGACAAATAATATTTTACAAGAATGTGATGAATAAGCCGCAAAATGTACCATTATTAACCGAGCTGCCTTTGAACTCTCAACCACCAGCCATTGCCCTTCTTCTGAAGAGAAGAGCCATTCATGAGCCCGAGTCTGAAATCTAACATTCAGTTACATACTTTGAATGGAAAAGGAAATAAATAAATAAGTTGATAGCTGAGATGCAATTTGAGCACATACGATAAATAAAATAACAAGTCATGCCATGACTAAAATTTCAAATTTGATCACATTCAAAATAATTTAGTTCAGTAGCAAACATTTGAAATACCGAAAGTATATGAAGTTACTATTCCCTCCATCCAGAAAGAAGTGCCCACCTTTTCTTTTTGAGCTGTCCCAAAATTAGCATCCCCATTCAAAAACAAAAATAATATATTTCACAACAATCTCAATTTACACTATACATTGAATATATAACAGTTCGATTTAAAATATCATCACATCATTGTGCACCCACCATGGGTAGATTTTATAATTTATTCACTACCACTACGGCTAAAAACTATTAAATAGTAAAAGGCTAGGTTCCCAGAAGGACACCTAGTTTGGGACAGAGAGAGTACAAGATAGAAGAGGGGAAGTGAACATATATTAAACTAAGAATATGAAACTCATCTGGACATGGATTATGCAATCCAGCATTTTGAAAATATTCCTTTTATTAGACAGAATATAAAAACATACTGTAAGGAATTCTGATAACTGATAAGGTAAAGTTCCATGTTATTGACCCAGTAAGAAATTGCAACCCAACTAAAGAAACTATCGAAGCATGTGAAGATCTTAATTTATTAAAAACAAAATAAATAAATACAACAACTAAAAAGAATCAATAATAAAGAAAATACCAGTAATGTCCCAATTAGAATTTTACGAAAAATGTACTTGTTGTCAACATGATAAGCGAACAACTTGGTCTCTTCCAAGGCCTAACCAGTTTTTGTGAAAAATAAATGTCACAAAGAAAAAATAATAGGTTTTACAACTAGTGTCTTTGGTTAATTGAACATATAATTAACCAAGATTTACTTTTGTATATTTTTAATGAGTACCAACAAATATTCTATTTTGCGTTATACTGTATAATACATAAACATTTGACCAAGTATTCTCAGTCAATAGATTGAACCCACTGCTCCAGTAAGATGAAAAGTTATACACATACTGTATTTGATTGAAGCAAAACAAATAATTGACCACATCTGGTCAAATTAGACAGAAGATGCCCTCCGTCTATTTTTCGCAAATTTGATTCAAAAGAATGTTTTCATTGGAAAAAGGGAAATTTCCCTGTTGCATTCCATGAAATAAACACGGCGTGGTGAAACAGAAACTAACCTTAGGCACAAGGAAAACACCACAATTATACGAAAAAGGGCCAGACTTTTGCTGAGCATCAAGAAGAACAGCTTTGTAATGGAAACGGGAGACACCTTGTTCTCCCAAAGTTAACCGGGTTCGACGGCCAGGGCTGAGCTCTGCCAAATCCCCTTTAGCTCCTAATTGTAGATCTTCAAGTGTGTAGAATATATCAGAGCCACTGGAGTATTCCGTACGAATCCTGTTCTCATTTTCAACTGCTTCGTATAGTCCGCGAGCCTAAAAATTCAGTCGATTTTACTTTTCAGAAAAGATAGATAGATAGAGTCGATTTTACTTTTCAGAAAAGATAAACATTTCTTATCCATAAAAAAAATTCACCATTTCTTATCCATAAAAAAACTGAAAGATTTCACCATTTCCTATCCATAAAAAAATTTCAGATAACTGGAAGTAAACATGTTGACTTCTATGTTAATTATCTCATGTAAATGGCATAATTACTCGAATGAGATAACTTCTTCCTCGGAATTTAAAAAGAAACCTAAGAGAGAGAAAAAAAAGGAAAATAAGTTCCTATACCTGATTGCCATAACAATTAATAGTGGAATGATCGAATGATGATAATATCTGGTGCAACATTGTAGAACTCTCCTTTTCAGCGATCACCATGAAGGTTTGGAGACTGGGCTTATTAGATGGTTTCGGAGGTATATAATGAAGAGACAAGTTCCATCCATAACGGAATTTGGGAAACAACAAACCTGAGGATACAAAACAAAGGAAAAGGGTATATAATGTCAGCACAAGCAGCAGAGCAAGTGATAGAAGATACAAAGTAGATCCACTAACGACAAAAAAAAAATCACCCGATTTATTCTACAACAAGCATTTTAGCACCTTTCAAAACAAAAACAAAAAAAAAAAAACACAAGCATTTTAGCTTAGAACTAGTATTAACTGAAGTAAACCAAAAAAGAAAGCAATAGCAAGTGTACTGTAGATTTTTCACCGCCTACACAAAGTTGGGATAAGCAATACCTAAAACATGAGTTTCTGCCAAGGTAAGACATATGAATTTCCCCCCAGATCTTAAAACTCTCTTAACCTGGTAACAGCCAAAACAGTCATGTAAATGCAGCATAAGATCTCTTATCCATTAGTGAAGATTAAATTTTTGAGCACATACAACAAGGAATATGCAAAACACTGTACTCAAGTATGAGTGCAGGACACCTCTGACAAATATTTATTCCCTAGGGTAGACCCAAGCTCTGGCTCCATCAAAGCATCCAATCCTCCCTTGTCAACAACTGCATCAAAGGTCTCATCTGTGAACTGGAAAATTAATAAGTTAGATGAATAAGGGATATGAGAGGAGGGGGATAATATAGCTTCATCCTACGAGGATTAAAGTTCAAAACGAAAAAGAGAAAAAAAAAAACATGGATTTCTAAATTACTAAACTTCACTAAATATTAGAAGTGCAAAAATATATATAGGCTGTCTATAGTTTTTTTTACCCAGGCTAGGACTTCAAAACAGGAATTTTTTAAATTATCCTCCTAAAACTATTGCAACTTAACAAAGGTTCCATAAAAAAACCCAATAATTTAACTCACAAAAAACTAAATCACAAACCACATAACTGCAGACGATGTTCCGTAAATATAAGAATTACTTACTTACTTCTAACTCCTAATACTCAATACACACAAAACTATATCAACAGCATTCTTATTATAATAACTAAAAAGCAAGACTCACTTTACTTTGAATCCCAAAATTTGTAATAAAACTTCCAAATTCAAGTCTAATCCATCTTTACATTCCTCATATGCCCTTTTTTCGTTACTATACCCTCTTAAAGCGGAAAATGGAGGAGATTGAACAAGCTTTCACTTCTTCAATGATACCGAAGTCACTATTGTTCATTTGAAACTTACAATTCCATATCCAAAATGTATACCCCTGTCGCGCACCTTCATTGAAATCTTCCAAAGCCATATAAACTCTCCAACCCTATTTGAAAATTACCTTTCCTCGTATCATTCACGAATCACAATCGCAACCAATTAGAAAATAAATTGATAGAACAACCTAATAAACCACACAATACACCCAACTACGCATTAGCAACAATACCCTTTAATCACTCAGAAAAATAATCAGCTATTTCAAGCCTAAAGGGAGGAGTCTTTCTCACAGTAGTTAAATCATATACCTACATGCATGTTCAGTTCACATAGATACGCCATGTATAGTATATATATGTGTATGTGTATGCCTGTGTGTGTGCAAGTCGGAATTGAGGGTTCATACGCACTTGCATAGAGGTCATATCCATGACGCGCCACCGCATACCAGGACGCGACCGCACATTCCGGCGGAGCATATCGGAGATGACGACCTTGGAGAAATCAATATTGGTGATGCTGTGAAAACCGGCGTCGTATAGGTGCTCGGAAAGGCGGGAATTGCCGCAGCCGGGGACGAGAATCTGCGGCGGCGGTGGTGTTCCGGCGGCGGCGGCGGAGGGTGACGGAGATAGGTGGGAGAGGAGAGGGTCTCTGGCCTGAGGCCAGTCGGCGTACCACTCGAAGGAGTCGTCGGTGCCTCTGATGGTGAAGAACTTGTCCCAGTTCTCTTTGCTCGTGAAGTCACCTAGGGTTTCTAGGAGTTGTTCTTGTTTCTCTCTCTTCCCCATCTTCTCTCTTTCTCTCTCTAGGGTTTCTGTCTGTGTGTGTCTAGGGTTTTTCAGTGAGTGAGGAGAGGATGAAGAAGTCGCATTTCATTTTCTGCTACAAATAATACAATACTTCAGAAAAACAAACAAAAAGTTGAAAAAAATTCCAGTAAAAAGGAAAGAGTAAACTCAGTAAAAGCAACAAATCTATCAATACTCTATATTTACTGAGTGCAATAATTCTAATATCATGTTTGGATTGGTTTTTCAGAAATAGCTTTTGACTTTTTGGAGAGCGAAATCTTGAACAATGTTTGATAAAAAATTTAAAAGAATTTCTGAGTCTTGGAAGAGTTTTTTAAAGAAACTTGGAAATTTCAGGTTCTCAAAACAGCTTTTGTTTCTCTTATTCTTATGTAGAAAGTCGGAAGCAAAAGATATGTCAAACAGGGTCTAATTTTTTATATATTGTTTCATTTTTAACATGTGACAATAAAAATATATTGTTTCATTTTTAACATGTGACAATAAAAATTCATCTTTGATTTATTAATTAAGAATTTGTTAGAAGTATCTATGCTTTTATTATTTTATCCTTTTGTGAATAACTATAGACGTTTGGCAAAATTAATTATGGTTAATAATAATCTATTTCAATTATATGGGTTATTAATTTTAGTTTTTATTCTTAATATTTTATTTAACTATATTTATCGAATATTCTTTTCTATTCACGATCGTGTCTCATGAAAGGATAAATTATTCATTGAAACCATCATATCATATCATTCTATTGACATGGTATTACAATCCAATCAAATTTAATCTTTTTGTACCTGTGTCATATAAGTTACCATCTCATCAATGTAATATATATGAAAATAAATTTTTTTAAAAAAGGAAAAAAAAACATTTATCATACTAACATCTCTATATATATGGTTGTAGGATTTACATATTAATACAAAGATATATATATTAATCAATCTGAACAAGATATGGGTGTATAATTATACAGATTAACACAAGGATAGATATAGATTGCAACAATTTAAACAATATGATGAAGTTAGGATTTAAGGATCTTTGTAACATGGAATTAGTTTATTCAAAATTAGCCCATTTAAATTTATTTTTTTCAATTTGGTATTTGAGTTTATATTCATATTATATAGTGATGTGTATGTACAAGCATAGGGAAAGGGAGAGAGAGTTGCTACGTGTTTCAGTTTATATTTATATATATATATATATATTTGCAGGTGTATTAAATCTCCTTAATACGAATCAAGATAACTAATCATTAATGATGAGGTGATAACATAGAAAACATCTCATCTCACGCATTTTAGTGAAAATTGAGCAAGTACTTTGGATTAGAGGATGGAATATAAGAGGAAGTCGAGAATGCCTAAGGGCCTGTTTGGTTGAAGGGTTTCTGTTTCTGTTTGTGTGTTTTAGTTTAAAACACATGTTTGGTTGAATTTTTATGTTTGTGTTTTCAAACCACATTAAACAAACACTTGCCTCTTTTAGTACAAAATGAAAAAACCAAAATTTGGTGTTTTTTCACTCCACTATTTATAAAAATGAATTTGGTCTTACTATTTATTTATTCTTTATTATAATATTTATTTATGTATTATTATTTTTCTTTCTTTATTATTTCTTCATTTTATAATATATTTTATTATTTTATTATTTATATTATTAAATTATTATTTATATTATTGTTTATTAATTTATAAATATATTCTATTTATTTATTTATTATTATTTCATTATTTAATTCATTTTATTTATAAATTATTTATTCATTTTTAATTATTTAAAAATATATTTTTATTAATTTAATATTAATTTATTATTATTATACTCATTTTTTATAATTATTATGAAGTATTTATTTGTTATTATATTTACTTATTATTTATTATTATATTTATTTATTATTTATTATTATTATATTTATTTATTATTATTATTTATTTCATTGTGTTTATTATTTATTATTTTTATTATATTTTTAAATATGTTTTATGTAATTTATTATTTATTTTATTAATTTATTTTATTAATTATTATTTAGTCCATTTATTATTATTATATATATATATTTATTATTGTATTTATTTATTTTTTATTATTATTTATTTCATTTTGTTTATTATTTATTATTTTTATTATATTTTTAAATATGTTTTATGTAATTTATTATTTATTTTATTAATTTATTATTATTATTTATTATTTAGTCCATTTTTTATTATTATATATATTTATTTATTATTGTATTTATTTATTTTTATTATTATTTATTTCATTTTGTTTATTTTTATTATATTTTTAAATATGTTTTATGTAATTTATTATTTATTTTATTATTATTATTTATTGTTTAGTCAATTTTTTTATTATTATATTTATTTATTATTATTGTATTCATTTATTATTATTATTATATTATATTTTATTTATTATTTATATTATTAATTATTGATTTTTAATTTTTTAATTTCAACCCAAAAAACATCTCTACCAAACATACTTATGTTTTTGGATGAATAAACAAAAAAATCAAAAACCTATTTTTTGTTTATTTCAACACAAACACAGCTCTACCAAACAGGTCCTAATTGAATGAAATAGTTAGTACAATCGAAGTCACTTGCCCTATTTGTGGAGATTGTTGAATATATGAGAGATCGATGAGGATAAATCAAAATACACGAGTGTGTCAGAGGCATTGAATGCAACATTTAATGATGTTGCGGAAAGAATCAATTACTTTTGATTTTGGGATTATCTGTCAAATCATGTATTGTTAAGATTCAGCAATTGAGAGGACTTTATGCCTATATTTACTTTTAATATTTATTTTACCAGTTTATTGTGAACCCCCTTCAATATTATATAGTGATGTATATGTATAAGCAAAGAGATGGAGAGACACCAATTTGAGAATTGTTTTTTCCCTTCTTCTTTTTGTGTGTGTTTCTATATATATTACATTGCTAAGATGGTAACTTATATACACATGTACAAAAAGATTGGATTTGATTGGGTTATGATACCACGTCAGTCTAATGACATGGTTTCACGATTGTAATGAATAATTTCTCGAAAGCAAAGACACCTAAAATATACGAAAATAGTTTTCTGTTTTTCATAATTTTTTATAAGAGTTTTCAAATATACAAATCGATCTGACCAGATATTCCAATAATACAAACTAGTTTTTAGAGAATTTTCCTCTTAAAATAACTTTCCCTTTTTAAAATTCTCGAAAATAATTTTTAAATATACATATTCCAGTGTATCCATCTCTCCCAAACCATGTGTTTCACAATGTTCAGACCATTCACGGTCCCTTCTTATCAAGTAGTATTTTGACTATTTTCCAACCAAAAGGCCAACTTTTGAAAGGTTAAAAAACCTATCCATATCAAAGGGGACGGTGGAGTAGAAATGGGAACTTATAATTTAGGCTAAATAATTAAAGTGAACAAAACAATTTAATTAGAGTGCAATTTAGTCTTGTGTAATGAGACTATAAGCCCTGTTTGGTAGGTGGTTTGGTCTCAAGTGATCTGGTCTGGTCTTGCGTTTTATGGGACCAGACCGTGTTTGGTAGCATTGGTCCCAAATTTTTTGTTAGACCAAGTAAGACCAAATCAGACCAAAATGGCCTCATTTCATACAAAAAAAAAAGGTGGTTCCTGGTGGTCCGGTCTGGTCTTATTAATAAAATATATTTATAAATAATTAAAAATGAATAAATAATAATAATAAATTATTATTAATAATAATAAATTAAATAAAACATATTTTAAAAATAAAATATAAATAATAAATAATAAACAAAATGAAATAAATAATACCTAATAATAATATAAAATGAATATAATAATAATAAATAAATGAATAAATAATAAAATATATTTATAAATAATTAAAAATGAATAATTAATAATATAAATAATAAATTAAATAAAACATAATAATAATAAAAAATGAATACAATAATAATAAATAAATAAAATAATAATAAATTACATAAAACATATTTAAAAATATAATAAAAATAATAAATAATAAACAAAATGAAATAAATAATAAATAGATATAATAATAAATAAATATAATAATAAATAATAAGTAAATATAATAATGAATAAATACTTCATAATAATAATAAAAATGAGTATAATAATAATAAATTAATATTAAATTAATAAAATATATTTTTAAATAATTAAAAATGAATAAATAATTTATAAATAAAATGAATTAAATAATGAAATAATAATAAATTAATAAAATATATTTATAAATTAATAAATAATAATTTAATAATATGAATAATAAAATATATTATAAAGTGAAGAAATAATAAATAAAGAAATAAATAATACATAAAAAAATATTATAATAAATAATAAATAAATAGTAAGACCAGACCGCTTACCAAACAGACTTTTCCAGATCAGATTAAACCAGACCAGACCAGACCAGACCAGAAAGACCGCCTACCAAACATGGCCTATGAGAATAGATTTGGTACTCGGAAAATAATTTATAGGTTTATCACTTGCGCATGCACCATTTTACATAATAATTTTTATCCCTGTAATAATCAATAATATTTCATTGTGTAATATGAATAATAATTTAGTATTTGACCTGTTTCATATTAAGTTTCGCTATTCAAATCATAAACTTGTCTTGAATATTGTCGTTTGGAATTCTAACGGTACATAAAACTCTTATAAATTTACACACTATATTATTGAGTGCACGATATGAAAATAGACGAATAGTATCCAATTTAGAAGAAGTTGGTTATTACGTAACAAAAGAAGTACTCCCTATCCTCTATCCTCTTAAATTGTTTCCAAATGGAATCAGAATTTTGTATCCTCTTAAATTGTTATCTCTTGTAACTATGTGCCATATTATGATGTTTGAATCATAAATATCAAATAACTCTAGTTAAAATTATAAATTTAATTATATTTTGATTTTATTATAACTTAATTTTGTCACTTTTTGATAGCTAAAATCTACTTTCATTTCTCTCTTATTTATAGTGGATGAATGTTTACGCTTGATTCTTTAAAATAATCTATATCCAAATATATTTATAATAATATATAATTCTCTAAAATAATCCATTCGTTTATATTTTTTATATATAAAATAGAAGGTTCTAATATACATCAAACTTACACTCAATACAAGTTGTCATATGATTTAATTAATTATCAATAATACTTGAAAAATAGGAAATTATAAATGCTTTTCATTTTTTATTAGTTACATTGTTTATCCAAATCATTTTTCAAATGCATGATATATCATCTTTGTTGTTAAATAAATTTTATTTTTTAAAAAAGAAAAGAAAAAAAGAAATCTCCCCCCTCCATAATTGGAGCTATTGTGAATCTGGTACACTTGAGAAATGAATGGCCTTCTGAATTGAAATTCTCTTTTTTAGAAGTTATTTTTGAATTAAAAATTTGTCTAGCTTATAAAACAAAAATGGGATGGAAGTATTACTACATATTACATTGTGGGCTTTAGACAAAGCCTTGTACCCACTAAGGTGTTGTTTGATAAAACTGAAAATTAAGTATTAAAAATTTTAATGTCTGAATTTTAAGTACTGAAGGTTTTAAGTGGTTCTTAAAAAAATTATATTTTTTGATTTTTTTTGTAAATTTTCAGTCTTTAGACTTCAGTGTTAAATGGTGATCCCGTCAATTAAAAATTTACCTCATTTTAAGTGACACTTAGTGCTTGTTTGGTAAGCGGTGTGGTGTTGGTTTTTGGTTTTGGTTTGGTTGGAGTTAGGTTGGGTTGGGTTTGGTGTGGTTTTATTATGAACTGAAATTATGTTTGGTGTGAGAAAAAGTGAAACTGAAAAACCAAACCATGTTTGGTAGAGTTGGTATGAGTTGAAATTCTGAAACCAATCATATTTGGTAACTTGGAATAGTTTGACATTTTATTTATTTACAATAACATTTTGTAAATATATATGTTTTAAAAAATAAAATATATAAATATTTAATTTTTCATAAATATTTAATTTTTTCAAAATATTTATAGATAAAATATTTCATATAAGATATTTCAAAAAAATAAAATATTTTGAAAAAATAAAAGATTTCAGTAAAAATACATATAATTTGTATATTTTTTTAAAAATAATAAATATATTTTTATTTTATTTTATTTTTTCTAGAAATATTTGTTTTCCCGAAATATTTTATTTTTTATGGAATATATTTTTTCGTTTGATTTTTTTGAAATATTTTATTTTTCGAATTTATATATATATAATATTATAAATGAATTGGTTTGGGTTAAACAATGGTATACCAAATTGAATTGGTTTGGGTTAAAGAATAATTTTGGTATGAGAAAACCAAACCAAACCATCAAAACCATCTATTGAGATGGTGGGAAAAATGATAGATTTGGTACCAATGGTGCAACACGATTTCATCCCAACTCCTTCTACCAAACACCACCTAAATGTATTAAGTGATTGTCAAATTTTTTATCAAACGCACTTAAAAGTACTTAAAAGTATTGAAAGTGTTTAGATTTAAGTGGTAAGTAAGATTATCAAACAGGTAATCTGATAAAATCTACACTAAACTCAAATTGAGAGTCATTCCATCTCCCCCATGCTCTGTCCAATTTAGAATTTAAAACTTTTTAAAGTTATATGCCGGACCCTTTTTCAAATCACCAAGGGACTTCGTGAGGTGTTTGTTCATTTATTATCAAGTTGTAAAATAATTTCCAACCAAAAGGCCAACTTTTGGAAGTTTAAAAAATTATCCATCCCAGAGTGGAAGGTGGAGTTATATTTTGGGACATTCCTAAAGAGAAATGGGAACTTATAATTTAGGGTAATTTGTATTGACATTCTCTGATATTTGGGTCAATTGCACATAGATTATGGTCAATGATTTTTTTGGCACTCACACCACAGAGCTATGAAAAGTCAATAATGCCCTCAACTAAAACCCTAGATTCCTTTATATAATATCAAGCATGTGAAAAGACTGTACCACCCTTCACATATACACCAACATGTCAGCAACCAACTACTCTATCATTATTACCTGCTACATTTTCTCATACACTCTCACATATCTCAAAACACTCTCATTACCATTCATCATCTCTAATACTCTAACACCATTCATCTCTTAGAAACGATGGATCTTGTCTCTTTAGATCCTTCTTAAATCTAGGGTTTATACAACAAATTGAGCATCTTTTTTTTCTCAAAACACTCACACCTCTCATCATCTCTCTCAAAATCTCACAAGTTTGATCCGTCTCTCACACACATGGGTTAGGGTTTCTCGAAAAACTGATATCATCTCGTGTTCCAACTTTGCCTTTTCTATCAACACCATCACCAAGGCGTAAGGGTTTTATTTTCTTCAAGATCTTTTATTTGAAGGTTTATATCTCTCTGTTAGTCATTTCTCACAAAGCGAATTGATTTTTTTTAGGATTTGAATATGAGAAGATCAACTGGGTGGCCGATTTGAAGATTGGTAAGAGATCTGAAGATTTGAAGAATTTTTTTGTTGTCGTCTTGAAGATTGGTAAGTATCTCATATATTTTTTTATGCTCGGAAAAAATTTGGAGTGGAAGAGACTGCCAATCTGCTTGAATTTTATTTTTTGGTCAGCTTCTAAGTTATATATCTATTTATTTTGAAATGTTAGATGCTCATAATATACAATGGTGCTCTTACTGTATGGTTCAAACATAATATTTCTCATGTTTATATGCACTTCCAGCAACTGAATTAGTCTTATCTTATATTGCAGTTCCAGTGGTTGCATAAAAAAAGTATCTCATACTTGATCTTAGGGTTTGCATCTAATTTGACAGTATGTGTACGATTGCATGTTGAGTTCTGTCGATTTAGGTTTTAATATATGATTGCATGTTTATTTTGTTGATTTGTGTAAGGAAAAATTGGGGCCTTTCAGAAATTATGCAGCTTTGTGTATGATCATTGTTGATTACATTGCATGTTGATTTGTGTTAAAAAAATTAGGGGTTTCCTGAAATTACTAGTATTTGTGTATTATTACTGTTGAAATTAACAATGTTTGATTTGTGTAAAGAAATTTGGGCTTTTATGAAATTAGGCTTCTATTTGGTTTGTTAATGTTGAATATTTGATTACATGTTGCATTTATGTAAATTTTTGGGGCTTTTCTTTACTTATCCAAAATAATAATAATAATAAAATATTGGGGCTTTTATGAAATTAAGCTAATCCCTAAACCCTAAAATCCTAAACCCTAATCCCTAAATTAACCTAATCCCTAAACCCTAAATTAACATAAACCCCAAATTAACCTAATCCTTAAACCCTAAATTAACCTAACCCTAAACCCTAAATTAGACTAATCCCTAAACCCTAAATTGACCTAAACTCTAAATCCTAAATTAACCTAATCCATAAACCCTAAATTAACATAATCTTTAAACACTTAAACATTTAATTGATGTTAATTAGTTTTGTAAATCCTTTGTTACTATTAACAATTGGTTTTTGCTGTTGTCTTGTGTTGTTGTGCACTGTTTACAGTTGGAAATAGGCAGAATTCATAACCTAATTGTTCACTTTGTTTGACAAACTTACCTAGTCAAAGATATAGTTGTTGATACCTTTGAGTTTATGGAACTCTACTATCTTGTATCTAATTTTCTATGTAATGATATAACAATTCAAATTATGAGGCATAACAATCTAAAGTTATTTTGCTCAATTCCTGGATCAAACTATAAAATGGGTCTAATTAGGGATCAAGACATAACTATAATGTTTGAAATGAAATCAAATGAAAAGGTAATAGATATTCTGGTTGAACTTGATGAGCCTAATATTGCTTCTTCTTTTGTGGATGCTCCAATCAACCTAGTAACTGATGGTGATGTTGGGGCAGAGACAGATGATAGCGACTATGAAGCTTAATCTTATTACAATTTTGAGGATAATGATGATAACTCTAGTAGTGATGATGAGGGCTTAGGGTATGAAAACCTTAATGATGGTGTGAAAGAAGAGGGTGTGGGCAATGATGGGGGCTTATCAGATTATAGTGAGGATGTTGACTTAGCTGAAAACAGTGGGGATGAAGAAATTGAAATGGGCAGAATTAATGGGGAAATGTTTATATATTCAAATGGGGGTGAAATACAAATTAAAGTGAAACAACTCTTTGATAATGTAAATCATTTTAGGCAAATCCTACAAGAATACTCAGTTCAGAAGGGTTTTAAACTGGTAATGGAGAAGAATGAGAGGATAAGGGTAACAAGCAAATGTGAAAATCTAGGATGCAAATGGAGAATCCATGCAAGTATCCTAAATGACCAGATAACATACCAGATTGAGACATTAGGGCCTAAACACTCATGTATAAGAACCAGTAAAAATAAAGTGGTGACTTCAACTTTTATTGCTCAAAAGCTTGTTAAAACATTAAAAAACCAACCTGATATAGGTTTAGAGGCTTTGGGGGCTGAAGTGATGGAGAAATTTCAGGTTAATTGTAGTGAATATTGTTTAAGAAGAGCAAGAAACAAAACCATACTTCTGAATCAAGGAACCCATGCTGAGTCATCTGCTAAACTATGGTAGTATGCAGCAAAGGTAATTAAAACAAATCCTGGGTCATTAGTGTTCGTAAAACCTTCAATAGAAAATATACCAAGGTTTAGGAGAATATTATTGTCATTTGCTGCAGTTGGAAATGGGTTTAGGGAAGGCTGCAGACCATTCGTTAGGTTGGATGACTACTTATTAAAGGGTTCATATGGGGGTATTCTCATAAGTGTTGTGGGTCTTGATAGAAACAATGGATTATATCCATTGGCAGTGGCAGTGGTTGAGAATGAGAATATGGATAGTTGGAAATGGTTCTTAAACCATCTTCACAAGTTACTTGGTGATGAGTCAAGTAGGGGAATGACATGGACTATCATGACTGATGGTCAAAAGGGAATTATCCCTGCATTTGATGAAATCTACCCTAATGCATTTAAAAGAAGGTGTTGCAGACACATTTATGCTAACTTCAGAACATTGTACCCATGGTTAAGATTTAAGAGGTTGTTTTAGGAGGCAACTCAAGCTTATAATGAGTTAGAGTATAAAACAACAATGAATAAAATCCTAAACACAAATCAGAATGCATACCAATGGCTAGTTGATCATCCAATTGAGACATGGGCAAGACATAGGTTTGAACTAAATGGAAAATGTGACTTTGTCACTAACAATGCAATGAAATCTTTTAATTCTTGGCTAAAGCATGTGAGAGGGAAGCCTATAACTCATGCTTTAGATGGTATAAGAAGAAAACTGATGTCTAAATTCGAGAAAAGGTTTTACAAATGTGTTGAATGGGATAACATGGTGGTTCCATAAATCAGGAACAAATTGAACTTAAACCTTTCCAAATCTGGTTCTTGTCAAATAATATGGCCTGGGGAGGGGGGGCATATATGAGGGAATACATGAATTACAAATGAAGTACATAGTGGACTTGAATAATCACACATGTTGTTGTAGAGAGTTTCAGCTGACTGGGGTTCCATGTAGACATGCATGCGCATGTATCACTTGGAAAATACAGAGTGTAGAGGAATATTGTGATGAAAGTTTTACCAAATATGTGTATGGAAAGGCATATAGGCATCTAATACATCTTATGCACCATGAAAGTATGTGAAATGCAATTCATAAGTTACCTTTGCAACCACCTGAATTGAGAAGGCCAGCAGGCAGACCTAGGGTGGCTAAAAAAAGAGAGGAAAATGAACATTTACCAACTAGAAGGTCCACAGTGGTGAGATGTAGTATGTGCAAGGTGATTGGCTACAATAAAATGAGGTGTAAAAGGTTTCCAAAGCCTAGGCAGGGGAATACAAGAAAGAGTGCCGAATAGGCTGGGACTTCATCAACTGGACCTCTAAAAAAGAAGGCAAAAGTTGGCAGAAAAAACAACGGACCAAGGATAAGAGGGGGAGGGGGGGTAGCAGCAACAACAAGAGGTGGAGGAGCAGAAAATTCCCAAAGATCCTTGTCCACAGTAAGATTCTTTCAAATTTAGGGTTTAATGTTATATGGGTGACAGTTTCAATTAACAAAACCTTCACAAAATGAAATTTCAGGTTGGTGGTTCTTCACATTCAAGGACATTAGCAATGGCAGCAAGCTCTTCACAACCCACTCAGTCCAATGTAAATAAAATCCTTCATACATTCCTCTTAAGATTTAACATTATAATTATGTGTAAGACAATTTAAATTAACAAAACCTTCAAAATGAACTTGTAGGTTGGTGGTTCTTCACAATCAAGGACATTAGCAATGGCAACAAGCTCTTCACAACCCACTCAATCCAATGTAAGTACATTCCTTCACTTAATTTTGTCAACTGTTTTTAGTGTATTTTTAGGGAAACATTTTAATTTTTTTTACTTTTCAATTTTATGTAGGCCTCACATGGACGGGGTGGTTGCACAAGTGCATCTACATGGGCACAATGGTAGTGTCAACAAACTGTGCAGTTTTTTGTTAATATGGACAGTGCATAGGTGTTTTGCATGGTGACATGTTTTTTGTAAAGTCATATACATGTGTTTATGACATTTTGAACAGTTGACACACTTAAGGTCTTTTGGACAGTGATATGTTTTTTGATATTTTTGTAAATGTCACCCATAGACACACACACATGGTATGAATCTTGGATCACTCTATTTCATGCTTTAGGCTTTTTGGCATGTAATCTAAATAGACTAATACTTTAGACTTGTACTTTGACATGTAATATGCTGCAGACTTAGAACTTTTGCATGCATGTGGTATTGAATGATATAATATGTTTTTGTTTATTTAATCTGTCATTTGCTTTTGTTTATTTAATTTGTCATTTGTACATTATCAAAATTGTATGTACATGGCATTTTACCCTTTGTGTAATAGGTACAATTTTTTTTCTAGTCTTTGGGATTTTTTTCAATGCATGTACAGTGTTAACAATCAGGTGATGAAAATCAGTTGCTTGGCGCCACTTCAAGGTGTGCATGAGGGTAGTTTGGATCTTGATTATGCAGGGATGTTTGTTTGGTTTTAATAGAATTAAAGGGTAGATTAGTCCATTCATAGGGTCACAGGCCCCTACAGGGGGTGTCATAGCAAGAAAAATCAAATCTCAGGGGGTGTTTGCACACCACTTGCCTTAACCTTAATCTGTGTGCAATTGACACAAACATCAGGGGGTGTCAATGCAAATTACCCTATAATTTATCCAAAAAGTCATATTAAAGTGAACAAAACTACTTAATTAGAGTGCAATTTAGTCTTGCGTAGAGTCGGTACTCCGGAGATATTTTCACTTGTGCACCAGTTTACATAATAATTTTGGACACCATATCATTTTTATCTCTGAAATAATTAATAATTTTTTATTGTGTAAATGAGTAACAATTAATTGTTGACCTGTTTCTTATTAGGTTTCCCTATTCAAATTTCAATGTTAACTTGTCTGGAATATTGTGTTAGCCTTGCTGTTTGGACTTCTAACGGTACATAAAACTCCTATAAATTTAAACCATGCACCATAAGAAAATAAACAACTAGCATGCAATAAGCTTGATATTGCCAAATTAAGATTAGCTTTCTCAACTTTTTTGTAATTAGGTTCAAATTCAACTTTTAAAGAAACAAAAAAAAGGCAATACCAATATGACCTGAAAGATCTGAGAAAGACAGCCATTTGAATGGAAGAACCTTAGAGAACATGTTCTCTCTATCAAATAATTCACTTTGAGAATTTCTCAAACCAACCAATGAGTCACAAAATGGAAGTGATGGAAGCAAAAATGCCACAATTGCATGTTTGCCTCAATTGGGCTCTCCCCCACTTTTTGTTTGGAAGCTAGGGCATCATGTGTCAATGAAGTCACAAAATTATTGCAGCTTCTAACTGATTCTATGGTGTGGAAAGGTACTTGTGTGAAAAAGGTTTTATCTATTTAAGGCAAAGATGACAAAGGAGATAAAGTTTGCTTGATGGTGGTTACTATCAGTTGGGATGATTCTTTGCTGCCACATACTTCAGCATCAATATGGGGTGTGTGTGTGTTTTTGTGTGTAATAGTGTGTGTGAGAGAGAGGCAGATTCATAGTTCTTGTGAATAGTGTGTGAAGGGTACTTAATTGTATTTTACCTTTTGACATTATAAAAGCGCTTTAGTCACAACTCACAAGTGTACATTTCACAAATGGAAGTATGTGGGCAAAAAGATGATTTTTTTTGATCAATTCACATTTTATATGGCAATTTTGGTGCTTGCATTTATAAAAGTGCTTTAGTCACAACTCACAAGTATTAATTGAATGTGAATTCACAAACGAAAGTATGTGGGCAAAAACATCAAAGTTATTGTAAATTTTGTACTTCTTCTCCAAATCCATTAAAAGATGATAAGCAAAATGTAAAAAAAGTTTTCGTGCAATTGGTTAAGAACAAAATCAATAAATGCATTAATGTTATTAATAATTTTTAATATGGATAATGGTAAGACTTGAACACAGAAAACTATGTTTGATACATATCAACTGAAATTCTAATATAAAAAATTAAAGTGTTCAAAGAGTGTAATTTGAGGCGAGCAAGTTAATAAAAAAATTAGAACTAATTTGTGAAAAGAACTAACTTGTTTGGTCACGTACATGGAAGAAAAGTTTATGAAAGGATTATAAAACTTTTTTGAAAAAAAATAAAGTTTTAACCAAAACTTTTATAAAGAAATATATGAATAAAATAGTCTTTAGAATTTTCATTTAATCATATAAATTTTTATAAATTTTATAAATTTCTATTAAAAAATAAAAAAAGACGTTCTTGAAAAATATAACCAATGTGACCCTTTATCTATTCAAATTAGAAAAATAAACCTACCATATATTTACACACACCTAAACAAACATACATAGAGTGTGTATATATAATTATATATATATATATATATGGGTAAATAGCTTAAAACCCCCCTCAAGTTTACTCTCTTTTTCTACTATACCCCCTCAACTAAATTTAGCCCCCTAAACTTTCATTTTTTTGCACCATGGGCTTGCCCTCCAAACTTTTTATATTTTCACCTTACATTTAACCCTCTTATAGGGTAAAGTGCAAAAAATCAATTTGCCTCAATTATATTATAAAAGACTATTATACCCTTATTATTATATTTCTTAATTCTTTAAATTACAAAAATATTATTTCTTTTAGTTAGAATATTAATTATATCATTTACCTTTAATGTATTAGACTAAATATACTCTCAAATGCTAAAAAAAAGTTCTAATTATTTTTTTTGTAAATCAACTAACTTGTTATTAAATTTTGATTTAATTTAAATCATAAAACTCATTATCCTAATTAATTTTTTTATGCCAAATGAAACTTTCTTTTTATAAAAATATATTCATAAATAAATCACAAATTACTTAATAATAAACGCCTGTTAATTTTCTCATGTTATATATATATATAGATAGTTCATTTGTTAATTTTCTCATGTTATATATATATATATATATATATATATAGTTCGGTTTAGCATGTACTCTACATGCTAAACTGATCATCAATGCATATGAAATTTGGAAATTTCATAGAACCTACCAAATGTATGGACATACACTCAAATGCCCTAATTGTATATTTAACCAAAGAACCTACCAAGTTCCCATCTAACACAAGATAATGAACACCTAAATAATAAGAGTCAAATAAAACTCATTATTGGAAAGAAGACAGAGACATTAAAAAAATGATAATATCCAAATCTGAAACCCCAGGTATTGAAAATCATATCATGTAATTGAACCTAAATCTTGTTCCTCTCACATCCTCTGTCTATCATCTTCCAAATTATACAACACTTGATTTTGTTTTTTTCCCAAAAAATTATAGAAAATCAACTAAAGGGATACGAGTTAAACATTTAAATCTTTATATAATACCTTTGTAACCACCATTTTATTGTCTATTTTTGTGTGTACAAAAGGCACTGAAGTCATTTCCTAGAAAAATGCTTGATGGTTTATTGATGGCCTTTCTTTCTTAGTAAGAGCTAAATTTGACAAAAAAATAAAAAGAAAAACCTAGATAGACAATTGTTTTAAACAACTATAGAAGCTAAAACCCAGAAAGCCAAAACTAGTACCAAAGAACAAGAGATAATAAGAGACTTACCGATAAGAGCTTTTATAGTTAAAATCTTCGGTATACTTCTTTTCTCATGTTATATATATAGGGATGGCAATTTGCCCCGCCACATTTATAACGGTTTTGGGTGCCCCGTTTATACTATATGGGTGATGATGGAGTTAGGAAAAAAACCCTCACATAAACGGGACATGGACGGTTTTAGGTGTCCCTGCCCCATTTAGACATTTTAGAATAAAAAATAAGTGTAACCCACTAATCCTAAATTTTATTTTTGTTGTTGTCTAGATTGAAGTAAACGTAATATTGGACAAACTTCTTTGTTGTTGTTATTTTCCGTAAAATGTATTATAATTTGGACTATTGGATAATTTGATGTTTGTTTAGTTTTTATAATCTTGAATTTCATGTTTTAAGTATATGATTTTGTGGAATTGTTTAATTTTAAAGTGAAATATTCAAAAATTTCAGTTGTTAGTGGGTACCCGCGGGCACCCAATAGTTTTAAAAAATTCAACGGGGATGGGGTGACCTCCCACCCCGTTTAACCGATTATGGGCAGGGATGAGATGGGGATTTCTTAACGGTTGTTGGGGCGGGGCAGGGTACACCCGCCCAAATTGGCACCCGTTGCCATCCCTATATATATATATATATATATATATATATAACATGAGAAAATTAACATGTGTTTATTATTAAGTAATTTTTGATTTATTTATGAATATATTTTTATGAAAAGAAAGTTTCATTTGACATAAAAAATAATAATTAGGATAATGAGTTTTATGATTTAAATCAAACTAAAATTTAATAACAAGTTAATTGATTTACAAATAAAATAATTAAAACTTATATATATATATATATATATATATTTAGCATTTGAGAGTATATTTAGTCTAATACATTAAAGCTAAATGGTAGAATTAATATTCTAACTAAAAGAAATAATATTTTTGTAATTAAGAAATGTAATAGTAAGGGTATGATAATCTTTTATAATAGAATTGAGGCAAATTGGTTTTTTGCACTTTACCCTATACGAGGGTTAAATGTAAGGTGAAAATATACAAAATTTGGAGGGCAAACCCATGGTGCAAAAAAAATGAAAGTTTAGGGGGCTAAATTTAGTTGAGGGATATAATAGGAAAAAAGAATAAACTTGAGGGGGATTTTAAGCTATTTACCCTATATATATGGGTAAAGTGCAACCCCCTATAAATTTAAGGGCAATGTACCCCTCCACAAGATTTTCCAATGCAAAAATACAATTTTACACTTACAAAAATAAAAAATATATATAAACTTCGAAAAATATATATAAATTTTAAAAACAATATATAAAATTCTAAAACAATATATAAAATTTGAAAAAATATATATATAATTCGAAAAATATATATAAATTTTGATTTTTTTATAAAATTCGAAAACATCATATATATTTCAAAAATATAATATAAATTTTGAAAAAAAAAATAATTTCAGAAATATATATATATATTGGGAAAATATATATAAAAGAAAACTTCTAATTGATGTTGGTGATAAGTAGTTTGATTCAATTCATTAGAAAATATATGACATTTTACTAATATATATATTTTTTCAAAATTTATATATCTTTTTGAATTTTGTTTTTCGAAATATATATATTTTTTGAAATTTATATATATTTTTCGAAATATATATATTTCAAATTTATATATTTTTTTCTCCAAATTTTATGTATTTTTTTGAATTTTATATATTTGTTTCGAATTTTATATATTAATTTTGAATTTTATATTGTTTTGAATTTTATATATTTTTTCAAATTTTAATATATTGTTTTCGAATTTTATATATTTGTTTCAAATTTTATGTATATATTTGAAATATAATATATATTTTTTGAATTTTATATATTTTTTCGAATTATATATATAATTTTTGATTTTTTAATTTAATTTAGGGATAAATATATCTTTAACAAATTGAATTGAATTGAGGGGTTAATTGCATCAACCAGATATATATATATATATATATATATATATGGGTAAATTATATTTTCACCCATGTTGTTAATGAAAATTATATATTCAATTTTTTTTGTTTCGCTAATTACACTTTTACCCCTTATTTGTTTCACTTCAATATCCGGCGAGGTCAAATTCGGTCAATCCAATTTCAAGATGTGAAATGACCAAATTACCCTTAAATGTGTGTGATGACAGAATTGTCCACCCATAAGGATGTGAAATGACGAATCTACCTTTCCTGTAATGTTCATGTCGTTTCTTCTTCAAGCTCTCTGTCTCGCCGCCTCCGACACAATCGACGCCATCTGTCGATGACGACCGGCCTTGCCTCTAACACATTCGGTAAATATTGAAGAATTACTTTGTAGAATGAAGCATCGTAACCGAGAATTAACAGACCATCGCTAACAATACGAATCTACCTTTCCTATCAATATATTTTCAGATTGATATGAATTGCATATATATTACAGTATATATGTATTGGTATTTGTATATGATTTTCATATTGATATGTGTTTCTTTCTCTCACTAATCTGATTAAACCCAACACCATGCTCAACCTACTTCCATTCCTAACACTCCAATTCACATGCGAATTCACCTTCTTAACACTACTTCCATTAAAATCATATTCAGAAAAATTCAATTCGCTAAAAAAAAACTTTATTTTTGGGTTTATTGAATTGCAATAGGGTTTTCAACCCAATTCAGCTACTCCGTTTGCAGGTGGTAAACACACCCGTTTGCCGACTACTCTGTTCCTTGTCAATGGCGTTGGACATGGCCACAAAAAGGAGGTGGCGGCGAAATTGGTTTAGATTTGTAGAGAGAGAAAGTAGGGTTTGTTTTTAGGTTAAAGGGCACATAAGTAATAACATAAAACATATATTTTTTAATTAAAATTAAATAAAAATATATGGGTATAAATGTTATTTCCCTTTTTCGGTGACCGGAATCAGTTAATAAGAGGTGAAAGTGTAATTAGCAAAATAAGAGGGGATAAAGGTATAATTTACATTAACAGTAGGGGTGAAAGTGTAATTTACCCTATATATATAGATCCTTTTCCTCTGTAAATAGCAAAACGCCCAGCTCGCATTGGGAATCGGACAACATTGGAAAAAGTGTACAAAAAGACCCAAACGTCACCACCGTCATACATACAAATAGAGCCCCACTCACATCACACGTGTCACACCCCTGGCCTACATCAACTGCCACGTGGCTCTCCCTCACCATGCCCAACTCCACATCATCATTACTCACACACACACACAGCTCTCCACCATATTCAGGAGTTTCTCTCGCAACAGAACACAACAACTCCAATCATACACATTCCCGGAAAATTGAAATTTCTCGAGAAAATCGGTGGGAATAGAATAACTCAATCTCCACATCTTAATTAATTACTCACACACACGCAAGCTCTCCACCATTTTCAGGAGTTTCTCTCGCAACAGAACACAAAGACTCTGGCAAAACACACATTCCCGGAAAATTAAATTTTCTCGAGAATTTTTTTTGTGGGAATAGCCCAAATCTCCACATCGTAATTAATTACTTACGCACACGCACACACAGCTCTCCACCATTTTTCAGGAGTTTCTCTCGCAACAGAACACAATAAGTGGAACGAAACAGATTCCGGGAAAATTGAATTTTCTCGAGAAAAATTGTGGGGATGGCGGGGAACGAGTGGATAAATGGGTACTTGGAGGCGATATTGGACAGTGGGGCGTCGGCGATAGAGGAGCACAAGCCGACGCCGGTGAACTTGAGGGAGAGAGGGCATTTCAATCCGACCAAGTACTTTGTGGAGGAAGTGGTGACTGGTGTGGACGAGAGTGACCTCCACCGGACATGGATCAAAGTCGTCGCCACTCGCAACACAAGGGAACGCAGCTCCAGGCTCGAGAACATGTGTTGGCGCATTTGGCATCTCGCTCGCAAGAAGAAGCAGGTTCTCCTTTTCTCTCTCTCTCTCTCTCTCTCTATATATATATATATATATATATATACGTATATAGATTTGTATTTGTATATATGCATTTAGAATTGGTTGATTGTCAATGGGTTTCTTCCTTTTTCAGATGTTTGGGTTTTTTGGGTAAGTGTTATATATATATATATATATTGAAGAAGCAGGTTCTTCGTCTTTGTCTCTCTACTCTGTTTCTATTTATACATATATAGAATTGGGTGATTGTCAATGGGTTCTTGTTATTCAGAGATGTGGGTTATTTGAGCGAGTGTTTATATATATGGCAGAAGCACGTACGTCCTTAATCTCTATCTGCCTCTCTCTCTATACAGACACATAGTATATACGTAGATACATAGAATTGGGTGATTCTCAATTGGATTGTTTGATTTTTGGGGTATTGGGTGTCATTATCCTCTGCAACGGCATGTGTATTTGAATTTACATATCTGTTATGTAGTAGCAAGTATGAGCCATGAGATTATGTGAAAATTGTATAGCAAATTTGTATTTTTACATCTAGCTTCTTGTTTTTGGAGAATTGGGTGGCTGTCAATGTAGATTACTAATCAAATGATTAGGAAAATATTAGGTGTAGCGCCTATTAGAGAGAGAATTAAAGAAAGTAAATTTAAGTGGTATAACTGTATAAGCATATTGTATATTGCCTGTTGGTTAGTATTGAAGGTAAAATATAACGAGGTCGACCTAGAGTAAGAATTAATTTTAAGAAATTAAATTTGATGGGAGACGTGACTTTGGGCAAAAAGAAGTGGATGTAGAGACTTCATGTGGCCGACGCCTTGGGTGGTGTTGATGATATATATCTTTCTATATGAATCAGAGCTGGAAACGGGCGGGTTTGAATCCGATCGTTAACGGGCGGATTATAAATAGGTCAGTGACCTGTTATGACGGATCTGGTCGTAAATGGGTTGGGTCCATATATATATATATATCTTTTAGAATAGTTATATGTATATATTTATTAAAAAAAATATTTAACTAAAATATATATATATGATTGAACAAGAAAATATCAATATACATATATTTATTAAGCCACAAGTGACTAATTTTGAGCATTTGTATAGATAACATTCAAAATCGTTCCGAATACTCAATTATATATATATATATATATATATGTATATATATTAATGTAGTTCAAAATTTAAAAAAATCGCAAACCAACTTTAATACTCAATTATCAACTTTAATGTAGTTAGTGGCTCCTTGGTCGCATTCTTAATCAGAACAATTATCAAGTGGCAAAATCTAGCCCTTACCGGTAATTTACAATTTTTTCTTAGTATGGTATAAATTTTGAAATTTTTTTCCTTGATATTAGAAACTGACTAATTGCTTTGAAAATTGAAGGACTTGTTCTATGCAGTTACATATATGTGAAAATGAGGTGGCATATTGCAGTGTTATTTTGGTTTTACGAGACATAATCTTTTTCAGTTTCTTTTTCCTACATTTTCCCACTCACCAAACAGAATCAGGTGTATATTTTCTTATTTTTTAGTTTTCTTTGCATTTTTTCTACTCTTATTTCCATTTTTCTCTACATATTCCAGTTTATTTACGGTGTACATGATCATTTAAAACTTGAAGCGGCTTTGACTCCTACCATTTTCTCCTTATACAATTGTATGCTCCTATTGATAATCTCCGTGACCAATTGGCCAATATATGGTATTCCACGACCCTCCGTACCCAAATCCCAAATGCTTCGCCAAATGAGGTTTTCCATCTTCCAGGCGGTGCTATGACTATTTTATTTAATTGTTGCGTCGATCTCTACCCCTAAATTGATTGTGTTCAATTGTACGAAAGTCCTTTTTCCGTTGTGATGGCGGATCCTGACAATTTCCATACATTGCATGTATGCCAGCTGTATGCATGCACCTCTCCCAATCACACCTATCTACATACATGATGTTTTTGTTCACTCTCAACTCTCTCTAATCTGCCAACACATGATAGTAGTCATGTTTGATTTCTCTTTCACTGCCTATATATATGGAACATATTGTAGTTGAGGGGTAAGTAGAAAAAACAGAAAGAGTTGTCATATATATATGTGATATACAAGAGTGATATACGTGAGACAGAGATATACACGAGAGATAGAAACTTTGTGAGTTTCTGTGAGTGAGAGTGTGTGCGGTTAAGTTGAGTCGATACCGGTTTTGTATCCTCCTCCCGAACACCATTGTTGTCAATCCAAATTATTGAAACAACTCTCAAAGTGGATGTACCCATGTTTTTTTGGGGAACCACTATAATATCTTGTGTCATGTGTGTGTGTATTTGTGTTTAGAATTGGTTATCCACACAACAAAGTGGTATCAGAGTAGTTCTTCGAAAAACAGAGTCGATCCTTTATACTCTATTTCGAACCACAATTCCACGCAAATCATCACACCACCTATATATTCGACTGACCCATCTCCGAAGGAATCTATCCTCGTCGAGAACAGCCTGAAAAGCCGCCGGACGCGCCGCCTGAAGGTCCGCACGTCGCAGTCCTCGGCGTCACGCACTTCACGCGTCATCAACCTCCAGCGCGCGTGAGGCCCACGCGCACCACGAGCTTCACGTGTCGCCACCCTGCAACTCGCGTGAATCCCACGCGCCGCTACCCTGCAACTCGCGTGAATCCCACGCGCAACACGCGCGTCACGTCAGCATGGACACGTGTCACTCAGTGACTTGTGCCACGTCATCACCAGGTTTGCAAAAATGACAGTTTTGCCCCTCAGCTTTGCAAAATTACAGTTTTGCCCCTAATCTTTACAAAATTACAATTTTGCCCATAAGCTTTGCAAAATTACAGTTTTGCCCCTCAACTTTGCAAAATTACTATTTTACCCCTCGCCCTTGTTTTGACTGTTTTGGACTCATTCGAACTCGGATTTGAGCGCAGTCAGAGGCGATCTTAAGGTTTTCGACCGTTCCGGACGTAACGGTACACTCCGTTTTGCGTGATTCTACTCTGAACATATCAAACAAGCCAAGGAGAGCTTAAATTTGATTTGGTTCGATGGAAGATTCAGGATCCGGTGCCATGATTAAATTATCGGCGTTAAAATACTCCATATGGAAACCCCGTATGGAGGATCTGCTAAATTGCAAGGATTTGGCAGGCCCCTTAGAAAAAGAAGGCGAAAAACCACTATTAATCGCGGTAAGAGATTGGATCAAGATGCACAGAAAGACGATTGGCCAAATCAGACAGTGGATTGACCACAGTGTCTTTCACCATGTTGATTAAGAGACTAACGCCTACGAGCTCTGGAAGAAGCTCGAGGATATGTATCAGGCCAAGACAGCTCGAAACAAAGCGCTTCTTATGATACGACTTGTCAATTTGAAGCTGAAGAACGGAGCTTCTGCAGCCGAACCAGTTTGCATCTGTAGAGTTAGATATTGGCGATGAAACTCAGGCACTACTTCTGCTCAGTTCCTTACCTCCCAATTGGGAGACACTGGTGGTTTCCCTCGGTAGCTCAGCCCCCAAACTCTTTATGGCGACAGTCAAGGATGCCATATTCAGTGAAGAAGCCCGAAGAAAGGAAACCGGCATGAATCAAACACATGCGTTTGTCACCGAAGGTCATGGACGATCTTACGGAAATGGTAGAGGCAAAAGCAGAGGCAGAAGTAGAGGAAGGTCCCAAAACCGCGGCCGACCCAGCAATGACAAAAATCCACAAAAGAATAACTATGTTTGTTATCATTGTGGTATTGCAGGACATTTGAAAAAGAATTGTCGTAAACTCCAAAGGGAACAAGGTCAAAGCAGCCACCAGCCACAAAATGAAGATGGCAACACACTGGTCACTGTTGCAGGAGATATCACTATATGCTCAGTCGATGAAGAGGTATGTCTTCACGCTGGAAGCAATGAAGCCTAGTGGGTGATTGACACAGCAGCATCTTATCACGCCACTCCCCACAGTGATTTTTTCACCACGTACAAAGCAGGAGACTTTGGTACAGTGAGAATGGGAAATACAAGTTTCTCGAAGATCGTGGGTATCGGTGATATCCAGATCATGACCTGTATTGGCTGCAGTATGGTCTTAAAAGATGTGAGACATGTGCCAGATCTGCGTCTCAATCTTATTTCAAGTACAACTTTAGACCGGGAAGGCTACGGCAACTACTTCAGCAATGGCATCTGGAAGCTGACAAAAGGAGCCATGATTGTTGCCCGAGGAAAGATACACGGTACTTTATACACTACCCATGTGAAGGTGATTTCAGACAGTCTCAATGCAGTTGAAGATGCGACTTCACCAAATTTGTGGCACAAAAGACTCGGTCACATGGGAGAGAAAGGGTTGCTTACATTAGCTCGGAAGAAGCTAATCACAGTATCAAAAGGTATTCATTTAAACCCTTGTGATCACTGTTTATTTGGAAAACAACATAGAGTTTATTTTAACTCAACTGCCAAAAGAAGATCAGAGTTGTTGAGTTTGATTCATACTGATGTTTGTGGTCCTTTAGAAGTGGATTCTTTAGGAAGTAACAAATATTTTCTCACTTTCATTGATGATGCTTCACGCAAGGTGTGGGTATATTTTCTGAAAACAAAAGACCAGGTACTCGATTACTTCAAAGCATTCCACGCCATGGTTGAGCAGGAAACTGGAAAGAAGCTGAAGTGCCTCCGATCAGACAATGGAGGCGAGTACACTTCCAATGAGTTCCGAGTATACTGCGTTGAACGCGGTATCCGACATGAGAAGATAGTCCCACGTACCCCGCAACATAATGGTGTAGCCGAAAGAATGAATCAGACCATTATGGACAGAGCCAGAAGTATGATCAGTATGGCTAAGTTGTCAAAGCCATTCTGGGGTGAAGCCATTAGAGCCGCCGTTTACCTGATCAACAGATCACCATCTGTACCACTCCAGTTCGAAGTACCGGAAAAGGTATGGACTGGAAGAGATCCCTCATATTCTCACCTGAGAGTATTTGGGTGCAAAGCATTTGCACATGTATCCAAGGAGCAAAGACAGAAGCTCGATCTGAAATCAACTCCATGCATCTTCATCGGATATGAAGACGAAGAATTCGGATACGGATTATGGGATCCAGAAGCGAAGAAAGTAATCAGAAACAAGGATGTTGTGTTCCAAGAGAACCAGACATACAAAGACACTGAAGAAACCACAGAGTCCAGTGGTGCGAATTCCAGTGTTACAAGTATCATCTCAGATCCTAACCAGTACAGTTCATCCCCAAAAATGAAGAACTGTAGGATGAAATTCCAGAAGCAGAGGAGGAACCTGAAGGTGTTGAGTGGGGGGAGCCACTAACCCCTCCACCAGAAGTAGCTCCTCCAGAGCCTCAGACAAGAAGATCTGAAAGAGGCCGACCTCTGATTCCGTCGACTAGATATCCGGAGTCAGACTACATTTTGCTTATTGATGAAAGAGAGCCATAATGCTTTCAGGAAGTAACTACCCATACAGACAAAGGTAAATGGGTAGAAGCTATGCAAGAAGAGATGAGTTCCTTGCAAAAGAACCAAACTTATGATTTGGTGAGACTTCCGAAAGGCAAGAAAGCATTGAAGAACAGATGGGTGTTCAAGGTAAAGAAAGACTCCAACGGAAAGGTGATAGAGCACAAAGCCCGATTGGTCGTCAAAGGATTCCAACAGAAGAAAGGCATTGACTTTTACGAGATTTTTTCACCAGTTGTGAAAATGACCTCAATTCGAGGGATACTCGGATTGACAGCTAGTCTGAATCTAGAGCTTGAACAGATGGACGTCAAGACAACATTCCTCCATGGAGATCTACAGGAGGAAATTTACATGGACCAGGCAGAAGGTTTTCATGTTACAGGGAAATAACATATGGTCTGCAAACTGAAGAAGAGTCTCTACGGCCTCAAGCAAGCTCCGAGGCAATGGTACATCAAGTTCGAATCATTCATGGTGGGTCATGGGTACAAGAGAACTTCTGCAGATCAATGCGTCTACATTCAGAAATTTCCGGATGGTAATTTCATTATTCTATTGTTGTATGTTAACGACATGTTGATAGTTGGACAGGATGCTAATATGATTAGCAAGCTGAAGCAAGAACTATCCAAGTCCTTTGATATGAAGGACCTAGGCCCATCTCAGCAAATTTTGGGCATGAAGATTGTTCGTGACAGGAAAGCCAAGAAACTGTGGTTGTCACAAGAGAAGTATGTTGAACAGGTGATTGCAAAGTTCAACATGGGAAATGCCAAGCCAGTCAGTACTCCGCTGGCTAATCACTTCAACCCGAGTAAGAGATCGTGTCCCTCTTCTACGAAAGAAAAGGAAGAGATAGAATCAATTCCTTACTCTTCAGTGGTTGAAAGTTTGATGTATGCAATGGTCTGCACCAGACCAGATATAGCTCACGCTGTAGGCGTTGTGAGCAAATTTATCTCGAATCCAGGCAAAGACCATTGGGAAGCAGTCAAGTGGATTCTGAGGTACCTGAAGAGTACATCTAAACTATGTTTGTGCTATGGGGGAGCAGAACCAATCTTGGAAGGCTATACAGATTCAGATATGGCTGGCGACATTGACAGCAGGAAATCTACATAAGGATTTCTCTTTACTTTTGCAGGGGGAGCCGTGTCATGGCAATCCAAATTGCAGATGTGTGTTGCCTTATCTACAACAGAAGCATAATACATTGTTGCAGTGGAAGCTGAAAAGGAAATGTTGTGGGTGAAGCGGTTTCTCTAAGAACTGGGTATTATTCAGAAGGAATACAAAGTACATTGTGACAGTCAGAGTGCTCTGGACTTGAGCAAGAATTCAATGTATCATTCCTGTACGAAGCATATTGACATTCGTTATCACTGGATACGCGAAGTGATGGAACAACAATTACTGAAGATTGTTAAGATCCATACAGACAAGAACCATGCTGATATGTTGACTAAAGTTGTTACTCGAGATAAGTTGGAGCTATGCAGAGACATAGCCCGGATGGACATCAACTGAAGCGCAGCGGGAAACGTTCTCTTCCGATTTGTATGGAAGGGGGAGAATTGACAGTTTCCATACATTGCATGCATGCCAGCTGCATGCATGCACCTCTCCCTATCACACCTATCTACATACATGATGTTTTTGTTCACTTTCAACTCTCTCTAACCTGCCAACACATGATAGTAGTCATGTTTGAAACAACAGAAAGAGTTGTCCTATATATGTGATATACAAGAGTGATATACGTGAGAGAGAGATATACACGAGAGATAGAAACTTTGTGAGTTTCTATGAGTGAGAGTGTGTGCGGTTGAGTTGAGTCGATACCGGTTTTGTATCCTCCTCCCGAACACCATTGTTGTTAACCCAAATTATTGAAACAACTCTCAAAGTGGATGTACCCGTGTTTTTTTGGGGAACCACTATAATATCTTGTGTCATGTGTGTGTGTATTTGTGTTTAGAATTGGTTATCCGCACAACATATCCAAAGTCCCAACGTCCACAATGTAAAGCAAATTCCAGAATTGCCCGAAACATAATGCCAGGGGATTCAAATTCCTGTTTGATGTGGTCTGCTTAAGCTCATAGTTTGAAAATAAAATTGTGTTTGAAAGGAAATTTCTGTTTGTTTATGAGTTCATATACAATTTGTACATTTAGAGGAACATGTGTGTGCATGTGTTGTGATTAATCATATTGTCTTCAGTGTCAAGTATTTGAAATAATAATTTCTCCTAAGTAACTACTATATAGGTGTTATATTTTTTTGCATGGAGACATGAGAAGAGTGAAGGTACCATACCTATTGAATCTCAAGAGTGTGCTGTAAAAGAAAATGAATTACGCTTTGAATTATTGTTTTTAAAAACAAATGAAGCACTTCAAAAATGTCAACAAAAATAATATGCTTGTTATTCAAGAAAGATACCTTCACGGCTCAAATAGCTTTTCCGTTTTTCCCTTTTCTTCTTTTTTTGGGCGATAGTTGGAATGGGAGGATCTTCAACGGATGGCACACCGAAGGTGGTTGAGGGAACAAGGACGCAAGGATGTCACGGAAGACATGTCCGAAGACTTGTCAGAAGGAGAGAGAGGGGATGTTCTAGGGGAGGCATTGCTACTGGACAGCCCGAGGAAGAAGTTCCAACGTAACTTTTCCAACTTGGAAGTATGGTCGGACAACAACAAGGAAAAGAAACTTTACATTATTCTCATCAGGTATGTTCTTTATGGCGTACCTTTTGTTGTAAACTATACTGAAATTCTCCCTCTTAGCAGATTTTAGCCCAACTGTATTTTTTAATGTTGATGGAGTAATGATGAAATTTTATTGTTCATCATTTATATACTTTGTTTACGAGTTCAACAACTTTATTTACCTTCCAAATTACTTAAGCTGTGTAGAACTGACTCTGATGTATAGCAACTTCAAAAGTCAGTAAAATTGATATATAGTGCTTTACTCAGTCTAATCTTTAATGCTCCCTTTGATTTTTATGAATAAAATTTGGTTCTTGTAGCAGTCCTGTCATGAATATCAATCGACTATTTAATATTGTCTTTCTAGAGAGCCCAATTCAAATTTCCATAGAAAACAACTTTTATTTACCAGATTCCTTGGTAAACCTCAACCATCCATAGTTCAAGTAATTAAACTAGTGTCATGTATGGACATGTGTACAACTACAGAGGTAAATTATATTGAAGTCGCTCAAAAGTACGTCTGTTTAGCCACTTTTACATAATTTTGGCAACGCATCTGCCAATTGTACAAGGCATAATCGCAACTCATCTTCTTGACCAGTTTGCATGGTTTAGTCCGAGGAGACCAAATGGAGCTCGGTCGTGATTCTGATACTGGCGGTCAGGTAAATTTTGCATATTTCTATTAATAAATTACTCGGCTTTCAAATGCGCTTCTCATCTCTTGAGCTGCTGGTTTACATCTAATATTCAGGTCAAATATGTGGTGGAGCTTGCGCGGGCACTTGCTAGGATGCCAGGGGTGTATAGGGTGGATCTATTTACCCGCCAAGTTTCCTCGCCTGATGTGGACTGGAGCTATGGAGAGCCTACCGAGATGCTTACTGCAGGCCCTGAAGATGCCGATGAAGCAGACGTGGGAGAAAGCAGTGGGGCTTATATTATAAGGATACCCTTTGGTCCGCGTGACAAGTACCTACATAAAGAACTATTGTGGCCTCACATACAAGAATTTGTAGATGGAGCTTTGGCTCATATACTTAATATGTCAAAAGTTTTGGGTGAGCAAATTGGGAAGGGGCAGCCTGTTTGGCCCTATGTAATTCATGGCCATTATGCAGATGCAGGGGATAGTGCTGCTCTTCTTTCGGGCGCTTTAAACGTTCCAATGGTTCTAACAGGACACTCACTTGGTAGAAATAAGCTAGAACAACTTCTTAAACAAGGAAGGCAGTCAAAAGAGGATATCAATTCGACATATAAAATTATGAGGAGGATAGAAGCGGAAGAGCTTTCCCTTGATGCTGCAGAACTTGTAATAACGAGCACCAAACAGGAGATTGATGAACAATGGGGACTATATGATGGGTTTGATGTCAAGCTCGAGAAAGTTTTGCGTGCCCGTGCTAGACGAGGGGTCAATTGCCATGGTCGGTACATGCCAAGGATGGTGGTCAGTGACTGTTCTAGATATATATATCTACATTTTCCTCCATTAACATATAGTGCTTCCACCATTGCCCTCTTTCACCTTATATGTATATTATATTTTCCCCTTCACATTTTATGATCTCCAATCGAAGCAATTTTAAAAACTGATGACATACGATAATATCATATGATTTCGTTTCCCTATTCATGCTAACTTACTTTAACTAATGTAGCACAAGTTCCACAGATAATGTCCCCATTTGTATTTTTCGGAATGATTTTCACAGTAAGAAGCATCTGGTATCTGCAACAAAGCCTCTATAGGTATGCATAAAAATTAAAACTTTAAATCAGATGGAGCTACGCTTTTAGATACTAGAAGAAACTTCTATGACTTGGAACTGGCCATTTAGTCTTGAACCCATCACTCATTTTTGGTCCATGAAGGTTTGGTGCTGCGAGTGTTGGACCGGGTATTCCTGAATTGCACATTAGTTGCAAGGTTTGGTGTTACCAGAATGGCTAACAACAACATCATCCTGGAACCATCTCAAAAGCAAGCCACAAGAACCAATAACCTCTTATTAGTTTAATACAACTACTTTGCATATGCAGGTCATCCCTCCTGGTATGGACTTCAGCAACGTCGTGGTTCAAGAGGAAAATGCTGAAGCCGATGGAGAACTCACAGCACTGACTAATACTGACGGGTCATCTCCTAAAGCGCTCCCAACAATATGGTCAGAAGTGAGTAAAAGATCTCTGTGTTTATTTATAATTAGAAAACAATATTTTGAATTTCCTTGTCACTTCACAATCATACTCTCTCTGCAGGTCATGCGCTTCCTGACAAATCCTCATAAACCGATGATTCTGGCCCTATCAAGACCAGATCCAAAAAAGAATATAACCACACTTCTAAAAGCCTTTGGAGAATGTCGTCCACTAAGGGAGCTTTCTAATCTTGTAAGTAAGCTGGCACGGTAACTATCTCCACCAGGCAACATATATGAACACTATTAACAAAACCAACTTGTATGCAGACACTTATAATGGGCAATAGGGATGATATAGATGAGATGTCTTCTGGAAATGCTAGTGTGCTCACCACAGTATTAAAGCTTATTGATAAGTATGACCTGTATGGGCAAGTGGCATTCCCGAAGCATCACAGACAAACTGATGTCCCTGAAATCTATCGCCTCGCTGCAAAAACTAAGGTGTGCTTAAGTTCACAGTTCTTAGAGCTCGCTTTATATGGTTTATGTCGATGACTCATTAAGCTGTTTGAAATATGACAGGGAGTTTTCATAAATCCTGCTCTAGTTGAGCCTTTTGGGCTTACCTTGATCGAGGTTGGTTTCAGTTATTTACCTCTCTTTCATGGCTCATCTTGATCTGCTTAGGGAAAATATTTTGAAAGTTATTTGTTTGGAAAAATGCAGGCAGCAGCACATGGACTTCCAATGGTGGCGACTAAAAATGGTGGTCCAGTTGACATCCATCGGGTAAGGATAATCCCTATACCCCACAAAGCCATGACTTACAAACCCCGCCCCCTCCTCCCCAAATTCTAGTATTATACATCCTCTTGTATAATTGTTGTTTCCTTTGATCTGTTTCCAATAAGAGAAACGGAAAATAAATGATTTTACAGGAATGGTATGGCTGACAATGGTGATTGTTCCCTACCAAATAGAAAAGAGTAGCTGTTTAAAATTTCCTCTCCGTTTTACCAGCAACCAAATGGATGTAAATGATGCGAAGCTAATGAGTGGCTTGATTTTTTTTTTTCCCTAGATACCAGCTCTAATTGTGTTTTTTTTTTTAATTGCAATTTAGGCGCTGAACAATGGTCTGCTTGTGGATCCTCATGATCAGCAAGCTATCGCCGATGCACTGCTTAAACTAGTATCAGAGAAGAACTTATGGCACGAGTGCAGAAAAAATGGTTGGAAGAACATACACCTCTTCTCCTGGCCTGAACACTGCCGTACGTATTTAACAAGAGTGGCAGCCTGCCGGATGAGGCATCCTCAATGGCAAACTGACACACCAGCAGATGAATTGGCTGCCGAGGAGTCCCTAAATGATTCACTTAAAGATGTCCAAGATATGTCCCTTAGGCTCTCGATAGATGGTGAAAAAGCATCACTAAATGAATCGTTCGACCATAGTGCTGCATCTAGTGGAGACCTTGAGATGCAAGACCAAGTGAAGCGGCTCCTAAGCAGGATGAAGAAGCCGGAGACAGGACCGCAAGATTCTGAAGGTGGCAAGAAATCACTTGATAGTGTGGCAAGCAAGTATCCCATGCTGAGGAGACGGCGTCAGTTGATTGTAATAGCCCTTGATTGCTATGATAAAAATGGAGCTCCCGAAAAGAAGATGATTCAGATATTGCAAGAGATATTTAAGGCCGTGAAATTAGACTCGCAAAGTGCTAAATTCTCAGGCTTTGCTCTACTAACTGCTATGCCAATTGCAGAACTTACAGCATTTCTGAAATCCGGAAATATCCAAGTAACTGAATTCGATGCTTTGGTTTGTAGCAGTGGGAGCGAAGTGTACTACCCAGGTACTTCTACAGAAGATGATGGAAAACTGAGTCTGGACCCGGATTATGCGTCACATATCGACTATCGTTGGGGTTGTGATGGCTTGAGAAAAACCATTTGGAAGCTGATGAATTCAATTGATATGGTAAAAGATAAGTCCACTACGAGTCCCATTGAGGAAGACGTGAAATCAAGCAATTCCCATTGTGTCTCTTACTTGATGAAGGATCTTAGCAAGGTGGATAATAGTTTCAAAAGCAAGCATTTGCACTATGAAATGTAACTTGGGGTCATTAGTTGGGTAATAATCATGGTTGTTGGCTTTTGCAGGCAAAAAAGGTGGATGATTTGAGGCAGAAGCTTAGGATGCGAGGTCTGCGTTGCCATTTGATGTACTGCAGGAACTCAACAAGAATGCAAGTTATTCCTCTCCTTGCATCTCGGGCACAGGCACTCAGGTAATAGTTTATAGATTATCAGACCTTATGAACATCAGAAAAAATGCGATATATTGCACACGTCCATGAAAAACAAGTGTATTTGGGGGTTGTTATGGACATGTGCCTTATGCAATTGGATGAGATATGAAAATTTGAAAGCGCAACAGACCAACTTCGTCCAACTAATTGTTATTTTTGGTACTTTACTAGAGCCTTTTGAGATTTAGTCTTTCTGTCGTCAAGGATAAATGGAGTTCTTGATCTTTCCCTGCCTAAGAGATCTAGGGCCTGCTTGGGTTGAATTTCTGAAAACTGCTCTCGAGAATTCTGAGAATAGAAAACAGTTTTCTAAGAACAATAAAAATGACCGAATTTCCTGAAAACCATTTTCAAAAAACTGAATCTATCAGACTTTTTGTACAGTTTTCTAATTTTTAGTTTTCAGAAAACAGAAACTATTTTTCAGAAATGCAAACCAAGCAGACTTCTAGTCTCGGAAAACTGAAAACTATTTTTCAGAAATGCAAACCAAGCAGGCTTCTAGTCTCGGAAAACTGAAAACTATTTTTCAAAAATGCAAACCAAGCACGCTTCTAGTCTCGGAAAACTGAAAACTATTTTTCAGAAATGCAAACCAAGCAGACTTCTAGTCTCGGTCCGATTTTGCACAACAAAAGAAAGTCAAGTGTTAACATATGACATTATTGTTGACAAACACAACTCCTTGAGTTGGAATTTACCAAATGAATTGTCTCATCATTCTTCATGAACAATCTTGTCAACTTAGATGTGGCCTTAGCTTAATTGGGGATGGTCCCAACGGCTCTTGATTTTGATCATCCTTGTGATAATCATTAGGTACCTTTTCGTCCGATGGAGATTGAACGTTGCAAACATGTATGTGATTCTTGGTGAAACTGGAGACACGGATTATGAAGAACTAATATCCGGAACTCACAAGACGATTATCATGAAAGGGTTGGTGGAGAAAGGGTCCGAAGAGTTGCTCAGAACAATGGGAAGCTACCTAAAAGACGATATCGTTCCCCCAGATAGCCCACTAGTCACATTCACAAATGGAGGCTCCAAAGCAGAAGAGATTGCCAATGCAATTAAGCAAGTAACAAAATCTGGTGGAGGAATGTAGCACAGAATGCAAAATACCTTTGCATTTGTTGAATCGAATTCTCATTGTTGTGAAATGCTTTTTTTTTTTTAGATTTTATATACAAAACATGGTCTATAGCTTACATTATAATTTTCTCATTTAGAAATATAAATGGAGAAAACAGTTTTGTGTATACCATTTAAAGGATTTGTGAAGCATTTTCAAATATTATGCTAATTTTATGAGACTGCTAGATTTGTTGATGGTCAATTTAAGAGGATTTGAGAACATGAATTTGTCGAGGGCAAGAGATGCCATGTTTCTTTTCTTTTTCTTTTTTTACTTTTTTATATCCCAAAATCTACTATATTTATGATTATGCCTTCACTGAAATTCCTTTTTTTTTTTTAATAATAATGCCCCTACTGAAAGATAGAATATCTCTTATCTGCCCCTAATGTAATTTTTTATTTTTTTTAAACTACGCCCACATTACTATAAGCTTTTAGGTCAACCAAGCACACCTCACACAATATGTAGGCCCCGTTTAGGAAGACCTATTTTTGTTTTTGTTCTTAATTTTTTTGCATTGTTCGTGAGAACATAACATGTTTGACACTCTCATTTACTGTTCATTCTATTCTCAGTTTGAAAATTGTTTTGATGAATGGTACAAAAAACAAGATAAGAAGAAAATATTATTTTTTTGTTCTTCATTTCATTTAAATAATAATAAATAAATAAAAAATTCAAAAAAAGGTTGGCATCGATACCCTCCTCCACTACCCACTCCAGCCCACCAACACCCACCATGAACACCACCACCACCTCCGATACACACGCACATATATATACACACACACCTTTTTCAACCCCAATCGGCACTACCCACCACCCACAACCACCACCACCACCACCACCCCTTAGAAACCCTAACCATATATATATATATGTGTGTGTGATATATATATATATATATATATATATATATATATGTAACTTACAAGAGTATGAGGAGGGGGGCAGTGCCCATTGGGTTCGTTGGATAGAAACGGTGCCCAAATTGTAGAGATAGTTCTCTTTTGGAAAAAAAAAAAAAAACAAAGAATAAGAATTGATCTAAAATATGTTATTTTTTTTGTTCTTTTGGTGAAAAAATAAAATTAAGAATAAGAATAGATTATTATTTTTTGGTTCCCAAAATAAAAACATAAACAAGGTTCCAAACCGCCGTAATGTGCCATGACCATGAAGTTAGAAAAAACAAAAAAAACACTTCTGGATTGATACTTTGTTAGCTCATCCTCTGATCATTATTACAATTGGAAGGGGAATTTTTTATAATTTTTTTTCTTCTACAATTTTACATCAAGAAGGCTATTACTTTTGTTGTTATCCAAACATGAATTTAAGGTAGTGTTAACTTTCTTTTTCAGAATTAAACAGTATGACCAATAGTAAACATGAGATTTGACTAATAAATGTCAGTGCCATGCACCATCAAAAAGTGAAATTATACATTATTGTCATTATATAATGCTAAAGTATTATTAAAAAAGGCACAAAACGCCTAAATGAAGAGCACTGTCATACTTTAAGCCAAGTGCGAATCACAACTTTTGAAATGGGAATTACTATTTCACACTAACTTATCGAATTATAGTATTAAGTGTATATAGGGTAAATATATTAGGGTTAACTTCATTTATATTTTGAGATTTATTTTAATTTCAATCACATATTTTTAAATTTAAATATTTTTAATTATACTCCCTCAGGTTTGATATTCTCATCATTTACACTCTCTTAATGATGACATCATTTTAATCTTTTTTGTAAATACCTAAATTACCCTCAATGGGATAACCTAAAGCTATTTGGAAACAATGATATGTAATTTTATCAATTTGACCACTCCAATAATTTAATAATTTAATTTGTATTAAATTCGAAAAATATATATAAAATTCAAAAAAATATATATTAAAATTTGAAAAATATTATAAATTCGAAAATAAATATAAAATTAAAAAATATATAAATTTTGATTTTTTTTTAAAAAAACATATTAAATTCAAGAAAAATATATAAAATTTAAAAAAAAAACATATAAAATTCAAATAATATATATTAAATTTTGAAAAAATTATGAAATTTGAAAATAAATATAAAATTCAAAAAAATATATATTAAATTTCAAAAAAATTATTAAATTCAAAAATAAATATAAAATTTAAAAAAACATATAAAATTCAAAACTCCCAACACCAACCCCAAATATTCACAAACAAATATTTAATTTTTTTGGAAACTAATTTTTTTAATTTGTGAATAAAAATTAAATCCTAAAACCCCAACCCAACCCCAAATATTTAATTCTTACAAACACATTTTATTTTTTTGAAAATTAATTTTTATAAATAAATATTTAATGAGTTATTTTTATAAATAAATAAATTCCCCTATCTCTCTCTCACATACACCCCACCCACCTGCACATACACACATATATATAGATCTACACTATTATCCTCCGCCGCCACCCCTTTCCTATTGCCTCCCCCGCTGGCGCCCCCCTATTTTTGATCCATTTTCTACCAATTTTTGAAAAAATTATTTCATCCGCGGCTGTTGCTCGTGGTGATGGTGGCGGCGGCGGCGGATGATGGTGGTGGTTGTGGTTGGGGTTGGGGTGTTCGGTTTGAGGGTCAAATTGATTCAAGGGGTGTTTGGTTTAGGGGTTAAATTGGTTTAGGGATTAAATTGATTTAAGGGGTGTTTGGTATAAGGGTATTTTAGACATTTCACACCATGAGGGGGTGTGATTGAAGATTAATTGAAGTAAAAACAAATCTCAGGGGTGTAAATGAAGATAACCCAATATATTACAGTACTATATATATATATATATATATCAAGGGTAGTTTGGTCCTTCAATAAATCTGCCCTAACCATTCCACCCTGCTTTCAGTTTCCGCAACTATTTAATCACACTGTTCTGAAATTGATTTCTCAACTGATAAACCTCTCTTTTACACTACAAATTCAAGCGACACAAAAACCCTAAATTCCACAGATGGGAGACCTATCCACCTCCGGCGCCGGCGGAGCCGATCGGAAGGTCCCCAAACTTCCGATCCCCGGCAAACGCAACATCCTTATCACTAGTGCCTTGCCCTACGTCAACAACGTCCCTCATCTCGGCAACATCATCGGCTGTAATCACGCTCCCCTATCTCTCTCTATATATATCTATATGTATATATATACACGCACAAATACACCTAATTGTGTATATATGGGTAGTGATTTCTGTTTTTGGGTTTATATGTGAAGGTGTGTTGAGTGCGGATGTGTTTGCTCGGTACTGTCGACTTCGCGGGTACAATGCTATATATGTGTGTGGGACTGATGAGTATGGGACGGCGACGGAGACCAAGGCCTTGGAGGAGAATTGTACGCCTAAGCAGATTTGTGACAAGTAATGTTTTCGATTTTGGTTAATGATGTGATGATAATTTGATTTTTAGCTTATGATATCAATGTTATTTTAGTTGAATTAGAGTCAGAAATCTATTTTCAACAAGGCAAGGTTCAGCTAACTGATTGCTTATAGTTGAATACAATTTATATATATATATCAGTATATACAATTTATATATATATATATAAATATATATCAGTATATATATTTATTAAGAGAGAGTGAGAGAGTGGTGATTGAGATTTGATAAGTTTTTTCCATTTGGGTACGAGAAATAAAAATTCAAATAAAAATGTATATTAATGCTGAGCCAAAATGGGCATTATATCTTGATATCTTATTGTTGCCCACTTATATAATATTTTCGAAAATTTACCTTAATCAAGGAAAATGCAGAACCTGCTAAGTCTTTACAACTGGAGAAGAGAGTGGCACTATGGCAACTAGTGGGAGGATGGAGGGACAGTGTTGTTTAAAATGAATATGAAGAAGAGGGTCGCGTAGATGCATGGAGAAGAGAGTGGCACTATAGCAACTAGTCTGGTATAGGTTGTTGCTTGTTTTGGATCAAAGAACACTACAAATGTAGTGCTTTGAGAAAGATCTAAACCATTTGTATACCTTTTGGCGGTATATCTATGATATGTCCCAAAGATGATATAAAGATTATGCTTAATCGAAAAATGAACGACTTAAGTCAGTATTACTAAATAAGACTTGAAGCACGCTATGGTGGGAGTTTTTCCCTTTATTCAGATAAAATGTAATCTACTTTGAATAAATCTATTAATAACGAATACACATGATTTTTGTCAATGGGACTTTAACAATCTGAAGATATGTAGCATCTCTATCAATTTCTTTCTTTTTTTATTTATCCTTTTTTTTTTGTTCCAATGTTACTTCGTACGGAACTGTAGATATCATGCAATTCACAAGGAGGTCTACAAATGGTTTAACATAAGTTTTGATGAATTTGGACGCACATCAGCCCCTCAACAAACTGAAGTTTGTCAAGCAATTTTCAAGAAACTGATGGAGAACAATTGGCTTTCTGAGAACACCATGCAGCAGGTATAAAGGTCTCTTTCACTTTGAAATTTACTTGGTTTTCTGTAATTCTAGTGTGATTCTAGGATTTTATTAAATGTTTTCCTCGTATCTTTAGTAAATTCTGGATTGGTTGCTTAGATCATGAGAGTATGTTGACATATATGTTATTTGGTACTTTATTCACGTGGAATTTTGTTTATGATGCAGCTTTATTGTGATACATGCAAGAGGTTCTTAGCTGACAGGCTCGTGGAAGGTACCTGCCCAACACAAGGTTGTAACTACGACTCTGCACGAGGAGATCAGTGTGAAAAATGTGGAAAGCTTTTAAATCCGACAGAACTACAAGATCCTCGATGCAAGGTGACCACATGTTCATATGTTTGGACATTTTTGTTTCTCTTAAGTCTCATTGCAAATGCTGTCACATGAAGTAATATCAATATCTAAATTTTTGTGACAATGAGTCTTGATTTGGTGGATTGGCTCTTGTTTTGATTGCGAACCTTTTGTTGTTTTTTGTTAATTTTTATACAAATCTATGCAATGTTGTTAATAGAGGCTCCAAGCTCGTAGAGGCACAAGATTTCGCCTGTTGTGTGCCTACATGTGCCTTCGAGAATATGAATCCTTTGGAGTCATTTTCTACTGAATTTTGTCTTACATTCTGGTGCCTACTTCCTCTAGCTTTTGGTATCAAAGGACCATTTGCTTTAACAGGATTGTGATCCTCTCTATCGCTAATGAACTGGCAAAGTGGATCTGTTTAACATAAAGAAAATTGTTGTTTCTGACCTTGTTTCACTTAATTTTTTTTTTCAAACGAGTGAAAGTTATATCTTGTTTTAAGTGAGAATAGCATTCTTCTTCTTCACGTTCATGGAGTTTTCGAATCAGAGTTATCCTTTATCATTGGCTGTAATGGTGTATTGTAAAATTACAGAGGTTTAAGGTCATTTCTTCAAATTTCTCTAATATTTTATATAAATCCAATTTGACAAGGATTATGCAGTTTAATTATCAAAATTTAAGTTATATAAGGGGCTTTTAAATGACTTTAGACCAAGGCTTTTGACGTTCTTACCGTGGCTTCCAAGTTTTTTCTAGAAAAACAGATGAGTTAAGAGTGGGTGACTTAATACTTTATATCTCATTCTCTTTCACATGCCGCTAGATGATTATATGCTAATATGATCAAAATTCTAGATTAAGTTTTCTTCTAATTCATAGAGGAGTTCCCATTTTTTACAGGTCTGTCATAACACTCCACGCATCCGTGATACAAACCACTTGTTCCTTGAGCTTCCTTTGCTGAAGGACAAATTAGAGGAATATATCAGCAGCATGTCAGTGGCTGGATCATGGAGTCAAAACGCTATTCAAGCAACAAATGCATGGCTTAAAGAAGGACTAAAACAACGATGCATTACTAGAGATTTGAAGTGGGGAGTTCCTGTTCCACATGAGAAATTCCAGGACAAGGTTTGTCGAGAAATGTGCACATTATAGTAAGATTTTTCATGAAGATTTTTCATCTCTTACATATTTCACTTTTTATAGGTTTTGTTGTTGTTGTCAATCAGAAAGAATTCCTAAGCATTTTGAGTTATTGTCCTGTTTTGTAAATTGATTATTCCTACAATATGATGGTATAGGTTTTCTACGTCTGGTTTGATGCCCCTATTGGCTATGTCTCAATAACTTCATGTTACACGCCTGAATGGGAGAAGTGGTGGAAGAATCCTGAAAATGTCGAGCTTTATCAGTTCATGGGCAAGGATAATGTGCCATTCCACACTGTAAGTACCTGCCTTCTAAATGTTACATTTTATTAATCCGACACATATCTTTTTTTACTTCTACACATCTGAAAACTTTTACTTGATATACTATTAAAAGCATTACGATAATTGCTTGCGAGTGTTGATTTAATTATTTCTACTTGCCATCACTTGCTTATGGTTGCTTGATTGCAACTTTCTGGCCTGCTAATTTTGGATTGGTGCAAACACACTCTGGATGGTCTGACCTCATTTATATGGGGAAGGCAACGATGATGTGACCATTTTGAATGATTGGTCACTTAGCACTGTATGAGAAACGGTGTGGTGTAATGGTCCACACTGTAAGTACCTGGCTTTTAAATGTTACATTTTTTATTCATTCAACACAATTTTTTTTCCCACTTCCACACATCTGAATTTTTTTACTTGATGTACTATTAAAAGCATTCTGATAATTGCTTGTGAGAGTTGATTTAATTATTTCTACCTGCCATCACTTGCTTATAGTTGCTTGATTGTAACTTTCTGGCTTGCCAATTTTGGATTGGTGCAAACACACACTGAATGGTCTGACGACTCTGACCTCATTTATATGGGAGAAGGCAAGGATGATGAGGACATTTTGAATGATTTGTCACTTTTGCTTTATGAGAGATGGTTCTCACTTTAAGAACCTGACTTTTAAATGTTACATTTTATTCATTCAACACATAAATTTTTTTCCACTTCTACACCTGAATTTTTTTACTTGATGTACTATTAAAAGCATTACGATAATTGCTTATGAGTGTTGATTTAATTATTTCTACTTGGCATCACTTGCTTATGGTTGCTTGATTGCAACTTTCTGGCCTGCCAATTTTGGATTGGTGCAAACACACACTGAATGGTGCAAACACTCATTTATGTGGGAGAAGGCAAGGATGACGAGGACACTTTGAATGATTTGTCACTTTCGCTTTATGAGAAATGCTATGGTGTAAGATTGTTGAAATGTAACCAAAGTGGAATTTTTTTTTTGTTGTTGATGTTGTTTTGCTAGAGAATAAATTCTCTCTCTCTATGTGATACAACTTTAGTAGCGTTCATCCCAGCAAAGGAATGTGCAATAGAGCTGAAATTTGGACTTATTAGTTTAGTTGCTACTGAATACAAGATTGTTTCTAGTGTTGAGAAGATTTCATTTTTGTTAGTTTGTGTTTATTAACTTTGCCCTTATGTTGCATTATTGTCTCTCGGTTTTAAGTGTTTGTGTTGTTTTCATGTTGAGTGGGTTCGTTAGATAGATGTGTCAAATTGGGCCATACAGTGACACCATCAAATCAATGTGATTTCTTTGATAATTGGATTTTAAGGGCCAAGCCAAGGCCCCAATGCATGTTTGTTTTGATTCAGTAGTCTGCATGTTTGTTTTGATTCAAAAGTCGCCAACCCTAGTTTCAATTTTATATGACCTTGTATCTAGGATTGAAAGATTTGCAAGGAATGCTTAGCTTGCCACTTTGCAGTTCCTTTTGGAGGCTTTTTGTGTCGATCTTTCACTACAGTTCGGGCTTTGTTGTGGTTGCTGGATTCTCTTGTAGTTACTGTGTCGAGATTCTTTTTATTTATTGTGGTTACTTTGAATGCTTTATTTCGATGGTGCAAATCTTGAATTTTAGATACTAAATCTCACCAGGTGATGTTTCCATCTACGCTCATTGGGACTGGTGAAAATTGGACTATGATGAAAACTATCAGCGTTACTGAATACTTGAACTATGAATCAGGTTGGTTAAAAGTCAGGTTGTGGTGTAACCCACATGCAGTGTAGTTGAGTTTTTATGGCTTTTGGTGGATGAGCAACAACTAACCTTTTCCTGTCATGATACTGACTCTTTCATGTTACTTTGGATGTTTTTTGCAGGGAAGTTTTCAAAGAGCAAGGGAATAGGAGTTTTTGGAAATGATGCAAAAGATACAAAGATACCTGCAGAAGTATGGAGATATTACTTGCTAACTAATAGGCCAGAGGTGTAGTTCTCTTTTTACATGTTTGCCGTTGGTTTTCGTTTCGCTTCCTTCCTTCCTTGTCTCTCTCTTGATGGATTTTTTTTTTTTTTTTGCGTGGCTAATTTTAACGGGATCTCCATACCAGGTATCTGACACGATGTTCACATGGCTGGATTTGCAAGCAAAACTAAACAATGAATTGCTGAGTAATTTAGGGAATTTCATCAATCGAGTCTTGAGCTACATTGCTAAAGATCCAGGTTGGTCAGCTGTTTGTGCGGATTTTGCATTTAGTTTTTGAAAATATGTGCTGTTTATAAGTTTCATGCATTAAGAACTTACCCGTGTATTACAACTCCATAAAGTTGTTGCCATACTTGATTTTTTGTGCTCATAAAACAGCCCATTTCCATATTTTGCTAATGTTGATTCCTAGGTGTAGTGCTTCTTCCTTTATGCCATAAAACTATAAACTGTGTATTACCCCTTTTATGAAGTTAATTGTGAGTCCATTCATCCAATCATCTGATTCTTCGCGGACACACTTAGGTGCTAGATAAAATGCTGCCAGTGTATGTTTTCTTCTTTCCTTTTTTCCCTCTTTTTCTTTTTTCTCATCTGTTTTCTTTCCTAAACTTCTGCTGATTGCCTGGTTTGTTAAAGGAAGATCATGTTGGCTAGACTGATGCATACTAGGAAGCATGACAAGTAAAGGAGAGGAGCCATTTTGGTGTTAAACAAAAATATACATATCTGCGGAGGCATCTAAGAATATGTTCTATCGTGTGATTTATTAATACCTTTTATTCAGACATGCACTTTACAAGGCTAGATACCCATATTGATTATGCTCACAAATGGGTTATTATGTTAAAATTAGATGTATTAATTGGAAAAGAGAAAAATATGAGAGAAATGGAAACCAAAGGCTTTGCTTGCTAGGTTTTGGCGGGACATGGGAGTAGAATGGATGAAGTTGGGGCTTTCTTCCTCTTAACATTTGACATTCAAACTGCAAATTAAAGATTAGTTTATTGTTGTATTTATGGTGCTTAAGAGATTCTCCGATGCCTCGAAATATGATAACTACCTATATCTTAGTTGAATAAGTCATTAACTTTATAAAATCATTTTTTTCTCATAATCTGTATACCAATTGCTGTATCTGTGGTTTCCTCTGATTCTCTTAGAATTAAATATGTGGTGATGGGATTTCCTCATGTTTGAGTGTCCAAGCCCTTGTTATCCACACTAAGATATAATATTTATGGTGTTCAACTTGAGATTCTCTGATACCTCGAATGCCTAATACCTACATTTTAGTTGTATAATTTTGTTATCATGTTCAGAAAATCATATTTTCATCGTATGCTGTGTGCCATTGCTATATTGTGGTTTTTCCTCCTCACTTTATCCCAAGATATCTAGATCTATTAAAACTGTAGGTTCTCTTGGAATTAGGATATGTCATGCTGTCATGCTGTCATGTCCCTCATGTTTGAGGGTCCAACCCCCTTGCTATCTATGCATAATTTTTTTTCCATAACCTGTGTGCGTGTGTCTATAATTGCATCACCCAACAGTATTTAGATGACAGTGCTCATTAACAGAAGTAGATGAGAGACACGTAGGATATCGTTCTATTATTCCTGATGCCTCGGGTGCTGAATCGCATCTCTTAACCAAGTCGCTGGGAGAAAAAATTGGCAACTACGTGGAGCAATATGTAGAAGCCATGGAAAAGGTGATTCATGGGATGATATTGTTTCTTGTATACAGCCGCGGGCCGGTATAGTGCTCTTCCACGTGTTTACAGAAGAATAATATTCATTATTTATTTTGATGTAGGTTAAACTAAAGCAGGGATTGAAGATTGCGATGAGTATTTCTGGCGAGGGAAATGCATATCTGCAAGTAAGCCTGCAACATGTTCCACTTCTCATTGATTGGCTTCTTGTTTGGTCATATTTTCTGTTAGATTTATAGTCGAGAGGCTTTGGTGCTATTTTTCAATCCTACTTGAGACTTACTGTGTTAATAACGTGCTACAGGAGAGCAAATTCTGGAAGCTTTATCATGAAGACCAATCTTCGTGTAAAATTGTTATGAAAACTGCTGCTGGGCTAGTATATCTTCTCGCATGTCTGTTAGAACCTTTTATGCCATCATTTTCTTTGGAGGTAATTTAAGTAACTGGTGCTTCTTCTAGCAGTTTTGGAACGCTTACATAATATATGTCGGAATTTACAATTTTCATCCATGGATGCTTGTGGTTGTCCAATGCCTCTCTAGGTACTTAAGCAGCTCAATTTTGGTCCTGAAACACCAGTTTCACTTTCAGATGAAAAAGGAGATACTGAAAGGGCATGTAGGCCCTGGGATTTTTTACGGGCCGGTCACAAAATTGGAACACCAGAGCCATTGTTTAAGGAACTGGTATATATTTTGTGTTGCATAAAATGTTGTCTGGTAGCTGGTTTTTTTCTGTGTACAAAATAAAATTGTGGTCCTGTGTAACCTATGTATTTGGTTGATAATCCTAGTCATTCTGAGAATTTGATGATGTGCAGAAAGATGAAGAAGTGGAGTTCTTCAAGGAGAAGTTTGCTGGAAGTCAAGCTGAGAGGAAAGTTAAGGCAGAAGCTGAAGCAAAGAAGATAGCGGAACAACTTAAGCAAACAAAAGTTTCAGGTTACATGCTTTTTCTTTCTTTTGAGTAAGATTATTTATCATGAGTGTTTATTCAGTACTTTTAACTTTCACATGATGTCATTTGCATGAATATTCTTTTCTCAAATAAATCTGATTTTTATTATCTTGAGAATATTTTTACGTGCTAGATTTCTTTTACAAACTAATTATATCCTCAAACTAATTTGTTCTGTTTCTGGAGATATGTAGTTCTTCTGTGTTGGTTGACAAATAATCCATGCTATGCAAGTTGTTCAGTACTTGTTTACGCTATTTACCCGTGACATCCTATACTTTGGGTTACCCTAATTATTGGTTGATGAATGGTTTGTTTAGCATGATTTCTATTAGCACAACTTTGCACTGTCTTTCTTTTGCTCAGTATAAACTACATAAGTACATGTGTTTGTATGCATACATTCAGGCACAGAGGGACAACCAGCCCATTGGGGGCATCTGCCCCCAATGAATTTTTTATTTGTTTTTTTAATGCTAATTTAAGTATTATGAAGAAAATTTAGGCAAAAAATGAGATTTGTCCCCATTAAATTTTGAAAAATTTATGCTTATTGCCCCTAATGTCATGGATTGTCCCCAATGAAAAAAATTCCCGGCTCTGTCCCTGCATACATTAATATATGTCCATGTAAGAAAAGAAAGTTCCAGATGTGGCTTACTTTCAGCATGCTGTTGTATTGACAGAAGGAAAGAAAAAAGGTTCATCAAAATCAAATGCTGAAGTCAAATCCAAGACCACTGCTGAAGCAGAGCTTTCTATAAGCAGACTCGATATCCGTGTAGGTCTTATTACAAAAGCTCAGAAGCATCCTGATGCCGATTCTTTATATGTGGAAGAGATTGATGTCGGTGAAGGACAACCTCGAACTGTTGTTAGTGGCCTTGTCAAGTATATTCCTTTAGAAGAAATGCAGGTTTCTATACTTCGCTTGTCTGGCTTCCTCATGTATTTTAATTGCACTTTAGTGTACTAGTTTATTCACAATGTCAAATCTTCCTGTCAGAATCGAAAGGTCTGCGTACTTTGCAACCTGAAGCCAGCAAGCATGCGGGGTATAAAATCACAAGCAATGGTGCTTGCTGCATCCGACAGTGATCACACAAGGGTAACTAATCCATTTATACCTTTTGATTTGCATCTGCATCTGCATCTGCATCTCATTGTGTTTTAAACCCATTCTTCCTAAGGATGACACCTGCATTGCTCAAAAGAAAGAAAAGAGTAAATATGCAATGACACACAGGTTTGACTGGTGGTAAGAAAAGAATATAACTGCTGCATCTCGAACATGACGCAAGTCACTTGTTTATTCCTTGGTCTTTAAATCATGTATAATCTAGAAACATGGTGTTTTCCAGCGTGTTAAACATTTTTTTGGTAAGATGTATTTTGGTAGATGCTATATTTGCTTTTGTTTTTGGATGTTTCATTGTTTAAAGTGTGTATCATTGGGCATGGATCCTATGCATAGCTAATCTATGATCAAACGTTATCGACACGGGTGCAATTTCAGGTTGAATTGGTTGATCCACCTCAATCTGCTGCTGTTGGAGAACGAGTGTCCTTTCCCGGGTTCGAAGGCAAGCCAGATGATGTTTTAAACCCCAAGAAGAAGGTCTGGGAGACTCTTCAAGTGCATTTGAACACCAACAAGGAACTGGTAGCCTGCTACAAAGATGTGCCATTCACCACATCAGCTGGTATTTGCAAGGTTTTATCCATTTCTAATGGCTCAATAAGGTAGACATCTACCCAAAAACCCGAGTTAAACAAAAGTGATTTTCTTTTCTTTCAAGATTTTGCCTTATTAGTTCGCGTGAATTTTCATTTTTATACTGTATTTAAACAAGTTTAAATCAAAACCATCTTCCTCCGCTGGATTATGTGAAATGCTAATCAGAACATCCACAAGCGATTAATATATTGAGTTGTGGAAAGAACTGGTATGACAAATGGTTTCATTTTATCCGTGTCATTTTGCTTTATTTAGATACCATTTGTTTAAAGTGAATGCTGTGAAAAAGCCATCTAGAAGCAGAATAAGTAGGGTTTGAAGATACTGCTTATCACACACTCATTTTATTGCAGACACTATCTGTCATTGTGCTTTGTTTAGGCACCCATTTCTTTATATGGAATAAATTCACTAAAAAGCCCACTAGAAGCACCACAAGTGATGTTTGAATTGGCTGGCTCAGATTTGGCTGATGGATGAAAATATGTAGTAGATGCTGCTTTTTATGGAGCTTTTCTATCATCTACGACATTGTTTGGCATAGCTTCTGCTTCTGACTTCTCGCAAAAGAAGCTATTTTGAGAAGCTGGTACCCCCAGCTTCTCTAAAAGGCTCTTCTAAGGCCCAAAAGCTTTTCTAAAATTTTTGTCAAACACCGTTCAAAACAGCTTTTACCTTCAGGAAGCCAAAAGCAGCGTTTGAAAAATCAATTTAAACAGGGCTTGTTTGGGAAGTGGGTTTTGGGCTTGGTTTTGGTTTTAGTTTTTTATTTGAAGACCAAACCATGTTTGGTTGGTGGTTTTTGGACTTGGTTTTGGGCTTAAAATATAATTTTTTTTAAATATATATATTTTCAAAAAATATATTATGAAAAACAATATTTTCGGAAAATTAAGTTGGAGAAAAAAAAATTGGAAAAAATTATAAATATTTCGCACTTTTTTATATTTTCTGGAAAAGTGAGAAAATTTTATAATTTTCTGGAAAGTGCGAAATATTTTTATCAATTATATATATATTAATATATATTATTTGAATTTTATATATAATTTTCACATTTTAAAATATTTTTATCAATTATATATAGGGTTATTCTCACCGACACCCCCTCAAAGAGACCTTAATCCCATATGGACCCTCTCGATATTAAGTATTCCCACACGGCCCCCTCTAAATTGAATTGTTTTCCCACCTTCCGTGTCCACTCTGTTAGGTTGGTCTGTTAATTAGTGATGTCAACCACTATTCACCCCATAAATAGTCTATTTTGCCCTCAAATGATAAAAAATGACTTATATACCCTTAAATCTATAACCAAACAAACCCAACTATACAATATATAAATTTTGAAAATAATATATAAATTCAAAAAATATATATACTGTATTAAAATTCAAAAAAAATATAAAATTCAAAAAAAATATAAAATTCGAAATAAATAAATAAATTCAAAAAAATATATATTCGGGAAAAATATGACATTTTAGAAATATAATTTTTTTGAAATTTATATAAAAAAAATTGAATTATCTCTCAACACCCTAATTCTAAATTACCATTAATCAAATTTACCCAAAGCTTAATAATATGAGTCAACCCAAAATTCCCAAATCCTAATTATCTCTCAACCTCATAAACCCTAACCTTCTCCACCGCTGGCGGCCCTCAAGCACCACCTCCCTCAGCCTCCACACCGCCGCCAAATCTTATCACTCTCTCCCTCACTCGAAGCTCACCACCCAATTCGCTTAAACCACCGATTCATCACAAAGACGCCACCAATAGGCTCGTCAAGCTGCCGATTCTCGTCGGAGGTCGAAGGCCGCCATTGGGGACAAGATGATCTGTGAGCGTACAAAGATTTTGTAGTAGAAATATGAAGAGATCAATATACAAGTATACTGCAATTTATACACATATGGCCAATAATTGACTTAAGTAATATGTGTATATAAATATATATCGGGAATTTGTGAGTTTTAAAAAAATTCGAAAAAAATATTTCGGGAATTTTATATATTTTTTGAATTTTAATATATTTTTCCCCTTTTTATATTTTTTTTTTCTAAATTTTTATATATTTTCAGATTTTAATATAATTTTTCAAAATTTTATATATTTTTTGAATTTTATATTTTTTTTGAATTTTAATATTTTTTTTGAATTTTATATATTTTTTTTGAATTTTAAATATTTCTTTCAAACTTTATATATTATTTTAGAATTTTATATGTTTTTTGAAATTTAATTTTTTTTTAATCTATATATTTTTCTAAATTTTTATATATTTTCAGATTTTAATATAATTTTTTGAAATTTTATATTTTTTTTGAATTATATATTTATTTTTGAATTTTCATATTTTTTTCGAATTTTATGTAATTTTTTTGAATTTTAAATATTTCTTTCAAATTTTATATATTATTTTTGAATTTTATAATTTTATATATTTATATATTTTTTTCTAATTTTAAATATTTTTTAAAATTTTATATATGATTTTCGAATTTTTTATTTATTTTCAATTTTTTATATTTTATTTTCAAAATTATATATATTTTCATTTTTTTTATTTTTTTCAAATTTAAAATTTTCGAAATTAAATTTTATAAAATTTTATATATTTTTGAACTTTATAATTTGGGTAGTTAGGGGTAAAATCGTCTTTACATATATTCATTTTTATTTGATTTTTTTAAATATATATCGAATGGTAAATTAGTAATTTCACAATAAAACGTTAGTAAACCTAACGGTCGTCTGTCTGAGGGGTTCCGTGTAGGATTATGGTCTCTTTGAGGGGTGTCAATGGTATTTACCCTTATATATATATTTTTTTGAATTTAAAAAAATAGAAATTTAATTATTGTTTTATATGATTTTTTAATTTTATATATTTCTTTCGAATCTATATATTTTTCCCCATTTTATATCCTTTTTTTCTAAATTTTTTTAAAAATTCATTATATAATATAATTTTTCAGAATTTTATATTTTTTTTGAATTATATATATTTTTTCGAATTTAATATATATTAAACCACCAAAAACCACCAAGACCAAAATCACAAGACCAAGTCCAAAACCAAGTTACCAAACGGGCCCATATTTTGAATTATAATATATATTTTTCGCAAAAAAAGTATTTTTCGGAATTTTTTTTATATTTTGGGACATAATAAATATTCGGAAAAGTATTTTTCAAAATTTATATTTTGAAAAAAATATTTTTTGGAGAAAAAATCATATTTTAATATAATTTTTCAAAATTTTATATTTTTTTTGAATTATATATATTTTTTTGAATTTTAAATATTTCGCACTTTTAAAAAAATATAAAAAAGTGAGAAAATTTTATAATAAAATATAAATATTTCTCACTTTTCAAAAAATAAAAAAAAAGTGCGAAAATTTTATAATTTTGGGTATGATTGATCAAATTCATATAGGCCATGTTTGGTGGTTGTTTTTGTTTGCTACTGTAGCTGTTTTCCAAACGAAAACATGTTTGGCTCGTGTGTTTTGTTTTGAATAGTAAAAAATATTTGTGTTTTTTTTTACTCCTTTTTGCAAACAAAAAAAAATGTTTTTTTTTATAAAAAAATATATATGTATGTATATATTTTACACCCCGATCGCCGCCTCCTCTGACCACTGTTGTCGCCTCCAACCACCACCACCATCACCACTTTCCTTTGTCCTAAAATACCATATATACAACAAAAATATTAATACTAAACATGCTTTTTAGATTTCAGCATTCCATAAATACAAACATGTATTTATGTTTTTCTAAATTTTACAACAACAAACATTAAACATGGCCATAGTGATCATTTAGTTATCAAATGATTGAACAACCGAACGCAATTTATTTACAATTTTTAATTAACATTCATAATTCTTTTTAAAGATTTATGAGTACAGTATATCCTATGTTGTAGAAAGATTATTAGGAATTAGAACACGGATTAAAATAATTTGCTTTGTAGTGAAAGCGAGAGAATGATTGTAAAACTTGGGAACATTGATTTAAATGCCCATGTCAGAATTGTAAGATAAATTGAATGCCAACGACTAGTTCGCTTTGTGGTTGAAAATTTTGAAGTAGGGGTAGTTTTCTCTTGGCAGAATAGGACCATAAATTTAAATGCCAATGACTATTTTGCTTTGTAGTGCTAAATTAGAAAACTTGAAATCATCAAGAATTTGGAGGCTTGATGGACTAACTAAGGAAATATTATCACCCCATTTATAAGTTTTTTATGTTGGAGCTTTTTTGGGATGCTTCACTCCTTTTTGTCATTTATGGATGTTTTACATGAATATATATATATATATATATATATATATATATATATATATTATAACTTTTTTGAAGTTTTTACATCTATAAACTTAAGAAACTTAATTCCTTGTTTAAGAATAAATGCATCAATACAAGTACAAATCAAAAGGTCGAGGTTATAGGACCATGCAAAAATGATCATTCTTGATTTGAGTGTGCGGTTCAAGATACCGTGTGACTTATATAACATTTAACTTTAGAGGCTCAAAATCTATTTATATATATATATATATATATATATATATATTAATCCAAGATTTTTGAAAGATACTCTTGTGACATTTGGAGTTTAATATTGGAGTGTGATTGTTCAAGTTTAATAATAGGCATGCTTGTCTTTATAAAAATTGGAAAATAGAAAAAATAAATGATTAATAATTAATTGCTTTTGAGTTATGACTCGTGAATCTTAAATTTTGTTAAAATTTGAAATTCATAATATAAAAGGGATGGAATTGTATATGAAAAATATGTCCTTTTGTAGTTCAATTTTCATAAAACAGTTTTAAGGAAGATGAATTAAATCATTGTAAAAAAATTATAATTTGAAATTAAAAAATTGGTATGAGATTTACAAATTAAACATGACCTAATATTATAATATTTATTCGTAAATTTCATAGTTCTAAACGAGTTAAATTCCCGGAGATTCCAAATACAAGGTGTAAACAATTATCATTGTAGTAATTGCTATATCAAAATTATATTTGAAAATAATTAAATTTAATTTAGTTAATATTTTTTTAAAGATTGTATAATTTGTGAACAATAACAATTCTATGTAACTCATAAAACACAATTTTTTTTCCAAATAATTAAAAAATACGGCATTTAAAAATTAATTATTTTTAAATAGAATTTCTAAAAAATAATTTTCAATACTGCACACTAAACCTATTTTATACAATAACATGCCATTATGTCATCAAAACAAATAAAAAACACTATATTTGAAAAATAAACCTTAAAATTTTATTTAATGTGAAATTGATATGTGTAATTTATTTTATTATTTATTGATGTCACGTGAGGGAATAATGATAAAATAATCCCCACCCACGCGTTGCTAACATGAGCCCTAATTGGACACAAGAACAAATCTGCTTCACTATTTCTATACACCTTCTCTCTTTTCCCTATTCTAGAGAGAGAAAATTTGTAATACTCAGATCTCTTTTAGAGAGAGAAACAGAACAAAATTTATATACCTAGCCTATCACTCGTATGGCACCAACATAGATCCGACGTACAAGGTTACTTTCTCCTCATATATATGTATATACACGTATCTATATCTTGCTTTGGTGTATTTTGTTTGAGCAACGTTACTTTTAGGGTTTTGGTTGCGTTTGATTTGTTGAAGTATTTTGATTGCTGATGAATTTTGGTCATTGATAGTTAGCACTAGTTACATGTTTTTTTGTTGAATATAAAACATGATTTTCGTGGAAAATGTATATATATATATATATGTATATATTTGGACACTGGTGCAGGTTTTTGTTGCTTGAAGTTTTGTTTGGAATTTTGGTTATTGATACTTGGCACTAGTTACATGCTTTTTTGTTGAATAGAAACATGATTTTTGTGGAAGATGTATTATATTTATATGTATATGTTTGGACACTGATGCAGGTTTTTTGTTGCTTTCAATGTGTCTGGATTGAAGTTTTGTTTGGAAATGTGGAGTTGTTTTAGATATCTGGTTGATTTTTATTGATAAGGGTTTTTGGATACTAGTTTAGTTTGTACATTGTGGGTAAACGTGTATAGTGATTATGGGTTCTGGATTGGAAAGATTGTGGGTACTTAGAATTGGCTGTAGTATGTGATATGGCTTGGTGTGTGGAGGAGGTTAAGTTAGAATTGAAGACGAAAAGCACTTTTGGCCAATGATGATTTTCTATTTCCTACAGTCTTGGAAAAGAAGATCTTTATTGGCTGGGTTTTTTAGTTTATAATCGTTACTCCCGGGTTATTAAATATTTTTCCGTGTCTGGGACATGGACAGGTTAGACTATTCATTAGGGGGCACGTGCTCTTCATGTGTCCATGTCTCCGACACGGAAAAATATTTAATAACCCGGAGTAATTTTTAAAATTCCATTCTGGATCATAGAATTTATGACCCTACAATTCCTAATTCTCAATGGAAAGTTTTGGGTAGCAGAATCGGAAGTATGATAGGAGAAATGGAATAGAGGTTTTGTTCTTCTTCTACATTTGTTTGGGCGTTTAACCCATTTTAGTAAAAGTAAATCTAATCATTCTAAATATGGAGACAATTTTTTTAACTAATTGCATAAATATAAAAAAGGAGAATAAAAATCAGAGAAACGTACAGGTAATACAACTCTGAATTTCGAGGGCATGGCTCGAAACTTACAAAATTTCCCCCTATTTTGCTTTGCTCTTTGTAATTCTCGTTCTTTTTTTTCAGAACAAGAAACAGAAGCATATTTTCCCAACTATTTATGTTCATTCGGAAAGAAAAACAAAGAAAAGCTTTGAAAATTTTCTGTTCTTTTTTCTCTCTGTTTTGTTATTTTTTTGAAGCAAGAAGTTAACTTCTTAACTAAATTGCTCAAACAATTAGGGAGCTAAAATGTACTTCTCTCACTCTGTTTCTCCACTCCTTTAAGATTTACTTTATTGCCTTCAGTGAGATTCTACTTGATTATTTGGCGATACTTTGCATAGATACTAATAAAATGATTCTACACTGTCTCTTGTTGGCTGTTTAGGCTCATTCTCTTCTTATATAGGAGATATTGATTTAGATCCTTCCATCCTATGATCCCAATCCTATGAATCATCTGTATACAGGAGATATTCATCGAATCCAGATCTTAAAACCTAAACAGGATTTCAATTTAAAGCATCTGTATTATGGGTCATGTTGCTTGTGGCTATATTGATTTCCCTAAGGCCTCAACAAAGCATTCTGGGTTGGGGACATTACAGTGTTTCGGTTTATTTGAGAGTGTTCGAAGACCAGGATGCTAATAATTGAGAGGTTAGTTGGGAATGTTTCAAAAGCACTCAGGGTCAGAGAGCTCAGATTTTTTTTCCATTATAGGGTATTAGAATAGCAGGATGTTAAAAATTGATAGTTCCGGAAAGTTTAGCATTTATGCTTTGACTATATGGCCTTCGCCTGGTATCCTGTCTCTCGCTCAATTTATATATAGGTGAAATTTTAGCATTTATGCTTGAAATTATGGACTTTGCATATGTCTGTGTGTTTTTATATGTGCAATAATGCCCAATTCAAGAAGATTTGACACCCTTCAATAGAAACAAGAGAAATAAAATAGTTTATATCCCACTGAAATGAAAAACGTTCATAGATCTCGCATTAAATGACCATGCTACCAAGACACCAAACTGCCTATTTCAACCCAATTAATGATCACTGAAACTTCACCCTCTATCAAGTCATCAGATATCCCCATATTGGCTGCCTTCGTTAGACCTTCGGGAAAAATGGAATTGGCAGTGTTTAAAAAGCTTTTTCTATCTCATGTACATTTCCATATTAAAGATTCAATTGTTTAGCTCTCTGAAATCTGCATATTTATAATAATAAATATACTAGTTTTAGTCTATAGTTTTTTTTTGTTTTTTTTTTATGTTCTTTCTTTTCTGTGTGATTATCTACCTGAACCATTTCCCCCCCTGATATACGATTATATATAACAAAAAAATTGTGTGAAAAGATTAGATGAATCCAAAACTCTTGGACAAATGTGGTGAACTCTCTTTGACCAATTGTTTATGCACTTTTAAACTTGTTCGAAATTTGACTTATTTAGCTTCTTGATTATAAGTATCCCTTGGTTGGTATTTGCATGTGGATGTTTTTTTTTCCAAGTTCACTGGATAGGTTGTCCTGATGATGACTGGAATAGTAATAACGAAGTTGTTTCCATAGTTGTTGTCAGTTATTTCTGTCCTTTTCTAGTTACTGTATTCAGGGGTTGTTTAATTTGCTTATGTTAACAGCCAGAAATATTTTTCTTACAGTTATCAAGCATCTTCACTCCCAAACACGCAAGGGCAATGATTATTAATTTCTTTTTTCACTTTGCTTGAGCATTACAGGTGCACAATTTGTAGGTTTTGTTAACCCTGCAACACCTCGACACCAGCTTTTAAATATATTACTGTTTGGGAAATAGTTGAAGAATGGCAGATGGAATATCGAGCTTTTGGGGCCCTGTCACATCCACCACTGAGTGGTGTGAGCAGAACTATGTCTTTTCTTCTTATATTGCAGAATTTTTCAACACTATATCAAATATCCCAGGCCTTCTTTTGGCACTCATTGGTCTTGTAAATGCCTTGAGACAAGGGTTTGAAAAAAGATTTAGTGTTCTTCACATATCAAACATGGCACTTGCCATCGGGAGCATGCTATTTCATGCTACGCTGCAGCGCCTGTACGTATTCTTCTCCATGCTTATCAAGTTGACTATGTTATCCATAATGTTGAAAATTATAGTTCCTATAATATTTGTTTATTCATTCAATTTAGTGAAATAGTTGGATTTTGAGAAACTTGGAGATGCTTTTGAAACTGTGTTATTTATGCAGCCTAACCTTCGGGGATGAGGGGAAATCTGGGTGAGGGTTTTGGATTGTTTTGTAATTCTTCTCGTTATCTTCTTTCCTACCTCGAATTACCACTCTACATTCCTATCAACAACAACAACAACAACCAAAGCTTTTTCCTAGTTGCGTAGGTACAGCATGTGTTAGCACTCTACGTTTGGAAAAGAAAACAACCTTTCTTCTAACCTTTAGGCCTAATATTGCAAGTTCTGTGCAACCTTATTCCTTTCATGAGTCAGTTCTTGAACTGCATCATTTTGAGTTCAAGTGTTATATTACTGCAATATGTTATCAGAGTAAAGTTCTCATTAGTTGATTAGTTGAGGTATGAATATTTTTGTTAAATTATGCCCTTTAGATTACTTAACCTACTGTATACAATTCTATGAGTTGAGCCATAAGGATGTGCTGTACCACTATCGTCTCCTGGTCCTTTCAATCTATCGTTTCAATCTATCGTGGTGTATTGGGAATAGATTAAATATGTACACGCACTTCTAAAAGTGTCAATAACCCTGCAAGGCACATGTAAGAACAAGACAAGAAAAATTAGAAACAGTTCTTTATGTCATGAATATATTCTTGATTTAAATAACATTCTTAATTTCGAACTGAGGGTAATCTTTTCTGGGACACTTGTCACACTTGTCCTACAAGTGTTGGATGTCGTGATTGGACATTTTAGCATTTATAATAATAAAAAAAACCAGTTAAAGGTTTAAATCAAATTATTACGACATTTGATTAAATTTAAAAAGAAAAATGGAATTGGAAGGTTTTACCAAAGAACATAAAAACTATGCATGGGACATAGTACCATACTCATATTCATCGTATGTCTGCAGTTTCTGTATACATGTTAGGGCAAGTATTTTGATCATTTCGAATCACTAGTTACAGACTTCATATTACTGTTATAGAAATTGTATTTCATACGAGTTTATAAATGAAACTGCATTTTCTACTTATTGTATTCTTGCTAGCTCCACGTACAAGTTATGCGTGTTGGCATTTGTGTTATAGTTTGGGTTTATGGCCTGTGCAAATGTTTATGCTTCTTTAGTTCTGCTTAATTGGCACGAAGTTGCTGGGCTCAACCTTTAAATTTTGTTTCAAAACAAAGCAACCTGACCTAGTAAAAATTATATGAGATACTGTAACAAGTTTTTCATATTACCCTTTCTTTAGTTGTTTCTCCTCCCCATTTAAAGCGGTGGATCCTGGTAGAGGCGAAAAGATAATTAAATGTACTTATTTAGGGGCTACTGGGTCAGGTTTCCAGTCCTGCATGTATTACATGTTTTCCAAAATGGCCTGATTGTTTCCTTCTTTGTAAGTATATATATATATATGTGTGTGTGTGTGTGTGTATAAGGTATGAAAATGGTACCACTTGTATTTTTGTGACAGTTGTTCCATCGGGTGGGTTACCCTCTGAACATTTTTTAGTGGAACTTTAATCATGAAAGGTAAAATGGTCTGACCACCCATCAAATCAGAAACTTTGCATTTGAGTAGTGTAAGGAATGCCTCACGCTGACTGACATCTTTTTTTTTTCGTGGGAGCTTTTTGGCCTATTAGCAGGAATAGGAAAGAAAATTTAAGGATTGTTCTTGTTCTTTTTCAAGTGTGGAGCGTGAGAATTAATTGACACCTTAGCCCAACTACATGGATCCAAGGGTGATGCTTTTGTATTTTATGCAATTGTTATGTATCGCTAGTGGCGAATATTTATTAAGTTTGAACTCTCTATATTCCTTGCCATTTTCCCGTGTAATGAATGCCTGCAACCCATGGGCGTAACCCTAAGTTTTTGGGTGAACCACGTAAGTTCTGTGTTCTGGCTTGGGTGTTTGATCTGATATTTTAATTTTCACAATACTGTGTGTGCATGAGACCATTGTTTGATCCCACCACCTCACTTAATTAGGTAGAATTTAAACATTGCTGCCAGCTAACTAGGGAACCAAGTGGTTTTATCATGCTCACTTGACTTGTTAATATTAATACATAAATGATGAGTTGATGAAAAAGAATAATCAACACGTTGTCCATTTAACTTCTTAGCATAAGCCGTGCAGAATGCTACTGAGATAATGCTGTGTGTTTTATGTGTGTTTAGGAAGAACAAGTAACCCTAGGTGTCCTAAATACTGGGTATTATACTCGGTGGCACACATTATTTTTGTGCCTAAGAAAACGCTGACCTGGAAAATGTGTTATTATCTTCTGATATATAAATATTCCCCTTTATCTGTTTGACTTCCACCATTTCTGTAGATGATTATTTCAATCTGGTCTTTTGCTGATGATGATTGCTAATTAATTACAGGCAACAGCAAGGCGATGAAACACCAATGGTATGGGAGATGCTCCTATATATTTATATCCTCTACTCGCCGGATTGGCACTACCGGAGTACAATGCCCACCTTCTTGTTCCTCTATGGTGCAGTATTTGCCATTTTACACTCACAGGTTCGCTTCGAAATTGGTTTTAAGTTGCACTATTTGCTACTTTGCCTTCTCTGCATTCCGCGGATGTACAAGTACTACATCCACACAGAAGATAAATCTGCAAAGCGTATTGCAAAGTCTTACTTGGCAACTTTATTGCTAGCAAGTGTTTGTTGGCTCTGTGATCGCGTGCTCTGCGAGGATATTTCTGGTTGGTACTTCAACCCACAGGGTCATGCTTTATGGCACGTCTTAATGGGTTTCAACTCTTATTATGCAAACACATTCTTGATGTTCTGCCGTGCTCGGCAACGGGGATGGGATCCGAAGGTTCTGTACTTCATGGGATTTTTCCCTTACGTGAAGATCAAAAAACCCAAGGCTCAGTAAGTGATATTAAAATTTATTTGGAGTAGGTCCGTGGATATGGGAAGGTAAGCAGAAACAATTAGCGACAAACTTACAATTCATTTTTGGTTTTTTCTCTCTTTTTTTTTTTTTCCCATTTTGAAAAATGTATTATAAATTATGGTTGAAATTGATTTGGTTAGTTGGGTACTGATGAAATATTTACTGTAAAACTAGTGTCTTGGTCCCAGCATACAGTTTCTTTTATATACTCGTGATGATAAGGTGATACATGTAGCTTTTTAAGGATCGTTTCCTGTTTCAGATGGATTTTTTTGCATGGGTGATGATTTGATTTGCCATTTTTGAATCCAATGCGTTGAGTTTACTCTATTTTTACTGATGAAAAATAGAGTTTTGACGAAGCTTCAAGTATGAGATTTTCCATCTCTGTATAGCGTGAATCAGAATGAAGTCCTGTGAGTTGTACAGCGAATTAATCAATGTTTGTGCAAATCAATCAAGAGTAGTCGTCTAGGGTCAATCTTAAAGGTACTGATTGGAATGAAATTGAACAATGGACAGCACATATCATATATATATATATATATGTATGTTTATATGTGTGGGAAAGCTAGCATTGTCAACTTGAGAAAAAGTTTTAGCTGAGTGCAAGTCCAATTTGATATTAATACATTTACATAGTAAAACCTTGGTTCTAACGAAATATCTCCTATCAGCACCAAAATGCTGTTAACCCTAAATTTTCAGGCAGTTCGAGCAACGATTCACCTCTCTTGTAGTCATCTGTGACAAACAAGGGTGGCAACGAAACTAGTTTATGTAAAGTTTATACGATGTAAACAACTTGTTGCACATGTTTGTACCAGAGACATTGAATTAACATAAACAGATAAAATATCCCCATTGAAAATATTGGGTAACCTCAGATGATTATCTTGTAGTACTCCAAGCCAATCGCAAAAAGAGGTATGCACAAGCAGTAGTATCTGACTGTATCATACAAATTCGTGTAAGTGGGTCGTGTTCGTGTCGGGTTGATATCGTGTCAAAAAAAACTTGATTAATATACGTGTCAAAAAAAACTTGATTAATATACGTGTCAAATATGTTCAACCCTAACCCCATGTCGATCCATATAATCCATTTAGTTTATTTATTATAATATATTAAATTAAATTTGACACAATCCAAAACGAAACGAACTATTTAACCTATTATCAACAAAATTAAATTGGATTTGACACGATCCAGTAATAGTTTATTAATATATTTCAACTCATAAACAATTAGAGAAGATAAAAAAAATAAAAATAAATACAAATATAATCGTATCTTATTCGGGTTACTCGTGTCATGTTCGGGTTGACCCTTATATTCTCGTGTCGTGTTCAGATCAACCCTTTTAATTCATGCCATTCATGCCGTGTCGTGTCTCATTTTAAGAGCTCTAATTCATCACATCCCCGGGTAGTGAATAACTCCCCCCCCCCCCCCCCCCCCCCCCCCGCCCGATGGGGTGGGAATGTTATCTTTCGGCACAAATTCCAGCTTCCTTACCGTAACAACACCAAAAACAAAGTTTGATTTTCACTGCAACAAGAAACTAAGTCCTTTCCCAAGTCCTTGGGTCACCTACATTATGCAAAATAAGCATCTACCAATTGTTCCTGCTCTATTACATATATTGCAAGTTTTAAGGCATCCATGCAGGGACAAGGTCAAGGTGCATACTCGCTGGTTTCAAACGATCAGCCATGCAAGTAAAGAACATCTGACTGATTTGTCAAATAGGCATGACATTTATCTAGTTACAAGCGCAAACAAAACTGGGAAGTAAAAAGTTGCCAGTTGTAGACTTTTTTAAACTTCGATGTCTTCAACTTCATATCTGATCTTCTCAAACGACAAAAAAATTCATCCCATGTACGAAGGAGCTCAAAGCTGAGTGATATCAAGAATGGATTCTAGTATCTTCTTCTCCAATTCAGCTTCGGCAATCCATATGGAACTTTGTCGACGCAGAAGCTCTTTATTTTCCTTGCTCTTCTCCTGCATTAGTTTTTCTCTCGTTCTCCAATACTCAAGCTTCTCTGTTCTTTCTTTTAACTGCAACCATGCAAGTTGAATACACACCAAAGTGTGGTAAAGATTAATAATCAGTGTCCAAAGAATGTTTAAAAAGCTATTAAAGTATTCCGATAAAAACAAATGAACTAATGACATATGATTAACCATTGTATCAGCATTCAAGCATATGGCGAGGAGTGAGGATAGTATTATCTAGAAAGTTCAAAAGTTTACTATAGTAACAAGACTATTATAAATTCGACTTGGAAACACTGAACTGGCCACAACCAATATTGTAGTTACAGAAGCTTTACCAAATGGACTATCCAAACAAGTACTTAACAAATCTCGACTAAAAGCGTCACACCTACATGGGGCCCGCCGGTTACATGAAACTTTGCCGTCGTATGCCATCAAGGCCATGTACTAAACCATGGCCATTATTTGACTATCCTTTCCATATGTTTACTCCCGTTTCAATGCACACTAATTCTGATCTTCTTCTTGACTAGTGATTAGTGATTATCCTTAATTTGGAGAACATCTCTCTTCCTCACTTTTGTACATAAGTTGGCATAAATTGCATACCACCGGACCATTTAGGTAATTTTCTATATGTACTACTCCCACTGTCAAAAAAATGTTTATATCGCCAATTTATCATTTCTCGTCTTACTATACAGACCTATCTCAACATCTATTTTCCACTTTGCTCATCTAATAAAAATTCTACAGCATCCCAGCATTTTATCCTCTTATGACTGGTTCTGTAACTGTTTTCTTCAAAGCCGTTAGGATCAGTATCTTCTGTTAAATCATTGGGGAGGTCTACAGGATTGAATCAAAGATGAAAAATCTTACATAATGATTAACGAGGGTAAATGAAAAGACTCACTATATAGGGATATTTAAAATGGAAAAACAAAAATCTTAAAACACCTGAAAAGATAGAAAAATTATTACAAACATATGAAAATGTAATTACGCACAAACTGGCCAAGAATATTTCAAGAACTTAGCTTAAAAGATGGAAAAACACAATATACTAGCTGTAAGGTTGTGCACGTGCAACTTCTGATAACAACCCCTTTTGCTGAGAAATTCATTCTTCCATATTCATCTCTAAAGATACTTCAATTACTACAAGCAATCAATAGGCCAAGCTAGCAACCTCTTGGTACTACGAGCCAAAGGGAATATGAGAATGTTGTTCCTTTATATGAACACTTTCTGTTGTAGTCTCTCCACTCCGAGTAGTTTTTACTCTGAAAAAGCGATACTGATCGTCGTGCAAACCAAAAATAATCAACATTTGTGCGAAAAGAATAGAACCAGTCTACCATGCAAGAAGTTTCGAATACCATGACAGAACAGATTGATTATCAATACACTAAATGTACAAACAATCTCACGGCAATCCAATTAGTTTCAAATACCATGACAGAACAGATTGATCATCAATTAAGATGTCATGTTGATCTCGAACCATCCTATTACAATTCTACAATGATTCTACCCCTTTTTGATCTTCTATATTAACTACAACAATCAGTCAATCTTCGATCATATCCACACCACCATGTTTTGTTGTCGTAGTGAATTTACTTCAAATTTTAAAAGCATACCAGGACAGAAGGCACTCCTCCTGTTGACTCACTAACAAGTTATTTCTATGAGCAAAATTATCTTCAATCTTTACCTGAAAAAGATAATCCCCAAGTAACACAAATATTTTCCTTTTGGTATCTCTTCACCTCTAATCCTTCCTTAACTCACATATAGCACTTCCTCAGCCACTGGATCGGATTTCAATACCATAAACCTCAGCCAAACCACATTCTAGCAATTATACTACCTTTTGCCCGCTTTTCTCACGGTTAAACTTACTCAACTCATTAGGTTGGAATAGTAGAAATTCCTAATCTTTAAAACCTTTCTCTTGATTCCCCCATGTTTTATATATATATATATATATATATAGAGAGAGAGAGAGAGAGAGAGATGAATATATACATATATTAAGCTGTTCAGTTTCTACAATTTAAGATCCCCAAAATGTGAAATATAGGCATCACATAATCTTAAATTTCTGGGTTCAATAATACTATTCACCCTCCTAACAATTCAATACAAGATAAAAAATTTAACCACCACATTGATCACTATATACACAAAAAATCCACATATGATATACAAATATATATATATATATATATATATATTGAGAGAGAATGAGTTAATTAGGACATACTAGGGTTTCACGGAACTCCTGCTGAGCGACCTCTCTCTCAGCAGCTTTGAGCTTCTTCTGGGCGGCTTTGGCGGCTCTCCGCTCCTCATTGGCGATCCGTTGAGCCTCGCGCTTGGCCTCGGAGATTCTCAGCTTCTCTTGCCTCTGCAACTCCATTTCGCATATGTACTCCTTCCGGACCTCCCTCACCTTCCTGGCGTAGTCCCGCCGCAGCAGCGCCAGCCTCGCCTCCGCCTCCTCCGGCGCTTTTGGCGCCTTCCAGGTTTTGAGGTAGTCGCTCGGCGGAGAATACTGGTGGTTGCGTTTGTGGTCGTTGTGGTGCGATGGGGCTGTGGATTGGGATCGGTGGGGTTGGGTGGAGATTAGGGTTTTTAGGGTTTGGGAGGATTGGGATCGGAGGGTTTGGGAGCGGAGGAGGTAGAGAGATGCCGCCATTGATGTGGTGTGTGCTTTGGTGTGTGTATTTGTGTGTGTGTGTGTGTGTGTGAGTGAGTGAGAGAGGGTTTAGAGAAATGGTGGGTGAGATTGCACAGGGGGGGGGGGGGGGGTAAAATAGAGAAATTGAGAGGAAAAGGGTATTTTCTTTCTAAATAGTTTTATTGAAAAATAGGAATGTAAAATTGTAAAATTATAAAATAATTATTTTGTCTGAACTCTAAATTAGTAATTTTACTCATAATCGTGCTGATGAAGTGAGTACAATTTATTACTATCTCAAATATGACAAATTGTATTGTTATTTTTTAAATTTATTTTGTGTCATATTTTTGTTTTTTATTGAGAAAATAAAAAATAGAAATTAATGTATCACGGTATTCATAACTTAACACATTCTTTTCCATATGGATGCTCGGGTCTAAAAAAAGACTATCATCCAAATATTTGCAATTAAAAGCAGCCATATGATAATTTATTAAAACTTATATATTGGTAGAGCACTTGTCATTACCCCTATGTTTTTATTGTTAGAGAGTCTTAACCCACATTCGATTAAGAGGGGTAAGTGTTTGGTATATAAATGGGTGAATGTTAGTCTTATTGATTAGTTTAAGTTTTTGGCCGAATCGTGAAACATTTAATAAAGAGCCACATCCAATTCTTGATCTGGTGACAAGCTAAACGCCTGCTTGGGTGTGTCCCAGAGGGTGGAGTTCGGGTCTAAGATCAGGTAGGCGGGGTGGTTCGATCATAATGCGGTATTGTCTCACATTAGATCCGGATGGGTAAAGAAGTCTAAAACATTTGTTAAAGTCGGAAGATGGGTGCCCCTTTGAATTTCTCAAACTAAACATTGATGTCGTAATTTTTATTTCTTCTTGTTACACTAGACGAGGATTCATTATTCGAGATTGCAAGGAATACCCATTATCGTTGATACTTGTTTTTTCGAAAAATGTGTCATCAACCTTCATGGTTGAAATCCTCATTATTAAAGAAGGCTTAAAGTTGTTTTCCTCATGGGGTTACTCCTAGGGGTGGACAAACATCCGGCGAATCCAAAAATTCAATCCGTCTAATCCGGTCTGGACATATTGGATCTGTTTGATTATGAATTGGATTGGACATGGATCCAAAAATACCGAATATGATATTTTATGGATCGGTTCTGGATTTGATTTTCAAAAATCCGTCAAATCCGGTAGTGTTCATATATATTTTAGTATATTTATATTAATATATATTGAATAATATATTATCTTAAATTAAATTATAATATCTTATATCACTAATATACTATTTTAAACTAAATCATAATATCTTATTTTACTCTAAATAATTATTTATTTATAATATTATGAACATATAAGACATTTTATTATTATTTCTATACATTTATCTACAAAAAAAAAAATTAAATATAAGATTCGAAGAACTACATTCAAATAAGTATCATTAAAGTGCATTATTACAATCTATTGTTTCAATATATGCATCTTCTTCAAACAAATAATTATAATTAAAATATTTTAAACCCTTACAAAGAGAGATAAATGAGATAGATCTACTCCCAAATTTAAATTCTTAAAATAAATTATATTCAAAGGACTATAATTAACAATTTATTATTTAAAGACCTATATCTTCTTTAAAAAAAGAAAGTATAATTGAATTATCTAACAACTATAAAGAGAGATAGATGTACACACACATTTAAAATATTTTAATTTTATGCTTAAATATCTATATAACTTAGTTTAACTAGATTATATTTATTCAATTAAAATATTTATTCTAATAATATTAGAATAATAAAAGATAGAACTTGATCTATTGAAATAAAACAAAAATACTATGATTATTAACTGATAGGGATGATACTACAACCGTTCAAATTTCCTAGAGAAGTGATAAGGATAAAAGCAAACCAGAGATAAAGATAAGTTTGACCCAAGACAAGGATATACACGTAACTATCCATATCTAAGACGTATTTAAGGATAAGTTTGACCTAAGATAAGGATAGACACATAGTTTGCATGATTTTTTAGCCTTTTATATTAATACTAAGTTTACTTGCCTTTTAAAAAAAAATAAAAAAATAGCACTTTCATTTTTGGCGTCTCGTCTTCTCTAAAGAAGCAAAAATCGAATGGATGGAGCAGATGGTCCAACTACATAACTTTATCTTTTTCATTACTTCCATCATCGTGCCTTGTGGCACGGCAGCACCCGTACTATTGAAATGGTTCGTCAGTAGAGATGTTCCCACATGTGCCCCTTCTTCCAATGGTACTATAATTCATACTCATATCCCCTCATTCCCTCTTTTGGTCTATTTACATTCTAGGAAATTCATACGCTCCACGGACAGAGCAAAAAGTGGAGTCTTGGTAAGAGCAAGCCGCCTGTTATGAACTTGTTCTTGTGGTTCACATCATATGTATGCAGTGTATGAATTTGTTTCCTCAATTTAGGTAATGTAAATTTGTATTTCAATCCGCGAAACATATCTAAACTAACCCGGCTCACTGTGGTCCTGTTTGTATTGATTTCGTTGGACAAATGGATTGGATTGGTTCCATAAATTGGGAATCCAGTATTAGTGGATTGGATCCAAAATATCTCAAATCCGGTATGTGTCCACTCCTAGCTCCAGTGTGAAAATATAAGGAGATTGTCAGGGAGTCTTCACTCTTTCACCATCTGATAATCTCTCACTAGCAATGATTGAAGATTTTCTGTTCATGCTTCTTAACTCTAGCAATACTTTCTCTCTAAAGTGGGCTCCTAGATTTTTGTAACCAAGTGGATCACTCCTGAAAAAAATAGGAACTGAATTACAAGAGAGGGGACAAAGAGTGGGATGTTTGGCCCGGATGGTTCCTTAACCTTCTCTCTGTGGATATGTCTTCTGGTATATAATCTTTTTTTTTTCTTTTCTAGCGAGTGAAAAAATATATTTATATAAATGGGTGGATGTTAGTTTCACCTATCAATTTTAATTTTTGCATCGAACCGCGAAGTATTCAACCAATTACTCTTATCCACAACTAATCGAGCTTCCCATGGACACATCCATTTATTTTCCCATTCAAGACTTGGTTATAATAGAACAACTAAAAGAATAGAAAAGCTTTTTAGAACTTCATTTGCCCCAAAAAGAACCAAAAAACAAAGAAAAAAAACAAGGGGGAAAACTTTAACCATTCCTTGATGCAAATGGTAACAACTAACTGGGCTAGAAACCAATTCCAATAAGTTAGTGCAGCTGCCTAATGATGTAGGTTGGAAACAATTAATTCTTACTTATATGCTTTGCAACATGTACCACATTTATATATACGAACTAATCAGGTTTCATGTTCGATTCTTACGAGGTGCAAATAATTCGTTAGAGTCATGATCGCGGATATAATCCGAGCTTTACCCGATTTGTGTGGGGGGTTGTCTTGCACGGATCCCGTAAATTAATTGAAGTGTGCGTAAGCTAACCCGGATATCACGGTTATCAAAAAAAAAAAAACTTACCTTGATCAACACATGGTTATAAAAGGCAAATGACAAATTTTGTTCACAACAATGTACATGGATGGAAATCATTCACATTAGGCTTTAGACGTGTACCGAACTAAAATTAAGGGTAATTTGTAGTAACACCCCCTGAGGTTTAGGCCAATTTCACCTAGCGGCCGGTCAACGCACTAATTTACAATGACACCCCCTGAGGTTTAAAAATTCTTGCAATGACACCCCCTTGAGACTTGAAATGTCAAATTTACCCTTATAATAAATATCAAGTGCTGGAAATGTCCATAATGTCCTTTATTGTACATGTTTATTGGGATGTGTGGGGTGTGTGTGTATATATATATTCTCTATATATATATATATTCCAATTGACACGGCATTATCAAATAAATTGCATACGGGATCAAAAATAAAAATAAATAATGAGTCTAGACAAAAAAAAATTATGCAATTTGTTTAATAACACTGTGTCAATTAAAATGCTTGTTTAAAACTTCAAGAGATGGGATCATCACGTATTCCTTTAGTTGAGTTGTTTGAAGACTAAAAATGTATAGAAAAATCATAACTATAGGAAAGTAAGATTATTTGTATTTTTTAAAAAGAAATTTACCTTACTTTAACTGACTCAAAATATGTTTGAAGGTAAATTGAGAAAAATAAAATTCTGAATAAATAATGAATCTACACAAAAAAAATAATATTTCGTTTAATTTAATTCAAAGTGATTATTGCCGCAAACAAAGTATTTTCTTTAGTTTTTACAATTGAGTGCAAAATTAAAAAACTAATCTTTTACATTAACCAAAAAAAAATTGAGTCTTCTCAAAGAAAAAAAAATAGATACGAGGACAAGATACTAGTAAAATAAAATAAAGACATATAAAAATAAAAATATATACAAGAATGAAAAATAAAAAAGATAAAGAAAAAATAAAATAGGCCAAACAAATGCAAATAATTGGTGACTCGTAAAAAGATAAGTGAAAGTCCCAGAAAAAATCAGATAATAATAATCCAAAGTATATGTCTCTCTAGACACATATAAATCAGAATATATATACCCACACACCCCAATATACATGTACAACAAAGGGCATTATGAACATTTTCACTATTTGATATTTATAACAAAGGTAAACTTGATATTTCATGGCTAAAAGGGGTGTTACTGCAAAAAATTTTAAATCTAAGGAGTATCTTTGTAAATTAATGCGTTGATCCGCGCTATGTGGAATTGACCTAAACTAGGGTGGTGTCACTGATAGAAAAGCTTAAAAAAAATCAAACAACAAAGAAAAAAACAAGGGGGGAAAACTTTAACCATTCCTTGATGCAAATGGTAACAACTACGTGGGCTCAGAAACCAATTCCAATAAGTTAGTGCAGCTGCCAAATGATGTAGGCGGAAACAATTAATTCTTACTTGTATGCTTTGCAACATGTACCACATTTATATATACAAACTTCCAATATATATATATATATATATATATATACACAAACTTGCCCTCATCATGCACATGGTTATAAAAGGCTTTCATAACAATGTACATGGATGGAAATCATTCACATTAGGCTTTAGACCTGTACCGAACTAAAATTAACTATGAACAAAGTTGGTAACAATACTTGCATTTCCTAAAATTAACTATGAACAAAGTTGGTAACAATACTTGCATTTCCTCATAGACTTCAGAGAAATGAAAATTGCCTCTGTATATTTTAAGGCCCTGTTTGGTAGGTGGTCTGGTCTTAGGTGGTTTGATCTGGTCTTGCATTTTATGGGACCAGACTGTGTTTGGTAGCATTGGTCCCAAATATTTGGTTAGACCAAGTAAGACCAAATCAGACCAAAATGACATCATTTCAGACAAAAAAAAAGAGGTGATTCCTGGTGGTCCGGTCTGGTCTTATTAATAAAATATATTTATAAATAATTAAAAATGAATAAATAATAATAATAAATTAAATAAAACATATTTTAAAAATAAAATATAAATAATAAATAATAAACAAAATAAAATAAATAATACCTAATAATAATAAATAATAAAATATATTTATAAATAATTAAAAATTAAAAATTAAAAATATAAATAATAAATTAAATAAAACATAATAATAATAATAAAATGAATACAATAATAATAATAATAAAAAATGGACTAAATAATAAATAATAATAATAATAAATTACATAAAACATATTTAAAAATATAATAAAAATAATAAATAATAAACAAAATGAAATAAATAATAATAATAAATAAATATAATAATAAATAATAAATAGATATAATAATAAATAATAAGTAAATATAATAATGAATAAATACTTCATAATAATAATAAAAAATGAGTATAATAATAATAAATTAATATTAAATTAATAAAAAATATTTTTAAATAATTAAAAATGAATAAATAATTTATAAATAAAATGAATTAAATAATGAAATAATAATAAATAAATAGAATATATTTATAAATTAATATATAAATTAATAAATAATAATTTAATAATATAAATAATAAAATAATAAAGTGAAGAAATAATAAATAATAAATAAATAGTAAGACCAGACCGCTTACCAAACAGACTTTTTCAAATCAGATTAGACCTGATCAAACTGGACCAGACCAAATCAGACCAGAAAGACCGCCTACCAAACATGGCCTAAGTAATTTGCCTAAGTAATTTGCCTAAGTAATTTGTGAATGAGGCATTCACTGAAAAAGTGAAATCACATGGTTGATAAAAAAGCAAAATATGACTTGTGACAGGAATTTCAACAATTCATAGATACTACGAAATGCAGTTCAATGCATTCTTTAACATCTTTCGTGTTGAAATTTCTCAATCATAATCATATATATATATATATATATATATATATATATTTATTTATTTGTGTGTTAAAATTATGCTAAGAAGTTAAAAGACTCTTCGCTCCGAAAAATAATAATCATCACCGGCCGAATAACAAAGCCGATAATAATCATTATTTTCGTAGGATTTCGAAAAATAATAATCATCGGCCAAATAGTAAGGCCGATAATATTCTTCGTATCCGTAGGGTGCGGGCGTGCCAAAACCGGTGACGGAGTTCAACCGGTTCAAAATGAACGGATTTTCGTTTTTTTTAAACATGTGGAATAGAATCATGCGATTTACGAAAGAGAGAACTCAACTCTCGTGAAGGGTTCTGATTGCCTCAGCAAAGAAGACTTTTGGGTAACCAAAAGAAATTGCGAAAGTAATTGAAAAATGCAATGACAGGGAATTGAAATAAACTGATATTAAAGGAAAACAAATAAATGACATGGAATGTAAAAGACGATAAAAATAAAATATAATGAAAAATTGCTATTGTAGCATGAATATTTTTGTATTGGTCGTGGACCTCTATAACACAAGTTTACGTACATTATTTATAACCTGAAACAAAGTTAAAGATAAACTAGAAATAAACAAATAAAAGATAAAAATACCTAAATTCTAATCATATCTAAACACTTTCACCAACTCAACTATATTTCTTTTCCAAAAGTGTTCAATACTTCACAAATTTTGTAATCTTCTAGTCTTAATCAACTTCATGATATGACTCATTTTCAACCTATTTTCGCAGCCCAAAAACAGCCAAATTTCCAGCCCACTTTGCAGCCCAAAAACATTCCAGTTTGCAGTCCAATTTCAGCCTAGTTTTGGCCAATTTCTGGCCCATTTTGCAGCCCAATTTCTGCCCAGTTTAAGCCCAAATTTCAGCCCGAAAAACAGCCCAGTTTAGGCCTGAAAACAGCCCGAAACAGTCCAAAAACAGCCTAAAAACAGAGCAGTTTCGGCCAATTTTCGGCCTAATTTCGGTCCGCTTCATTGCCATGTATTGGCTCATTTAGGGTGTCAACAAAGACATATCACGTCACCCACTACTATCTCTACCTATAATAATATGCAAATGGTTTGTATTTCTAAAACTATTCTCATAAAAAAGAATTCTCTTAAAATATATATTTTTATAATTGAATTTAGAAAACTCAATAAAAAAGACTTTCCTACGGTTTTAGAAATGTAAACTAAGCAATCCTAACTTCTTGTTACCCAAAAACTAAAATGGTTATGTTATATAACCCCAACGTTTTAGTTAAAAATATCCAGCCTAATGTATAGAAAATATCTTCTTATTTATTTATTTTTTATTTATTTATTTATTTTTTTTATATAAAAACTGAAAAATGGTATAGATGGGAGCAGACACGGACCCATGTTGGGACCAGTCAGGCTCTCACTGAATTTTTATTTTTTATTCTTAAATTTGGAACAATAATGATTATGCCTCTACTAAATTTTTTCAAAAAACTCTTAAGACCCTCACTGAATTTAGAATAATAGTACTTGCATGTATGAATAAAATGTTTCAACAATATGACCAAGAAAAACGTGATTACCAAATCAACTTTACATAAATTTATCAATTTTCACAATGAAATAAAATCCGAGATAATCACAAAGGAAGAGAAATTTTACTATATTGTAAATTTGTAATGTAATGATAATATTAAGGATTAATTTCAGTAAACCCCCATATACTATCTGATTTAATCAACTAACTCCTACTGTGTCTATTTTGCCCCTTATACTATTCAATTTCATCAATATGCCCCTTTACCTCTCAAAATGCCTAAACTACCATCAATAGTATAAGGGGGTTTAGTGAATTATTTAGGAAAAAATAATATATACTTTTTGCAAAAAAAAAAATTTCGAAAAAAAATTATATTTTGTTCCAAAATATGAATTTTTTTTTTGAAAAATATTTTTTTTGCGAAAAAGTATATATTATGTTCCAAAATATGAAAAAAATTTCGAAAAATATTTTTTTTTTGCGAAAATGTATATATGAATTTTTTTGCAAAAAATATATATTATGTTCCAAAATATGATTTTTTTTCCAAAAAATATTTTTTTCTGAAAAATATTTTTTTTGCGAAAAAATAAATATTATGTTAAAAAATATGAATTTTTTTTTCAAAAAATATATATTATGTTCCAAAATATGATTTTTTTCTGAAAAATATGTTTTTTGCGAAAAAATATTTATTATGTTCCAAAATATGAATTTTTTTTGCAAAAAATATATACTATTATGTTCCAAAATATGATTTTTTTCATAATAATATATATTTTTCGGAAAAAATCATATTTTGGAACATAATATATACTTTTTCGTAAAAAAAATCATATTTTGGAACATAATATATATTTTTCTCACAAAAATTATTTTTCAAATTTTTTTTTCATATTTTGGAATATTATAATATACTTTTTTGCAAAAAAAATATTTTTCGAAAAAAAAAATCATATTTTGGAACATAATATATACTTTTTTGCAAAAAAAATATTTTTCGAAAAAAAAAATCATATTTTGGAACAAAATATGATTTTTTTTCGATTTTTTTTTTTTTGCAAAAAGTATATATTATTTTTTCCGAAATAATTCACTAACAAATATGATTTTTTTTCGATTTTTTTTTTTTTCAAAAAGTATATATTATTTTTTCCGAAATAATTCACTAAACCCCCTTATATTATTAATTTCACTAAACCCCCTTATACTATTGAGAGTAATTTAGGCATTTTGAAAGGTGAGGGGGTATATTGATGAAATTGAATAATATAGGGAGCAAAATGGAAGGCAAAATGAACACTGTAGAGATTAGTTGATTAAATTAAATAGTATAGGGGTTTACTGAAATTAACCCTAATATTAACCATTAATACTCGTTGACTGGCATTTTGACATTATCAAAAGGCGGCGCCACTCGTTTAAAACCACGAGACTTTAAGGATAAGTTCAATTGATTGTCCCAATCCAAACATTCAATCTTATCTCATTTTTTTGAGTAATATCTTCTTTTTTTTTGTTAGATTTAATCTCTAATTTTATTTTATTACCCGATCCAATTTTCGTATTAGTCCTGGAAAAAGAAAAATATAAGCAACGTGACTTGATCATTATTAAATTTATTATATATATATTTTTCTTCTGTGTAACCTCTACCGAATGACTTATACTACTAATATGCAAGGACGGACCTACTTGATGACCAGTGGAGCGGTGACCCCATTGAACTCTTTTTTTTTTTTTTATATTATTTATTTTAAAATATAAAATAATAATGCTTATGCTCTACTCAAATTTTTTACAAACCCCGTAAAGCCCCTATCGAATTTGAATACTATGATTTTGGCTCCACTTACCAAGATTTTGATCCGTGCATGCTAATATGTCATAAATTAAATAAAAATAAAGTCTATGACATAATGATTCTAATACATAAAAGAAATATTGAGTACCACTAAATTTATTTTATTTATAATCTACGTGATGAAATTCTTTTGCTTTTTCGGAAAAAGTCTCAAGAATACTTATTATTTCGAATTTTATTAATTTAATTTAATTTACTTTTTAGTAAGAGTGGATCAAAATAAAGGTGGTGATCTCACCCATTAACATACCTGCAAACCAAGATATTCACCCACCCACTTTACTTTCTAACCCACAGGAATGCAATATTATATACTCTATTATAATTAGGCAGCACCCACCCAAAAAGTCAGAAAACACCAAACCAAAACAAAATTGGTTTGTAATTTTTTCGCATTGGTATTCCCAAATTAAAGTGGGTAGACTTCGACAAAAAGTGAGCTCGATAAAAATTTATACTCCTTCTGTTTCAATTTAAGTGTCCACATTCACTATTTAACTCAATACTATTTTATTTGGTTAATTTACTAATTTACCATTCAATCATTTAAATTATAAAATATCTAAACTACAACCATCACATCATTTGGTGAGACCAAGGATAAAATTAGTTTTTCATTCACTATCACACCAATAAAAATCATCAGCTCAAAAAATTAGATTATCCAAAATGAACCTATAATATGAGACGGAGAAAGTATTTCTCTATCTATTTTAGCCTTTTGTCAATATCAATAATTGGGACCCACAGAAGGGCCCACAGAACGAGTGGCTTCATCCGGACCGTCGGATGGTTGCTGGAGAGGTGCTGTGCAGGAGGCGAATTTTGTTCTTACTTAAGGCGGTTGCTCATATGTATCCCTCTCTCTCTATATATAGATGAGTGTGTGTGGCGCCATTATTCTAGTATTTTGTATTGACAGAATTGAAGATGTGCATAACAATATTTGTTTGGCAAGCCCACCCTCTATACCCATTCCTCCTCTTACTCAACAGAGATGAGTACCACAACAGGTCAGTTTCATTATATATTTCAATTTTTTCTTAGTGTGTTTGATCTTAACAATAATGTGTTATATTCAAGAATTAATTATGTAAATGAATAAATAATTGTGTTGAAGGCCAACAAAAGCAGCAACATGGTGGGAATGTGGTGAAATATTGGGAGGGAAAGATGAGATTGGAGGTGGAACATGGCTGGCTTCTTCTAGAGGAGGCAGAGTTGCTTTTGTCACTAATGTTTTGGAGCTTCATAGCCTTCCTCTGGCTAGAAGCAGAGGTCACCTCCCTCCAAGATTCTTAAAGGTATATGGATATTGCACAAACATATATATATATACAAACACACAAATAGAAACACTTGATAGATTGATTAAGGTCGGGTTGGTATCAAGGCAGTCAAAATCGAGATTTTAGGTAGTAAAATCGTGTATAATTATAGCAGAATCGTATGATTTTACCGGATAGAATCGGGATTTTGACTACCTTGATTGGTATGTGTTTTGCTTCAGTTGCAGAATCGCAAGATTTTATCAAATAGAATCGGAATTTTGACTATCTTGGTTGGTATGTGTTGTGCTTCAATTGCTTCTGTTTCAAAATGCTACGCTACCACTATTTGAAATCATAAGCATGTTTGGCGCGAGTGTGATGCTTTGAACAGTGGTGAAATATATTGTACCAAAAACATAGAAAACAAATGAATTATTAGTTGTAATGATTATACTGCATCATCGTTACAAATTTAGTATAATAGTTTATTAAATTGCTATGGAATCACTTTCTTTGTGTAACGTGGTTATATTGATTGATTGTACTAATGATGACGTGTTACAATCGTTGCAATCTATAATTCTTTTTACCAAATTGCCCCTAAACAAAAAAAGAGAGGAACTAGTCGCTCCACGGTTATTTTAATATACAAAATGTTTCATTTAAGCTTTAATTTTCTAATGTAATAATTATATGGTTGATATGAACAGAGCAAAAAGAGTCCTAAAGAATTTGCAGAGGAAGTGGCAAAAGAGGCACACGAGTACAATGGATTTAACCTCATAGTTGCAGATTTTGCCGCCAAATCAATGATTTATATCTCCAACAGGCCAAAAGGGGAAGCTGTGTTGGTTGAGGAGGTCTCTCCAGGCATACATGTACTCTCAAATGCAAAGCTGGATTCACCTTGGCACAAGGTCAAAAATCTCAACTATTATTCTGAATTATATATATATATATATATATTCGAGTATGCAACATATAACGGTTAAAATTTATTTTTCTATTTCAGTCTCAACGTCTCGAGTTGAATTTTAAGAAGCTGCTTGGTTTATACGGTGACGGTGAAATCCCCCTAGGTGAAATGGTAAAAAAGCTAATGAGAGATACAGTAAAAGCTGATGAAAGCAAGTTACCTCACGTACATTATCTGGACTGGGAATTCAATCTAAGCTCCATATTTGTCAAAGTTGACACCCCTTTGGTACAAAAACACTTCCATATATACTCTTTTTTAAGTGTGCACATATATATATATATATATATATATATATATATATATATATATGTTGAACATGTGATCTCAATGCATGTTTGCATATGTTTGATGTATAGGGATGTTATGGCACGAGAAGCACTAGTGCACTGACAATTAAAGCTGGAGGGGAAGTGAGCTTCTATGAAACTTATCTAGAGAGTGAAAAATGGAAGGAGCATACACTCAACTATCACATTGAGAAACTCATCAAGTAGATACATATATATATACATGTATGTGCATATATAGATACTTAAATTTAACCATGTACAAGCATATACATTCATCGATCAATAAATTTCTTTTGTGTTCTGTTGTTTAACAGGATTAGTATTTATCCCATTAATCTTTATTTAAATCAAAGTGTAAACTGCTCAAAAATTTTCTTTTGTGTTCTGTTGTTTAACAGGATTAGTATTTACCCCATTAATCTTTATTTAAATCAAAGTGTAAACTGCTGCAGTTGTCTCTAAACCTGTGTGCAATATGTGGTGGGGTTAGGGCTGTAAATCAACATAGCGTTCGATAAGCTACTCGAGGCTCGGTTCACTAAGAGTTCGGTTCGTGTTCGTTTATTTAATAAACGAACCAAGTTCAAACAAAATGTTTAGGGCCAAGCTCAAACATTCATGAGTTCGGCTCGTTTGTTCGTGAACAAACTCGTTTAAATACTCATTCGGAACTCGTAATAAATTGATAATATATATACATATATTATATAATTAATAATACATAAATATTTATATACATATATTTAGGGATGACAAAAAAACCAGCCCCGATTTAAGCGGGTTTGGGGATCCGATTAAATAAATGGGGGCGGGTATGGGAGTAGGGGAAAATCCCCGGTTGGTAATCGGGGTGGGTATGGGGAGGGGTCGCCCCGCCCCGTCCCGATTATACTACTTCTTTTACTAATATACTTTCAATATTATTAATATATACCCTTTATATAAAATAACTTTTTCATTTTTTTATATTTCATTCAATACTGGTCATCTTATCCTTTCACTTTTTTAGTCTTAATTTCATATCAATTATATTAAAAATTACATGATTGACTTTGTTTCTCGTATAATAATAATATATTCAAAGTATAAATTAAGAAATTACGCATTATCGTTATTTGTATAATTTTTTTTGTAAATGTGAAAAACCGCCCCGCTCCTCACCTAGCCTTACCCTGCCTCGTTTAATAATCGAGTTTGGGGCGAGTATGAGAGTAGCAAAATTAAACTGAGATGGGGATGGGAGATGCGATTCCCGCCCCGCCCCATTATCATCCCTACATATATTATATAGTTAATAATTATATATATTTAGATTTTGAACAACCCACATAAAAAAAAGTGGGCTTAATTCAATTATGTCTAACACCATCTAGCCCACCTACATGACAATTATTTTGATACAAATATATAAATGAAACTCATATTGGATCAAACCCACTTGTGGTTAAGTATGTAGCATGAGCACAAACACTAGTTAAGTCTTATGAAATTACAAGTACAAAATTATCCCACGTCGGTAGAATAGAAAAGTGAGATAAGAGTAGAGGTGGCAAATGGGCGGGTTTAAGGCGGATCATGAACATGCAGGTCAGATTTGGGTCACCAACCCGTTATGGCGGGTCAAGAACGGGGCGGTTATATATGGGCCGGGTCAACCGGACCTGCACATATATATATATATAGCTTTTAAAATAATTATATGTATTCACACCCAAAAAAAAAAAAAATTTTTTAACAAGATTAATGAAATCTGGAAACATCAATGCACATTTCCCAAGCAATCTACCCCCAAAAATAAACCTCACAAATCAAATCAAGAACACAATTAACAGAAAATTTTTATTCATCAAAAAAATGAATATGATTGAACAAGAATATATCAAAACAAATCACTATATCCTTCAAAGATACAAATTCCCCAATTGCTAGCACTTTAGGCATATTTGAAGCAAAGTCTGCAAGCATTTATCTATATATATATTATATACACACACCAAAAAAATAAATTCCTAAAAACAAAATCATGAGATTTGTTTTGGTTTTTCAAAAGATAAAATTGTTAATGAGAGAAATAAGGGATGAGAGAGAGGAGAAAGATGCCAAAACTCTAACCAGATCCACTTGATCTATCATATTGGTGTTGATATATATATATATATGCGTGTGTGTACTAATACTGAGAGGCTAGAGGCAGATTTGGGTAGAGAGAGAGAGGCGACAGAGAGAAGCTTTAGATTGATGGGAGATGGGTATCCACATGTACTCTCAAACCCGACCCGCGAAATTAAGGAGCGTTAGTAACCCAACCTCATCCTAAATAACTCATTAATAAACCAAAATTTGAAGGGGGTTGGTGAGTTTGAGTAAACTCTACCACCTCTATAAATATAATGCACAACCAAGTCAAAGTGTAAAGTAAAAATGAAAGTGTCTTATAATATTATGAATCCTACCGCTCATAGTTTAGTAAATTGCCTTTAATTATACTTAGGCCAAACACCCCCACAAACTTTGATTTTGTTAATAAATAAGTTTTCTTATTTCTTTAAACAACCTTGAAATATCACAAGTTTAAAAACAAGATCGAGCTTGTCAAGCTCGAGCTCCGCTTGATTTTGGATTGTCGAACGAACTCGAATTTGTTATTTTAGATTCGAGCCGAGCTCAAACAAGTCACTACTCGGCTCGTTTACAATTCTAGTTGGATTACCCACTCGCCCACTTATTTTGTTTAAACTTTGGTTGCATGAACAGTCTATTGTTCCATTCTAGAACTTTTTGTGAGTCTTACAAAAAGATAAATTAATATATTGTTTATGGTTCTGTACAACTTCATCATCAAATTGGTAGCTACAAAATTCAACAAAATATAACCGCGTTTTATTTCAAAAAAAGACATTATATTTATATTATGTAATAAATTAGACACTTGTAATTCTTAAACCATTACTCCATCATATTACGGATGTCTCGTACCACCCAACTATAACTCGAATGACATTCTATTAGTTTTTCAACAATTGGTTGAATAGTCGGGGGAAGAAAGCAACATGGAGTTTGAGAGAAAGAAATTGGTATTTGTTAACAATTTTACTAGTTGATTTTCAAATGAGCTTATACATCTTTATAAGGCCATGACTAGGGTTGCAAAAGAACCGAGCCGAGTCAAGTTTTGGAATGTTCAAGCTCGGTTCATTAACTAAACGAGCCTAGAAAATGTGTTCAAGCTCGACTCATTTGCTTAACGAACGAGCCCGAGCAGAACGCCAGATTTAACGAGCCGAGCCCGAACTTGTTCACGAACGACTCGTTTCAATGCAACATATATTAATCTTCCTAATAGTTATCTGGATTGCATGTCTATTTTAACATATTTTCACTAGTATATTTTTTTATGAATAAATTTTATGTTATGACCGCCTAATTTCTATAATCTTTTCACAATAATCTTCATAATTTGTTTAATTTGAACACTTTCTTTTGTCAAATATGATATAATTTTACTATTTAACTTAGACGAACCTGTTCACGAGCTTGGCGAGCCGAGCTTAGTAATGTTCAAGCTCGGCTCGTTTACTAAACGAGCCTAAAAATTGTGCTAAGGCTCGGTTCGTTTACTAAACGAACGAGTACGAGCCGAGCTCTTAACGAGCCGAACCCGAGTCTACTCACGAACGACTCGATTCATTTGCAACCCTAGCCATGACCTTCCCATGACCCGTTATAAAATATAATTATAACACTCTTTAGAAATATCTACAAGTATAAGAAATGTGTAGAGTATGATAGATGTCTCTAGTGCGCTAGAGGAAGTCTTAGGCAATTGCCTTTCCTCCTAATGTGTTATAATACTTTTCTTTCTTTCTTTCTTTTTTATATAAAATATTTTGATCTATTTGGTGTTTTTGACCAAATTACCCTCCTAATTTGATCTATATATATACCCTTTTTTAAATGTGTGTGTATATATATATATATATATATATATATATATATATATATGGAACATTTAATCTCGATATTTGCATATGCTTGATGTATAGGGATGTTATGGCACCAGAAGCACTACTGCATTGATAGTTAAAGCTGGAGGGGAAGTAAGCTTCTATGAAACTAATCTCGAGAGTGAGAAATGGGAGGAGCATACACTCAGCTATCACATTGAGAAACTCATCAAGTAGATACATACATATATACATACACGTATGTGGATATATAGATACTTAAATTTAACCATGTATAAGCATATATAAATATGTCTTTTAATTGTACAGGATTAATATTTATCCCATTAATCTTTATTCCAATCGAAATGTCTAAGAACTGCGGTACTTGTCCCTAAACCTGTATGCGATACGTAATAGTGCATTGTTCATTTTTTAGCATCATATGTCTACATATATATGTAAGTAACTTTACTATTGCTAATATGCTATCTAGAAAAATATGCAAAATCTGAAACGTACGTGTAATTATAGTAAAATTAGGACAAATATAACTACTTATCGTTATACTCCCATTGATTTACCACAAATTGTAATGTACGGTAATGTCAAGATGTGATTAGAGTAAATAAATAAAAGGATAATACTTGGGTCTTGCCCCATGAGAATCAAGTTCGTCCTTCATGATGACGTGGAAAAATTTAAAAAGGAAGTGGACATAAATCCATAAATACACAAATCAAGGTCAATTCTTTTTGAAATTTTTTTTGGCCACGTGTCCAACTTGTATTGGACCACATCAGCGGGCAAGAGAAACTTGGTCCTCATGAGATATAATCTATATTATAATATAGATAAGACTAATCCTAAACGGGCTAGGATTACATGGGCTAAGCTAGATAGATGAGTCTAAGCCTGATATATTCTAACACCCCCCTCAAACTCAAGTGGGGAAATAAGAGACCAACTTGAGTTTGGAAATCAATTTCTTGAAATGGTCCTGGTAGATGAACTTTGATAAAAAATATCAACAAGTTGATCTTAATTCTGATTCTGATTATGAGTGCGATTGGCAGTGCGAAAGTGATGATTCCTGACAAGAGAGTCTGATTCTCGAATGAAGAATTCTAAATCACCAAAACTGAGAAGATGATATAGAATTGAAGGTTCGGTCGATCAAGTAAGATATGACGATCGATCGAAAAAAGATGAAGATCAATCGAGAAAAGATTAATTGATCGAAATGATTAGATTTTCCCCCTTGAGAGGAGAAAATAAGATAGAGAGAACTGAATCAGTGAAGTAGTTGGTTCTCTAGATGAGAATACCTTAAACAAACGGGTACAAATGAGATACGGGTACAGATGAGTTAATGAGAGTACCCTAAACAAACGGGTACTGATGAGTTGATGAGAGTACCCTAAACAAACAGGTACTGATAACAGGTCCGGATGAGTTGATGAGAGTATTGATGAGAGTACCCTAAACAAACCGGTACAGATTCCTAAACGGATGAGATGATAAAGTACCCTAAACAAACGTGTCTGATTCCTAAACGGATGAGATGATAAAGTACTCTAAACAAACAGGTACGATTCCTAAACAAAAATTTCTAAACGGATGAGATGAAAAAAATATGATGCTGGCTATGAAAATTAACATAGCAAGTACCCAAAATGATAAAGTGATGATCACTTGATAGGGCAATGATGGTGGTGAAAGATGCTGCTATGATAGGGACGAAGTAAAGTGGTGAGATCTGGCAGAGAGGTGTGATTGAATAGCAGCACACTCAAAGTCAGAGTTCTCGAAATAGAAGTATCGAGTACTAGAAGTCTGAAGAAATATGATAAAATAATCTCCACACTCAGGCATCACCCGTGTCAAGTTGCACAAAGTTTTACTAGTGGATGGATCTCTTATTGACAAGTCGCATTGACGGCCTTGACCAACAGTGAATATAGGACTGCTCAAAAGCATGTGAGGAGCAAGTGTGGTTGTTTCCTGATGATTCCAGTAGAACCTCACAAAACCAAAGCTTGAGGCTCCAACTTGAGATTCTCCCATTTGAGATTGGAGTATAGACCTGATCACAGAATCACATCAACCCACCTTCATGGCTTCCGTATTCCGTATTCAATTCTGTGAACTGTGTATTGAGAAATTTAGAAGAAGCGACACACGAGGACGAAGACGATGATCTGGAGTTGAGTCTTGGGCTTTCAATGAATGATGACGGCGACGCTTGGTGGCGGCGAGAGAGGTTCGGCGTGGGCCTGATAGTCTGTTGCAGTCTTTGATCATATAAGCCAAAGCTTATTTGGAACTTTCGTCGAACACCTTGTCTGCACCTTCGTCTCAGTCCCCTTTTAGCCATGTTTGAGGAAGCAAGCTCCAGTAATAGCGATGGCTTGGTTAGGGAGAGAGATGGATCTGAGGATTGGACGGTTTTAGAGAGAGGACAGATAAGCAAAAAAGAGGGCGAATATAGATATAGATTCAGATATATGTATATATGTTTGAAGAAGAAAAATAGAAATTAAGCCAACGATTGTATGACGGTATGAATTTAATCGAGTGTCATTCCCAGACAGAGACGACGTTAAGCGGAATGAACTATCAAAAATCGATTGGCTCTGATACCATGTTAGAAGAAATGATATTTTGATAATATAATAATATATAGAATATATTAAAGACAATAAAAATGAATAATGAAGAAGAAACTATATTGAATTGTATAGAAAACATATGAAGTAAAATAGAGATGACTCTTATATATAGGGAAAAATGTGTGGTGAACAAGTAAACTTGGTATAGGGGACAAGTCAATCTAATCTAGGTAAGACTAATCCTAAACGGGCTAGGATTACATGGGCTAAGCTAGATAAATGAGCCTAAGCCTGATATATTCTAACATTAAATATTGTCCTAAATAAAAGGACAATAATTAAGTCCTGTCTCATGAGGACCAAGTTCGTCCTTCATGCTGTTGTGGTCCAATACAAGTTGGACACGTGACAAAAATATTTTTTTAAAAAAATTAATCTTGATTTTCTTTTGAAATTTTTTTTAGTTATGTGTCCAATTTGTATTAAACACGTAGGGTGCGTTTGGAAAGCCTGTTTTTTGTATTTGTTTTTTATCTTCAAATATAAAAACTGTTTTTGTATTTGTCTTTGTTTTTTTCTGCAAAAAACTAAAAACAAAAAAGCGTTTGGATAAAAATTTGTATTGAAAAATAAAATGGTATTGGTGGGTGGCGGTGGTGGCCGGCGGTGACCGGCGGCAGCGGGGGGCGGTGGTGGTGGGTGACTGGTGGTGGGGCTCGGCGGCGGCGACCGGAGGTGGTGGGGGCCAGCGGCGGCGACCGGTGGCGGGGGGTGGCGGCGGCAGCAGTGGGGGCGGTGACGGAGGTGGTACCTTAAACAGTGAAAAAACTCAAAAAATAATTAAAAGTTGTATTTGGTGTTTTCACCACTTTTACACACTATTCACATAAAACAGTTTTTTTGGGAAAAAAAAAGTGAACAGTAAACGCTTTTGCCAAACGTGTTTTTTTTTTTTAACTCGATGAACAGTAAAAAAACAAAAACTGTTTTTCCGTATAGGTCCGTTTGGATACCCTGTTTTTTGTTTTTGTTTTTTTACTGTTCACAAGACTAAAAAAAAAAACACGTTTGGCAAACGCGTTTACTGTTCACTGTTTTTTCCCCAAGAAAACTGTTTTATGTGAATAGTGTATAAAAGTGATGAAAACACCAAATACAACTTTTAGTTGTTTTTTGAGTTTTTTCACTGTTTAGGTGGTAAAAACAATGAAAACACCAAATTCATAAAATACAATTTTCACCAAATAAAAGTGATGAAAATACCTTCATCCAAACGCTTTTTGTTTTTAGTTTTTTCCTGAAAAAATAAAGACAAATACAAAAACAGTTTTTATATTTGAAGACAGAAAACAAATACAAAAAACAGGCTTTCCAAACGCACCCTAACTAAAATATACTGTGAATCAGTGTTGCGTAGTGATTCTGTGCAAAACAAATATATACAGCTCTCTAATATTCTATCATTTCTATCTCAACTTGTATATTTCAAATTAATAAACTCGTCTCATGAACTTTTTTCAGCTTCCCACCATTTTATATAATCAAGTATAAGGTTGTGAGGATTTATATCTTATGCTAGATCAATCTCAAGGCCTATAGAATCGAATCAAAAATGAAAATATCCTACGTAGCACGAGGACATGAATGTTTCAAAACACAAAAACAAAAATCCTAACTCTAACAATTAAAAATATTATTAAAAGACATTTAGGGAATGTTTGATAGATGGAGTTGATGCCAAAAATTTGGTGTGGAATGTGAATTACAATCCAAACCATGTTTGGTTGGTGTGAGATGGTTGAATGGTACCAAAAAATGGTGTGCCAAATTGGTACCAAATGATGTATTTTTCACACCATCTCTAGACATGGTTTTGGGATGATGTGGTACTATTCAAGCAAATCAACTACAATTCTCCAAACTATATACATATATATTTATTTAATTAAAAAAATTATTTAATTATATTTGTTGGCCTTAAGATTTTAATCTAAGGGTAATTCCGTAATTTTGATGATAACAAATCATTAATGATGTATTTGTACTAATGACTACAATGAGTATTTGTCCAAGCTTGGAAGAACAGGAAAATCATATATGGATCACGCGGACAAAAAGATCATGGCGTTGCATTTAAAGCGAACGAACAAGAATATCAAATGCAAAAAGATTGAAGTTCAAAGATGATCAAGAGCAAAGAGATTGAAGCTTAAAGTTAATCATTTCAAAGAGGATCAACCACTACTTGAAGATTGGGTAGATAGGTTGGTGAGTGTTTAGATTTTAACTGTCAAAGTAATTATTTGAATTATTTTGAAGCTCTAGAAATCTAAAATCATTATGCATAAAACTATTTCTTGAAAACAAATAAATACCAAATTAATGAATTTGGATTTGAGAATTAGCATTCAAAGTTTTGCAAATTAAATACAAAATATTTGGAGACTCAGCTCACCCCATTTGCAAACTCAGCTCACCCTATTCTCACAATTTTCAAATGCATAACTCAGCTCACCCCATTCAGGAACTCAGCTCACCCCAATCCCTGAATTGCTTTTCAACGGCTCTATTGCCTTTTCAAACGGCTCTATATGACTTTTTGTCATATTTTATGCCAAAAATGATGAAAATGTTTGCTATAAAAGGACTTAAAACTCCCTTTACAACCCAACTCTTGCAAACTCAATCATACACTTTCATATACACTTTTGTATCATCATTCACATATTTTCAAGTCTAGAGCTTCAATTTTTTTTATTCAAATTCTTACTCTAGTCTTGTGAGCAAGAGAGCTACAATTGTACAAATCAATCTTTGAGAGATATTCTAGTGTACAAGATCATTGTATTCAAAGGGTTGGTGTGACCCAATTTTAGGCTAAGAGAGGGTGTTCTCTTAGCAAGGAGAAGTGGTGTGCTTCTTGTGAAGGTTTTGCTCTCCACCCGTAAGGAGAAGCCATAGTGGATTTGAGAAGTCTCAAGAGAACCTTGAGCCGATGACGTAGGAATCAAGGGTATTCTGAACCTCGCTAAAATCGCTTGTCCAAGTATTTATAATTCTCTCTCTACTTTATTTTGATTTATATTGCTTTGTGTTTTTATATTAAATCATCTAGCATTGCAATTATATTTATCAATTAGAAAATCGAATTAAATTCCATTGTTTAAACTAAGACTCTATTCACCCCCCCCCCCCCCTCTAAAGTCATTTATCGGGCAACAATTGGTATCAGAGCAAGGCTCTAATTTAAAGGCTTAATCACCTTAGAGAAAAGATCATGGCAAACAATGGTGTTACACACATAGAGGGTCAATCTAACAATAAACCTCCTTGGTTTGATGGTTCAAACTATAGTTATTGGAAAACTAGAATGATTGATTTTCTTCAAGCTATAGATTACCAAATATGACAAGTTATTGAAAATGGACCATTTATTCCTATGAAATAAATCGATGGCAAAAAGGTGCCTAAGGAGGCAAAAGAATGGGATGCGGATGACCGTAAACTTATCTCAATAAATGCTAAGGCCAAAGTGAATTTAAATTGTGCAATTAGTCCAAATGAATTCAATAGGGTATCAACTTGCACAACCGCCAAAGAAATTTGGGATAAATTAGAAATAACATATGAAGGAACCTCACAAGTTCGTGAGTCAAAAATTGATTTACTTATGCATGAATATGAACTATTTCGCATGAAAGAAAATGAAAGCATTAATGATATGTTTTCTCGATTCACAAATATTTTGAATGGTTTGAAACATCTTGGTAGACCTATGGCTAACTCGGATATTGCAAGAAAAGTTCTTAGAAGTCTTCCGGCCAAATGGGATGCCAAAACTACCGCCATCAAGGAATCTCATGACCTTACTAAACTCAACATTGATGAGCTACATGGTTCACTTCTCACGTGGGAGATGACTCTCAAATCTCGTGAAGAAGAATCAAAACCAAGGAAAGGATTAGCTCTTCAAGCCGCCTTCAAAGAAGCGTTGATGGAGACCGATGATCTCGAAAATAATGATGAAGAAATAACTCTCATCACCCAAAACTTTAAGAAATATCTTCAAAGAAAAAGTTTTCAAAGAAGGAATCCTATGAGGAAGGGAGAACCATCCAATGAGGCTAGCAAAAGAGATACACCCACGTGTTTTCATTGTGGAAAAGTGGGTCACTTCAAAGCCGATTGTCTCAAGCTCAAAGGCGAAAAGGAAAAGAAGAAAAATAAAAAGGTTATGCAAGCTACATGGGAGGATGATGAATCCGACGTCTCAAATAGCGACAATGAAGTGGAAGAAATGGCAAATCTTTGTCTCATGGCTTTCGATGACGAGGTATGTAATGACTCTCTTAATAACACTTTAACTTCTTATGATGATGTTGTAGACTCATATAATGAATTACAAGAAGCATTTAAAGAAATTCATGATGAATTGAGAAAAATGATTTTGAAATGTAATTCTCTCAAGAGAGAAAATAAATCTTTATTACTTGAGCTTTCTAAATCTAAAGAAGAAGTTATTTCTTTAAAAGAACAAAAAGAAAACACTACTCCTTCAAATGATCTTATTAGCGAAAATGTTTTACTTAAAAAGACCATTGATGATCAAACAAATATATTAGCCAAATTTACAAAAGGAAAGGAAAACTTGGCTATTATGCTTGGAAGCCAAAGAAGTTCATTCTTTAAAGAAGGATTAGGTTATGATCCTTATCAAAAGGATGCATGTTTATTAAAGAAAAGAAATCCTTTACATGAAACTTTCATTAAAAATTCTTTGACTCATTTAAGATGTAATTATTGTAAGAGGAGCGGACATAGAATATTTGAATGTACCAAAAGAAAGAAAAATAACATTAAAACAATTTGGGTTATCAAAGGCACTTATGTTAAAATTTCTAACCACAAAGGACCCAAGGATATATGGGTACCAAAATTAGTTACCTAATTATTTTTGTAGGTATGCTTGAAGTCCTCCTCTTCCAAGGACAAATGGTTTCTTGATAGTGGGTGTTCAAGACACATGACGGGAGATAAATCAAAATTTCTTTCTCTCAAGCCTTATGATGGAGGAAATGTGACATTTGGGGATAACTCTAAAGGAAAAGTAATTGGCATTGGAGCAATTGGTATTTGTTCATCTCTCTCTATTGATAACGTGCTTCTTGTTGATGGATTAAAACATAACTTGTTTAGTATTAGTCAACTTTGTGATAAATGTTTTAATGTTATCTTTAAATCTAACCAATGCATTGTTGAACATGATAACAAACAAGTATTTGTTGCTAATAGAAATGGAAATTTATATACATTGCTTTTATGTGAATTGCATGACCAAGATGTAAAATGTTTTGTTTCTTCAAATGAAAATAGTTGGTTATGGCATAGAAGACTTGGACATGCTAGTATGGATTTATTATCTAAATTGTCTAGAAAAGACTTAGTCAAAGGCCTCCCAAAGACTAAGTATATTAAAGACAAAATTTGTAGCTCTTGTCAATTAGGGAAACAAGTTAAGACATCATTTAAAAGCAAAAAGAGCATTACTATCACAAGACCTCTTGAATTAATTCATATGGACTTGTTTGGACTGGAAAGGGTTATTAGTATATGTGGTAAACTTTATGCATTTGTCATTGTTGATGATTTCTCTAGATTCACTTGGGTCTTTTTTCTTACACATAAAAATGAGGTTCACTCTATCTTTTCTAAATTTTGTAGAAAAGTTCAAAATGAAAAAGAATATAAGATTAAAACCATTAGAAGTGATAGAGGAAGGGAATTTGAAAATCAAGACGTAGAGAGATTTTGTGATGACAATGGTTATGATCATAATCTCTCAGCCCCTAGAACTCCTCAACAAAATGGAGTTGTTGAAAGAAAGAATAGATCTCTCCAAGAAATGGCTAGAACTATGCTAAATGAGCATAGCTTGCCTACATATTTTTGGGCCGAAGCCGTCAACACCGCATGCTATGTTATTAATAGGGTAATTATTAGAAAGACCATTGACAAAACTCCATATGAACTTTGGTATGAAAGAAAACCCAACATTGGGTATTTCAAGGTTTTTGGTTGTAAATGTTTTGTCCTAAATGATAAGGACAATCTTGGTAAATTTGATGCCAAATCCGATGAAGGGATTCTCCTTGGTTATTCATCTAGGAGTAAAGCATATAGAGTGTACAATAGAAAAACTCAAGCGGTAGTTGAATCTATCCATGTAACATTTGATGAATCACCACTACCTTCACCTAGACCAAACCAAAGTGATGATGAGTTTAACGATATTGAACAAGGTGTCAATAAACTCAATATGAATGAAAATCCAAATGAACTTTCACCAAACTCATCCCAAGATGATAAGTCTTCCAATGAACCCTCTCTTGAAGAGTCACGTGATACTCTTCCCAAGAGTTGGAAATATGTAAGAAATCATCCTATTGACCAAATTATTGGAGACCCTTCCAAGGAAGTTAGCACACGTTCTCAAGTTAATAATGTGTGCAATTACTTGGCATTTGTATCTCAATTTGAGCCTAAAAACATACAAGAAGCCGAAAATGATGAATCATGGTTTCTTGCTATGCAAGAAGAATTGAATCAATTTGAAAGAAATCAAGTGTGGGAATTAGTTCCAAGACCGAATGATAAAACCATTATAGGAACTAAATGGGTATTTCGGAATAAAAAGGATGAATCGGGAATCATTGTTAGAAACAAGGCAAGACTTGTTGCCAAGGGATATAATCAAGAAGAGGGAATTGATTATGAGGAAACCTTTGCCCCCGTTGCAAGGTTAGAAGCGATTAGAATGTTACTTGCATTTGCATCTCACATGAATTTTAAATTATTTCAAATGGATGTTAAAAGTGCATTTTTAAATGGTTTCATTGAAGAGGAAGTCTATGTAGAACAACCCCCGGGATTTGAAAATTTCACCTTTCCCAATCATGTCTTTAAGCTATCAAAAGCCTAATATGGCTTAAAGCAAGCTCCAAGAGCTTGGTACGAAAGACTTAGTGGTTTTCTACTTGAAAATGGATTCAAATGTGGTAAAATAGATAATACTCTCTTTACTAAATCCATTAATAGTGAATTGTTAATTGTTCAAATATACGTAGATGATAATATATTTGGATCAACTAATGATACACTATGTGATGAGTTTGCTTCTTTCATGCAAAACGAGTTTGAAATGAGCATGATGGGAGAACTCAACCTCTTTTTAGGGTTGCAAATCAAACAAACACTTGATGGTATTTTCATTTGCCAATCCAAGTATATCAAAGATTTGCTAAAGAAATTTGGTTTGGAGGGAGCCAAACATGCCAAAACTCCTATGAGTTCTTCCTTGAAACTTGATAAGGATGAAAATGGCATTGATTTTGATGTTAAGAAATATAGAGGACTAATTGGTAGTCTTTTGTATTTAACGGCTAGTAGGCCGGACATTATGTTTAGTGTTTGTTTATGTGCTCGTTTTCAATCATGCCCTAAAGAATCTCATTTTATTGCGGTTAAAAGAATCTTTAAATATTTGAGTGGCACAATTGATCTTGGCTTATGGTATTCACGTCACACATCATTTGAATTAACTAGCTATTCGGATGCCGATTTTGCCGGATGCAAGATTGATAGGAAAAGTACTAGCGGCACTTGTCATTTCTTAGGACACTCCCTTGTATCGTGGTCATGTAAGAAACAAAATTCCGTGGCTTTATCAACGGCGGAAGCCGAATATGTAGCCGCCGGTAATAGTTGTGCTCAAACGCTATATATTAAGCAACAACTTGAGGATTTTGGGCTTACCTATGATCATATTCCGATTAAGTGTGACAATATGAGTGCAATTTGTATCTCAAAGAACCCTATACAACACTCTCGAACCAAACACATCGAAATTCGGTACCATTTTCTTCGAGATCATGTTTCTAAAGGTGACATCGAACTTGTTTTTGTCAAAACGGAAGATCAACTTGCGGATATTTTTACAAAACCCCTTCAAGAGGATCAATTTTGTTCAATCCGAAGAGAACTCGGCATGACACGTGAATTTGAGGTAATCTAAATTATTATTTAAAAATCTATATATAGTTATATATATATGTTTGTGTCTTTTTACATATCTTCATTTATAATTATATTTGTTTCCTATACATATGTAAGTATATATTTAGTTTATTTAAAAAAAAAAGAAATCTGTTGACTGAATTCCATTCAGCTAAGCTAAGTTTTTATGTCCAAAACTTGGACAAAACTAGGAAAGTACTGACTTTTCCTTCTCAACCGAATCTTGTTTCAGCTTAGCCGAATGAAGTTATTTTTTTTTTTGAATTAAAAAAAAGAAAAAAAAAAGAAAAAGAAAAGGGCAAATAAATCCTAGGGTTCTCTCTAACGCTCTCTATTATCGCCGCACCCATCCACCAACAGCTCGACCATCTTCCTCCGCTGCGAACTAGAGCCATCCACCGCCGCGACTCACAGCTCTCTCCTCTGCATCACCGCTGCTCTGTTCTTGTGACCGACCACCAGTACCTACCTTTCACCGCTGCTGTGTCTCTGCGAACCAGCTATTCTACCACCAAGCTTAACCATCACGCCCTCACTCGCGCGAACTAGGGACGAAATTCCAGCTTCCCGTCCTCGCCAAGCCACTGTGCTTTGTGGTTTGGGCCGCCGTCCTCCTCGGCGTCAGCCTCCACCCTGGAAACGTCTCCGACGAGCACCCATTCTGTCATTTCCCCTGCTGTGAGCATTTACCCATATCATACATATATATATATATATATCCTGTGTATATATATAACTATATATCCTGCGTATATATCAATATATATCCATATATATATACCCTGTTTTTCAATTCATACATATATATCCATCGAAAATTGGTGTTGGCAATTCAAAGTTTGGAATTGATTGAAAGCTTGGGATCAAAATTCTGAAACTTACCCTGTTTTTCAAATTTGAGAATTCCGAAATTCTGGAGTTTTTGTACATTAGTGAACAAACTTTCAATTACAGCTCTTATTTCAATCACTCTCCTGATTATGGGTTGGTTTCGACCAATTTGATTCTCTACTTATGCTTTGACAGTTTGAACAAAAATTTGGGTTGTAGAGTTTTCGGAAGATCTGAACATGAATTATCAAAAGCTTTTAAGGAAAATTTGGACCTTTTTGAAGCTTTGACAATTTCCTTTTGTTTTTCTGAACACTAGTTTTATTTTGGGAGCAAAATTTTGGGCTGGAAAAACATTTTGGCTAATTTTAAAAATAATTTGGAGCTGTCAGATTTCTTTCTGGAAAATCTCTCCGAAAATGGCCCCCAAAACTCGAGCCCAGCGCTCTTGCCCCCAGGGTGTGACTCGTATCCCAAACAGCCCCTGTTCCGGTTCCAATCCCGTAACCCCCAATCCGGTTTCTCCCTTGCCCACTCCGATAGTCAAAATTCATGGGACACCCAAATGGCAACAAAAATTCGAAGGCACTTTTGCCCATCGCAATATTGTCATTTGTCGAGTTGTTACTTCCGAAGATTGTGAAAAAGCCCACCTTAATACGTATCGCCTGTTTGACGCTATTGGACTAGGACATTTCGTCTCCATGGATGTTCCCGTCTTTACTCGGGCAACTAAGCTCTTCTATAGCCATCTTTCAACATCAAAGACGACCCTGAAGTCCTCTGTCCTCCGAACTGTAATTGAACTCAACTGTTCCAACCTCCGTCATTACCTTAATCTTGATGAAGGAGGCATTCAACACTACAATACACACAAGTGGTACCGTTCTCCAACTTTCAATCCTGTTGAAGCTGTTCAACTCCTTTGTCATAATCCCAACACCAAACCTGATTCCCTACTCAAGCATACTCAGCTTACTCTTGAGGCTCGCCTTGTGTACAATATAATCACACGCAATATCATTCCTAAATCTGGCGGTAAGTCCGACGTATCCCGTATGGAGGCTTTTCTGACATGGTGCGTGTTGGCAGGTTGCCGGTTTGATTTGGCCTTCACTATGTTCAATCACATGAAGGCTTGCCTTAAAAGAGGCAAACACCTTTGCTATGCCATGCCTCTGTCTCATATTTTCGAATCACTTAAGATTAACCTCTCCCAAGAGGCCCGAACCCGTTCTCGCATCATTGATCGTTTCGTGCCTCGAACTCTCCGAAGCATGAGGTTGTTAGTCGACAAAAATGGAAATTGGTATGATCCGAAACTATCAATACATCCACAGCCTGTGATTACTAATGATGAAGAGATTGAAGATACACCAGCTTTCCAGCAAGCTCGTGCTGCTTCATCACCACATTCTGACCCGGAAAATCCATTAGCCATGATCGCAGCTTCTCAAGTTCGGATGGAGTCCCGGATTGATGCTTTATATTCACGAGTCGATGAGGGTCTTATAGGTTTATCATTACGTATGGACAAAATTCAACAGCATATGCATCATCTAATGGATCGACGCTGATTGCTCTACGGTTTTCCTCGATGGCGGCTCTCCGCCCTTTCTTTTTGCTGTGACAAAAGGGGGAGAAGTATGTGTGCTATTATCATGTTATTTTGATATTTACTAAACTTGTCAACTGCTTATTTTATAACATGAATCTTTTGTATTTTGATATTTACTAAACTTGTGTACTGCTTATTTTATAACATGAATCTTTTGGGTAATGTAAAAAAAAATTATGCATATTGACAGGGGGAGAATTTGTCTAAAATTCAAGCCTACTTACATTAATATACATTATCTCTATGCACACATTAATATTTTGTCATCATCAAAAAGGGGGAGATTGTTGGCCTTAAGATTTTAATCTAAGGGTAATTCCGTAATTTTGATGATAACAAATCATTAATGATGTATTTGTACTAATGACTACAATGAGTATTTGTCCAAGCTTGGAAGAACAGGAAAATCATATATGGATCACGCGGACAAAAAGATCATGGCGTTGCATTTAAAGCGAACGAACAAGAATATCAAATGCAAAAAGATTGAAGTTCAAAGATGATCAAGAGCAAAGAGATTGAAGCTTAAAGTTAATCATTTCAAAGAGGATCAACCACTACTTGAAGATTGGGTAGATAGGTTGGTGAGTGTTTAGATTTTAACTGTCAAAGTAATTATTTGAATTATTTTGAAGCTCTAGAAATCTAAAATCATTATGCATAAAACTATTTCTTGAAAACAAATAAATACCAAATTAATGAATTTGGATTTGAGAATTAGCATTCAAAGTTTTGCAAATTAAATACAAAATATTTGGAGACTCAGCTCACCCCATTTGCAAACTCAGCTCACCCTATTCTCACAATTTTCAAATGCATAACTCAGCTCACCCCATTCAGGAACTCAGCTCACCCCAATCCCTGAATTGCTTTTCAACGGCTCTATTGCCTTTTCAAACGGCTCTATATGACTTTTTGTCATATTTTATGCCAAAAATGATGAAAATGTTTGCTATAAAAGGACTTAAAACTCCCTTTACAACCCAACTCTTGCAAACTCAATCATACACTTTCATATACACTTTTGTATCATCATTCACATATTTTCAAGTCTAGAGCTTCAATTTTTTTTATTTAAATTCTTACTCTAGTCTTGTGAGCAAGAGAGCTACAATTGTACAAATCAATCTTTGAGATATATTCTAGTGTACAAGATCATTGTATTCAAAGGGTTGGTGTGACCCAATTTTAGGCTAAGAGAGGGTGTTCTCTTAGCAAGGAGAAGTGGTGTGCTTCTTGTGAAGGTTTTGCTCTCCACTCGTAAGGAGAAGCCATAGTGGATTTGAGAAGTCTCAAGAGAACCTTGAGCCGAGGACGTAGGAATCAAGGGTATTCTGAACCTCGCTAAAATCGCTTGTCCAAGTATTTATAATTCTCTCTCTACTTTATTTTGATTTATATTGCTTTGTGTTTTTATATTAAATCATCTAGCATTGCAATTATATTTATCAATTAGAAAATCGAATTAAATTCCATTGTTTAAACTAAGACTCTATTCACCCCCCCCCCCCCCCCCCTCTAGAGTCATTTATCGGGCAACAATATTAAATAACTAAATAAAAGTTATCAAATAATAAAATATAATTAATAATAAATAAAATTGAGTAATAAATATTTAAAAATAATAAATAAAGTAAACAAAATAAATAATAATAAAAATATTATAAATAAATATTAATTTGAATATCAATTTTAAAACATGGATGGTTATAATTTACATTTGTATGTCCTTAGACACCATATTTATGATTGTTCGGCTAAAAGATAAAGGACTCCAAAATCGAATATTGTTTACTCAATTATAGTTGTACAATTAGGGCAAACTAGGGTAAACTTTCGAAACAAGTATGTAAAAGTCGAAAAGAATATATAAAATTCGAAAACAATATATATATATTTAAATTTTTATATATTTTTCGAATTTTATATATATTTGAAATTTTATATATTTTTTTTAATGTTATATATATTTCAAAAAATATATTTTTTCAAATTTTATATTTTTTTTGAACTGTATATATATTTTGAATTTTATATATATTTTTTGAATTATATATATATTTGAAATTTATATATATTTTTAATTATATATATATTTTTGAAATGTATTTTTATCTATATATTTTATTTTTTAAAACATATATATTTACAAAAAGTTATTATAAATAAATAAAATGTCAAACTATTCCAAGTTACCAAATATGATTTGGTTTCAGAATTTCAGTCCATACCAACTGTATCAAACATGGTTTGGTTTTTCAGCTTTACCTTTTCTCACACCAAAACCATCTGCACCAAACATGGTTTCAGTTCAGAATAAAACAACACCAAACCCAACCCAAACCAAAATAAAAAACCAACACCGTACCGCTCCGGTTGCCAAACAAGCACTTAAGAAATGCATGAATGAACTCGAAAACTCGAGTAAGGTTAGGTTGCTTCTTTGTGAGAGCTAATTGCAGTGTATAAATACTTGTAATCTATAACATGACTATTCTGGATATAGTATGTGGTGTTAATGGTGTGTTTAATGTAAAGTTTGTAATTATTTTTATTTTTTAAATATTACTATCATGGATATAAAAAAATTATAATTGGAGACTTTGAGGTATTAGTTGAAGGAAAAAATAAAATGGTTGTATAAGTGGATAACAAATACAAAATGGCAAAATTTATATTTATAGCACATTTTTTATTTTTTATCTAGGAAACAAATTTTTTATTTTCTAAGAACAATTTTGTAATTCTTATTTTTTTTTTTGTCATTAATTTAAAACAATATCCTGACAATATTACTTGGAAATAATTAAAACTTGTAGTTTTACGGGGAATGGGTTGAATACTCTATGAAAAAAACGCAAGATAGAATTTGAAAGAATGAAACTTGTATTTGTTAACAACTTTACTGGATGATCTTCAACTTAGCTTACACCTTGTTATACAGGGCAATGACCTTGCAATTAATGGTTTAGATCTGTTATAAAATACTCTTTAGAAATCTCTACAAGGTATAGAGAAATGGGTAGAGTATACAAGATGTCTCTAGAAAATTTGAATTTAAATTAATCAACCCAAATAAAAATTATATTTAATCTGACACATTTGAAGTTAAACTCAATTTTCACCAATTCAATTAAAAGCTTAAGTCCAATTAGACTATTAACTCAAATAAAAGTTTAGTCCAATCTAACATGGTTATATTGATTGATTGTACTAATGATGTGTTACAGTCGTTGCAATATATAATTTTTTTTTACCAAATTACCCCTAAACAAAAAAAGAGAGGAACTAGTCGCTCCACGGTTATTTTAATATACAAAATGTTTCATTTAAGCTTTAATTTTCTAATGTAATAATTATATGGTTGATATGAACAGAGCAAAAAGAGTCTTAAAGAATTTGCAGAGGAAGTGGCAAAAGAGGCACACGAGTACAGTGGATTTAACCTCATAGTTGCAGATTTTGCCGCCAAATCAATGATTTATATCTCCAACAGGCCAAAAGGGGAAGCTGTGTTGGTTGAGGAGGTCTCTCCAGGCATACATGTACTCTCAAATGCAAAGCTGGATTCACCTTGGCACAAGGTCAAAAATTTCAACTATTATTCTCAATTATATATATATATATATATTCGAGTATGCAACATATAACGGTTAAAATTTAATTTTCTATTTCAGTCTCAACGTCTCGAGTTGAATTTTAAGAAGCTGCTTGGTTTATACGGTGACGGTGAAATCCCCCTAGGTGAAATGGTAAAAAAGCTAATGAGAGATACAGTAAAAGCTGATGAAAGCAAGTTACCTCACGTACATTATCTGGACTGGGAATTCAATCTAAGCTCCATATTTGTCAAAGTTGACACCCCTTTGGTACAAAAACACTTCCATATATACTCTTTTTTAAGTGTGCACACACACATATATATATATATATATATATGTTGAACATGTGATCTCAATGCATGTTTGCATATGTTTGATGTATAGGGATGTTATGGCACGAGAAGCACTAGTGCACTGACAATTAAAGCTGGAGGGGAAGTGAGCTTCTATGAAACTTATCTAGAGAGTGAAAAATGGAAGGAGCATACACTCAACTATCACATTGAGAAACTCATCAAGTAGATACATATATATATACATGTATGTGCATATATAGATACTTAAATTTAACCATGTACAAGCATATACATTCATCGATCAATAAATTTCTTTTGTGTTCTGTTGTTTAACAGGATTAGTATTTATCCCATTAATCTTTATTTAAATAAAAGTGTAAACTGCTCAAAAAATTTCTTTTGTGTTCTGTTGTTTAACAGGATTAGTATTTACCCCATTAATCTTTATTTAAATCAAAGTGTAAACTGCTGCAGTTGTCTCTAAACCTGTGTGCAATATGTGGTGGGGTTAGGGCTGTAAATCAACATAGCGTTTGATAAGCTACTCGAGGCTCGGTTCACTAAGAGTTCGGTTCGTGTTCGTTTATTTAATAAACGAACCAAGTTCAAACAAAATGTTTAGGGCCAAGCTCAAACATCTAAGAGTTCGGCTCGTTTGTTCGTGAACAAACTCATTTAAATAATCGTTCGGAACTCGTAATAAATTGATAATATATATACATATATTATATAATTAATAATACTTAAATATTTATATACATATATTTAGGGATGACAAAAAAACCAGCCCCGATTTAAGCGGGTTTGGGGATCCGATTAAATAAATTGGGGCGGGTATGGGAGTAGGGGAAAATCCCCGGTTGGTAATCGGGGTGGGTATGGGGAGGGGTCGGCCCGCCCCGTCCCGATTATACTACTTCTTTTACTAATATACTTTCAATATTATTATATATTATTAATATATACCCTTTATATAAAATAACTTTTTCATTTTTTTATATTTCATTCAATACTGGTCATCTTAATCTTTCACTTTTTTAGTCTTAATTTCATATCAATTATATTAAAAATTACATGATTGACTTTGTTTCTCGTATAATAATAATATATCCAAAGTATAAATTAAGAAATTACGCATTATCCTTATTTGTATAATTTTTTTTTTAAGTATGAAAAACCACCCCGCTCCCCACCTAGCCTTACCCCGCCTCGTTTAATAATCGAGTTTGGGGCGGGTATGGGAGTAGCAAAATTAAACGGAGATGGGGATGGGAGATGCGATTCCCGCCCCGCCCCATTATCATCCCTACATATATTATATAGTTAATAATTATATATATTTAGATTTTGAACAACCCACATAAAAAAAAATGGGCTTAATTCAATTATGTCTAACACCATCTAGTCCACCTACATGACAATTATTTTGATACAAATATATAAATGAAACTCATATTGGATCAAACCCACTTATGGTTAAGTATGTAGCATGAGCACAAACACTAGTTAAGTCTTATGAAATTATGAGTACAAAATTATCCCACATCGGTAGAATAGAAAAGTGAGATAAGAGTAGAGGTGGCAAATGGGCGGGTTTAAGGCGGGTCATGAACATGCAGGTCAGATTTGGGTCACCAACCCGTTATGGCGGGTCAAGAACGGGGGCGGTCATATATGGGCCGGGTCAACCGGACCCACACATATATATATAGCTTTTAAAATAATTATATGTATTCACACCCAAAAAAAAAAAAAATTTTTGAACAAGATTAATGAAATCTGGAAACATCAATGCACATTTCCCAAGCAATCTACCCCCAAAAATAAACCTCACAAATCAAATCAAGAACACAATTAACAGAAAATTTTTATTTCTCAAAAAAATGAATATGATTGAATAAGAATATATCAAAACAAATCACTATATCCTTCAAACATACAAATTCCCCAATTGCTAGCACTTTAGGCATATTTGAAGCAAAGTCTGCAAACATTTATCTATATATATATTATATACACACACCAAAAAAATAAATTCCTAAAAAAAAAATCATGAGATTTGTTTTGGTTTTTCAAAAGATAAAATTGTTAATGAGAGAAATAAGGGATGAGAGAGAGGAGAAAGATGCCAAAACTCTAACCAGATCCACTTGATCTATCATATTGGAGTTGATATATATATATATGCGTGTGTGTACTAATACTGAGAAGCTAGAGGCAGATTTGGGTAGAGAGAGAGAGAGGCGACAGAGAGAAGCTTTAGATTGATGGGAGATGGGTATCCACATGTACTCTCAAACCCGACCCGCGAAATTAAGGAGCGTTAGTAACCCAACCTCATCCTAAATAACTCATTAATAAACCAAAATTTGAAGGGGGTTGGTGAGTTTGAGTAAACTCTACCACCTCTATAAATATAATGCACAACCAAGTCAAAGTGTAAAGTAAAAATGAAAGTGTTATAATATTATGAATCCTACCGCTCATAGTTTAGTAAATTGCCTTTAATTATACTTAGACCAAACACTCCACAAACTTTGATTTTGTTAATAAATAAGTTTTCTTATTTCTTTAAACAACCTTGAAATATCACAAGTTTAAAAATAAGATAGAGCTTGTCAAGCTCGAGCTCCGCTTGATCTTGGATTGTCGAACTCGAATTTGTTATTTTAGATTCGAGCCGAGCTCAAACAAGTCATTACTCGGCTCGTTTACAATTCTAGTTGGGTTACCCACCCGCCCACTTATTTTGTTTAAACTTTGGTTGCATGAACAGTCTATTGTTCCATTCTAGAACTTTTTGTGAGTCTTACAAAAAGATAAATTAATATATTGTTTATGGTTCTGTACAACTTCATCATCAAATTGGTAGCTACAAAATTCAACAAAATATAACCGCGTTTTATTTAAAAAAAAGACATTATATTTATATTATGTAATAAATTAGACACTTGTAATTCTTAAACCATTACTCCATCATATTACGGATGTCTCGTACCACCCAACTATAACTCGAATGACATTCTATTAGTTTTTCAACAATTGGTTGAATAGTAGGCGGAAGAAAGCAACATGGAGTTTGAGAGAAAGAAATTGGTATTTGTTAACAATTTTACTAGTTGATTTTCAAATGAGCTTATACATCTTTATAAGGCCATGACTAGGGTTGCAAACGAACCGAGCCGAGTCAAGTTTTGGAATGTTCAAGCTCGGTTTATTTACTAAACGAGCCTAGAAAATGTGTTCAAGTTCGGCTCATTTGCTTAACGAACGAGCCCGAGCAGAACGCTAGATTTAAGGAGCTGAGCCCGAGCTTGTTTACGAACGACTCGTTTCAATGCAACATATATTAATCTTCCTAATAGTTATCTGGATTGAGTTGTTGCATGTCAATTTTAACATATTTTCACTAGTATATTTTTTTATGAATGAATTTTATGTTATGACCGCCTAATTTCTATAATCTTTTCACAATAATCTTCATAATTTGTTCAATTTGAACACTTTATTTTGTCAAATATGATATAATTTTACTATTTAACTTAGATGAGCCTGTTCACGAGCTTGGCGAGCCGAGCTTAGTAATGTTCAAGCTCGGCTCGTTTACTAAACGAGCCTAAAAATTGTGCTAAGGCTCGGTTCGTTTACTAAACGAACGAGCACGAGCCGAGCTCTTAACGAGCCGAACCCGAATCCGTTCACGAACGACTCGATTCATTTGCAACCCTAGCTATGACCTTCCCATGACCCGTTATAAAATATAATTATAACACTCTTTAGAAATATCTACCAAATATAAGAAATGTGTAGAGTATGATAGATGTCTCTAGTGCGCTAGAGGAAGTCTTAGGCAATTGCCTTTCCTACTAATGTGTTATAATACTTTTCTTTCTTTCTTTCTTTTTTATATAAAATAATTTGATCTATTTGGTGTTTTTGACCAAATTACCCTCCTAATTTGATCTATATATATACCCTTTTTTAAATGTGTAATTATATATATATATATATGGAACATTTAATCTCGATATTTGCATATGCTTGATGTATAGGGATGTTATGGCACCAGAAGCACTACTGCATTGATAGTTAAAGCTGGAGGGGAAGTAAGCTTCTATGAAACTAATCTCGAGAGTGAGAAATGGAAGGAGCATACACTCAGCTATCACATTGAGAAACTCATCAAGTAGATACATACATATATACATACACGTATGTGGATATATAGATACTTAAATTTAACCATGTATAAGCATATATAAATATGTCTTTTAATTGTACAGGATTAATATTTATCCCATTAATCTTTATTCCAATCGAAATGTCTAAGAACTGCGGTACTAAATGATGTATTTTTCACACCATCTCTAGACATGGTTTTGGAATGGTGTGGTACTATTCAAGCAAATCAACTACAATTCTCCAAATTATATACATATATATTTATTTAATTAAAAAAATTATTTAATTATATTAAATAACTAAATAAAAGTTATCAAATAATAGAATATAATTAATAATAAATAAAATTGAGTAATAAATATTTAAAAATAATAAATAAAGTAAACAAAATAAATAATAATAAAAATATTATAAATAAATATTAATTTGAATATCAATTTTAAAACATGGATGGTTATAATTTACATTTGTATGCCCTTAGACACCATATTTATGATTGTTCGGCTAAAAGATAAAGGACTCCAAAATCGAATATTGTTTACTCAATTATAGTTGTACAATTAGGGCAAACTAGAGTAAACTTTCGAAACAAGTATATAAAAGTCGAAAAGAATATATAAAATTCGAAAACAATATATATATATTTAAATTTTTATATATTTTTCGAATTTTATATATATTTGAAATTTTATATATTTTTTCTAATGTTATATATATTTCAAAAAATATATTTTTTCAAATTTTATATTTTTTTTGAACTATATATATATTTTGAATTTTATATATATTTTTTGAATTATATATATATTTGAAATTTATATATATTTTTAATTATATATATATTTTTGAAATGTATTTTTATCTATATATTTTATTTTTATAAACATATATATTTACAAAAAGTTATTATAAATAAATAAAATGTCAAACTATTCCAAGTTACCAAATATGATTTGGTTTCAGAATTTCAGTCCATACCAACTGTATCAAACATGGTTTGGTTTTTCAGCTTTACCTTTTCTCACACCAAAACCATCTGCACCAAACATGATTTCAGTTCAGAATAAAACAACACCAAACCCAACCCAAACCAAAATAAAAAACCAACACTGTACCGCCCCGGTTGCCAAACAAACACTTAAGAAATGCATGAATGAACTCGAAAACTCGAGTAAGGTTAGGTTGCTTCTTTGTGAGAGCTAATTGCAGTGTATAAATACTTGTAATCTATAACATGACTATTCTGGATATAGTATGTGGTGTTAATGGTGTGTTTAATGTAAAGTTTGTAATTATTTTTATTTTTTAAATATTACTATCATGGATATAAAAAAATTATAATTGGAGACTTTGAGGTATTAGTTGAAGGAAAAAATAAAATGGTTGTATAAGTGGATAACAAATACAAAATGGCAAAATTTATATTTATAGCACATTTTTTATTTTTTATCTAGGAAACAAATTTTTTATTTTCTAAGAATAATTTTGTAATTCTTATTTTTTTTGTCATTAATTTAAAACAATTTCCTGACAATATTACTTGGAAATAATTAAAACTTGTAGTTTTACGGGAATGGGTTGAATACTCTATGAAAAAAACGCAAGATAGAATTTGAAAGAATGAAACTTGTATTTGTTAACAACTTTACTGGATGATCTTCAACTTAGCTTACACCTTGTTATACAGGGCAATGACCTTGCAATTAATGGTTTACATCTGTTATAAAATACTCTTTAGAAATCTCTACAAGGTATAGAGAAATGGGTAGAGTATACAAGATGTCTCTAGAAAATTTGAATTTAAATTAATCAACCCAAATAAAAATTATATTTAATCTGACACATTTGAAGCTAAACTCAATTTTCACCAATTCAATTAAAAGCTTAAGTCCAATTAGACTATTAACTCAAATAAAAGCTTAGTCCAATCTAACCCATTAGGCAGACTATAATCTGAGGTGCTTTCATTAAGTTAGTTTTAATTCCTTTAATAAATTATCCAAACAAGAGAGTGATACTCCCACCTTCTCCTAATTCTTACCTTCTTTTTATATTTGGATGTCCCATAATTTTTGTTCTTCAATGTCAAAAAGCAATTTTTTTTTACATAATTAGATATTTGATTCTTAGTTATAGATAGAAAAAAAAAATTTGTTGAAAAAATTATAGGAGTTAGATAAGAATTAAAAAAGCGAGTAAAAAGTGACATAATATAAAAGATAATGTAAATAGCGTTTTTGAGTAAATAAAGGATGCCCATATTTACTTTGATATGAAACTGGAATTTTTTTTTTTTTACCAAGTTGGATAACAATTTTTAAAAAAAATTGTTTTTATGTACACATGACATAAAACACCAAAACTAGGTTTACTTTATGTGTTTTTAACATTAGTATATTTTATGTTATTTTAGTAAAAAATTATCACTTTTGTATTTATTTTTGGTATGTGAGCCTTGTGCATAAGGGTAAGGCTGTAAACGAACCGAGCTGAGCCGAACTTTGCAATGTTCAAGCTTGGTTCATTTATTAAACGAGCTAGCCTAAAAATTGTGCTCAGACTCGGTTCATTTGTTAAACAAACGAGCCCGAGCCGAACACTAGTTTTAACAAATCGAGTCCGAGTCTGTTCATGAACGACTCAGTTTAGTTATAACATATAGTATTACTCTTGCCAATAGTCGTATAGATTGAATTGTTGCATGTTTGTATTTCTTGATATTTTCCTTTTTGCAAATACCATGTTCTATATTTTTGTTTATTTCATATTCTTTATATTATTTTTTCACTAGTAAGGATTTTTTTGAATTATTTTTATGAAATGATCATATCAGTACTATAATTTTCAACAAAACCCTCTTCACAATTTTTTCAAATTCGACACCTTCTCTTGGGGATTATAAGATAATCTTACGATTGTACTTAGACAAGTTTGTTAATGAGTTTAGCGAGCCGTGCTCGGCAATGTTCAAGCTTGGCTCTTTTAATTAATAAACGAGCCTAAAAATTATGCTCAAGCTCGGTTCGTTTGTTAAATGAACGAATCTGAACCGATATCTTAACGAGCCGAGCCCGAACCTACTCACGAACAACTCGGTTCATTTGAAGCTTTACATAAGGGTCTTGCCTTTGACCTCTTGCCTGCCATCTCACAAACTTTTTAGAATCTCATGGCCGAGCCTATAGAGAATTATACAAGTGTGAATTGCTGGTTTCAGTCCTTATTATACTTCTGAACAACCAACCCGATCTGAAAGAACTCCACTTTGTATCATTTGATGAGCAGACCAATCAATGCGGCTATACAATATCAAAGAAGTGTATCAAATAATATAAACATGCACATGGTTAGAATAATTCGTACTAAATATCTTTGTCCACGTAGGCCGTTTGACATCACTTTTGATTTTTGCCTTTTTTCAGAAGAAAAAGAGAAGTATAAGCCATTTTGAGAAACTGATATTTCCTAACTCTTTCCAAACGCTCTTCCAAAGCCTAAAAGCTCTTCTAAAAATTTTGTCAAATACCATTCAAAACAATTTTTCTCTCGAGGAAGTCAAAAACAACTTCTGAAAAGCCAATTCAAACAGGGCCTAAGTCAATTATATCTAATTTTCTTTTTTTTTGAGCAACTTAAAACTCTAGACAAATACCAAATTTATTGGTTGGGAACAATTCACAGTTTGCTTTAGAGAATTTCTATTTAACACAACTTTCCCCCTTTATATATCCACTGGACATACAGAAATAGAATCCTATTTCAAAATTTTAAACTAAAATTTAATTGACGTAGTGTTTTATCTTAGAAATTAAAAGCATAAAAGTAGTATATACCAGTTGACACTATCGTCCAATACGTTGCATATTCGTGATGTTTTAGGAAGGCATCGAGCCTGATATATAACATCAATAATTATTTTTAGAACTGCATGCTCGATCAATATTATCCAAATCATTATTGCGATCGCGATCAAAACTAATATTGCGAGAGCGAACCATTGATATATACTGAAATATACTGTTAGAGAAAGCTTCTAGAATCACTGTTCACTGCCATTTGGTATTAGCAATGTGGAGTCACTAGTCATGACTCTAATAACCCACAAGATGTATTAGTTGGACCAAACCAATTCACCCTTTTGACTATTTTTGTTCTAGATAAGTGCATTTTTATCAAAACTTACCCCTTATAGTATTAATTTAGTATAATTTACCATATAATCTTTCAAATGTTTGGATAATGTCTTGTTAATAGAAACAAAGATAAGAATAATAAAATAAGAGAAAAGAACTAGACCAATGTAATTAAAGGTTGAAAATCCTATATATCAGTTATAATATGAATTTTTGTAATATTATCCAAAACAGAAGGAAAAAATGGCAATTTTAGTAAAAAAAAAAAAAAACTGAACGAGGAAAAGAATAAAATAATTAACAGAAACAATAAGTTCATATAGAAAGAAGGGTAGTAAAGCAAAGTATCATTAGAATGCACCTACAGTTTAACTTTTGAAAATGAAGTTTTTGAAGAGAGATGTGATTAAATTATCACTACATTACTAGTTTACAGTGTGTATTATTTCAACTAAACAAAAATTTGAAAGACATCATTACAAGTGACACCTGAAAATATTCGAATAATTTTTGTCATTTTTGTACTGTAACACATGTTACTTTCACTAATTATCAGTCTCCGAGACTCTAAATGGATGTAAAAAAAAAATTTGACTAGAAAATTATAATTTTTAAACATGAGGGACTGTAATTATATTCTTTACTTTCTCCAGTTCAAATAATTTGTCAGTTTAGTGATATTTTTATATATTTTGTAATTGAAGATGACTGCTTGAATATCACGTGGGCATGTATAATTAGAAAAAAAAAAAAAAAAGTGGGTCAAATGTTAAATTTAATTTAAGGCACTAAGGTCACCCCTCAATTTGCTTACAAACAAGACATTTATTGACCCATTTATTTTCCCTAGACCGCATGATGCAATATAGATTCTTGTTATATATATATATATATATGTGTGTGTGTGTAAATATCTATATGTTGTTAACTTTTGTTATGCACACATATATACAATGTCAATGCAACATATATATTGAAGGATAGCTCTGTTTGTTCAAAGGTGTAATAAATATATGTTAGACTATTCTAGTAGTGCACTTTGACGTCATGAATATTCAGCAATTGTTTCTTTGAATTGTTCAAGCAAATTAGTATTTCTTTGATCAACTTAGTTAACATATTTAAAAAAATGTGTATAACTGTGTTTATTTGGCAAAGCCACCCTCTATACCCTCTCCTCCTCTTGTTCAACAGAGATGAGTACCACAACAGGCAAGTTTTACTACATGTCACTTTTTTATGCTTGTACCTTTTTTTAAATATAGACTATAGTGATGCATTATATATTAATAAAAGAGTTAAAAAATAATTATTGTAATGTTTGGGAGCAAGAATCAGTGTTTTGAAATTATTATCAGAAATAATTTAATTTTCATTAACACATTTTTTTATTTTATTTTTTCAGGCCGACGAAGCCGGCAATGTGGTGGGAATGTGGTGAGATAGTGGGAGGGAAAGATGAGATTGGAGGTGGGACATGGTTGGCTTCTTCAAGAGGAGGCAGAGTGGCTTTTCTCACTAATGTTATGGAGCTTCATAACCTTCCTGGGGCAAAAGGCAGAGGTAGACTCCCTCTACAGTTCTTAAAGGTACGTAGGTAGTTCTACACACACATATATATATATATATATATATACATACATATACATAATTATATATAATGCGTTTCCTTCTCAAAAAATTTCAATTCGAAAAGTCTCATTCTCTGATAGTATGTTTTGTAATATATAATCACTTAACCCAGATCGGTGGGTGAGATGGAAGAGTTTTTAAGTCATTCATCATGAATTTTTAGGTTTAAATCCTTCTAACTACATTTTCGAATAGACCACTGAAGGTTTATCGTTAACTTCAGGTCCCAAAAATTTGTCGAGGTGTTTTTATAATTCTTTTGAGGGACAAACTAAGCATACCTTTATTTTTTGCCATTTTAATTATAAGTCATGGAATTTCATGTTATCGAATTTTTTTGTGATATGAACAGTTTTTTGTTGGGGTTTGCAAAAATTTTATTTACTAGTGTAATATGATCTTGCTAGTTAAAGAAAGATAATTTGGTGGATTTGACAAAATTAAGTGAAGACTTCGAAAATTAGTCAAGTTAGGTGGCTAGTTTGGTATGAACTTTGAAAATCATGCTAGGAAATGTGTTATATATAGATGCATGGTAAAAAGAAGAAAAACACACCAAAATGTAATCCGAAAGAAGAGAAAAACTTTAGAGATAAGCTTTGTGAGAGAGAGAATTTTGTGGGAAAATTCTTTTGGGCTTATATTTGTTCTTGTGAGTTTTTTGGGGTGAGAGAAAATTACTGAGAGTGTGGTTGTAACAATTTTCCACGTAGTGAATTTTTCTCTGGTTGTTTTTGACAACGACAGTGGTTTTTCTCCGGTTTGGAGTTTTCCACTATAAATCTTTGTGTTGTATTTTCTATTTCTTAGTTCTTTGATATTCTGCTAAGGAGGATCCTGGAATAGGAAATTTGTAATTGTCCAAATGATCCAAATTTCCTAACATTTTTCATCTATGGTTAAAATCAATGTTTATTTTTTTCGAAGTGAAGTAGTTCAATTTCTGAAATATATGTATATGGTTGGTATATATAGAGCAAAAAGAGTCCCAAAGAATTTGCTGAGGAGGTGACAAAGAAGGTACACAAGTACAATGGATTTAACCTGATAGTGGCTGATCTTACCTCCAAATCAATGGTGTATATCTCCAACAGACCAAAAGGGAAAGCTGTGTTGGTAGAGGAGGTTTCTCCTGGGATACATGTTCTTGCAAATGCCCAGCTAGACTCACCTTGGCACAAGGTTATAAAATCCCGAAACAATTTATTTACGATACTTAGTTGACATTTACAAAAATATATAATAAATTATGAGTCCAACAAATAATGTTTAGCAGAAAGACAAATATTTCTTACTCAATATAAGACGAACAATTATTCACAAATCTTGCAGGGAGTTAATAGTTTTCATTTCCATCTCATGGAAAAAATCATTTTCGCGCAACTGTAACTTATTTGCCTCTAGGGGTATTCTAGTAATAGTTTCTACAGGAATTGAACGATCCTATTTGGTCGGTGATGCAACAAACTCCTACTACCTCTGTCTCATATTAGTTGTCCATTATTGTAACTTTATTTGTCCCAAATTACTTGTCAACTTTCTAATTCCAATGCAATTTAACCACCCACTTTCCCCAACTACCCTTATTCCACTAACTTCAAACAAATACCGGACTCTACCATAATATTATATTATTAAAGGCAAAATTAAAAATTACACAGTAATCAACCTTAATCCATAAAATACTAAAAAGTCCAAATTAGACAAGTAATATAGGACGGAGGGAGTATATTCTTTTCATTAAGATATTTTTTAACCAAGTTCATAGCGGGGGTGGAGCGAGCCATGGCCCCTCCCAAAATTATCAAAAATTTTAATAGTTACCCATAAAAATATATATATTTTACACATAAGTCCATTATGTATTAAAAATACCAAAAAATTTCAAAAATTCTTTTATAACCCACAAAATATATGCAAGTCTCCATTTGTAGTAAAACATACGTATTGAAGTATATATGCTACATACAAAGAGTAACAAAACCGCTTTTTTTGTTTCAGTCTCAACGTCTGGAACTGAAATTTAAGGAATTGCTTGATGAACATGGTGACGGTGAAATCAACACGAGCGAAATGGTAGAAAAACTGATGAGAGACACAGTGAAAGCTGATAGAAGCAGGTTGCCTCACATACTTAATCTCAACTGGGAATTCAAATTAAGCTCCATATTTGTGGATGTTGTTGACACCCCATTGGTAAGAACCTTCTTAATTCCTGTGTGTATACTTGATAATTTTCGGAAGTACTTGTGTTTTGTATACTCTAAACATGTTTAATTTCAATCCATGATATATATGATTTCTCAAACTATATATATAAATATATTTTGATGCATAGGGACATTGTGGCACCATGAGCACTACTGCATTGACAGTAAAAGCTGGAGGGGAAGTGAAGTTATATGAAGCTTTTCTGGACGGTGAAAAATGGAAGGAGCATACAATCAGCTACCGGATTAAGAAATAGTTCAAGTAGACAATCACAGTTCCAGTTTCTATACATATATACATATATATGTGTAAAGTGTCTGTGTGTGTTCATATTCCATAAACTTATATGCATGTATTTATCCAAATTCAACCAATAAACCTTCACGTTAAATTCCTCAACAAAAATGAGATTCAATATTGAAATTTGTACTCTAAACATTCTGCAAAAATTATTTAATAAACCAAACAAACATTATTACTCTATGTACTTAATGATAACAAAATACTTAGATTATATTTTAAAATTTGTTATACAGATTTAGTTATTTTATCCTTAAATACTGTTAAGCCTGAAAAGTGTCACCAAAAAAGTTACCCATTTTTTATTGAATGGAGGAAATATTAACCTGATTTTCATGGACAAACTATAAGGCAACGATGGATTGATCTAATTATTATAAAACAATAAATTAGGTACCACATGACCTAATAATGCCCAAAGTAGCCCTAGTCATTTAACAATATTTTAATTTTTTAAAATATATTTTATTTGATATATTGAAGGGTATTTAAGTCCATTCACTCTTCCATTAACAGTCGTATGACGTCAAACCCTTCTTTGATCATAAAATGATTTTGAAAGAAAGAAAAAGAAGCTTTGCATCTAGGGATAATAATTTGTACCGCCCCTTTATTTAAGGATTTAAGAAAGCCTTTTGTTTTGTAAGGGCAGATTCGGAAAAAAAAATTAAACCCGTCACGGGTTACACCCGTTATGACCCACCCCGCTCTGTTTACATCAATTTTATCTTATTGTTTTTGCTTATTATATATAAGATTTTTTATGAATTCTAAATACTTTATTAGTTATTATTCATTCTTTTTTCATGAGGCTTGACATCTAATACCAATAAAAAACAAGTCGCCTAATATATACAAATAAAAGAGAAATAAAGAAAGAGTTTGATTGTTGGATGATTTAAAAGTAAAATTATATAAAATAATAATTTTTTTTTTTTTTTTTTTTTGTGCAAAAACTCTTTTGTCGATGATACTGAGAATTAAGTGTTAAATGAGACAGGGCGGGGAGCACGGATATAATAAATTGTTAATGGGGTGGATATATAAGACAATCCGCAACAAACTCTTGAAGAGTATGGTATTTTAAAAAATTAAACATATGCCAAAAACTAAGCAAATCCAAACAACCATAGTTTATACATTTAATTTGGTAATATATATATATATATAAAATGTCATGTCATACATATTTTGCTAAAATAACTTTATAAGTCTCTTAAAATCTCTACAGAAGTAAGGGATGTTAGGGTACTTTTAGATTTCTTGACAACATTTAAAATAAATAAGAATTATATCCACTTTATTTTCTTTATTTAATATTTTATAATTATTTTCAATCACTACCCAACAATCACTAACTTACCGTCTTGGTGAACGATTTACTAATGAACTATTCCATCTCATTATATAGGTTAAGGATCTTACCATAAACGCTTTACGTCTGTACAAGTGGCGCTAATCTCTAATCCATCTATTAGAAGAGTTCTAGAATAAAATTGTACCATAATCCTTGGAAATATTTACAAGGGACAAGCTAATTCAACGACTAGAAGAGTTTTAGAATAAAGTTCTAATATGCCAATTTGAAATATCTACACCATACTCCTTAGAAATATCTACAACGTACAAGATATGGGTCGATACTGCAAAATTCAGTTTGAGGGAAAAAATGTAAATTTGAAGAGGGTTTCTACACTGGAAGTTTAGGAGTGAGATAATAACACACTTCTTGAAACAAGGGGTCAAAATGGTTGGCAAGAATATAACAAAGAATATTCAGCATGAACATAAATTCCCTAATAAGCTAGCTATAAAGAAATTTCCGCATTGAAACATGTATGGGAGGAAATTTTTGGACAAAATTCATTCACGGGGACAAAAATAAGAATTGAACAAATATAATGCATGCATATACAAAACCTTGCCAAACATTCACTTTCTGTTACTAAGTTCTCATTTCCATAAACAGTATATGTATCCGAGTATAATAAACTATTATACTGTACAAACACATTGTAATCCTTATGGCGATTCTCGGGCCATTGCCAACTGAATGAACAATTTACAGCACAGAAAAAGAATGTGAAAATAGTCGACAATATTTACACTGCTGTCAACATTAGTGAAGGAAAATTTTCCATGGCTAAAACTATACAGCGTACACATGCTTCTACGACAGTTATAAATAGTTCTCCAGATTATGCATACCTTTGTTAAAACTCCCGGAGTTTCAGCACCTGGGAATTTCCCTTCGAGGGATATGGCTTATTCATGTATTTATGTGATGCTGCAACTTGATAGATGACATCGCACTGCTGCAGTTGTCCACCATATGTCCTCCTTCGAAGAAATGGTTCAATTTGATGATTTCTTCAATTTGATGGGACCCCAGATGGCGGTTATATATTCAACATCCAGTTTGAAGACAGTTTCCGTCAACTGGTGAATGATCCTTTACGACTCGCAATTAAATCGAGCAGTAATATTCCTCTGGCATCTGAGTGAAGCTTTACAGAAGTACATATAACAGGTATCACCCTCAAGAATAGATGGAAATTTCCTTTTTACTGCTTTGGCATCAAAACGGCCAATTGCAGCTTGCCTAGTTGGGACAGTTTTACTGGGTTTTTGAATACTCTAATCCTTGCTGTATTGTTACCCAATAAAACAACATGTGCAATACTAAAAGATTCACCTTTTTCAACAGCATATTGCCATTCTCTAAGAGATATAGTGAACCAATCCTTCCTTGCAGATTTGGTTGATTTAACTTCTATGTACTCCATGCTTTTCTCGTTGTCTCCTATGACAATGTCAAAGGGTAGTCCAGTCTCAGTATCTTTGTTGACCCATCTCACACCCATCCTGCCAACATTAGCAACAAAGTAATCGAAAGCTACAGACTCTCCTATTCTCCCTGTTAACATCGCTTGCTGTGCATTCGGTGTACCAAAAGAAAGCTGATCCCTCTCACCAAACTTTGGTGTACTGAAGTTGGATCCATCAGTTGGTGCCGCGAAATTCAATGCTGCATCCATACCGGAAGCAACAGTGCAAGCACGATAAGACTGATCTTCTAAAGAATCAGAGGATTGCAGACATGCTGCCACTGCGAGTGATGCTGAATGACCTTCAGTGGTCAAATCAGTAGTAATATCTTCCATGCTATCCATCTGTGCAGCAATATCTTCAGAATCATCATCCCTTCTCATCTGCGGGCCACTGCTTGGCTGCGGAACTGCTGCTTGTGTCCCCAATCCATATGCACGAGCAAAACCAAAACCTGGTGCAGTTTTCCAGTCCACAGGTGGCCAGCTAGAGCTGATTCCTGGTTTTCTCTTATTAGATTTTGAAGGATTTTGCTCATTAATCATCGTTGAAGTAGTTGTCAGGAATGCCTCATCATTCTCTGTTAATGATGTCACCGCTGAAAGGGCCCACATAGATTCATCATCAGGAAGCTTTGGAATCTTCTGACTATTCAAAATGAAAAATTCTGTCTGCTCCTCATTGGAGCCTGATTCTGCCATGGTTGTGATCATGTGAAGAAAATTAGCAAAGTGTAGTTCAGGAGTTCCATCAAATAATAAGCGAGAAAGCTCCATGAAAACCGAGTGAGAATCTGATTCCTGAGTGGTGTACAAAGTATAGCCCTGCAAATGTTTAGAAAAAAGTGAAAGGCCATTATAAAGGTTAATACATGGAAATATGTGCCACTAATGTTTCTCTAATTTCCATAACCTTGACAAATAAAGCTTCAATATAAACGGAAAATGGACCAAAATCACAAGTCAGAGCATCTGTATCTAACATGGTGCCTCCATAACATATTTCAATTCTCATTCTTTACCAGAGTCACCAGGTTTTTAATTATTTATCATATAAAGAGAAATTATAAAAGAATTAAATAAAAGACATGAAAAAGGGAGAGGGGAAGGAAGATGCACTGTGTTGCTCATGCCAACAATTTTAAACCATAAATGTAGCTATACTTGGGACCCTAAAAGTTCAACAATCCAAGATATACGGCATTTTAATTGTCATCAAAGGAAGAAACCACCATTATATGACACATACTGTACAGCTTCTGGAAAAACTATTTCAAGAAGTTTGCCTAACCATACCAGCCCACATCATCATTCAAAATCTCCATGCACTAGGGCCCAAAGTGAGTAGGATCCTCTAGCCATGCTTCAAAAGGGGAAAAACGGAAACCACAGAAATACATGCCACTTGGGCAAAGAAACATGAGGGAGAGTTGATCAATATAGGCATGGAAGGAAAAATTGCAGAACAAAACAAAGGCACAATCCAAGAATACCAGCAAGCTTACCCACCTGTAAAACACAGCTACATTCAAATTGCTTCCTAGAAGAAATGCCATATTTTTTTATGACATTCCTATAATACAGCTTTCCAACAGCAACAACTCGCAGATGACTCAATTTCTCAAATCCAGACTGCTTGAGTTGAAGATATCTATTGGGATGTGCATTGTAGATGTACCGTTGAGCGTAAGGAAGAGCCCAGTTCACCAATGATACTGTGAAACTACAGTCAGCTGGTCCATCGTATAACGGTTCACGTGTAGTAAGCTGCAAAGACGCAATGAATTGGAAGGGAAAATAGTTACTCTTATTCTTCAATTTGTCCTACAGGACGGGGGTGAGAGAGAGAGAGAGAGAGAGAGAGAGAGAGAGAGAGAGAGTACCTCTGAAAGAGCAGGAATCCCTAAGATTTGTATCAGGTCTGATACCTTAGTTCGAAGCATCTCTTTTTCACCGTCGCTAAGTTCACCAAAGTAAAGAAAATCAATATTGTCCAAATGTTTAAATTCCTTTCTTAACTCCTCATCATCACACCAACAAACAAGGCCAAATGATGCATCTAGGGAAACCCATTTATCTTGTACAACAGGAAGCACTCTACATTCCAATTTTAGAATACACTCTTTCAAGTAAACAATATCACCTGAGCTCAGTAATCCAGATTTTAGTTCATCACACCACCTTAGGAAAACTCGGAAAACCTGCGACATAAAATAAATATGTTAATGCAGGAATCAATGATACCTCACAGTTGTAGTATACATTGACTACAATTTGGTTATTTACCGTGTGAGCCGCCTGTGAAGGCAGCACAATAGTCGATAACTCCTGCAAGATCTGAAGGTAGCTACGGGAAGAAGGGATCTCATTGACTCCACAGTCATAAACAAAAAAGTCACGAAGGCCTGGATAAATGTTGCACAAAGTTTTGCGCAAGGAATGTTGATGGATTTCAGTCATTTGGTCGATACACCCAGTTGGATCATGCCAATATACTTCTTGAGGAGAGTATAGTACACCAGGTACAACATCCTCATCCCTAGAACCACGAGAATATGGAACAAAGACAAAAGGTCCAGAACGCAATTCGTCTGCAATTTTATGCTTTGAAGTAGCTATTTCATTACGCATGAATGTGTAAAACTTCGACATTTGTGCTATGCTGGCATAGATAATAGATTAAAGGAAAGTATTAGGAAAAGTCAAGAGCCATTAAAAGAGCCTGGTCATATCAAAACAGAAAATTACAGGAAAATTACATGGAATATTCATAATTATCAACTAGTACATTATTTTTTAAAACTAAACATGAAGAAAACAGTAGATAGTACATGAAGTGCGGCATAGCTTGCAATCCTCATCATAAAATAAAAAAACATACACAATATACTACAAAAAATAAATCTATAGAATACCTTTTAGAAGCAAAAAGCATGGGAAAACCTGAGTGCCTCACATGTGAGAAACAAACCCAGAAACACAATTCACGTACGCAAAAACATGACCATTAGTCAATGTACAGAAATTACAAGATGGAGACAGTTTGCTCCTTGCTTAATATTCTTCTTCATTTTCATCTTCAATCAAACTTTAGAGCAATTTAAAACAAACGGCATCTCATTCTTAATTCATTTTCTCACCTTAAACAAATATAATGCAACTTTAGTTTTGTAAAATTCGAAAAACGAGGGGGAATGCAATGAGCTGAAAAAATGCAAATTCCATTGACTGGAGTTTGCATATATCTATATTGGGGGGTGGGGGGGGGGGGGGGATTTTCATCAAAACACTAAGGCCAGCTTAGCCAGCACCTTTCAAGAGCTCGACAAGCAACTTGAGTTCGGCTCAATAAAAACTCGGCTCGCATTTGTTTATTTATTAAGTGAACCAAGCTCGAACAATTTTTTCAAACTCGTTTCATAAATGAATCAAACTCAAACAATATGAGCTTGGCTCGAAAACGTTGACGAACAAAACTCGTGAACGTGCTCGTGAACAAGGCTTGTTAAAAACTCACTTATATATATGTATTATAAATTATTATATTATGTAATATATAATATACAATTTTAACATATCTAAAGCCTAAGGCCAAAATTATTATTATATTATAAATTATCAAAGATCTTAATTTCTACAAATAACCCAATCTTGGTGACTATTGGTAAGAGATATATATGCTACAACTGAAACGAGCTGTTTGTGAACATGCTCGAGCTCGTTCGTTTAACAAATGAACCAAGCTTGAACACAATTCTTAAGCTCGTTTAAAAAATAAACAAGCTTGAACATGGCAAAGCTCGGCTCATTTGCAGCCCTACAAGTGGTTACTTATCTCTCTCTAAGAAAATTACCTATGACATAGCTGCAAATATACTATTTTCCAATCACAATCGTAACTTGCACCGAAAAGGACTAAAATTAAAAGAAGAAAAGGTAGCCAAACTACATCTTAAATAAAATGAATTTTCCAAACTTCATAAAACAGTTCACATTTGAAAATAACTGCGCTAAAAATAGGATTGTTTCTGAATTTTACCAAGCGAGAGGAAAAGGTCACAACCAGTTAATCCATCTTGCATTCAGAAATTGAACTAAATGTCATTGTCAAAAGCATTAGTTGTATAATAAAAAAGGAAGAAACCATACCTAGCTTCAAGAGGAGTCCCAGATCTTCTCCAAACTTGAAGAACAGCCAAAATGTCATCAAGTTTAATTTGAGTCTTAAACCCAATATCAGACAAAAGCTTTTCACTTTTCACCTGTTTCAATAAGAAATGCAGAGTTAACATCTGCTAGTTTACCCATATCCAAAGTGCAACCAATTGTTCCACCAGGCTGAACTCATAATCACAGGTGACATACAAATAAAAAAATGTTTTCCGCTGTGCGACAGGCAATGACCAATTTCAATACCAATTATCATGTCATCATCTTTCTTAATGGGGTGGGCAAGACAATGGTAATAGTATCAATTAACATACTTAGGTTTATATACAGGCAATAATATTAATTGCTAATTGCTGTCACTCTGGAAAAATAACATAAAACGACACCAACCATCGAGAAAACATTCCATTAGTGTAAACTTCAATGAATAACTTCTCATCTTTTTCTTTTTTCTTTTTTTTTATTAGTAGTATATAAAAGGCACTCAGAAGGGGATTGTGTCTCTAAGAACAAAAGAGGCCGGTATAGTCATGCAAACATCCAAGACAATCAATACACCATTGAGATCTCAAATGTTTTTAGATCAAGAGATATTGAACTAAAACAAACTAATTATTGTATTTATTTTACTAAAAATGCATAGACGCTAGTCATCTATCCTTCTCTTTCAATTCAATCTTGAAGAGCTCTTTTGTTGCGTAAAAAACTAATACACTAATTTTTACTCACTTCTTAAGCTCAAGTTAGAAAAAAAGAAGCATTTTTACCATGGAAATAAGTCCATTGTAGCGATTTACATACAATATAGTAACATGATGCTCCTGTTCTCTAACAAATTAATCTACAACTCAGTCCCTTGTCTAAGTTTGTTTAAGGACAAATTCTTTTCCTTGTTTTCCAAACAAAGAACGAAGAGTCTATGGCTTGAAAGACATCCTCCAGAGGAAAGGAGAATCCTATTGGGACGTTGAAAATCTGCATTATTAGTAGGTTGGATTCTACGGATATGTTATAAATCCTTGGAGGACCTAGTAGATCTTTTGAATTCGTTGAGGGTTTAGAGGCCCTATTTGGGCCTGTGTAGTTTTTTAGGGATGTATTTGCCTTCTGAGAACTTCCTATACAATTACTACTTATCAAAAAACAATAAATTTAATTTATAAAACGCAAGAATTGAAAGCCTTGTACAGAGTTATCACCCTAATAGTAAATTTATAAAAATCTACCCACCAATTAATCAATGCAAAGATCGCAATTAAAAGTTTAAACACTTCAAATTGAACACTATTATCGTAAAGAGCTTCACTAAAGAAAAAACGGTTTAATTGGGGGGGGAGGTGGTGAGAAGAGCTGGAACCCAAACCCAGCCCAAAAAAGCCTTCTCCTGACTATTTGGGATTCCAAATTCGCCATATTGTTCCCAAATTACATGCAGAAGCTAAGGGGAAGAAGGGGACTCACTCCTTTCATGTTTTGCCGATGGTGACGGTTATGGAGGAGATTAATGGGGGTGGCACCAGTGGGGGCAGCAAGGGTGTGAATGGGGCAGTTGCTGGGGAGGGTGTGGGGACTGAACAAGTAGTGAGCAGTATGGAGGAGGTGCCGAAGGGTTACTCCAGTGTCGGGGATGATTCGAGCTTCATGGCTTCGGATGAATGTGGTAGTGAAAGCGAGTTCTTGGCAAGTATCAGTGCAGGATGTGAAAAGGAATTGGGGCTAATTGAAGTCAAGGAGAATCTGGGCAGTTTGGAGGTGCTGGAGCACATTCACCCTCTTGCTATGGATTGCTCGGATCTCATCAATAGTAATTGGGTGAAGGATAATGTGGTGCCGGTGGCCGAAAAGATTGGGGTTTCTTTTGGTGATCAAAAGGTGAAAGGAGAGGCTATGTTGGTGGCTTTGGTAGAGAATAGGGAGGAGGAGGTGAGCGGGGATGAAAGGGCTTTGGAGGTGTATAGTTCGCATCATGCTAGGAAGGGTGTGAGGGAGGTCCGAGGTTTGGCATCAAGTGTTAGCTATGATGGGAGGAAAGGGGGATTGGTGGTGAGGGAGGGGGGTAGAGGTGGAGGGAAGAGGAGGGATGGGGGGTATTTATTTGTTTGATATGAAGTTACGCATCATTTCTTGGAATGTCCGGGGTCTCAATTTCCCGGACAAGAGGAAGATGGTGAGATTTGCTTTAGGTAGATGGAGTGCCCACATTATTTGTCTACATGAAACAAAAATGGGTGATATGAATGATAGAGTGGTTAGGAGCATTTGGGGGAGTAGATTTGTGAAGTGGGTTGTGTTGGATTCATGTGGGGCGTCGGGTGGAGTGATTGTGACGTGTGGTGTCATCCTAGGAGGTGCGAAAATGGTGTTTTTCGATCTCTTGCTCTTTCTCGATGGTGGAGGATGATTTTAGATGGGCTTTCTCAAGGGTTTATGGGCTTGTTGATGATGGTTTGAGGTTGCTTTTGTGGGAGGAGCTTGGGGCGGTTAGGGGGGAGTGGCGATCGCCGTGGTGTGTGGGTGGTGATTTCAATGTTGTGCGGGCTCCGTCTGAGCGATCTTCTGGTGGGAGATGGACCCGCGCTATGGAGGTGTTTGTTGATTTTATTGACAGACAGACGCTCCATGACCTTCCTCTTACTGGAGCTCCTTTCACTTGCTCTAGTTGCAGGACTTCTCCAACTTTTTCTCGGATTGATCGTTTTTTTATTTCAGGTGATTGGGAGGAGAGGTTTCCGGATGTTTTACAGTCCATTGCCTCCCGTTTTTCTTCGGATCATGTTCCTATTTTTCTGGATTGTGGAGGCATGTCTTCGGGGAGGTCACCGTTCAGGTTCGAGAATATGTGGCTACAGGCGGAGGGTTTTCAGGACTGTGTAGCGGAATGGTGGGCTATCCCAGGTCGGCTGGGATCTCCTAGCTTCGTGTTGGCTTCTAAGTTGCGTACTTTGAAGTCAAAGATCATCTGTTGGAATAAGGAGGTGTTCGATAATTTGGAGTGGAAGATAAATCAGTTACTTACCGAGATTGGTGATATTGACAGAGCAGAGCTGAGTGGGGGGGGGGGGGGGTGAATGCGAGGAGGCGGTTGAGGAGAGAGCAGTGTTTGACTGATATAGAGGTGATTACATCTTAGGAGGAGATTTCGTGGAGGCAAAAATCTCGGGATATATGGCTGAAAAATGGGGACCAAACACCAAGTTTTTTCATCGTATGGCTAATGCGGGCAGGAGGATTAATCACATAGGGTGTATCTCTGTTGAGGGTTCGATGTTGTCTTCGGAAGAGGAGCTGCGGCAGGGTATTCCAACTTTTTACCGGGGACTTTTTTGCGAGAGGGAGAGGTGGAGACCTCAGCTTGAGGGTCTGCATTTCGACACTATTTCAGAGGTGGATAGGGATATGATTGAGGCTCAGTTTACGGAGGAGGAGGTGTTGAGGGCTTTGAAACAGTGCAATGGTGATCGTGCGTTGGGTCCGGATGGCTTTACTTCGCGGTTTCTTCTGGAGTGTTGACCTATTGTTCGAGAGGATATGATGGGTAATTTCCATGTTTTTCATGAGATGGGTGCTTTTGTGAAGTCTCTTAATGCTTCTTTCATCTCTCTAATCCCCAAAGTGGGGGATAGGAAAGACATTAAGGACTTCAAACCGATTAGTCTGGTAGGGTGTGTGACAAGTTGATTGCTAAGGTGTTAGCCTCTCGTCTTGGTGGTGTGCTTGATGGTGTTATCTCGGATTCTCATAACGCTTTTGTTGGTGGCCGGCAGATTCTGGACTCGACTCTTATCGCTAGCGAGATTGCGGATGCAAGGATATTGAGTGGGGTCCCGGGTGTGATGGTGAAGCTTGATATTGAGAAGGCTTACGATCATGTTCATTGGGGTTTCCTTTTGTATATGTTGGAGAGATTGGGTTTCGGGGAGAGATGGAGGAAGTGGATTGAGTTCTATATTTCGTCGGTGCGGTTCTCAGTGATGGTGAATGGTTCTCTTTCAGGCTTTTTTGGGAGTTCTCGGGGTTTGCATCAGGGTGATCCGTTATCTCCGTTTCTCTATCTGGTTGTGATGGAGGCTCTTAGTAAGTTGATGACGCGAGCTTCGAAGGTTGGTCTTGTTCATGGTTTCCGGGTTGGTGATGCTTCGGCTCAGTTTGTTGACATATCTCACTCGCTTTTTACCGATGATGCTCTTGTCTTTTATGATGCAGATGAGGATCAGGTGCGGAATTTGAGATGCATTTTGACTTGTTTTCAGGCAGTTTCAGGCTTGAGAGGGTGAATACTTATAAGTGCTCGATGATTCCGGTTGGTGAGGTGGGCAATATTACTGGGTTGGTAGAGGCTTTCGGGTGTGGAGTTGGTCATTTGTCGACGGAGTATCTAGGTATGCCGCTAGGTTTTTCTGGATCACGACAACGATGTTGGGATTCGGTTGTTGAGCGGGTGGATAAGTGACTTGCTGGCTGGAAGAGGCAGTATCTCTCCAAAGGTGGGAGGCTTACTCTGATCAAGAGTACGCTTTCTAATATTCCGACCTATTTTCTTTCGCTATATAGGATTCCGTGCTTGGTGGCTGACAGGATTGAGAGGATCCAACGACGGTTTTTATTTGGTGGGGGGGGGGAGCTCTGTTATCCACCTTGTTCGGTGGGTTGATTCCTTTCAATAAGGTGTTCTTAGGAAAGTGGTTGTGGCGGTTCGGGCATGAGAGGAGCCGGTTATGGAGGAGAGTGGTCTCCTATCGCTATGGGGAGACTATGGGTGGTTGGTGCTCTGGACCGGTTGCTATCAGACAAGGTCTGAGTGTGTGGAAGGACATCCGGCGGGGATGGGACCCTTTCGCTAGTTTTGTCAGGTTCAGAGTGGGCGATGGTCGCTTTGTTTGCTTTTGGTCGGACCATTGGTGTGGGGAGAGTACTCTTACCTCCTTGTTTCCTTCTCTACTTAGGATTGCTCGTGATCGACATATCTTTGCAGCCGACTATTATCACCTTGATACCGGGATGATTGTTTCAGGCGTCCTTTTCAGGACTGGGAATTGAAGGAGGTTTCAGGATTGCTGGAGCTGTTATATTCTTTATTGGGTATTGGGTTCTCTACTTAGGATTGCTCGTGATCGACATATCTCTGTAGCCGACTATTATCACCTTGATACCGGGAGGATTGTTTCAGGCGTCCTTTTCAGGACTGGGAATTGAAGGAGGTTTCAGGATTGCTGGAGCTGTTATATTCTTTATTGGGTATTGGGGTGGGTTCGGATTCCTTGGAGTGGTCCCCTTCGTCTCTCAAGAGCTTTTCGGTCTCTTCTTTTTATAGATGTTTGACGCCTCAGGTTGGCTCGATGAATCCTTGGAAGGCAATTTGGCGAACCAAGGCCCCATTTAAAGTTGCTTTTTTCACTTGGACGGTGGCGTGGGGTCGCATCCTTACTGTGGACTTATTGAGGAGGAGGGGTATTATCGTGGTAAATCGGTGCTTTTTGTGCAAGAACGATGGGGAGTCCATTGATCACCTTGTATTGCATTGCCCGGTGGCTTACGAGTGTTGGTGTATGATCATTGGGCTTTTCGGGATTGCTTGGGTGATGCCGGCCTCGGCGACGGAGACCCTTCATGGGGGGGTTTCAAGATCTCATGCTAGACCTTTTTGGAGGGTGGCCCCTTTGTGCTAATGGTGGTGTCTGTGGCTTGAGCGCAATCGTAGATGTTTCAAAGGGGTTGAGTCTCCTTTGGGGAGTTTCAAGGATGTTTTTATTTCATATTTATTTTGTTGGGTGGAGGGTAGAAATTGTAAATCTTTAGATGAGAAGATAGAGTTCTTGAATTGGGATGCAGTGTTTTTATATTTATACCATTACTTACTTATCAAAAAAAAAAAAATTACATGCTATCATAATTTTCATATTATAACAATCCATGCAAGCATTGCCTTAGCAACTCCAAAAACAACCTCAATGATGCACTTATTGGTTTCCGCTACACAAGAACAAAACATCTCATTGTCACTTTTCGCTCCTTTTTTCTCCATTTGGTAAGGGGGAAAAAACTGGGAGATACTGATAGGGGAAAAAACATTTTCCACTCAAGAAAACTGGAACAAAATAATAAGAGAGAGAATAAATAAAAAATAAGAAGAATATGCAGGAACAAATATGATTTATAAGGAGGCATTAGGCTAAAAAAATCTCTAGTAGTAGATTAAGGAGCATTTCAAGGATATGGATTCCTCACACCAACCTTTGGAACAGCATATGGAGCGGTAGCACCTAAAATTGAGCGCACTGCATCACAATCATAGAATAAATCTTTGGGATAGTGAAGCTCTTCATCTATACTCGACGACACCCACCGATAATCACAGAGACTACTTATGAACGAAGACTTGAACGATCTGGTATCCCCACTAGAACTAAGATTGCAGTAACCAGTAACTTTATCACAAAAACAATCATCCCATAGTGAGTCAAGCACCTCCAAGAGGTATTTAGAATTAATTCCATCACTGCTTGTGGACAATCGAGATAGAAACTGAATTAGTTCTTGTGATTCCCAATCCTTGGCAACTGACCCAGGGGAAATCAGGTCCCAATCCAAGATCAATTTCTTCACACCAGCATGAGATATATCAGTGATACTCTTCTCAGTTGAAACAACATGCACAAAATCAGTAATGCCTAATTCCTTGAAGAATTCCCTCCATTTCATCATTCCACCTGAAAGTGATTTGATTATAGGATGTTTCAAGTAGGACACATCAACCTCATGCCATATCAAATTCATGCCTTCAACCAACTTATTTACTTCAGCCGGATTCCCGAATGCTTTATTGAAATGAATTGGAATTTCAGCAGGACGTACATACCCATGATTGGTCAAAATAACGGCTTTATTACACAACTCTGAAATTATGTACCCCCTTTCAACACGACATTCAGGGCAACTTGATTGTAGGTGGAACATTACAAAGGAGAGGTATTCTATCATCAAAGTATTGTCCTGTATTGCCATTCTGTCATTAGAAATCGCTGGCAAGATGTGCATCTTTACAATTTCATGTGCAGATAATCGTTGAATACCAACTAGGTGAAGCATCCTTGTAAGATTGTCAACCACTGACACATCATAGCATGAGATATCTACAGCGGCAGCACCAGCAAAAAGGGAAGGGCTTACAGTCCGAAGTTTACCATACAACTGTGGGAAAGGTTTCAGATGATGCTCATTATCAAACCCAGTGTCCAAAGCATCTGAAGGTAACCAAATTGTACCTTCATTTACTGAACCAAACGTATCATCAGAAAGGGGAACGAATGGTAGCTTTTTAAGGATATTTATAAGATCTGATTCTGTTCCAGAATTCAACGATGTTTGCATAGAAGAACGATATAACATTGTATAAAGAGTATTGAGCCAAGAGGATAGCCAAACAAGGCCGACTGAGTTGAGACCAATTTCCGTATGACATAAGGAAGACAGAATTTGAACTAGGATTTTGGGTCCATACTCTTCAATACCTAGAGCTCTTGCTAATGAATCAGATAGAACTATATCTTTATCCAGTAATCCAATGCCAAGGTGCTCATGAAGCAAGCTATTGGGCAAAAGGGTACGAGCTTGTTCATTCCAATTTCTTAGAACTTTGCAAGGAGGGACCCATTCGTGATTATCCCCTTCCAAAAGCAAGCAATTCGACATGCGTAATTTAGAAATAATCATTCGGGGAAGACTAGAGAAAAATCCATGCACTTCCCCTACAAGGGGAACAAAACTCATAAAAGCTGCCACAGCCTTTCCTGGATTCTCCCTATAACAGGAAAGGGCACAAAATGATCTCTCTGCACTGACAAACAAATCAGGCAACTGTGAGAGTAACCACTGGTTCCATGGACTATTTCCATCAACTTCTTCTCTCGATGAAGGGAGAACAAAATCACCTTGGAGGATAAATTTTAAACCATATGTTCTTAAGGGGAGAAAGGCAAAAACAGGTTGTTGCTCCAGACGGGGGATGTAACCTCCATTGCCTGATTCCTGAAGTGTAAATGCAACTGAGATTTCTGTTGTCTGCACATCAGGACGGATCACATCAGCTTGCAACTTTTGAGATGCTACAAACCAAGTCATTTTCTCTTTCCCGAGAGAAACCTTGGTAATGCCATCCCCCATAATTTCTTTCCTCATGACGATGAGTGTATCGTCAAGCAAGTTTCGGAATTTAATACAATGAAGGCGGTGAAGAAAAAGTAATAACGACGGATGTAGATCTGAAAATATGGACACAATGCTGGCCATAGCAGAACCTTCTGACAACTTTGATCTAAAAGGAAGCACAATGCAAGTGCTCCAACAATTAGTATCAACTTGATCAATGTCGGTAGATGCCAGCCTCCCATAAAAATCAATATCACAAGGAGGTATAACAGTTGGCAAAACAAAACCAATCTGGCCTTCACTTATATCAAACTTAACATGAAACCCATTGGAGTGAATTTCTGGAGCATCTGTGACCTGCAGAAAAACCAAATTGTTTCATGAGAACAGAGATTAACAGAACACAAGCAAGCGCAGAACAATGAGAAAACTCAGTACGCTTCTGTCTGACTTTGTCAATTGATATGGGGGCGGTATTTACTATTCTGAGGATATATGTTATCTGCAACTATAACAACCATTTATTTCATCCTTCAAAATATAAGTAAGTTAAAAGTGTCAGCCAAAGAGATGAATTCTCAGATTCATCGTTGTTAATTTGTTCCCACAACAAAGATAAGAACTAAATTTGCTTGCTTTTCAAAAATAAATAATTAAATATGGACAAGAACTAAATTGGCAAAATGAGAAAATGTTGGAAATAGGATCTAAGGAGAGATCTAGAAATTTCACAGCATTGCCAAATGTAAGGCGAATACCTAACAAGCCTTAGATCTTAGGGGTCACGAATTTTCCACTTCACATTAGTGATTATTCAGTTTTTTTTTTTTGATGGCTTTGCTCTATTTAATCTCTCTTTTATGTGTTTATGTGAATACATGGAGCCTTGCATAAAAACTAAATAACTATATTTCAAATTTAGGTCAATGATAAATTTAAAGTTACTTTCAGAGTAAATATTGATAGGATTTCTTACACCTGAGCCCCTGATGCACGAAGTCGACACCAAATTTCACAAGTTGGAAACTATAATTACTATTACGACCATAGGTAAGGAAAAGATGTTGACACCATCTTAAAATCAACATATTAAATGCTAATAAATGTCACGTTAGTTTGATTTACAGGGGATAAAAGATTGTCTAAGTTCAATAAAATTATAATATATCCTTCTCTTTTATTGTTGGTCTTTACAGCATATTGCCATCTCAATTCTTATTCACACAATTTGCAGTTAGGTGAAAGAAAAAGAAGAAACTTCTAATACCCGGAATACTGATTTGAATCCAATGCCTTTCTTCCCGATATATCCAGCACCAGATCCCTTCTTTGTTGAATTTCCAACATCGCAAAGTGCTCTTATATTCTGAGCAAAGAACCCTTGTTCATTATTTAGAACAGTGATACCTGCTTCTTGAAGAATGAAAGTCAGAGTTGGTTCCACATTTTCAGGGTAGACATTGTCATCGGCATTTTGAACCTGAAGCATTATACAGAAAGTAAAATGCCTTTAACATCATGAAATTCCTGGCAAGACAAGAATCTATTTTGCTACGATAAGCCCAAAAATGATTCCAACATATAAAACCACACATATAATTGAATACCGTTTTAGTACATAACTAAAGTAATAAAATATAATAATACAAACGAGAATCATATTTTAACAATAAACATACCTAATCCGTTTATATCATGTACCAGTAGCTTTCATTTAAGTCTGAATGACCAGAATTCATGACCAATAACCTTTTCTAACCAAAATGCCACTGACAGTTGGAAAGAGCACAATTGGTAAGAGAAGTTCATAAGTTCACAAGAAAACTTTAAATCTTCAAAGAAATTCTGACCAGACATTAATGCTTAAGTATCTATTCAGCCGATATGGACTATAATACCAAGTTATCTTTCTCCTTTCCTTACACTCACAATAAGTTCCAGATGATCTTTTTGTGGTGCCTGATGCTTTATCATGTCCTTAGATAATAATGCAGGGACGGCTAAATTAAAGCAACACATGTACACAGAAGGGGAAATCCATAATCTTAAATAAACAATTCTCAAACGGAGAAATAGAAGCAAGGAAATACAAGTTGATCTAGTAGAAGCCACATAAGAACTCCTGCCATTCGGCTCTAGAAATAATTGTACGAATGATAGTTGAAACCAGTAAAATATGCACCTGGGCATAGAATATATCATCTAAATACTTGAACAATTTCAACAGTAACTACTCAAATTAGAATACCTTTTTTTTTTTTGTTTGGGAAGTAATATGTAAATAACTTTTCATGGATACACCTATAAATAGACTTCACAATTTTTGTTGATCTATTTGCAAACGCAATTCAAGAACTACCCATGAAATTCGATTAAAAGTTCTATTCTGGAATCTCTACCACCCAAAAGTACTTTTTATGAGCCACAAAAATCATTTAACACAATTCTTTCCAAAAAAATAAAAAAACCAAAAAGAAAAAACAAACAAACAAACATTTGAAAGTAAAGTTTTAAAGTAATTGTGTTTCTAATAATTCCAATAGCAAACAAACATGCTACTAGTAGATTACTCCGGACACACATACATGTGTATGGTTACGTTTGAGAAGAAATTATGTGTCAATAGAATACACAAATTTGGGAGACCTCTCTCCTACCCATGCCCGATCCTTCTGTAAAATCTTTATATATCTTCCTTTTAGTTCTTGATTTTTAAAGACTGATTATATTTTTCATACAGTTATAATATTTTCCCATCCGAAGAAAGATGAAAGTCAACTTTGAAGATCCAACAGTCACATATGTTAGCGGTGTACCCAAGAAGTGTCGCCAGATCTCCAAGATTAAGAATTTTAAACTTAAAATTTTGAATTATGTACAAGTCCAAAAAGGGGAATGCCTGTTTAATCGTCAAAAAACTTTTAATGATAGAATCCTGTGTATCATTAATTTAGCTCCATTTTAAAATGATCCCTTATCTACGCGAGAGATGCTTGCCACTAACAGCTAAAACACCCCAACAATGGCCATCCAGAAAACTCATACACTCTCCTTGAATCTCCAACAACCAAGCACCTCTAAAATGAAACCAATTTGAATTCCATGTTCATAAAGGCCTACAACCCTTCATCCTCACATTAAAATCCAAATCAACATAGTTGGGTTAGCTCAATCCCACCAAAAACTGACACTGGTTCATGTGGGGAAAAACCCTGGACTCAAGGAGCAGATTGACAGAAAGACGAAAGTGCAAAGAAAGAAATAAAGAAAAGGAAAAGGAAACAGAACCAAAACAAAAAAGACTTTACCCCACACCCCTCAGAAGAAGAAAGCTTGAATGCGGGAGAAAAAATAATTCTACCACAAAAGTAACAATATGCCTATATATAGTGTTAACATATTGTGTTAAGATTTTGACAGCAAAAGAAAACAGCATACATTATGGGAGGCAAAGAAATCCACAACGACGATCATACACACAACTTAGCCTTCTCCCATCACATTAACCAAAAAATATATACAATAGAAGAGGCATCAAAATGCACATTAACAGCCATAGACTCCATTAACCACCATCTACTCTAAAAGCTTAAGATGATGAAGTATGCGACTTTAATTTTTATCCTCTACCATGCCCCCTCATGTGTGGCTTTGTTTTTTGGTCCAACATTTATTTTTCAATTAGTAATCAGAGTGAACAATGAGGTTTGAACATGAGACTGCCATCTACTCTAAAAGCTTAAGCTGATAGAGAGTGTGACTTTGATGTTCATATCCTCTAACAGACTCAACTCGACAAAGCCTTGCCTGAATATATTAACAACTATTTTTTCCTGTACACTAGAAAAGGAAGTACACTTACAAGCTCCAGAAGAAAATGTGAATCCTGAGAATACAACTCTTGTGAAAGACAATGGAGTGCCCTCCCTAAACGAGCATGCTGCTTCTTCAACATATTCCTTTCGAGATCTGAAAGACTTGGATCCAAACCGAATTCTTGACGCCTAATAGATTCGATAACCAGGGCCGCTTCCTTATCTTTTTCCAGTTCAGAAACATGTTGAACACAATCATGCCCTAAATTATGACTGGAAACTGCTACATTATTAACAACTTGATGAACTCCAGAACTATTTTCATTATGTTGTTCTGTCATACTAGAGAATGCTCTTTTACCTTCTGAGGAAGGCTTCATATCTAGTACATCTTGGATATGTATTGAGCCTGCGCTTAGGACAGAACTGACAGATTTTACTTGTGACGCTCCCATAGACAAGTCAGTCACCATGGATGAGCAAAATACATGGTAATCCTCAATCCATTCTACTATGCCAAGAGATAATCCCACTTCATGAAGCATAAGACGATGGTCACTCCGTTCACATTCACTCAAAATAGCTGAAGGAGCATCTCTGATAACAGATTGCAGCCCTGAAAGCAATACATCTGCAGCAAAACTACAGAATTCCATAGGTAGATAACCCAGACAATCAAGGATAAACCTTGATGCAGCAGGAACAGATCTGTTAAATAATTTTTCGCTTTTGTATGATTCACTGCTGAAATTAGAGGAAGCCTCTTCATCAAGCACTTGCTGCCCACGCAAAAGATTTCCGCACATGAGAAGATTTTGGCAGTCATTAACTTCCATTTCCTTAGAATTTTTCATAAGGACTTCAAGAGCTCGTCGTGCATGGCATTTGAGAAGAGACAAAGGAACGTGTCTTTTACCCCCATACAATGAAAACAAAGATAACAATTGTACTGCTGTTTGGAAAGATGACCCCTGAAGAGAAGCTTCTAAAAATGAATCTACAGTAGCTGAATGATCAATCCTCAACACTCTGCCATCCTTTACCACTAAACACAGTAGTTCTTTTGTATTGGCCACACTCAGCAACCATTCCAGTAGAGGACCCAGTGATGGAGCGAATAGAAGGTCCCAATGCGACCAAGAATGTAAATCTGACAACATTGGTGCTCTAACCAAGACTTCAATCGCATCCTTGCTCGTAACAGAACCAACTTTCCCCACCTTAATGCCTACAGCATTTATCACCCCAGTTATTTTTGATAAATCTTCCTCTTTATCAGGCAATGAATCTCCAATACAACACATTTCTAACAAAGTTGCAGAGAATAAGACATGGTTAGAAATTGCCCTGCTTTTGTTCTCTCTTACACCATCCAGAAAATCCTTCACGGAACCATTTTCCATTAACTTGAAACTGATTAATGGGAATTGCCTCATAAGCAGTAGAGAAATCTCCTGTGTCGTTATAGTATCATTTTCCCACAAGCTATTTGAAGCTTGTGACAGTAGTACAGATAACTGATGAGGGAGCATGCAAACCTCCAGTGGGGACTTTTCACACGTCCCACCAGTCAAGCATTTCTGCAATCCATTAGGTAGTAGAGAAGAATGATTCTCTAAGAACGCGGAAAACTCCCCATATCCAAGTGACTCAAATTCCTTGACAGAAAATTGCTCAGTCAGCCAACACTCACATTTGCGAAGCTTCCTTAGCAAGGAAAACTGCTTCTGTAAAGATGCTTCGACATTGTTCGCAATGTCATGATGAAGCTCAAAATATATAGAAACTTTGTTTACAATATCTTCAATAGTGACATCTGCAGAATGTAGACAATACATCAGAGTAAACTATTTGAGTTCCACAATAAAGAAAGAGAAAAGGGCTAAAAGAAGGCTCTAAACAGTAGCAGATAGTTTATAAGGACTAGTACTCTCTTAGAAGAATAATAATGGTAAGTACTTCGGAAGTTGATGACATAAAAAAATAAAAACAAAATCCCTTAGAAATAATATTCTATCATATTCAAGAGCACGCTCACTTGCAACATCCCAAACTCCTAATCCAGAACAAATGCTGTTTGACCACCTGAAGCATATGGGTTCCTATAAACTCAAGAGGCTCTCATCACTAACTCGTGTTGTTGTAACATTAGACTGCCCTAGCTTCTTTTTTACTTTTTTCATTGATAAGTACAATATATTGAAGGCCTAAGGGGAGCGAAACCCATAAACCAATATACTTCTTGTAATTGCACAACCTAAGTCGTATGTAAATGGTCCAAGACTCCTTCAGGGACTTCAGGCGGAAGTTACCACCGTAGGCCATCCCAAATTCCTAATCCAGAACAAGTGCTGTTTGACCACTTGAAGCATAAGGGTTACTATAAACTCAAGAGGGTCTCCTCACTAATTCATGTTGTTGTAACATTAGACTGCCCTAGCTTTTTTTTCTTTTTTTGTTGATAAATAAAATATATTGAAGGCGTAAGGGGAGCAAAACCCATAAACCAATAGGCCAAAGGCCCTAACCTTTTGAAGGAAGTAGTTGCCAGAACATATCAACTGAATGCTCCACAAGTTTTAAGACATGGCCAGCCTTTAATAGTACTATGTTTTTTTATTTGGTGTGATGAAGTTCCCATAGTTCTTTTTCATGGTCAAATTGTGGTCTTTTGAATATAAATTTATACAGAAGTCTAATTTTGAGATCATAGGTCAACGTCTCGTAGTTTAGAAAATGACAGTATTTCTGTGTGATAATACCATTCTTTAGTACATGGGTTGCACTCCCCGTTTAAGTGCTCTTTTATATATACTTACTTATCAAAAATGGTATTCTTTAGAAACTCCTAGTACAAATAGATTATTTTAATTTATTAAGACACCGAGTCTCATATTTTAAAGGGGTTCCGAATTTTCCATTATATACAGAACTCTAATGCATCGGAATTTATTCTTCTCAAGGACTTTTATCTTCTCTTTGCCTCATGGACTCGAAAGCTCTAACAGATACTACGCTTGGATGAACCCTTCAGGTTCTACCTTAATTGCCCCCTTTGGAAATCTCGGGAGCTAGATTCTCAAATCCTGAAGAGAGATTTCAAAATCAATTTAATTAGATTTTTAATATGTCATAGTCTGTCCGTCATTCCCAATTCACTCGGCTGTTTGTGGATTTTCCTAGCATAGATGGTTATTGTTGTTTCTGTTTCTGAGGATTTGAAAGTGGCAATTGTAGGAAACTTGTGGGACCAAAAGTTTGGCATTCTGGTCTCCCTCTTTGCCATTCTAAAATTCCTGAGAATTCAAGTCCATATTTGGATTAAGCAAACATGACTTACTGCACTTATGCTCCGAAACATGCTCAGCTATGACCAGTGAATCCTCTTCGGTTGGTTCAACCTCAATATTTACATACTCCGAACATTTCTCTGAAAGTGTATTTGCTACTTCATACTGACCAAAAGCTTGTAAGGTATCATACATACTATCATACACACCACATTTTATACATGTCACCTGCAAAAGAAACAAGCAACTCAATTATATTGCAACTAGTCGAACCACATGAGCCATAATTGTATATGCAGATAACATACCACAAATGAGCTTATGAAAACAATTTTAACAAATTTATTTTTACAGAATCATAGTGGAATTATTTTCTTATCCACGGATGTAGAATGATTTTGGACAAACCACGTTATATCTTGTGTGTGTGTGTGTGTGTGTGTGTGTGTGTGATTGTTTTCTTAGTATACATGGCATCTTGTTGTTCACACACTTCCGTTGCCCCAACCAAAAAGGGTGAGGATTTAAATAAATAACAGCGAAAAGGGGCTCATGGTTTGAATTTGAAAAGGATATTAACGCACACCCGAGGTCTAAAGGTGTGTGACAGGTTGAAGAAATTTGGACAAGGGCTGGAATTTGGACCTTGTAGATGAACAAGCATGCATAATCACATGAGAAGGAATGTGGAAACAATTATATCAACTGAGAAGCATAACCAGTTCTTTTCTAAGTAGAGGAAACCACATTTTGGTGTCGATAGTTAATTATTCATAGCATCAGATATATGATGTTCCACTCTAAGAAACGCTTTCACTTTTCCAACTTTTTAAGAAATGCTAATCACGTGCCAAGATTAGGATGCAAAAATTGAACAGTAATCAACTTACGGCAAGATTTAGCAAGCCAATATATGGGTATGAAGAGAACATCGATCTGAGTCTCTTCCTTCTTCGAGGAGTTGTTTTATAGTATTGAAGCATCCTCTCCAGAACCTAAAAAATCCAAGATAAAATCCAATGAGAGCTGTAGCACGTATTTATAAGGACCAGAACCACACACGTGAAACAACTGGAGAAGAGGAAAAAAATTAATAAGGAAATCACATTATTTGCTCAGACGCGCGCACACACAAACAACAAGAATCACTTGAACATAACAATGTAATATCTTGCTTTGGAACCTTGCTATGGAAATTAACAAAACCTTGACCAATAAACAAGCATGGGAACATGATACACACCACGTAGTGACATGTATGACCTAAGAACCGATGTTATGTGGCATTTTTACAGTGAAATACGCTCACCCAACACCTAAGTTGCTCGAGCACTTTAAGAAAGGAATTGAAACATCTCTGACACCTTATATCCTGAGGCACCTGTCTGACACATTGCATGTTTCAGCTGTTTGTCACGATATCCTACTTTAGACAAAAGGCCAGCCAGGAGCTAGCATTCACTAACACACTTAACAAGCTAGAGAAAACAGTCCACCACTTAGCACAGATACATCATTAGCCAAAACATTGTGGCAGTCATTTTCAGTAATTACAAAAAGCAACGAGAAGAAAGAGCAAGTCACCTTTCCTAACCTAATGAATTTGTCGTTTGATAGTAGAATTTACCCACAGAATACCATGTGTCCCCTAACAGGGGGTTTGAACTGAGCCTAATATGGAAGGATTGTAGATCTTAGGGTCGTAAAATTGGGGTTAGATAAGATGAGAGAAAGAAGAAAAAACAGAACGGTTTGTGATAGTATACTCAAGTCTCTCTCAGCCCATTATCTTCTATATACACATGAATGGAGAATACGGTGAAACGACTAAGAAACCTCTAGGGCCTGGGGGTAACCTAATTACATCCTCATTATTACTTTTAACAAGGATCATTAACGTGTGTGGTGTCCATTAAACGAGGATGATCAAAGGAGCAGATTGGATACAGTCCTACCCACTGGCAGTGTTTGCACAAAGTTGCTGCTCTCAAGGGTTTAACTTGCATCGTCAGACTTAACAACCCGAGCAATTATATTAATTTTTTTTATAAGCGAAGTCTTATAAGCAGCGCTCAAAAAGGGAGTGCATCCCAAAACTGTACAAGGGTCAAATAGGGCCGTCGAGCACTCGGTTCTTCTTAATAAGTAGGGCCTTTAAAACATTCATAGCATCCAAAAAATCCACTCTCTCCCTATAGATGTAAAAAAGCCCCCCCCCCCCCAAAAAAAAAAAAGAAGGGGTGAAGGATAGAGAACTTGAGAACATAAATACGAGCTTCCTCTCCCTCAAAGGATCTCCTCCTGCTATTTCCTTCCACAGGGACCACCATAAACATGGGAACAACGGAACAACTCTCCAAACATCTCTAGCATGAGCTCCCACCACGAACCCAAGCATATTACCACTGCACCAGGCAATAGCCCTAAGAAGTCCCCATGATATCTAGAACTTTGAACGATGAATGACTGTATACTTTAAATCCCTTAGATAATGTTTGAAGAGTTCAATCACATGTAAGTAAGTTGTTATCATATGTAGGAAGCTACAGTTCAAGAGCCCGTGTTATGTACTGTTCAGCTTTTTCAGGCAAAATTACTCATCTTCCATCAAAAGTTTTTATCAACTTATCGGACCATATGTCCATCACTTGATTGAGACAAAGCTAAAGAACAGTACAGGAGTAGTGGATGTATGAATTATCATAAAAAAAAAAAAAGGCTCAGATAGGAAGGGAGATTAAGCATAAAGCATTTAGTAGAGTAAAACCAGGTTATGGGCGTGTAGGCACATATGGCACCTTCCGACTAATAAACAGGGCTTTTTTTTCCATGACATTGGGGCACCTTGTGCAAACTTAAACATTCAATCTAAAAGTCCAAGGATATATAAATAACCTAAAGAATGTCCAAAATTTCGTGGAAACCTCTATTAAAGAAAATGGAATTCGTGTTCAAGATTTGCACCTGTAAAAAGAAGTTGGCATTCTTTGGATTCATAAGCGCCAACTCGTTATCTAATTCTACAGGAAAAGCGAAGAAGATAATAGAAGACGACAATCTCACTAGGAGTGCTAAAGTTGCGTCTAAATATATGTAGATAATAGGTATAACATTGCGCCGCCATCCAATCACATTCTACTGAAGCTGCTAATTACTATGCCTGCTAGTCTTTTCACATGTTCCAAATAAAACATATGTGGCAACTGGATTTTATAAATTCAGAATTGCCAAAAACTGGGAAACTACAAGGTAAAATACTGCCCTAAAGTGAAATGATAAACTTTCTTATTGTAACTCGCAATTCAAAGAAATTTAATTTTCTCGAGATGAAATTCACAGTATTCTTGAATTTTTCCCCTTGATGAAGGTTCTGCAGTTTACCAGCAGATTTCTTGAGAAAACCTTCAATGATCAGCTTTAGTTGTATGGGCAGCTAATCAGTGGAAGGTGGAATCAACTCAGAAAGTTATTAACGAACTTTATCTTAATGTAGCAGCAGACTGAACGTGGCCGGACCAATGTGTTAAAGCTGTAGGAAAGAATACAATGGAGTATCTACGACAGGGATCCATGGTTTGGTTAGAAGCAGATTTAAATCATAAAATTTTAATCTTGCTCCACAACTAAAGATATCTAAAATTAGATACAACAAATTCCATGCAATGTGAGGACTGCTAGGCCAACATCATGCTAGATACTATGAGACCTAATATTAGAAACAGATCAATAGATGCATTGCCAAGTAACTTGTAAGTACTTTGAATAAGAGAATCTACATACCTCAGCAATGCTGTGCTCCTGACATGCATCTTTCCATGTTGTGATGAACATCCTCATGGAATTTTCAGGTAGGGACAAATCATTTTCCTCATGATTGCTGAACTCATTTGACTGACTGTCATTCAAAAGGCGGCGTGACTCTACCCTGTCTCTTTTTGGCTGTTTGTGAGGTGCAGAGAGACTGCAACTTTCACTTTCAGACTTCCGTTTGTTTTTGGATTGTCCATTACTCTTGTTATACACTAGGCTGCCACTAGCAGGATCCTTTCCGTCCATCTCGGGTTTCAACCCAAGCCGTGTCATCTCCTCAGATACTGACGGGTAAGGACAGCTATTCACTCTGTCAGAAACATTTGTTTTTTCTAATGAAACTGTGCAGTCACTCTGTTTGTCCTTTTTGCTGTTACTCTGTTTGTCCTTTTCATCCTGGTCATCTTTGTCAACAAAATCATCACTATCATCATCCTCTGAACTTGATGAAATGAATCGTATATGCTTGCCACCAAAATCTTCATGTACAGAAGAAAATGATTTGATACGCTGTGACAATGCACTAAAACGGTCATCGAGCTGCTTTTTTTGTGATGAAAAAAGAGGGCGTTTCCCGCTTCCATTATCAGATTTCTTTTTCTCGCGTTTGATGTAATTCCTTAGAGGACTATTTTGAATTCTCCTTGCTTTCCGAATGATAGTAATATGCATCCTAATAATGATGAATGCAATAAAATTGATCAGAGAAGAATAAAATAGCTTTCAGCTTGCATCCATGTCAAATACTAGGGAAGTGAAAATGTTTTCAGTATATCAAATACAACCATATTGCGCTGCACCTAGAGGTCCAAATTTTAAAAGAACAAAGATCGGAATTCACTACAAGGCTCGTGTAAGAAAGCACATGACACAAAATAAATCAATGATCAAATCTAGATAATCAACCTACATGAAAAATTAGAGGTATCAAACCCTGCCAAGCCAGAGCAACTGAACCAGTAAACTGGTGACCCTCACCCTTTACTGGGCCAGTTCAATAACTTGACCGGACAATGACAGACTGCAGAGAACCCTGTTCCACCCGTATGGGTTATGCAACTTCCATATGACCTGGCAGGGTTAAAGGAATCCAGGAGATATCACCTCCACCTTACAAAAGGAAGAAAATTGTGATTTAAGACGGACGAGCACTCAACTTAGTATCGGAAATGCAAACCATTTGGCAAGGAGTTGCTTTTTGAAAGAAAAACCAACTTCACTGACACATAGAAACAAGAAACAAAACATCCAGTACAGTGCTCTAAAACCCAAAAGATGAGTTCCTTTCAACACAAACATATTGAAACCTTGATATTATTATAACTGAAAATTCTGAACACGCATATGTGTCTCTGTATAACTGATGTTTCCCAAAGTAAAATACATAATTTATAATGAAAAAAAATCTCTTTATCAACTCATATCATTATTTAATTATTCAATTCTTTGTAACTCACTAAATAATAAATGTTATCTTCACTATACTATTACTCTTAATTTCATCTATTTTTACACAAAAAAAAGTAAATAAATAAGTAAAAGAGAGATTCTTCAGATCTTCAAGCTAACCCACAGAATCAATAAGTGCCCATTTCCGACTGCTGTTAAGCACTTAAATCATTTCTATTCTAAAAATGTTGCTTTTGAATGTGTTTCATTCCCCCCCCCCCCCCCCCCCCCAAGAAAAAAAAAACTGGCAAATGGTAGAGATTTTATCTCACTGGGGTTCTAAATGAAGCAAATTTGGAGTAGAACACATTGTGATTCTAAACTTTAGAAGACAAAAACAGCATAACCTTTTTGAAACAAATATGAAATAGACTCACTTAATCCCATATCTTACTCAAAACCTCCACATCCTCCTTTGGGATGAGAAGCCACTCAAACTACTAGTTAATGTCAATCATTAAGGGTGGCCAACAACGAAGTGGGTGCGGATTTAACTTAATTGTGCATGGACCACAGTCATGTTGATCTGTATTGGCACATTAAGTAAATGAGTCATCTTCACTTTTGACCCAACAAAACGTTTCTAATTCATTTGATTAGACGTGTCAGATACTCGAGTTGTTAGGGTTAAAATGACTCTAAAGCTAAAGTTGTGGGATAAATGTATCGTGTTCCTGTAAAAAATAACTTAACCATGTTTCGTCGAGTCAACTCTTCACTCATTTATTAAACGGGTTGTGCATGTAGTGACATGTTACCCATGAAATAAATATGTCGTGTTCGTGTCAAGGTTTCTTGACATAGATAATAATCATGACGTGTTCGTGTAGGCAACATTTAACAGGATAACCACATCTTGACATGATCCCCCAACACAAACTGCCACCCCTATAACTGATGGATAACATAAATAAGAAATCATTTTCTTTACACCTCATTTATATTATTCAGTTCAATGATTTAGGTAAAACAATAGAAAAACTGCCCATGGAAGTGCTCTCACACGAGAAATTAGTCATATAAGCACTAAAATTAGATACTCGAAAGAACAAAATGGATACAATTGGTATCACTACATAAACTCATTATATGAAATTGTTTACCACAAAATCCCCTCTGTTATAATCAATGATGTTTTGAGTAATAGCATTACAGCAGAGACAAACCACATACCCCAAGCTTTGAATACGCACACAAAGCTTTTCCCTGTCCATCACTGATCTCTTCTCGGCAATAAAATCCAAAAATTCCTCAGCACTTATATCTTTACCGGGATGAGTATCCAAGAACCCCAAAAGAAAAGAGATTATTTCTTTACTTGTTATCTTGAATATTTTTGTCACATCAGTACTCAAAGAAAAATAATGCACAACAAGGGGGTGCCGTACCAACGGACCCAATTCCAGCTCCTCAAACTGTTTTACACGTTCACTCTTGCAAATTGCAAGTTGCAATTCATACAGTGAAGTAATTTTCTGAACCCCAACAAAGCAGTGGATAAATGCATTAACCTAAATAACACAAATAAAATCAAATTAATATAAATTAAAGAACTTGAAATGAGAAAATACTCCGATTCCAAACTCTAAGTTAAGGCACACTCCTGATCACTTAGGCAGCAGATAAATATATTAAAAACAAGATTAAAAAAAGCTCAACCCAACTAACCTAAGAAAAATTCAGCATTTTTCAATTCCAATTCAAAAAAACCCAGCCACATAGCTTAGTAAGTTGCTACAAACATGATAAATTGGAATAAATTACAATTTTTTGGTAGTGCCATTACAAATCAAACCTAAAATAAAGAATACAACTCGATTAAGCCAAAGCAATGAACCGCGATTATTTTAACAGAAATCAATTTTTTTCAATTCCGGGTAATGAAAACTACAAGTGTGCCAGTTCATAAAAGTGGCAATTGAAAACATTCAGGGTAATAATGATAGGGGAAGAGAAAGACCCAACTTCGAGAAGATAGAGTTTTTGAGGAGCAATATGACCAATTGTGGTCTGACTGAGGTTATGGTCTTTACTGTGTATAGTAGTAGTTAGGTAAACGAAAACTTAAACAATCACTTGCTTCACTTTCTTTCCTAAAAATTTCTTAGCCACCAAACACAACCTCAAGGAAGGGGAGAGAGAGAAAAAAAATATTTTATTTTATTCTTACCTTGGCTTCTAATTCCATAAGGCGGTCGAGAGACGGCACTTGTTGCATCTGAAACCCTAACGATTCCCACGAATCGGGTCGCAGCGCCAACAGCACCGACTGCGAGACTTTCCATGCCGACACACTCTCTCCGGCGGCGATGAGACCGCGTCGAGCCTTGGCGACCTCGCGCTCGATCCTCTCTAGGGTTTCGTTGGGCCTTGGGGTCTGAGACTGTGACCCTCCTGGATTGGGGAAGCGATTGGGACGGGGGTGGTCACGGTTCTGGACCGGAATATTAGGGTTTTGGAGAGGAATACTAGTGTTTTGGATAGGAAAATTAGGGTTTTGATTGGGGAAATTGGGGTTTTGGAATAGAAAGTTAGGGTTTTGGGGGTACTGGTATGGGATAGTGGGATTTTGGAGGTACAGATTAGGGTTTTGGAAATAGTTAGGGTTTTGGAGGTGGGGAAGCTGAGGTGGTTGTGGTGGTGGCGGAGGTCCTCGGTCGCTACCGCCGCGGCGGAAGGGTGGAGGCTGTCCGTACATGTTTGAGAGAGAGAGAGAGAGAGAGAGAGAGGAGAGAGAGAACCAGCGGGAAGTGGGAGGTTAGGGGTTACAATTTACAAACTTTTATATGTTAGGGGTTAAATCAACGGGTTGGGTTGGGTTGGGGTGGGGTGGTTTTTAAATCCGATCTTTTATTTTTGTTTAAATAGATGTCTTATTATTATTATGCAATTAAAAGAAGGGTTTATTCATTTACACTATGAGGTTTGTCAAAACTTCAATTAACTCTCTTAACTTGTAAAACTTCATTCAGATATTTAGATATTAAATAAAAAAATTCATAGTGATTTCATGTTTGATTTGATTTGAAAATGACATTAAAGGATATAAATAATATATTAAAAAAAATAAGGAGTCTAAATAAAACTTTACAAATTAGAGAGAGTTTGATTGAACTATTGACTAACTTCACCAAATTTAAATAAAAGAATCTAGTTACATGATCTAGAGGTGCACACTGTTCGATTCGGTTTCGACCGGAACCGAACCGATATTTTTGATTTTTTAAAAATGAGAACCTGAACCGAACAATTAAAAAAAAAATTATACTTTGATTTTAATTGTTTTTTTACTTAATAAAAATAGAACAAACACATTCATTGTATCTAATATATACTAGCAAATGCACGTGACAAGAATCGTAATCAGAAAAATGAAATATTAATTATATTATTGTGCACAAAAAGTCATAAATTTATTCTTAGAAGTTAAAATTATATAAGTTGACTTTGTGAAAATTATAATTCAAGAGATATATAATCATATATACCACCCCATTAACCTTTTTTTTCTAAGAGCAAGCAAAAAATAAATAAATTAATATAATATGATGATATATATATATATATAACAACCAATTATTCAATAAAAACAATTATTACGCAGTTTGGGACGGGGCGGAGATGTCTTGAAATTAGGATTATATATATAAATGGTAGATAAAAAATGTCTATTTTATTTAAGAATATTAGTGTAATTTAAATATAAAAAATTATTAATACTTATTATGCGGTTTGGGCCGGGTGAAGTCCCCAATAAGAAACTCTACAAGCCGTCTTCCGCCCCATAACCGTCAGTTTTTCATTTCTTACCCTCATTACCACCCCGTTTAAAAATAAAGCGGTTAAAAATCGTTAAATATGGGACGATTCCCTGGAGGCAGGATTTTTTTGTCATCTTAGGTTTACTTTATAACACTTATTTACCATTTAAATTTGAATAGATTCAGCACTTATTTAGTTAAGTATTTTTTATAAGAAATTTGAACATCACTGAAAACATTAATAAATGCTACTGAAAAATGAGGTAAAATTTAAAGTAATAAAATCATCACTTAACAGTGACGGCATGTCACAAGGTAAATGACCAAATTGTAGTCGATGTATACTACAACTGTGAGGTATCATTGATTCCTGCATTAACATAGTTCTTTTATGTTGCAGGTTTTCCAAGTTTTCCTAAGGTGGTGTGATAAACTGAAATCTGGATTAGTGAACTCTGATGATATTGTTTACTTGAAAGAGTGTATTCTGAAAGTGGAATGTAGAGTGCTTCCTGTTGTACAAGATAAATGGGTTTCACTAGATGCTTCATTTGGCCATTGCCAACTGAATGAACAATTTACAGCACAGAAAAAGAATGTGAAAATAGTTGACAATATTTACACTACTGTCAACATTAGTGAAGGAAAAATTTCTATGGCCAAGTTAAACTATACGGTGACCACACACTTCTGCGCCTACTCCAGATTATGCATATACCTTTGTTTAAAACTCCTGGAGTTTCAGCACTAGGGAATTTCCCGCCGAGGGAGATAGCATATTCATGTAGTTATGCGATGCTGCAACTCGAGTTGCAGCATCGCATACTGAGAAGCTTTAATTACAACATGCAATTAAATCGAGCAGTCGTATTCCTCTGGCATCTGAGTGAAGCTTTACAGAAGTACATATAAAAGGTATCACCCTCAAGAGTTGATGGAAATTTCCTTTTTACCCCTTCGGCATACAAATGGCCAATTGCAGCTTGCCTAGTTGGGACAGTTTTACTGGGTTTTTGAATACTCTAATCCTTGCTGTATTGTTACCTAATAAAACAACATGTGCAATGCTAGAAGATTCACCTTTTTCAACAGCAAATTGCCATTCTCTAAGAGATATAGTGAACCAATCCTTCCTGGCAGATATGGTTGATTTAACTTCAATGTACTCCATGCTTTTCTCATTGTCTCCTATGACAATGTCAAAGGGTAGTCCAGTCTCAGTATCTTTGTTGACCCAACTCACACCTGTCCTGCCAACATTAGCAACAAAGTAATCGAAAGCTACAGACTCTCCTATTCTCCCTGTTAACATCGTTTGTCTACCAAAATAAAGCTTCTCCACATGATAGACATTATTAGTATAAAAAAATAATGCATCATCCCCTCTCTCACCAAACATTGGTGTACCCAAGTTGGATCCATCAGCTGGTGCAGCGAAATTCAATGCTGCATCCATACCGGAAGCAACAGTGCAAGCATGATAAGACTCACCTTCTAAAGATTCAGAAGATTGTTGACATGCCGTCACTGTTAGTGATGCTAAATGACCTTCGGTGGTCGAATCGATAGTAATTTCTTCCATGCTCTCTATCTGTGCAACAATATCTTCAGAATCATCATCCCCTCTCATCTGCAGGCCACTGCTTGGCTGCGGAACTGCTGCTTGTGTCCCCAATCCATATGCACAAGCAAAACAAAAACCTGGTGCAGTTTTCCAGTCCACAGATGGCCATTTAGACCTGATTCCGGGTTTTCTCCTAGATTTTGACCCATTTTATTCATTAATCATCGTTGAAGTACTTGTCAGGAATGCCTCGTCATTCTCTGTTAATGATGTCATTGCTGAAAGGGACCAGACAGATTCATCATCAGGAAGCTCTGGAATCTTCTGACTATTCAAAATGAAAAATTCTGTCTGCTCCTCAGTGGAGCCTGACTCTGCCATGGTTGTGATCATGTGAAGAAAATTAGCAAAGTGTAGTTCAGGACTTCCATCAAATAATAAGCGAGAAAGTTCCATGAATACCGAGTGAGAATCTGATTCCTGAGTGGTGTACAAAGTATAGCCCTGCAAAGTACTCTAATCCTTGCTGTATTGCTTATAATCAGTGATGTTTTTGAGTAATAGCATTACAGCAGACACAAACCACATACCCCAAGCTTTGAATACGCACACAAAGCTTTTCCCTGTCCATCACTGATCTCTTCTGGGCAATAAAATCCAAAAATTCCTCAGCACTTATATCTTTATCGGGATGAGTATCCAAGAACTCCAAAAGAAAAGAGATTATTTCTTTACTTGTTATCTCGAATATTTTTGTTACGTCATAACTCAAAGAAAAATAATCCACAACAAGGGTGTGCCGTACCAACGGACCCAATTCCAGCTCCTCAAACTGTTTTACATGTTCACTCTTGCAAATTGCAACTTGCAATTCGTACAGTGAAGTAATTTTCTGAACCCCAACAAAGCACTGGATAAATTCATTAACCTAAATAACACAAATAAAATAAAATCAATATAAATTAAAGAACTTGAAATAGAAAAAATACTCCAATTTCAATACTCTAAGTTAAGGCACGCTACTGATCACTTGGGCAACAGATAAAAATATTAGAAACAAGATTAAAAAATATCCACCCAAGTAACCTAAGAAAAATTCAGCATTATTCAATTACAATTCGAAAAAAACACAGCCACGTAGCTTAATAAGTTGCTACAAACATGATAAATTGGAATATATTATAATTTATTGTTAGTGTCATTACAAATCAAATCTAAAATAAACAAGACAGCTCAATTAAGCCAAAGAGACGAACCTAGGGGAAAAGCAGGACCCAACTTCGAGAAGATAGAGATTTTAAGGAACAATTTTATAAATTGTGTTCTGACTCAGGTTATAGTCTTTAATGCTTGTAGTAATAGTTAGGTAAAAACGAAAACTTGAACTATCTCTTGCTTCACTTTCTTTCCTAAAATTTTCTCAGCAACCAAACAGAACCTCAAGATAAAAAAGACATTTATTTTATTGTTACCTTGGCTTCTAATTTAATGAGGCGGTCGAGAGACGGCACTTGTTGCATCAGAAACCCTAACGATTCCCACGAATCGGCTCACAGCGCCGACAGTGCCAACTGCGAGACCTTCCATGCCGCGTTGAGCCTTGGCAATCTCGGCCTCAATTCTCTCTAGGGTTTCGTTGGGCCTTGGGGTCTCAAACTGCGACCCCCCTCGATTGGGAGGGAGCTCACGGTTATTAACAGGAAAATTAGGGTTTTGATTGGGGAAATTGGAGTTTGAGAAGGGTAAGTTAGGGTTTTGGAGGTAGTGGTGTGGGAGAGAGGGGTTTCGGCCGTAGACATTAGGGCTTTGGAAAAAGTTAGGGTTAGGGTTTTGGAGGTGGGGAAGATGAGGTTGTTGTTGTGGTAGTGGCGGAGCTCCTCGGCCGCCACGGCCACGGCGGCGGCGGAATGGTGGAGGCTGTCCGTACATGTTTGTTTTAGAGAGCGAGAGAAGTTTTTCCCGGGAAATGAGGTTTGATAAGCTGGGGGTTTAAAAACTTTTTATAGGAATTGGGTCGGGTTAGTGGGCGGGTAATGTCCGGACAAACCCAGATCAACAAGGTTGGGTGGTTTTTAAAGGGGATATTTTATTTTTGCCTAAATAGAAATCTTTCTATTATTATTATAATGACTTTGTAAACTGGTTGCATATTTTCATATCATTGGATTATGAATGAGATCAAGTGCTTAAATAAGTAGTGTTATTCTCTAAATTATATGAGCTTTTTTTTAGGTTTAACTTACATAGTAAAAACATGCATATTCAAACATGTTTGTATAGGTGATGGAGATGACCATTGAAAAAGGATATTAGAATTAAAATTGAACCTCAAGTGTGAATAGGGTGCACAAAGAATCGAAGAACCAAATCAAACCGAACTAGAATTGACGGTTTGGTTTGGTTCCAAGTGGTTCGGTTTAGTTTGATTCTGGTTCCGAAAATTAAGGAACCGATTTTTTAGGTTTGGTTCTGGTTATTAACCATGTTTTTTAGTAGTATTATATTCTTACTTATACATAATTTAAAAGTTATAAGTAAATAATTATAATTTTGAAATAATTACTTCTATTTCACTAATTATATAATTAATTTTGAATATATTATAGTTGAAATACACTATTTAGTTTAGTTTATAGTTATATTATGTATAGTAGAAGCTGGTTCTCATTTTTAAGAACCCGGAACCAAATCATACCGGACCATTGTGCCAAGGAGGAGGTGTAGTTTTATATGGGCAAGTGCGAACACTATCTAAACAAGTTTACAGATAATGGTGTAAATCTTGCGAGAAAGTAAACAAGTTGGCAGATTGTCGAATATTTAATAATTTTCAGACATTCCCATGTCATTAGCGAATTTCAATGAAGGTAAATTCTTTGCACATTTATTCAAGTTAGAATTTGAATTATCCTCTCTCACTAGATAATACTTTCCCTACAACCAACTAAGGCGGTAAATGAGCTGAGTCGAGCCGAGTTGAGCTTAACAATGTTTAAGTTTGTTTATTTATTAAAAAGCCTAAAAATTGTGTTCAAGCTTGATTCATTTGTTAAATGAACGAGCCCGAACTGAGCGTTAGTTTTAACGAGCCGAGCTCGAGCTTGTTCACGAACGGCTCGGTTCAGTTGTATCATATATTACTGGTTATTTTTAGAGATTAGGGTCTTTGATAATATTAAATATAATAATAATATTGGGCTTAATATGGTTCTTGGGTTATGACTTTGTCATATATTAGATTAAATTTATGAAATTTTATATTATATATTACATAATACAATAATTTATAATACATATATGTATATAAAAATATATATAAGTGAGCTTTTAACAAGCCTTGTTCACGAGCTTTGTTCGTAAATATTTTCGAGCCGAGCTCATACTTGTTTGAGTTTGGTTCATTTACGAATCAAGCTTGAAAAAATTGTTCGAGTTTGATTCGCTTATTAAGTAAACAAATGCAAACCAAATTTTTATCGAGCCGAGCTCGAGTTGCTTGTCGAGCGCTAGGTTCGTTTACGCCCTGCTACCAACTATATATTGATATGTTCATAATTTGGTAACTGATGTTTCTGTTATTTCTATTGAAAAACTGAATCACCAAGGTTTTGGAAACAATACTCCTCTTTTTGCTCTCTCTATTCATTTAGGAACAACAACAGAAATTGCTGACTCTCACTAGGAAGAATTAAGCAATAACTTCTATCTAGATTATGGGAGTAATTCTTTTAATCACTGCATTTGCCATTGAACGAGAAGGTAAGATCAAAGAAGAAATGTTTTGTACGTCCAAAAAATGCAACAATCACAAAACCTGAAGAGGGAAAAATAAGACCTACTTAAACCTGAGATTTACATCCAATATATTTTACAGACACCAAATTTCAACACCCAATGAATGAAAGAAAGAAAGAAAAAGAGAACAAAGATTTAAAAAAAGGATGAAAAAAGAAAGAGACAAGGAGAAAACATGATCCTCCAGCAATGGGGTTTACTGCAATCATCCCAAGTTCTGTTACCGACATGAAGTGTGCCCATAGAAAAAACAGGTATTGTATGCATAAAGAAAAGCACTAAATCTAAACAAGCATAAAGGTTTTTGTGATATTCTATATAGGTTAAAGATTATACCATATACATGGTTTACATCTCTGTACAAGTGGTGTCAATCTCAAATCCATCTATTAGAAGAGTTGTAGAATAGAATTGTACCATAACCGCCAGTAGAGTTTTACAACAGAATTACACTATACCACTTATAAATATCTACAACATATTCTCCTGATAAATATCTACAACGTATCACCCTCAAGAATTGATGGAAATTTCCCTTTCACAGCTTCGGCATGAAAATGGCCAATTGCAGCATGCCCAGTTGGGACAGTTTTACTGGGTTTTTGAATACTCTAATCCTTGCTGTATTGTTACCCAATAAAAATACATGTGCAATGCTATAAGATTCACCTTTTTCAACAGCAAATTGCCATTCTCTAAGAGATATAGAGAACCAATCCTTCCTTTCAATTATGGTTGATTTAACTTCTATGTACTCCATGCTTTCCTCATTGTCTCCTATGACAATGTCGTAGGGTAGTCCAGTCTCGGTATCTTTGTTCACCCATCTCACACCTGTCCTGCCAACATTAGCAACAAAGTAATCGAAAGCAACATACTCTCCTATTCTCCCTGTTTGCTGAGTACTCGGTGCAACAAACATTGGTGTACCCAAGTTGGATCCATCAGCTGGTGCAGCGAAATTCAATGCTGCATCCATACCAGAAGCAACAGTGCAAGCATGAAAAGACTCACCTTCTAAAGATTCAGAAGATTGTTGACATGCCGTCACTGTGAGTGATGCTGAATGACCTTCGGTGGTCGAATCGATAGTAATTTCTTCGATGCTCTCTATCTGCGCAACAATATCTTCAGAATCATCATCCCCTCTCATCTGCGGGCCACTGCTTGGCTGTGGAACTGCTGCTTGTGTCCCCAATCCAGATGCACGAGCAAAACCAAAACCTGGTGCAGTTTTCCGGTCCACAGATGGCCATTTAGAGCCGATTCCGGGTTTTCTCCTAGATTTTGACCCATTTTGCTCATTAATCATCGTTGAAGTACTTGTCAGGAATGCCTTGTCATTCTCTGTTGATGAGGTCATCGTTGAAAGGGACCAGACAGATTCATCATCAGGAAGCTTTGGAATCTTCTGACTATTCAAAATGAAAAATTCTGTCTGCTCCTCAGTGGAGCCTGACTCTGCCATCGTTGTGATCATGTGAAGAAAATTAGCAAAGTGTAGTTCAGGAGTTCCATCAAATAATAAGCGAGAAAGCTCCATGAATACCGAGTGAGAATCTGATTCCTGAGTGGTGTACAAAGTATAGCCCTGCAAAGTTTAGACAAAAGTGAAATGTCATTATAAATGTTAATACATGAAAATACGTGTCACTAATGTTTCTCTAATTTCCCTAACATTGACAAATAAAGCTTCAATATAACCGGACAACAATCCACACTGACCAATCACAAGTCAGAGCATCTTTATCTAACATGGTGCCTCCATATCATATTTCAATTCTCATTCTTTACTAGAGTCACCAGGTTTTAAACTATGCATCATATAAAGAGAAACTATAAAAATTTTAAATAAAAAACACGAAAAAGGGAAAGAGGGGAAGGAAGATGCACTATGTTGCTCATGCCAACAATTTTCAACCATAAATGTACCTATACTTAGGACCCTAAAATTCAACAATCCAAGATATACGGCAATTAAATATCATCAAGGAAGAAACCACCACTATATAAAACATACTGTCCAGCTTTTGGACAAACCATTTCCAGAAGTTTGCCTAACCATACCGGCCCACATCATCATTCAACATTTCCTGGCACTAGTGCCCAAAGTGAGTAGGATCCTCTAGCCATGCTTTAAAAGGGGAAAAACGGAAAATATAGAAACACATGCCACTTGGCCAAAGAAACATGAAGGAGAGTTGATCGATATAGGCATGGAAGGAAAATTGCAGAACAAAACAAAGGCACAATCCAAGAATACCGGCAAGCTTACCCACCTGTAAAAGACAGCTACATTCAAATTGCTTCCTAGAAGCAATGCCATATTTTTTTATGACGTTCCTATAATACAGCTTTCCAACAGCAACAACCCGCAAATGACTCAATTTCTCAAATCCAGACTGCTTGAGTTGAAGATATCTATTGGGATGTGCTTTGTAGATATACCGCTGAGCGTAAGGAAGAGCCCAGTTCACCAATGATAATGTGAAACTACAGTCAGCTGGTCCATCGTATATCGGTTCACGAGTAGTAAGCTGCAAAAGGGCAATGATTTGGAAGGGAAAATTGTTACTCTTAGTTTTCATTTTATTTTTCAATTTGTCCTACAGGATTTGTGTGTGTGTGTGTGTGTGTGTGACAGAGAGAGAGAGAGAACCTCTGAAAGAGCAGGAATCCCTAAGATTTGTATCAGGTCTGATACCTTAGTTTGAAGAATCTCTTTTTCACCGTCGCTAAGTTCACCAAAGTAAAGAAAATCAATATTGTCCAAATGCTTAAATTCTTTTCTTAACTCCTCATCATCACACCAACAAACAAGGCCAAATGATGCATCTAGTGAAACCCATTTATCTTGTACAACAGGAAGCACTCTACATTCCACTTTCAGAATACACTCTTTCAAGTAAACAATATCATCAGAGCTCACTAATCCAGATTTCAGTTCATCACACCACCTTAGGAAAACTTGGAAAACCTGCAACATAAAAGAACTATGTTAATGCAGGAATCAATGATACCTCACAGTTGTAGAATACATCGACTACAATTTGGTCATTTACCTTGTGAGCCGCCTGTGAAGGCAGCACAATAGTTGATAACTCCTGCAAGATCTGAAGGTAGCTACGAGAAGAAGGGATCTCATTGACTCCACAGTCATAAACAAAAAAGTCATGAAGGCCTGGATAAATGTTGCACAATGTTTTACTTAAGGAATGTTGATGGATTTCAGTCATTTGGTCGATACACCCAGTTGGATCATGCCAGTACACTTCTTGAGGAGAGTACAATACACCAGGTACAACATCCTCATGCCTAGAACCATGAGAATATGGAACAAAGACAAAAGGTCCAGAATGCAATTCATCTGCAATTTTTTGCTTTGAAGTAGCCATTTCACTACGCATAAATGTGTAAAAATTCGACATTTGTGCTATGCTGGCATAGATTATAGATTAAAGAAAAGTATTAGGAAACGTCGAGAGCCATTAAAGAGCCTGGTCATATCAAAATGATAAATTACAGGAAACTTGCATGGATAATGCATGATTATCAACTAGTACATTATTTTTTACAACTAAACATGAAGAAAACAGTAGTAGTACACGAAGTGCAGTATAGCTTGCAAGCCTCATCTTTAAATAAAAAACCATACACAATACACTATACCAAAAAAGTAAATGCATGGAATACCTTTTAGAAGCAAAAAGCATGGGAAAAGCTAAGTGCCTCACATGTGAGAAACAAACCCAGAAACACAAAACTCACATAGGCAAGCACATGACTATTTGTCCTGTCCTGTCTTAAGAACCTGACTCAAAAGAGAAAAGAAGACGGGACTAAAATAGAGATCACTTTCGACGATTGAACTTCACTTTTATATCCACATTATTGGAATTGGACTTGAACATCTTTGGATCCTGCTTAGGGTCGGCTTCGACTCCACTCAACGCACATTAATTACAAGATGGAGACAGTTAGAGTAGTTAGTGGGTCATGTGTAACACCACGCTCCAACACTTGGTACGGTATTGTCCGCTTTGGGCCCAGCCTGCACGGTTTTGCTCTTGAGCTCCTCCCCAAAAGACCTCATATCAATTGGAGACAACACTGCACATATAAGCATATCCCCAGACCTATACCTGGGCGATGTGGGATGTCACAATCACCCTCTCTTGGGACCCAGCGTCCTCGTTGGAGTTACCCACGGGCTTGTGCACGCTCCCACATTTAATTTCGGCCGGGCTCTGGCTCCAATACCAATTGTAACACCCCGCTCCAATGCTTTGGTACGATATTGCCCGTTTTGGGCCCAGCCCGAACGGTTTTACCCTTGGGCTCCTCCCCTAAAGCCTCATACCAATTGGAGACAACACTGCACATATAAGCACATCGCCAGACCTATACCCGGGCGATGTGGGACGTCACAATCACCCCCTCTTGAGACCCAGCGTCCTCGCTAGAGTTACCCACGGGCTTGTGCACACTCCCACACCTAATTCCGGCTGGGCTCTGGCTCTAATACCAATTGTAACACCCCGCTCCAACACTTGGTACAATATTGTCCGTTTTGGGCCTAACCCGCACGGTTTTGCTCTTGGGCTCCTTCCCAAAAGGCCTCATATCAATTGGAGACAACAGTGCACGTATAAGCATATCCCCAAACCTATATCCGGACGATGTAAGACGTCACATCATAAGTCAAAAAAGGCTACCAGACATTTCACTGAAATTATATGTTGAACCAGGTTTTGACAGAGATCATTGTAAGACAATAATTAACAAATTTATGAAAAGATTCCAGAAAATGTCAAAGTATAGAAATTACATACCATAACACAGAAGTAACAACATAAAACAACCCCCCAAAACCAAAGAACCAATAAAAGCCAGAAATGCATTTAATAAAGAAAGAAATTTTCAATAAAAGATACTATTATTTTAACAACATAGTTTGCTCCTTGCTTAAAATTCTTCTTCATTTTAGAGCTATTTAAAACAAACAGCATCTCATTCTTAATTCATTTTCTCCCCTTAAACAAATATAATCCAACTTTAGTTTAGTAAAATTCAAAATACAAGGGGGAATGCAATGAAGATCAAAGATCAGGAATTAGCACTGAAAAAACGCAGATTCCATTGACTAGACTAGATCATTCTAATTACAATTATCTATATAATTGTAATCATCAACTACCAAAAACAACCATCAACTGTATGAAAATTTCAACAACACTATGTTCCAAAAAAAAAAAAATTTGAAAAAAAAAACTCTACACTAATCTATACTATTCTAAAAGTGTGAAGTGCTCCTATTATTGAAAGAGAGAGAAAAAAATTAAAAAATACTAAAAATGGGTTATTACAAGATAAGGGGACAAAATGGTCAAATATTTTGAGTAAAACATATCCGAGGGGGGTAATTTGAAATCTTTTACAAAGGTGAGTGTAGTGATTTGGAATTAAAAATAAAACAGGGGGTAGTATGCAACTTTTTCAAAATACAAGGGTGTAATTTGCTAGCTTTTACAAAGGTGAGGGTGGTGATTTGGAGATAAAAATAGCACAATGGGGTATTTTTCAACTTTTGAAAAGCACAGGGGGTATTATGCACTTTTGGCAATATTAAATTATGACCTCTTGAATTCTAACAGCTTCACTTCAATTTAAATAGCATTTGTCTCTTTCTTCTTCTTTTTTTATGAATTTTTATGTATAATTTATTGGCTCAAACATAACAAGAGGTGTTTTGAGGGGGTGGAGGCCCCGTTGGATTCTTTAAAGATTCTTTTATCTCTTTGTTGTTCTTTTGGGTCGAGGGTAGATTTTGTACATCTATGGAGGAAAAGATGGCATTTTTCTCGTGAGTGCCTTTTATACTACTTTTCCTTACCAATCAAAAAAATATATATTGATTATAATTATTATTTTATAACTACGAATTTTTTCCTCACGTGACTATTTTGCTAGTAAACTAAGAAATCCTAAAGGCATATGCCTTTAATAATGAAGTCGAGAAACAAGGTGCACTAGGTTCACCATGATTTTCATCAAAACATTAAGGCCAGCTTAGCCAGCACCTTTACAAGTGGTTACTTATTTCTCTCTAAGTAATTTACCTATGACATAGCTGCAAATATATTAGTATTTTCCAATCACAATCGTAACTTAGACTGAAATGGACTAAAATTAAAAGAAGAAAAAGTACCCAGACTTCAACTTGAATAAAATAAATTTTCCAAACTTCAAAAAACAGTTCACATTTGAAAATATAACTGCCCTAAAAAATAGGATTGTCTCTGAACTTTACCTTGCCAGAGAAAAAGGTCACATCCAGTAAATCCATCTTGCATTCAGAAATTAAAATAACATGTCACTGTCAAAAGCATTTGTTGTATGAAAAGAAAAAGGAAGAACCCATACCTAGCTTTAAGAGGAGTCCCAGATCTTCTCCAAAGTTGAAGAACAGCCAAAATGTCATCAAGGTTAATTTGAGTCTTAAACCCAATATCAGACAACAGCTTTTCACTTTTCACCTGTTTCAATATGAAATGCAGAGTTAATATCTGCTAGTTTACTCATATCCAAAGTGCAACCAAATGTTCCATCAGGCTGAACTCATAAGCGCAGGTACAAATAATTGTAGGTTTTCTGCTGTGCAGCAGGCAATGAACAATATCTATACCAATTATCATGTCATCAACTTTCTTAACCGGGTAGCAAAGACAATGGTAGTAGTATCAATTACCATACTTAGTTTTATATACAGGCAATAATATTAATTGCAAATTGTTGTCACTCTGGAAAAATAACAATAAAATGACACCAACCATTGACAAAACAATACAATGCATTAGTATAAACTTCAAAGAATAACTTCTAATCTTATTTTATTTATTTATTTTAAAAGTAGTATATTAAAGGCACTCAAAACGGGAGTGCGTCCCCAAGAACAAAAGAGGCTGGCCTAGTCATGCAAATATCCAGGCAATCAATACCCCATTGAGATCTCAACAGTTTTTAGATCAAGAGATATTGAACCAAAACAAACTAAGCATTCTTTTCATTTTACTAAAAATGCGTAGACCCTAGTCATCTGTCCTTCTCTTTCAATTTAATTTTGAAGAACTCTTTTGTTGTGTAAAAACTAATACACTAATTTCTATTTCTTTTTAAGCACAAGTTAGAGAAGTGACGCATTTTAGCCATGGAAATAAGTTCATTATAACAATTTACATACAAAATAGAAATATGATGTTCCTTCCTGTTCTCTAACAAATTTATCTACAACTCAGTCACTAGTCTGAGTTTTTGTAAGGACAAATTCTAGTCCTTGTTTTCCAAACCACGAACGAAGGATCTATGGCTTGAAAGAAATAGGACATACTCGAGAGGAAAGGAGAATTCTATTGGGACGCTGAAGTTCTGCCTAGTGGGTTGGATTCTTTTTTTTTTTTTTTGGCAAGTATGAAGATAAAAAACTCCCAAACAGGGAGCGCATCCCATATACAAAAAAAGCAAGGCCCTAAGAGCCAAGAGAGTCCAAAAACTCCAGCTTCTCATCAATGGAAATACAATAACGACCTTCTACCCAATAAAACAAATTAGAAATAAAGAAATCCTTTGAAGTTCCCTACAGGGGACTCAACACCCTCAAAACATCGCATATTCCGCTCAAATCAAATACCCCACCAAAGGCAAAGGAGGGCTACCCTCCAAAATGAGCGAACATGAGACCCCACTCACACGCTCCTCCAATCGGCCAAGACATCACGAACCGCCGCCGGCATTACCCAATGCACACCAAAAGGGGCAAAGAGAAGACACCAACAATCATAGGCCACCGGATAATGCAAAAGGAGGTGATCAATGGACTCCCCCTTCTTTTTACACAAAAAGCACCGATTGACCACAATAACACTACATTGTCTCAGCACATCCAAAGTGAGAATGCAGACCCAAGCAGCCGACCAAGAGCCACCGGATAATGCAAAAGGAGGTGATCAATGGACTCCCCCTTCTTTTTACACAAAAAGCATCGATTGACCACAATAACACTCCATTGTCTCAGCACATCCAAAGTGAGAATGCAGACCCAAGCAGCCGACCAAGAGAAAAAAGCCACCTTGAAGGGGGCCTTAGAGTGCCATCTAGGGATATGTTATAAATCCTTGGAGGAGCTAGTAGATCTTTTAAATTAGTTGAGGGTTTAAAGGCCCTATTTGTCCATGTGTAGCTTTTTTGGTATGCATTGGCCATTTGAAAACAACCTATACAATTAATACTTATCAAAAACCAATAAATTTACTTTACAAAATGAAAGAATTGAAAGCCTTGTACAGAGACATCACCCAAATAGTAAATTTATAAAAATCTACACACCAATTAATGAATTCAAACATCGCAATTAAAAGTTTAAACAATTCGAATAGAATAGTATTCTCGTAAAGAGCTTCACTAAAGAAAATCTGGTTCAATTAAAGGAAAAAAATAAAAAAGAACTGGAACCCAAACCCAGCTCCAAAAGATATTCTCCCAACTAGTTGGGATTCCAAATTCGCCATAAGGTTCTCAACCCAGATGCTATCATAATTTTCATACCATCACAATCCATGCAAGTCCTATAGCAACTCCAAAAACAACCTAAATGATGCAATTATTGGTTTCCACTACACGAACAAACCATCACATAATCATTTTCTCTCATTTTTCTCTCCAATTTGTAAAGGGAAAAAACTGGGAGATAATGATAGGGGAAAAACCAATTTCCACTCAAGAAAACTGGAACAGAACAATATGAGAGAATAAAACAAAAATAAGAACAAATAGGCAGGAACAAATATGATTTATAAGGAGACATTAGGCTAAAAAAAGCTCTGGTAGTAGATTAGGAGCATTTCAAGGATATGGATCCTCACACCAACCTTTGGAACAGCATATGGAGCGGTAGCACCAAGAATTGAGCGCACTGCATCACAATCATAGAATAGATCTTTGGGATAGTGAAGCTCTTCATCTATACTCGACGACACCCACCGATAGTCACAGAGGCTAATTATGAATGAAGACTTGAACGATCTGGTATCCCCAGTAGAACTAGGATTGCAGTAACCAGTAACTTTATCACAAAAACAATCATCCCATAGTGTGTCAAGCACTTCCAAGAGGCATTTAGACTTAATCCCATCACCTGTTGTTGACAATTGAGATAGAAACTGAATTACTTCTTGCGATTCCCAATCCTTAGCAACTGACCCAGGGGAAATCAGGTCCCAATCCAAGATCAATTTCTTCACACCAGCATGAGATATATCAGTGATACTCTTCTCAGTTGAAACAACATGCACAAAATCTGTAATGCCTAATTCCTTGAAGAATTCCCTCCATTTCATCATTCCACCTGAAAGTGATTTGATTATAGGATGTTTCAAGTAGGACACATCAACCTCATGCCATTTCAAATTCATGCCGTCAACCAACTTATTTACTTCAACCGGATTCCCGAATGCTTTATTGAAATGAATTGGAATTTCAGCAGGACGTATATACCCGTGATTGGTCAAAATAAGGGCTTTATTACACAACTCTGAAATTATGTACCCCCTTTCAACACGACATTCAGGGCAACTTGATTGTAGGTGGAACATTACAAAGGAGAGGTATTCTATCATCAAAGTATTATCCTGTATTGCCATTCTGTCATTAGATATCGCTGGCAAGATATGCATCTTTACAATTTCGTGTGCAGATAATCGTTGGATACCAACTAGGTGAAGCATCCTTGTAAGATTGTCCACCACTGACACATCATAGCATGAGATATCTACAGCCGCAGCACCAGCAAAAAGGGAAGGGCTTACAGTCCGAAGTCTACCATACAACTTTGGGAAAGGTTTCAGATGATGCTCTTTATCTAAACCAGTGTCCAAGGCATCTGAAGGCAACCAAATTGTACTGTCATTTACTGAGCCAAAAGTACCATCAGAAAGGGGAACGAATGGTAGCTTTTTAAGGTTATTTATAAGATCTAATTCTGTTCCAGAATTCAACGATGTTTGCATAGAAGAAAGATATAACATTATATAAAGAGTATTGAGCCAAGAGGATAGCCAAACAAGACCGACTGACTTGAGACCATTTTCCGTATGACATAAGGAAGACAGAATTTGAACTAGGATTTTGGGTCCATACTCTTCAATACCTAGAGCTCTTGCTAATGAATCGGATAGAGCTATATCTTTATCCAATAATCCAATGCCAAGGTGCTCATGAAGCAAGCTATTGGGCAAAAGGGTGCGAGCTTGTTCGTTCCAATTTCTTAAAACTTTGCAAGGAGGGACCCATTTGTGATTATCCCCTTCCAAAAGCAAGCAATTTGACATGCGTAATTTAGAAATAATCATTCGGGGAAGACTAGAGAAAAATCCATGCACTTCCCCTACAAGGGGAACAAAACTCATAAAAGCTGCCACAGCCTTTCCAGGATTCTCCCTATAGCAGGAAAGGGCACAAAAAGATCTCTCTGCACTGACAAACAAATCAGGCAACTGTGAGAGTAACCACTGGTTCCATGGACTGTTTCCATCAACTTCTTCTCTAGATGAAGGGAGAACAAAATCACCTTGGAGGATAAATTTTAAACCATATGTTCTTAAGGGGAGAAAGGCAAAAACAGGTTGTTGTACCAGATGGGGGATGTAACCTCCATTGCCTGATTCCTGAAGTGTAAATGCAACTGAGATTTCTGTTGTTTGCACATCAGGACGGATCACATCAGCTTGCAACTTTTGGGATGCTACAAACCAAGTCATTTTCTCATTCCCGAGGGAAACCTTGGTAATGCCATTCCCCATAATTTCTTTCCTCATGACGATGAGTGTATCGTCAAGCATGTTTCGGAATTTAATACAATGAAGGCGGTGAAGAAACAGTAATAATGACGGATGTAGATCTGAAAACATAGACACAATGCCGGTCATAGCAGAACCTTCTGACAACTTTGATCTAAAAGGAAGCACAATGCAAGTGCTCCAACAATTAGTATCAATTTGATCAATGTCGGTAGATGCCAGCCTCCCATACAATTCAATTTCACAAGGGGGTATAACTGTTGGTAAAACAAAACCAATCTGGCCTTCACTTATATCAAACTTAACATGAACCCCATTGGAGTGAATCTCTGGAGCATCTGTGACCTGCAGAAAAAACCAAATTGTCTCATGAGAACAGATATTAATAGAACACAAGCAAGCGCAGAACAATGACCACACTCAGTGCCCTTATGTCTGACTTTGACAATTTATATAGGGTGCTGTTTACTATTCTGAGGATAGATGTTATTTGCAACTATTCCAACCATTTATTGAAGCCTTCAAAATATAATTAAGTTAAAAGTGTCAGGGAAAAGATGAATCATCAGATTCATCATGTTACCAAAACAAAGATAAGAACTAAATTGGCAAAATGAGAAAATGTCGGAAATACGAACTAAGGACAAATCTAGAATTTTCACAGCATTGCCAATTGTAAGGCGAATACCTAACAAGCCTTAGATCTTAGCAATTTTCCACTTCATATGATTGTTGGTGTTTAGTCTCTGGTATGTTTGGCATTTCTTGGGTGATGCCGGCCTCGGTTCGTGAGCTCCTCGATAGTTGGTGGGACGGTTTCGCGGGGATGCGGGCCCGTTAGTTCTGGAGAGTAGTGCCTTTGTGTATTTGGTGGGTTCTTTGGCTCGAACGTAACAAAAGGTGTTTTGAGGGGGTGGAGTCCCCGATTGGTTTCTTTAAGGATTCTTTCATTTCTTTTTTGTTTTACTGGGTGGAGGGTAGATTTTGTTCATCTATAGAAGAAAAGTTTGTTTTTTTGGGTTTGCTTAGTTCATAGAGCGGTGCTTTGTAATCTCGGGATGCACTCCCCTTTTGAGTGCTTTTTATAATATACTAACTTCTCAAAAAAAAAACTCTCTTTTATATGTTTAAGTGAATACATGGAGCCTTGCATAAAAACTAAATAACTATATTTCAAAGTTAGGGTTATCACGATAAATTTAAAGTTACTTTTAGAGTAAATCCATACGATCTCTTTCACCCGACCCCCTGGTGCACGAAGTCAATACCAAATTTCTAAAGTTGGAATCTATAATTACTATTAAGACCATATGTAAGGAGAGGATGTTGACAACATGTTAAAATCAATAGAAGAATTAGACTTGCCAGGTTTGATAACATTTTTATCCTCCCCTTAACAATTATCACCCTCTCGAAATCCAAACTTGCTCGCTAAATAAAACTTCTTTCCTTTCTTCTGCAAAATGGTGGGTTTTCTTTGTTTTTGAGGTCGCCGGTTCCTTGCTTGCGGCCCCTCTATACACTTTTTGCTTTCTTTCTTGTTTATTGGTTTGTGTGATGAGATCCTACTTGGAGGCAGCTGCTCTCCCTTCGTTCTTTTAGGGAGACGTAAAGGAGGCAAGTCCATCGTTCTACATTGATGAAGAGTCCATTTGTCGGAGAAAAGAGTATCCTCGTTCGTGTTTGGTGGGGCGATTTGATGACTCGGAGGTGGAAGTGATGGACAAGGTGGAGGAATGGACCATAAGATCGTGGAAAGTGGCGTCGGGCTTTTTTGTTGCTCTTCTCAGCAATGGCCATTACCTTTTCTGTTTCCCATCTAAGGTGGTGGCTATGAAGGTGTTAGTCTTCGGTCGACGCAATTGGGGACATAGGCGATTGGTACTGGATGCATGGTCCACTGGAGTGGGGGCGGTGGCGCCATGGCTAAGGAGCGATGTTCGTCGGATCATTCTCAAAGGGGTTCCTTTGCATCTCCGTTGCCTACAACTATTCAAAAGAGTGGGTGACTTATGTGGTGGTTATAGAGGTTTGGAGAAGTTGGATCCATGCCGACCTGATAAAGTGGCCATCCTCGTCAATGTTGGCGGTTCTAGCCCTCCATTTATATTTATTCATGATGATGTCGTATGTTTTCGTGTCTCGGTGGTGGATGATAATCCGCCGGCGGTGGTGGCGACGACTCAATGTCTTGAAGGGGGCTTCGGATCTCTTATATTTCGGAGGAAGGAGTGGTTGGCGTTATAGTCAAGTGGGTGGAAAGAGGGGTTGGAAATTCGTTGGTGGGTAGCGTCCGATCGAAGCTATGCTCGACCTTTTCTCCGATCATCTTCTCCGGTGGTGAATCAGAGATCTGGGGTTTGGGAGAGGAAGGATATGACTAGTAATGGTTTTAAGCGACGTATAGTGGAGGATAATGCATGTGGATCTCACAGGAGTAGGGGTTTGGTGAAGGAGCGTGTGATGGGAGGTGGTGGGGTGGCACGTGGAGGTGTTAGGTGGTGGGGGGACCCACGGTGGGCACAATCTGATTCAAAATTTGAAAACATTGAAAGGAATCTTGTACGTGGTGCAAATAGGGTTAGGAGTTGGGCCAAGAGGGGTGGGCTAGGTACTGGGCCACGTTTTGCTCATAAAGGTATTGGGCCTGTTAAAAGAATGATGGGCCAGGTTCATGGTGGGCTTGGTGGGAAAGGTTTTGTTCACATAAACGGGCTTGTTTCTAATAGGGCTGAGAGTTTTAATGATCAAGCCCACTCTATTGGGTTAGGTCATGGTTTGGGTGATTCGGGTTTGGAGGGTGTGGTGGTAGGTCAACCCGGATGCGATTTGAGTGTTGTGGATCCAGGTATGGACTGCGACCCGGATCCGGATCCGAATGGTGGAGTTTTGGATCGCGACTGGGTGGGTTCGTCTCGCCTTTCCAAGCCGATTCCAGCGGTGCGGTCGTCGACTGCAAGAGAGGTAAGGCCGAATGTCGACGAGGAAAGATTTGATGTTATGTCGCGGAAGACGAAAGCAGCAGTCCTCAGCAGGCTGCGAAGGTCTGTACTTGCAAGTAAGTTCGTGTTCGATAGTCGACAGCCAGGCTTTATCTGGCGTAGCAGCGAAGAGAAAGGAAAAAGGCACTCTGATGGGCCTTGTCTCGTTTCGGCGAAGTCCAGCTCTGTTGGTGTTAAGGTGATGTCTGGTGGCAATGATGGTGAGGCTGTGATACAGGAAATGAATATTGAAGGTGGGCCTGAGAGCTTATGGGTTGGGGCTGATGATGGCATCAATTCTATAGTGTCCTCTTTGGGTGACATGGTGACTGACAGTGAGTGGGACTACTCCATTAATTCTGAGTGCCAGGATCCCTACAATGATGTGAGAAGTTTGGTATTGAATGATGGAGCGATAATTGAGGATGATATTTTGGGTTTCGTATCGGATGATTTAGAGGGTGTGAATTCGATGACCAATAGGGTGAGTTTGAGGAATATGGAGGTGTTGGAAAATGTATTGCCCGTGGTGGTGGATTGTTCGGATCTTATTTCCGAAAATTGGGTTAATGAGAACGTTGTGAAGGTTGCTTCTATTCTAGGGGTCAAGTTTGGGATCAACAAAGCAAAAGGGGAGGACTTGATTTTGGATCTTGTGGATGACATGAAAGAGGATCATAGTGGCACGGAGAGGGCTTTAGTTGTGCATCGTTCATCTTCGTATTAGAAGGGTGAAAGGGAGTTGCGCAACTTAATTTGTACCGTTAACTATGATGGGCCATGTAGTGGATCGCGGAGTAGCGATGGAGAGAGGAGTGAAGGGTGCTAATTTTGTTTCCCTATGATGTTACGACTCATATCATGGAATGTCTGGGGACTTAATTGCCTGAAGAAAAGAAAGATTGTTAGGATGGCGCTTGGAAAGTGGAACGCATATGTTGTTTGTTTACAAGAGACAAAGTTGGAGGTTATCAATGATAAAGTGGTTCGAAATCTGTGGAGTAACCGGTTTGTGGAATGGACTTTTTTGGCTTCTAGTGGTGCTTCGGGGGGGGGGGGGGGGGGGGGTGTTATGGGATAGGAGGTGGATCTCGTTACAGGGTTCATGGAAGGAGCGTTTCTCGATTTCGTGTTCATTTTCTATGGTTGAGGATGGGTTTCGTTGGGTGTTTTCTGGTGTTTATGAACCCGGGGATGATGGGGACAGGCCAGTGCTGTGGGAGGAGCTGGAGGAGGTAAGGGTGATGTGGCAGTTACCTTGGTGTGTGGGTGGAGATTTCAATGTTGTTCGTGCACCTTCTGAAAGATCTTCTGGTGGCCGATGGACTAGGGCTATGATAAGCTCCTCTAATTTTATTGACAAACAGTCATTGCATGATTTACCTTAGTGGGGCGTCTTTTACTTGGTCTAGCTGCAGAAATTCCCCGACTTATTCTCGTATTGATCGGTTCTTGGTGTCCGGTGATTGGGATGAGCATTTTCCTGGTGTTATCCAATCCGTGGCCACTCGGTTTACTTCTGACCATGTTCCTATTTTTCTAAATTGCGGGGGTATTTCTACGAGGAAATCTCCATTCAGATTCGAGAATATGTGGCTTAGGGCCGGGGACTTTCAGCAAAGGTTGATGGAGTGCTGGGCTTGCCCTGTTAGGTCAGGATCCCTGAGTTTTATTTTGGCTTCGAAATTACGTATTTTGAAGTCTTCTCTTATTTCATGGAACAAGGAGATTTTTGGCAACCTGGTGTGGCGCCGAAATGTGCTTATGGATGAGATTGATGACATTGACAGATCTGATTTGAGCGGGGGGATGGATGAGACCATGAGACTGAGACGGGCACAATGTTTGACTGATATTAAGGAGATTGCTAATTAGTAGGAGATATCGTGGAGGCAGAAATCTCGGGCTATTTGGTTGAAGAAGGGGGATCGGAACACAAAATTCTTTCATCGTTCGGCGAATGCTTGCAGACGGAAGAATTTCATCGGGAGTTTATCTATGGAAGGTTCCTTGCTCTCTTCAGAGGAGGAGCTCCGTTCGGGGATTCCGTTGTACTACCAGAGGTTGTTCACCGAGACTGAGAGTTGGAGGCCGAATCTGGATGGGTTTATGTTCAATTCCATTGATGAGGGGGACCGGGATAGGCTGGAGTTTCCGTTCTTAGAGGAGGAGGTATTGAGAGCTCTAAAGCAATGTAATGAGGATAGAGCTCCTGGTCCTGATAGGTTCACTATGCAATTTCTTCTTGAGTGTTGGCCTAGTGTTCGGGAGGAGGTGATGGCTACTTTTCATGCTTTTTATGAGGAAGGGTGTTTTGTGAAGTCTCTTAATGCTACTTTCATTTCTCTCCTCCCAAAGAAAGGAGAGGGTAAAGACATTAAGGACTTCAGACCGATTAGCCTTGTTGGATGCGTGTACAAGTTGATTGTGAAGGTTCTTGCCTTTAGGATGCGCGGTATTCTGGATGGGGTTATTTCGGACTCACATAATGCTTTTCTTAGGGGTCGTCAGATTTTAGACTTTGCCATTATTGTTAGCGAGGTGGTGGACGCCAGGATTCAGAGTGGTATTCCGGGTGTGTTGGTTAAATTGGATGTGGAAAAGGCGTACGACCATGTGCATTGGGGGTTTCTTATTTATATGTTGGAGAGATTGGGATTCGGTGAGCGGTGGCGTAGATGGATTCAGTTCCGTATATCTTCGGCTCGCTTTTCTGTGTTGGTGAATGGCTCCCCCTCAGGATTTTTTGGGAGTTCTCGCAGATTGAGGCAAGGGAACCCACTTCCTCCTCTACTTTTCCTAGTGGTGATGAGCCTTTTACGCGGTTTTAGGGTTGGCGATGATGCTTCTCGTTCTGAGGTTATATCGCACTTGTTATTTGCAGATGATACTCTTGTATTTTGTGAAGTTGATGTGGCTCAGTTGCGGCATCTTCGGTGTATTCTGATATGTTTTCAAGTGGTCTTTGGTCTGAAGATTAATACTAGCAAGAGTTCTTTGTTTCCGGTGGGTGAGGTGGGCAATGTGTCGGCTTTAGCTACTACTCTTTGTTGTAGGGCCGATCAGCTCCCTTCGATGTATTTGGGTTTGCCTCTGGGGTCGTCTGGGCAGAGACAGACTTGTTGGGATTCGGTGGTTGAGTGTGTTGAGAGGCGTCTGGCGGGTTGGAAGCGGCAGTATCTTTCCAAGGGCGGGAGACTTACCTTGATAAGGAATACGTTATCCAATCTCCCTACGTATGTGCTATCAATCTTTCGGATTTCTCGCGATGTGGCTCATTGGATTGAGAGGCAGTTTTTATGGGGCGGTTCTAGGGAGAGTCATTCTATCCCTCCAGTGCGTTGGGAGGTGGTGTCGTCTCTTTCAGGAAGGGGGTTTGAGTATCCGTCGTATGGTGCCTTTCAATGAGGCTCTCATGTGAAAGTCGTTGTGGCGATTTAGGTCTAAGAGGAACCGCCTGTGGAGGAGGGTGATTTCTTGTCGTTATAGGGAGGCTAGAGGTGGCTGGTGTTCTGAGGAGGTCAGGGGCCGTCGAGGCATGGGGTTATGGAAGGACATCTGGCAGGGATAGGATTCTTTTGCTCCCTTTATCAGCTTCAGGATTAGGGATGGCCGTTGTGTCAATTTTTAGACAGATTGGTGGTGTGGGGAGGGCTCCCTCACCTCTTTGTTCCCTCAGTTATTCAGGATCGCTTGGGATCGTCATGCTTCAGTAGTTGACTGTTATCATCTTGTTATCGGAAAACTACTGTGGGATGTCAAATTCGTGCGACACTTTGAGGATTAGGAGCTGGAGGAGGTTTCTGATCTGTTGGAGCTATTGTATTCTCAGACTATCGGGTGTGGATCGGACTCTTTGTTGTGGAGGTCGACGCCTTCATAGTACTTTTCGGTCTCTTCCTACTTTGGTTGTCTTTTGCCTAAGGCAGAAGCGTCTTTTCCTTGGAAGGCAATCTGGCGCACGAAGGCCCCTCTCAAGGTTGCTTTCTTCACATGGTCAGCGGCTTGGGGTCGCATTCTCGCATTGGATATATTGGGACGGCGGATCATGTTTTTGGTCAATCGATGCTTCTTATGCAAAAAGGACGGGAAATCTATCGATTACCTCCTCTTGCATTGCCTGATTGTCTATGACTGTTGGTGCCTTATTTTGGCCTCTTTGGTATTCAGTAGGTGATGCCGGGTTCGGTTCGCGATGTTTTGTCTTCTTGGAGAGGTGTGCGATCGGCTGTCACGCCCGGTTTTTTTGGAGAGTGGCCCCCCTCTGCCTATGGTGGAGCATTTGGATTGAGCGTAATAGGCGGTTGTTTTGGGGGTGTGGAGTCCCCCTTGGGAGTGATTAAAGACACTTTTATTTCTAATTTATTTTGTTGGGTGGAGGGTCGCTTTTGTATTTCCATATATGAGAAGATAGATTTTTTGGGTTCTCTTGGCCCTTGGGGGCGATTGTACATGGGACACACTCCCCACTTGGGTGCTTTTCTTTTTTACAAAATTCTTACTTATCAAAAAATATATATATATTATATGCTAATAAATGTCACGTTAGTTTGATTTCCAGAAAAAAAAGATGGTCTTAGTTCAATAAAATTATAATATTTCCCACTCTTTCCCTGTTGGTCTTTACAGCATATTGCCATCTCAATTCTTAATTCCCACAATTTGCAGTTGCTTGAAAGAAAAGAAAAAACTTTTAATACCCGGAATACTGATTTGAAGCCAATGCCTTTCTTTCCGATATATCCAGCACCAGATCCCTTCTTTGTTGAATTTCCAACATCACAAAGTGCTCTTATATTTTGAGCAGAGAACCCTTGTTCATTATTTAGAACAATGATACCCGCTTCTTGAAGAATGAAAGTCAGAGTTGGTTCCACATGTTCGGGGTAGACATTGTCATCGGCATTCTGAACCTGAAGCAACATAACAGAAAGTAAGATGCCTTTAACATCACGAATTTCCTGGTAAGATGAGAATCTATTTTGCTACTATAAGCCCAAAAATGATTCCAACATATAAAACCACGTATATGATTGAATACCATTTTAGTATATAATTTTAGTAATAAAATATTATAATAAAACCGAGAACCATATTTTAACAATAAACATCTCTCATTAGTTTATATCATGTATTAGTAGCTTTCATTTAAATCTGTATGACCATAATATGACCAAAACCTTTTCCAACCAAAATGCCACACAGTTGGAAAGAGCACAATGGGAAAAAGAAGTTCACAAGTTCATAAGAAAACTTAAATCTTCAAAGAAATTCTGACCAGAAGTCAATGCTTAAGTATCTATTCAGCCGATATGGACTATAATACCAAGTTATCTTTCTCCTTTCTTGTACTCACAATAAGTTCCAGATGATCTTTTTGTAGTGCTTGATGGTTTCCATCTCCTCAGATAATTAATGCAGGAATGGCTAAATTATAGCAACATAAGTACACTGTATACAGAAGGGGAAGTCCATGATCTAGAATAAACAATTCCCAATTCACATAAGAACTCCTGCCACTCGCCTCTAAATACTAGTAAGAATAATAGTTGAAACCAGTAAAATATGCACCTGGGCATAGAATATATCAGCTAAATACTTGAACAAATACAACAGTAATTAATCAGATTAGAATACCTTTTCTTCCTTTTTTTGTTTGGGAAGCAATATCTAAAGAAAACTTTTCATGGATACGCCTACAAATAGACATCACAGTTTTTGTTGATCTACTTGCAAACGCAATACAAGGAGAACTACCCAGGAGACTCAATTAGAAGTTCTATTGTGGAATCTCTACCACCAAAAGGTACTTTTTATGAGCCACAAAAATCATTTAACAGTTCTCTTAAAAAAAAATCATTGAACAATAAAATTTTAAACTCATTGTGCTTCTAATAATTCAAATAGCAAGCAAACATGCTACTAGTAGATTACTCAGGACACACATACATGTGTATTATTATTTTTGGGAAGAAATTAAATGTGTCTACAGAATATACAAATTTGGGACACCTCTCTCCTACCCAAGCCCAATCCTTCTGTAAAATAATTATAGATCTTACTTTTGGTTCTTAATTTTTAAAGAACGGTTTGATTTTTCATACAATTATAATATTTTCCCATCCGACCGAAGATGAAACTCAACATTGAAAATCCAACAGTCACATATATTAGCGGAGTACCCAAGAAGTGTCGCCAGATCTCCAAGATTAAATTTTTTAATTTTAAACTTAAATTTTCAAGTATGTATCAGTCCAAAAGGGGGAGTGAATGTTTAATTATCAAAAAACTTTTAATGATGGAATGATGTGTATAATTAATTTAGCTCTATTTTAGAATAATCCTTTATTATACGCCTGAGAGATGTTTACCACTAACAGCTAAAACACCCTAACAAAGGCCATGCAGAAAACCCATAACACTTTCCTTGAATCTCCAACCACCAATCACCTCAAAAATTAAACCAAATTGAATTCCATGTTCATAAAGCCCTACAACCCTTCATCCTCACATTAAAATCCAAATCAACATAGTTGTCTTAGCTCAATCCCACCACAAACTCTCACACTGGCTCATGTGGGGAAACCCTGTACTTAAGGAGCAGATAGGGAAAAGGAAAGAGAACCCAAACCAAAAAGACTTTACCCCACACCCTTCAGAAAAAGAAAGCTTGAATGAGGGTGAAAAGATAATTATACCACAAAATTAACAATATGTCTATATATTGTGTTAAAATTTTGACAGCAAAAGAAAACAGCATACAGTATAGGAGGCACAGAAATCAACGACGACAATCGTACACGTAACTCAGCCTTCTCCCATCACATTAAGGGCTTGTTTGGGAAGTTCGTTTTGGGCTTGGTTTTGGTTTTGGTTTTGGATTTGAAGACCAAACCATGTTTGGGAAGTTGGTTTTGGATTTGGTTTTGGGCTTTTTAAAACCAATCATTAAAACCTTGATTTTGGCCTACCAATTTTGACTTCTCTCTCTCTCTCTCTCTCTCTATATATATATATATATATGGCCGAAAATATGAAATATTTTGAAAAAAATAATATATAATATTTGGAAAAAAATTATTTTTCGGAAAAAAAATCATATTTTGAAACATAATATATATTTTTCGCAAAATATCATATTTTGGAACATAATATATATTTTTCGCAATAAAAGTATTTTTCGGAAAAAAATTTATATTTTGGGACATAATAAATTTTCGGAAAAGTATTTTTCAAATTTTATATTTTGAAAAAAATATTTTTTGGAAAAAAATCATATTTTAATATAATTTTTCAAAATTTTATATTTTTTTTGAATTATATATATTTTTTTGAATTTTAAATATTTCGCACTTTTAAAAAAATATAAAAAAAAAGTGCGAAAATTTTATAATTTTCTGGAAATATTTTTTTCAAAATATAATTTTCTTAAAATATATATTTTTTCAAAAAATATATTATGAAAAACAATATTTTTGGAAAATTAAGTTGGAGAAAAAAAATTTGGAAAAAACTATAAATATTTCGCACGTTTTTATATTTTTTGGAAAGTGAGAAAATTTTATAATTTTCTGGAAATATTTTTTTAGAAAATATAATTTTCTGGAAAGTGCGAAATATTTTTATCAATTATATATATATTTTAATATATATTATTTGAATTTTATATATAATTTTCACATAAATTATTTTTCGGAAAAAAAATCATATTTTGAAACATAATATATATTTTTCGCAAAATATCATATTTTGGAACATAATATATATTTTTCGCAATAAAAGTATTTTTCGGAAAAAAAATTATATTTTGGGACATAATAAATTTTCGGAAAAGTATTTTTCAAATTTTATATTTTGAAAAAAATATTTTTTGAAAAAAAATCATATTTTAATATAATTTTTCAAAATTTTATATTTTTTTTGAATTATATATATTTTTTTGAATTTTAAATATTTCGCACTTTTAAAAAAATATAAAAAAAAGTGCGAAAATTTTATAATTTTCTGGAAATATTTTTTTCAAAATATAATTTTCTTAAAATATATATTTTTTCAAAAAATATATTATGAAAAATAATATTTTTGGAAAATTAAGTTGGAGAAAAAAAATTTGGAAAAAACTATAAATATTTCGCACGTTTTTATATTTTCTGGAAAGTGAGAAAATTTTATAATTTTCTGGAAATATTTTTTTAGAAAATATAATTTTCTGGAAAGTGCGAAATATTTTTATCAATTATATATATATATTAATATATATTATTTGAATTTTATATATAATTTTCACATTTTAAAATATTTTTATCAATTCTATATATAATTTTTTGAATTTAAAAAAAATAGAAATTTAAATATTGTTTTATATGATTTTTGAATTTTATATATTTCTTTCGAATCTGTATATTTTTTCCCATTTTATATCCGTTTTTTCTAAATTTTTTAAAAAAATTAGTATATAATATATTTTTTCAGAATTTTATATTTTTTTGAATTATATATTTTTTTTCGACTTTTATATATATTATTTGAATTTTATATATAATTTTAACATTTTAAAATATTTTTTTCGATTATATATATATTTTTTGGAATAAAAAAATAGAAATGTCAATTATTTTCGGGAATTTTAAATATTTTTTAATTATATATATATATATTCATTTTAATATTTTTTTCCAATTTTATATATATTTTTTCATATTTATATATTTTTAATACATATTAGTATATATATATAATTATACCAAGACCAAGACCAACTCTTTACCAAACATGATTTTAGATTTACCTAAAATCACCCAAGACTACCAAGACCAAAATCGCAACACCAAGACCAAAACCAATACCAAAACCAAGTTCCCAAACGGGCCCTAACCAAAAATTATATAAAATAGAAGAGGCATCAAAATGCACATTAACAGCTATACACTCCATTAGCCACCATCTACTCTAAAAGCTTAAGATGATGATGTGTATAACTTCAATTTTTATTATCTAGCACCCCTCCCTCATGTGTGGCTTTGTTTTTTGGTCCAACATTTATTTTTCAATTATTAGAGTGACAATGAGGTTTGAACATGAGACAGCCATCTACTCTAAAAGTTTAAGCTGATAGAGAGAGTGTGACTTTGATATTCATATCCACTAACAGACACAACTCGACAAAGCCTTGCCTGAAGATATTAACAACTATTTTAAGTACAGATTCCTGTACACAATAGAAAAGAAGGTAAACTTACAAGTTCCAGAAGAAAATGTGAATCCTGAGAGTACAACTCTTGTGAAAGAAGATGGAGTGCCCTCCCTAAACGAGCATGCTGCTTCTTCAACATATTCCTTTCGAGATCTGAAAGACTTGGATCCAAACCGAATTCTTGACGCCTAATAGATTCAATAACAAGGGCCGCCTCCTTATCTTTTTCCAGTTCAGACAAATGTTCTACACAATCATGCCCTAAATTATGACCAGAAACTGCAACATTGTTAAGCACTTCACAAACTCCAGAACTTTCTTCATTATGTTGTTCTGTCATACTAGAGAATGCTCTTTTACCTTCCGAGGAAGGCTTCTTATCTAGTACATCTTGGATATGCATTGAACCTGTGCTGAGGAGAGAACTGACAGATGTTACTTGTGATGCTCCAATAGACAAGTCAGTCACCACGGATGAGCAAAATACATGGTAATCCTCAATCCATTCAACTATGCCAAGAGATAATCCCACTTCATGAAGCATAAGACGATGATCACTCCGTTTGCATTCACTCAAAATAGCTGAAGGAGCATCTCTAATAACAGATTGCAGCCCTGAAAGCAATACATCTGCAGCAAAACTACAGAATTCCATAGGTATATAACCCAGACAATCAAGGATAAACCTTGATGCAGCAGGAACAGATCTGTTAAATAAATTTTCACTTTTGTACGATTCACTGCTGAAATTAGAGGAAGCATCTTCATCAAGAACTTGCTGCCCACACATAAGGTTTCCGCGCATGAGAAGATTCTGACAGTCATTAACTTCCATTTCCTTAGAATTTTTCATAAGGACTTCAAGAGCTCGTCGTGCATGGCATTTGAGAAGGGATAATGGAACGTGTCTTGAACCCCCATACAATGAAAACAAAGATAGCAGTTGTACTGCTGTTTGGAAAGATGACCCCTGAAGAGAAGCTTCTAAAAATGAATCTACAGTAGCTGAATGATCAATCCGCAACACTCTGCCATCCTTTACCACTAAACACAGTAACTCCTTTGTATTGACCACACTCAGCAACCATTCCAGAAGAGGACCCAGTGATGGAGCATATATAAGGTCCCAATGTGACCAAGAATGTAAATCTGACAACATTGGTGCCCTGAGCAAGACTTCAACTGCATCCTTGCTCGTAACAGAACCAACTTTCCCCACCTTAATGCCTACGGCATTTATCACCCCAGTTATTTTTGACAAATCTTCCTCTTTATGAGGCAATGAATCTCCAATGCAACACATTTCTAACAAAGTTGCAGAGAACAAGACATGGTCAGAAATTGCCCTGCTTTTGTTCTCTCTGACACCATCCAGAAAATCCTTCATGGAACCATTTTCCATTAAGTTGAAACTGATTAATGGGAATTGCCTCATAAGCAGTACAGAAATCTCCTGCATAGTTATGGTATCATTTTCCCACAAGCTATTTGAAGCTTGTGACAGTAGTACAGATAACTGATGAGGGAGCATGCAAACCTCCAGTGCGGACTTTTCACATGTCCCACCAGTCACGCACTTCTGCAATGCATTAGGTAGTAGAGAAGCATGATTCTCTAAGAACGCAGAAAACTCTCCATATCCAAGTGACTCAAATTCCTTGACAGAAAATTGCTGAGTCAGCCAACACTCACATTTGTGAAGCTTCCTTAGCAAGGCAAACGGCTTCTGTAAAGATGATCCGACATTGTTTGCAATGTCATGATCAAGCTCAAAATATATAGAAACTTTGTTTACAATATCTTCAATAGTGACAGCTGCAGATGTAGATAATACATCAGAGTAACCTATTTGAGTTCCACAATAAATAAAGAGAAAAGGGCTTAAAAAAGACTATAAACAGTAGTAGATAGTTTGTAAAGACTACTACTCTCTTAGAAGAAAAATAAACATAATACATATCAATATGTGTGGATCATACCCATGATTCCACTACCAATTCCTGTGTTAATAGGAGTGGGGCTTCTTCTTTCTTTTTCCGACGGCAACAACTATACTTAAATCCCATGAAAATAATATTCTATCATATTCGTCAAATCATTCCTTAATAACTTTATAATAATAAAAAAAAAAATAAGGATAACTATTCTCTCAAGAGCACGCTCACTTGCACACTGGGAGAAGACTTGTGGTGTTCTAACATTAGACTGCCCTACCTTTTTTTTTTCTTTTTTTGTTAATAAATAAAATATATTGAAGGCGTAAGGGGACCAAAACCCATAAACCAATAGGCCAATGGCCCTAAATTTTTTAAGGGAGTAGTTACCTGAACATATCAACTGAATGCTCCACAAGGCTTAAGACATGACCAGCCTTCAATAGTACTCTTTTTTTTATTTGGTGTCATGTAGTTCCCATAATTCTTTTTCATGCTCAAATTGTGGTCTTTTAAATCTAAATTTTATAAAGAAGACGAATTTTGACATCATAGGTCAACTTCTCGAAGCTTAGGAAATGACAGTCTGTGTGATGATACCATTCTTTAAAAACTCCAAGTACAAATAGAGTATTTTTCAGAGTCTCGTATTTAATAGGGATTTGGAATTTTCCATCGCAAAACCGGAAATTATTCTTCTCAAGGACTTATGTCTTCTCTTTGCCTCATGGACTTGAAAACCTTAACAGATACAACAATTGGATGAACACTTCAGGTTCTACCTTAATTGCCCCCTAGAGAAATCTCAGGAGCTCATTTCTCAAATCCTGAAGAGAGATTTCAAACTCAATTTAATTAGATTTTTAACCTGTCCTAGTAAGTCCGTCATTCCCAGTTCACTCGGTTGTTTGTGAATTTTCCTAGCGTAGATGTCTGAGGTTGTTTACTATTTCTGAGGATTTTGAACGTGGCATCTGTAGGAAACTTGTGGGACCAAATGTTTGGCATTCTGGTGTCCCTCTTTGCCATTCAAAAATTACTGAGAATGCAAATCCATATTTGAATTAATCTAACATGACTTACTGCACTTATGCTTCGAAACATGCTCAGCGATGACCAGTGAATCCTCTTCAGTTGGTTCAACCTCACTATTTATATACTTGGAACATTTCTTTGGAAGTGTATTTGCAACTCCATACTGACCAAAAGCTTGTAAGGTATCATACATGCTATCATACACACCACGTTTTATACATGTCACCTGCAAAAGAAACAAGCAACTCAATTATAATGCAACTAGTCACGCCACAATGAGCCATAATTGTATATGCAGATATCACACCAAAAATTAGCCTATGGAAACAAATTTAGCAAATTTATTTCTTCAGAATCATAGTGGAATTATTTTCTCACCCGAGGATGTAGACTGGTTTTGGACGAACCACAGTATACATTGTATCTCGATGTTTACGCACTTCCGTTGCCCCAAACAAAAGGGCAAGGATTTAAAGGAATAAGAGCAAAAAGGAGTTAATGGTTTGAATTTGAAAATTATATTACCGTACACCCGATGTCTAAAGACGTGTCACAGGTTAAAGAAATTTGGACAAGGGCTGGAATCTGGACCTTGTAGATGAACAAGGTTGGGACTACCTTACTTACCGAAAAAAAGGTTGGGACTACCTTTCAAGGGTGGTCATATGAATGACACTGGAGCTCAACACCTTAGTCAAGCTAGGCATATCCAGAAAATTACGCCCAACAGTTGGATCAACTCATCTGTACTCTGAGCATGCAAGTTAGCCAAAAAGAGGAAATTTGATTCTTTTTTAGGAGTAAAAATGAGTACTAGAATTACACACAGTTGACCAAGCCTGCATAATCACGTGAGAAGGAACTTGGAACCAATTATATAAACTGAGAAACATAACCAGATTTTTTTTTTCTAAGTAGAAGAAACCACATTTTGGTGTCAATAGTTATTATTCATTGCATCAGACATGATGTTTTACTCTAAGAAACAGCTTTCACTTTTTCAACTTTTTAAGAAATAATAATCATGTGCCAAGATTAGGATGAAAGAATTGAACAGCAATCAACTTACAGCAAGATTTAGCAAGCCAAAAAATGGGTATGTAGAGAACATCAATCTGATTCTCTTCCTTGTCAGACGAGATGTTTCATAGGATTGAAGCATCATCTCCATAACCTAAAAAATCAAAGATAAAATCCAATGAGAGCTGTAACACGTGTTTATAAGGACCGGAACCACACACGCTAAACAAGTGGAGAAGAGAAAAAAAGTTAATAAGACAATCACATTATTTGCTCAGACAAGAATCACTTCAACATAACAATGTAATATCTTGCTTTGGAGTCTTGCTATAGAAATTAAAAAAACCTTGACCAATAAACAAGCAGGGGAACATGATATCCACCACGTAAACATATGACCTCAGAATTGATGGTATGCGGCTTTTTTAGTAAAATACGCTCACCCACCACCTTAGTTGCTCGAGCAGTTTTAGAAAGGAAATGAAACATCTCACTGCCTTCTTATATCCTGAGGCACCTGTCTGACACATTGCATGTTTCAGTTGTTTGTTACGATATCCTCCTTTAGACAAAAGGCCAGCCAGGAGTTAGCATTCACTGACACACTTAACAAGCTAGAGAAAATAGTCCACTACTTAGCACTGATACATCAATCCCATGCAAAAAACTGGGTATAAATCTAATCTTTGGTTGTTAACAAAGAGTTATAGCCTTTAAAAAAAAATCTTTTCTCCAAAATTTATTAACCTAAAGTATACCCATTGTACCAAGCAATGGTCATATCTTCAGTCCCTCCCTCCATCCTCCTCATGCACTCATAATGCTAGATACTACAAATTCCATGCAGTGTGAGGACTGCAAGGCCAACATAATGCTAGATACTACAAGACATAATATTAGAAAAGGCCAAATAGACGCATTGCCAACTTGTAAGTACTTTGAATAAGAGAATCTACATACCTCAGCAACGCTGTGCTCCTGACATGCATCTTTCCATCCTGTGATGAACATCCTCATGCAATTTTCAGGGTAGGACAAATCATTTTCTTCATGATTGCGGAACTCATTTGTTTGACTGTCATTCAAAAGGCGACGTGACTCTACCTTGTCTCTTTTTGGCAGTTTGTGAGGTGCAGAGAGACTGCAACTTGCACTTTCAAACTTCCGTTTGTTTTTGGATTGTCCATTACGCTTGTTATACCCTAGGTTATACCCTAGGCTGCCACTAGCAGGATCATTTCCGTCCATCTCGGGTTTCAACCCAAGCCGTGACATCTCCTCATATGCTGACGGGTAAGGACAGCTAATCACTCTGTCAGAACAATTTGTATTTTCTGATGAAACTGTGCAGTCACTCTGTTTGTCCTTTTTGCCTTCATTATGTTTGTACTTTTCATCCTGGTAGTCTTTGTCAACAGAATCATCACTATCATCATCCTCTGAACTTGATGAAATGAATCGTATATGCTTGCCGCCAAAATCTTCCTGTACGGAAGAAAACGAGTTCATACGCTTTGACAACGGCCTAAAGCGGTCCTTGAGAAGCTTTTTTTGTGATATAAAAAGAGAGCGTTTCCCGCTTCCATTAGCAGATTTGTATTTTCCATGTTTGACGTAATTCCATAGAGGACTATTTTGAATTCTCTTTGCTTTCCGAAGGATAAAAATATGTGTCCTAATAGTGAAGAAAGCAATAAAATTGATCAGAGAGAATCATAATAGCTTTCAGCTTGCATCCATGTCAAATACTAGAGAAGTGAAAATGTTTTCAGTATATCAAAATACCACCATATTGCGCTGATCGGAATTCACTACAAGGCTCGTGTAAGAAGGCACATGACACAAAATAAATTAATGATCAAAGCTAGATAATCAACCTACATGAAAAATTAGAGGTATCAAACCCTGCCCAGCCAGAGCAACTGAACCAGTAAACTGGTGACCCTCACCCTTTACTGGGCCAGTTCAATAACTTGACCCAGACAATGACAGACTGCAGAGAACCTTGTTCCACCCGTATGGGTTATGCAACTTCCATATGACCTGGCGGGTAAAAGGAAACCAAGAGATATCATCTCCACCTTACGAAAGCAAGAAAATTGTGATTTCAGACGGTTGAGCACTCAACATAGTATCGGAATGCAAACCATTTGGCAAGGAGTTGCTTTTTGAAAGAAAAACCAACTTCACTGACACAAAGAAACAAGCAACAAAACATCCAGTACAGTGCTCTAAAACCCAAAACATGAGTTCCTTTCAACACAAACATATTGAAACCTTAATATTATTATAACTGAAAATTTTGAACATGCATGTGTCTCTGTATAACTGATGTTTCCCAAAGGTAAAATACATATTTTATAATGGAAAAAAAATCTCTTCATCAACTCATCCCGTTATTTAATTCTTCAATTTTTTGTAACTCGTTAAATAAAAAAAATTATCATAACTATACTATGACTCTTGATTTTATGTATTTTTAAACACAAAAAAAGTAAATAAATAAGTAAAAGAGAGATTCTTCTGATCTTCCAGCTAACCTACAGAATCAACAAGTACCCCCTTTGGATTGCTGTTAAGAACTTAAACCATTCCTATTCTAAAAATTTTGCTTTTGAATGTGTTTCATTACCCGATAAAAAAAAAAAAGTTAAATGGTAGAGATGTTAGCTCGTTAAGGTTCTAAATGAAGTAAACTTTTCTAGGTTCTAAAACTGCATATTTGGAGTAGAAAGTATTGTGATTCTAAACATAGTCTAAATCCCATATCTTACTCAAAACCTCCAGATCCTCCTTTGCAATCAGAAACCACTCAAACTACTAGTTAATGTCAATCATTAAGGGTGGCCAACGAAGAAGTGGGTGAGGATTTAACTTAATTGTGTGTGGACCACAGTCATGTTGATCTGTATTGGCACATTAAGTAAACGTGTCATCTCCGTTTTTGACCCAACAAACCACTTCTAACTCATTTGATTAGACGTGTTGGATACACTCGAGTTGTTAGGGTTAAAATGACTGATTTAGCTAAAGTTGTGGGATGAATGTATCATGTTCCTGTAAAAAATAACTAAATTGTGTTTTGTCGTGTCAACTATTGACTCATTTATTAAACGGGTTGTGCATGTCGTGACATGTTACCCATGAAATAAATATGTCGTGTTCGTGTCAAGGTTTCTTGACATAAATAATAATCATGTTGTGTTCGTGTAGGCAACATTTAACAAGGATACCCACATCTTGACACGACCCCCCAACACAACCTGCCACCCCTATAACTGATGGATAACATAAATAAGAAATCATTTTCTTAACACCTCTTTTATATTACTAGCTTTATATTATTCATTAAAAATATTTACGTAAAACAATAGATAAACTGCAAGTGGAAATGTACTCGCACGAGGAACTAGTCATATAAGCACTAAAATTAGATACTCGAAAGAACAAAATGGATACGGTTGGTATCAGTACATAAAATCATTATATGAAATTGTTTTCCACAAAAACCCCTCTGTTTATAATCAATGATGTTTTGAGTAATAGCATTACAACAGACACAAACCACATACCCCAAGCTTTGAATACGCACACAAAGCTTTTCCTTGTCCATCACTGATCTCTTCTGGGCAATAAAATCCAAAAATTCCTCAGCACTTATATCTTTACCGGAATGAGTATCCAAGAACACCAAAAGAAAAGAGAATATTTCTTTACTTGTTATCTCGAATATTTTTGTCACGTCAGAACTCAAATTAAAATAATGCACAACAAGGGGGTGCCGTACCAACGGACCCAATTCCAGCTCCTCAAACTGTTTTACACGTTCACTCCTGCAAATTGCAACTTGCAATTCGTACAGTGAAGTAATTTTCTGAACCCCAACAAAGCACTGGATAAATTCATTAACCTAAATAACACAAATAAAATAAAATCAATATAAACTAAAGAACTTGAAATAGAAAAAATACTCCAATTTCAATACTCTAAGTTAAGGCACTCTACTGATCACTTGGGCAACAGATAAAAATATTAGAAACAGGATTAAAAAATACTCAACCCATGCAACCTAAGAAAAATTCAGCATTATTCAATTACAATTCGAAAAAAACAGAGCCACATAGCTTAGCAAGTTGCTACAAACATGATAAATTGGAATATATTATAATTTTTTGTTAGTGTCATTACAAATCAAATCTAAAATAAAGAAGACAGGTCAATTAAGCCAAAGAGACGAACCGGGATTATTTCACAGAAATCCAATGTTTTTGAATCCGGGTAATGAAAACTATGTGTGTGTCAGTTCATAAAAGTGGCAATTGAAAACATTCACGGTAACAATCATAGGGGAAAAGCAAGACCCAACTTCGAGAAGATAGAGTTTTTAAGGAACAATTTAATAAATTGTGGTCTGACTCAGGTTATAGTCTTTAATGTTTGTAGTAACAGTTAATGTAAAAACGAAAACTTGAACTATCTCTTGCTTCACTTTCTTTCTTAAAATTTTCTCAGCAACCAAATAGAACCTCAAGAAAAAAAAAAAGACAGTTATTTTATTGTTACCTTGGCTTCTAAATTAATGAGGCGGTCGAGAGACGGCACTTGGTGCATCAGAAACCCTAACGATTCCCACGAATCGGCTCGCAGCGCCGACAGCGCCGACTGCGAGACCTTCCATGCCGACACACTCTCTCCGGCGGCGTGAAGAGCGCGTTGAGCCTTGGCAATCTCGGGCTCAATTCTCTCTAGGGTTTCGTTGGGCCTTGGGGTCTCAAACTGCGACCCCCCTCGATTGGGAGGGAGCTCACGGTTATTAACAGGAAAAATAGGGTTTTGGAGAGGAAGATTAGGGTTTTGATTGGGGAAATTGGGGTTTGAGAAGGGAAGGATAGGGTTTTGGAGGTAGTCGTGTGGGAGAGAGGGGATTCGGCAGTAGACATTAGGGCTTTGGAAAAAGATAGGGTAAGGGTTTTGGAGGTGGGGAAGATGAGGCTGCTGTTGTGGTGGTGGCGGAGCTCCTCGGCCGCCACGGCCACGGCCACGGCGGCGTCGGAAGGGTGGAGGCTGTCCGTACATGTTTTAGAGAGCGAGAGAAGTTTTTCCCGGGAAGTGAGGTTTGGTAAGCTGGGGGTTAAAAACTTTGGGTAATTTGCATTGACACCCCTGAGGTATTGATCAATTGCAGTTAGATGCTGGTTAATGCACTATTTTGCATTGACACCCCCTGAAATTTGTAAAGTATTGCAATGATACCCCTTGGAAGCATAAAATGACTTTAGTACCCCTAATTAATTTAATTTTCATCTGAAATCTAAGTTACCCCATGCTTAAACCTTACACTTTGCTCATTACATCAATCACTTTTATCATCACACTCTTATATTATTAAAAACAATTACAATAAATAAATAATACTAAGATATACAGTATATATAATTTTATTTTAAATATAAAAATTCAAAAACATCAAAAATATTTTGAAATATATATTTAAAAATAAATTCTACCACTAGAAAAAAATTCATCAATAATAATACTAAGTGCATGTTTGGTAGAGGGAATGGAGCCAAAATTTTGGGTTTGGTTTGAAAAAATGGCACCAAACCATGTTTGGTAAATGGTGTAAAAATTTGGTACCAACTATGTAACAACTCCATGGTGCCAACTTTGTGAAGGAATTTGGAACCATCATTTTTTATGGTTTTGGTTTGGTGCGGCTAATGTAACAACACTGTAGCAATCCGAAATATATATATATATATATATCATTTTTAATATATAATATATTTTAATATATTAATATTAATATATTTTAATATTATAATATTATAATATTAATATTTATATATTAAAATATATTAATATTAATATATTAAAATATTTTAATATTAATATTAATATATATTTATATTATAATATCAATATATTAATATATTAAAATATATTAATATTAATATATATTAATATTTATTAATAAATAAAATGTGAAACCCATATATTAATATATTTTAATATATATTAATAAATAAAATGTGAAACCCATATATTAATATATTTTAATATATTAATATTAATATTTATTAATATATTAATATTCAGAATTTCAACCCATACCAACTCTACCAAATATGATTTGGTTTTTCAGCATCACTTTTTCTCACACAAAAACCATCTGCACCAAACATGGTTTGGAACCAAAATAAAACCACACCAACTCCAACCAAACCAAAACCAAAAACCAACACCACACCGTCTACCAAACAAGCACTAAGAAAATCTCATTATTTAATTATTACACTTAATTTTTAATATATTACTGTAATAGTCAAAATTATGTGACCCAATAAAGTTGGGTCATAAGCAAGGGTCGATGGGCCTGCCCCATAGTAGCTTCTAGAAAATGTGTGGGCTACAAGTCAGAGGTCAGTCTCATATATGGGAGGATAGAGGCCAAGATAGAAAGGAGTATATCAAATCCCAAGATTTAAGGGATTGATAAGTTGGGTTGATAGGCCTTGACCCATCTGCAAAATTGTGTATAAATACATGACAAGATATGAATAAAGGCATTCGATTCAACCCAATTTATTGTGTAATTTTTTTGCATTTACACAATTGGTGTCGCATGTGGGAAGCGCTCTTGAGAATTTTCGAAGCTTCCCACTATCTCTTAAGCTTAAGCCAACATCATTTATGGCGGTTATCACCTGATCACAACAGTCTGAGCTACCCCCGAACGAATGCCAACCCTCTCAAACCGAAGATCCGATCAGGCGGCCCCTAGAGGATCAGATCGCTGAGTTGGGGAGACAGAACGCTGAGTTGGTGGCAAAATTAGCTCTGCTGTAAAACCTTCAAAAAGTCCAAAATAACGATTAGTCCAATCGGCAGGAGCGATCCGTGGGCCACCAATGGGAATGGGTCGACCACCACACGAAGTCCAATAACGATCAGGAGGAGCACGCAGAGTCATCCCTACAGGTGCTCGGGGTGCACAATCCCGAGGAAACCCTAACCATGAAAAAGTTTGAGGAAATTATGATCAAATTCCAAAGGGAGGTGCTCAAGGATCAAAAAGCTCATACCCCCAATGATCTAGCCTCTGAGGCATCCATCGACTCAGTGCAGACACCGTTTACACTGTCGATCACTAGTGTGCCCTAACTGAAGAAGTTCAGGCTACCGAAGTTTACCCTGTTCGACGGCACGAAAGATCCAACGGAGCACATATACCATGTCCACATAAAGATGAACATCTACAACGAGAACGAAGCCTTACTCTGCAAAGTTTTTCCCACCAACCTGACCGAAGCAGCCCTGCTATGGTACAGGAAGCAACCGCCCCGATCCATTGGAAGTTGGCTCAGACTCTGCGAGTTATTCATTGCCCAGTACTTCGGCAATAAAAGATAGAAAAAGACTATCTCCAATCTATTTACCATGATCCAGGAAAAAGGTGAATCCCTAAAGAGCTTTGTTTCGCGATTCAATGTCGAGATGTCTTCGATTGACAATTGCGATCAACACTCAGCCGTCGAGGCCTTCAGGATGGCCTTGATTCCTGGAACCAAGTTCCACCAGTCTTTAGTCAAGAGGCCACCAGCAGACATCGAAGAACTCAACTCCAGGGCACAAGAGTATCTCCGGATAGAAGAAGAACTGGCCATATGCCAAAGAAGGGCAACCTTTGCAAGCGTAGAGGCAAGAACATCCGAACCAAAGGTTAAAGATCAGGCGCTAGATCGGAAACGGCCAAGCATTCCTCCTGCACCCTCCCAAGCCCTAGAGAAACACCAAAGGTTCGAAGAGAAGATCATTCCACTGAAGTTTAGTCTGGCCAAACTGTATCAGGAAACTAAGGGTAAAGGGATCTTCTTATCACCACCCCCTATCAGGCAGCCGATGGAACTAAGGGACATGTCGAGGCACTGTGCCTTCCACGGTGAATATGGGCACCACGCCAACGAGTGCAGAAGCCTTAGGAGGCAAGTAGAGGCCAAGATAGCAAAAGGAGAATTGGTCGAATACGTTGCCAAGGAGGGCACCCGATCAGATCAAACTTCACATACGCTAGCCAAGGGGACAACGGGTTAGCCTGTAAAAGTCATTCACATGGTTCACGGAGGGCCTAGCCGATCAGAAGTAGAGGAAGCCCGTTAATCCCAGATGCACCAAGCCTAGAGACTGCGAAGGGTTGGGGAGATCAGCGAATTTCGAAGCCCGAAAGAGGATGCTCGAATAACTTTCTCTTCTATAGATTTGCAAAACATTCAATCACCACCTGACGATCCCCTGGTGGTCTCCCTCATGGTCTCAAACTGCTTAATCAAGAGAGTAATGATCAACAACATAATCACTAAGTGGGCCTTTGAGAAGCTGGAGATTGATCCCCAAAAGATAGTCCATTCCAGAAGCCCGATAGAAGGATTTGATAGCAGAATAGTGGAACCAATGGGAAAGATCCAACTGCCAGTAACAGTAGCAAGGTGCACGCTCAGAGAGACTTTTGTGGTGGTAGATGTCAAACCCTCGTACAATCCCCTCATGGGCAGGGGTTGGATCCATAGGATGCATGGAGTTCCTTCCACCCTCCATCAAGTTATGCAATGCGTCGACCCGAATGGAATTGACGTGATTAACATCAGGGGAGATCAGGTGGTGGCCAAAGAAGGCTACGTTGTCACCCTGAAAGGCTTGAGGAAAAGGACAGAACCGGAACAAGCTTCAAAAGCCAGGGCAGTACCCGATGATCAATAGCAATTACAGGATGGAGATGCGGGGTCATCTATAGCAGCTGAACCTTTGCTGGAAGTTCAGATTTACCTCGATCACCCCGAAAGGACGACTTACATTGGTTTTGGCCTCAGTACACAGGAGAAATAAGAATCGGAGGCCCTTCTGCACTCCAATGCTGACGTATTCGCTTGGGGCCACATGGACTTGCCCGACATTGATCCTTCAGTAGCCCAACATTCCCTCAACGTGGACCCCCGCATTAAAACCGTCAGACAAAAGCAGAGACGCATGGGGGCCCACCAAAACCAGATCATAGCTGAAGAGGTGGATCGACTTCTCCAAGCCGGATTCATTAAAGAGGTGCGGCACCCCTCCTGGCTGGCAAACATAGTAGTGGTCCAGAAGAAGAATGGAAAATGGAAGGTGTGCGTGGACTTCACTGATCTGAACAAAGCATGCCCGGAGGATTGTTTCCACTTACCAAAGATCGATCAGATGGGGGATGCCACCGCGAGATTCGAGCGCTTGAGTTTCCTTGACGCATACTCTGGGTATAATCAGATACAAATGAACCCCGATGATAAGTAAAATACGGCATTCATCATGGAATCAAGTCATATTGTTATACAGTAATACCTTTCGGACTAAAGAATGCAGGTGTAACCTTTCAGAGGTTGGTTAACAAATTTTTTCAGGGCATGATGGGATTTACCATAAAAGTTTACATTGATGACACGGTGGTCAAAAGCAAGGCAAATAGTGACCACCTAACTGATCTGCAACAGGTGTTTGACACCCTCAGGAAGTACAATATGAAGCTCAACCCATCCAAATATTCTTTCGGAGTGTCCTCGGGCCAGTTTTTGGGACACATAGTTGATTAGATAGGAATACAGGCGAGCCCAACACAAGTTAGAGCTCTTATGGAAATGGGGGAGCCAAAGTCCCGGAAGGAGATCCAATATTAACCGGAAGAGTGGCAGCCCTCAGCCATTTCATCTCTCGCCTAACCGATCAGTGCCAGCCCTTTTTCCATTCTATAAAGGCAGCGAAAGGAGAGGTCTGGGGCCTGGAGCAATCAGAAGCTCTGAAGAAGCTCAAGAGCTACATGACAAAACCTATCATACTGGTTACCCCGGAAGCAAACGAGTCATTACACTTATATCTAGCCAGATCCGCAACATCCACCAGCGTCGCTCTGGTCAATGAGGGTAAGGGGTACTAGATGTCGGTCTTCTACACCAGCAAAGCCTTTGCTGATGCTGAAACCCGCTATTCCAAACATGAAAAGCTGGTACTATCACTGATCAATGCAAAATGACGTCTTCGGCATTACTTTGAAGCACATCCAATCGTGGTACCGACTACAACCCCAATCAGATCCATAATGGCGAAGCCCAAATTATCAGGGAGAGTATCCAAATGGGCGAAAGAACTGGGAATCTACGATATAACCTATGTCCCCCAAACAACCATCAAAGGACAAACGGTAGCTGACTTTTTATTAGAAATAGAACCTACAAACTTTCCCGAAGAAAATGAACCAGGATTATGGGTAATATTCATGGATGGGTCGTCAAATGTCAACGGAGCAGGGATCGGTATAGAGCTCGTGACACTCGATGACACTAAAATTCAACAGTTCGTTCGATTAGAGTTTTCAGCCTCCAATAATGAAGCTGAGTATAAGGCCCTTCTAACAGGAATTCGTTTAGCCTGAAGCCTACAAGTACAGAGGGTAGAGTACGAAGTGGCTCCCAATTGGTCTTACGATAGTTGAATGGGGAGTATGAAACCTGAGAGCCTAAAATGGAAGCATACAGGGATTTGGTACTGAAGGAGGCTGAAGAATTTCAGCAATTAACCTTTGAACATATCCCAAGAGGGGACAATGTTATGGCAGATCGTTTAGCTAATCAGGCCTCTGCAACAGGGGAGAGTATGACTCGAACAACACCAGTGGATTTCATCGTCCGATCAAGCTTGGAGCCCTCTGAGGACGTGATGATCATTCCATGGGAGCCAAGTTGGATGAACCTTATAGTAGACTATTTGAGGACGGGTCTGTTGCCTGAATCAAAACCAGAAACCCGTAAGGTAAGAATGAAAGCTGCAAGATACGCTCTATATAACGGTCAGCTTTACCGCAAGTCATTCTCTGGACCATACTTAAGATGTCTTACACCCTACGAAACTTCTGCGGTCATGGAAGAGATACATGCCAGATCATGCGGAAATCATTCCAGGGGAAGGTCTTTAACCCATAAAGTCCTCACCCAGGAGTACTTTTGGCCTTACTTGTCAAGAGACGCTGAGGTATACACCCGACGTTATAAAAAGTGCCAATTTCATGGTGATATCATTCATCCACCTCCTGAACTATTGAATCCAACAATTATCCCTCACCCCTTCGCCTGATGGGGGATGAACATTGTGGGTCCCTTCCCACAAGCCATATGATCTACTACACATGTCCTTCTGGCTATGGACTACTTTACCAAATGGGTGGAAGCCGAGGAATATTCAACTATCAAAAGCAACCATGTTATCAAGTTCATCTAGAATCACATCGTTTGTAGGTTCGGTCTACCCCGAACTATAATAATGGACAATGGCACCAACCTAGACAACAGGAAAGTTCAAGCATTCCTAACAAAACATGGGATCAATTAGAATACTTCTTCCGTTGGTTACCCGCAGGGAAATGGACAGGCCAAAAGGACAAATAGAACAATTTTTGATACACTTAGAAAAAAGATCGAAGCAATAAAAGGAGCTTGGTTGGAAAAATTACTCGAGGTCTTATGGTCTTATTGGACCACTACGAGGCAGCCGACAGGAGAAACCCTATTCGCCATGGCCTACGGGGCGGAAGAGGTTATTCCAACAAAATTGAAGGTACCCACGCTAAGAAGTCAAGCATGGGAGGAGGGCCAGGACAATCAACACCTGACCCATGATCTGGATCTACTGAGAAAAAAAAGGGAAGCCGCATGAGTAAGGTTGGTTGCCTGCCAACAACAAGCCAGGGCCCGATTTAATCAGAAGGTCAAAAGAAGAGAGTTCCAAGTAGAAGAAAGATTGGGATTGTTAGCAAGTTACGAGAGACATGGGAAAAACCTTATACAATAATTGAGGTCATCGGTCGTGGTGCCTATCGAGTACAGAAAAACGAGACAGGTCGCATCTAGCCCAACTCTCAAAATGCTTACCGTCTGAAGAGGTATTATCCTTAGATAGTTTTCCATTAAATAATAATATGAGTATGTGTCTTGCATATGACATTTCTGCAGATTATAATAAAACATTTATGCCCGATGTTCGGCACCTCTGTTACATATTTTTTAAGTTTCAAATAAAATACCATATTCTTTATATATGTGTGTATGATTAGACCTTGCAAAGAATACCAATTTTTCTAAGTGTTGAGTTCAAACCTGATTTGAACCAACCAAATGACATTAAATGAGTCTCAGGGGCCAGATGCCCGAAGGCTCCCATTAAAATAAAAAAATTTGTAAGTGTTGAGTTCAAACCTGATTTGAACTAAACAGAGGACATTAAATGAGTCTCAGGGGCCAGATGCCCGAAGGCTCCCACTAAAATAATTTTTTTCCTAAATATTGAGTTCAAACCTGATTTGAACTAACCAGAGAACATTAAATGAGTCTTAGGGGCCAGAAGCCCGAAGGCTCCCATTAAAATGAAATCTTTCCTAAGTGTTGAATTCAAAATTTGAACTAAACCAAAGGACATCAATGGATTCCAGAGGCCTGATGCTCAAAGATTCTCATTTAAACAAAGTTTTTTTCTAAAAATGTTTGTTTCAGGCTATTCAGACCAAAGCAACATGAACAGAAAATCCAAAGCCATGAGAATTGGGGAAATTCTTTCATTAATATAAATAGAAATTACAAAACAACCTTTCCGAGGGCAATACAGGATGACGCTCAGAAAAACCTTAAGTCACTATGTTATGACCTGAAGAGACAAGTTGTTCCGAAGCTAAAGGCACAGGGTCCTCTCCCCTCAGAAAGACGGCAAACCTTTTTTCATTTTCAGAGGTAGGTGGGTCCTGATAAGGAAAAGACACCCCCATGAAAACATTAAACTCCTCAGCAGTCTTGAACTCCCGATTTGCAAGGGGAATGTGCCCCATCTCATGTTTCTCCCGCCGCCCTGACCAATCGAACATCACAGATGGTGATGTACCGTTGGTACATGTCCAACCCACCTAAACGGTACATATCCACCTTAGATCTCTCAAGAGCCAGAAGGTTATCTGATTCTATCTTCTTTGCAACAATCTTTTGATAGGCAGCCTTTGCCTCCACCAGTTCAGCAACCATAGCCCTCCTCTCAGCTTCTCCGGCCTCCAGAAGACTTTTGTGCTAAGAAACACTCTGGCGAAGATCATCGGTTTCCTTGTCTAGAGTGATACGGTGCTCGCTCGCTTGGCGATTAGCCGCCAGAAGCCTATTCATCTCCTTGACATCAGCCTCAATGACTTGGTTATAAGATTGAATGACGTAGAGGAGCTGACAAGACAAACATAAATGACGTGTTAAAAGAAATAAGGAAAAAGAGAAAAAAAGGACTAGGTAAAATTATAACAATAACTTACCTCCATTCCCATCTTAGGGCTCCTCCGAAGCAACTCAGTCCTGGTCACTTTGGCCTGATGGGCCCTATCTGCAAGAGTCCACACCCCTTTGGCCATCACACGGAGTGCCTCGGTGTTACCAAACGTGATCTGATCTAAACAAATTGGGGATCCATCGGGAAGGAAAAACTTGGGCTCCCAAGGGATAGCGACACGGGGAGTGTCCTGGGCCTGGGAAGGGTCGTTTGTTAAAGCATCGACAACTTGGGTTCTGGGCCTCTTACTAGCCATTCCATTACTAGTACTAGATCGGGGTTGTGTGTTTGGAGCATTGGAAGGGAGAAGTTGTGGAGGATTTGAAGGATTTTATGCAATTGGGCGTATCGGAGGCGCCAGGGGTGCTGAAGAAAGCGGTATGGCATCAATTGGACTAGATCATTCGGGGACCTGAGTACGTCTGGTAGACAAGGGCTTCAGGGGCAGATCCATCATGTCAACAACAACGCCCAAATTAGATATCATCTCTAAATTGGCTTTAGTCAAAAGCTCACTAACAGATTTGACATTGCTTCAGATCTTGGACTTCAGAAGGGCAAAATGTCCTTTCACAAGGGCTGGGTGTATCTCACTGTCCTCATAGCCAATAAACCTATATGCATAATCCCCCCAGTGTAAATTGCCAAACTCACAAAAACACGTGGCTTTGTGAAGGGGACAAAAGATAGGAAGTCGAATATGGCCAAAAACTCTAGGGATTGGGTACGTCAGAAATAATGGGTAGAGCCAGTTGCCACTGACGACTACCATTCTATCCTTCCAGCCCTTATCGGACTTTTCCTTATTGGAACATATGCCCCGACCTTGGAAAGGAAAAAGGTTATACTTACATCTGCTTCCTCTGGCATTCTGAAAAAAGTAGCAGAAAAGTAGGTCAGTTAGGCCTAAGTTGAGATCTAGATCTCTATTATACTGAAGGAGCATGACAAGGATAATAAAGCTTTCAGGTTAAGCTGGAGAGGGTGCAACCCCAACATGAAAAGAACATAAGAGAAGAAGGGATGAAGGGGGAATCTTAGTACTTTGAAATGAACCGCTGATAGAAGGATGTTACCCGACTCGACCCCCTCACTCTTGGTAAAGTTTAAATGATGTGGGTAAGGGGCCAAAAACACATCACCAGGGACCCTAGCTTCAACCTGAAGACGTTTGACGTTCGCTTCAGGTCGGGAATTTCCCTTAAGGGGAACAACTATGAAGGATCTGGGGGCAGAAGGGTTTGTAGGCTCCCCATCATCTGAGGAGCCTTCTTCATCATCCACTTCCAGGTTTACTCATGAGCCTGGGAGGTCATCATTAAGAGGAACATTTCTAGGTGGATCATTCTCTAGACGAATAGAAGAGGGGCATTGTTATTGAGGGTCTTCGGGTCTGTACCAGAAGATAAAACAACATCGTCTACGGACCTAGTGTCATCTCTACCAGACATTTTTCTACAGAAAGGTAGAAGAGACAGATGGGGAGCAGGAGTGAAAATAAAAATAAAAACGCTATCTAACTTACGCAGTTCAGAAGACTGAGGCAAGAGAGACTTCAGAAGAATGAAAAGTTGTTCCGGTGAAGTTTTTCAGGCGAGAGGTTGAAGCTTAGAAGGAGAGAAGTAGTTGCAGAAATTGTGAAGTTGATAATGTTAAAATGGAAAATAGTATGGATTTTATAAAAGGTCAGAAGAAGGCTAGGAGTCATGCGCAGAAGCCGAGGGATGAGCGTTGCCATTCCAGTTGTCGTGTACAAAGATCAAGAGAACGTGGTCCCTCCATTTCAAATTGAAAGTTATTGCTCCAACCACCATATTAAATGTTTGTGCCATGTCATCACCGTAGCCAACACTTTGGGAATAAGCTCAATATGCAAGTATAAGGGCTATGTATATATATTCGGCCATAGGCCAAAATAATTATTAGGCCCATAACCTCAGGGGTCTGTGTAATAGTCAAAATTATGTGACCCGATAAAGTTGGGTCATAAGCAAGGGTCGATGGGCATGGCCCATAGTAGCTTATAGAAAATGTGTGGGCTACAAGTCAGAGGTCAGTCCCATATATAGGAGGATAGAGGCCAAGATAGAGATGAGTATATCAAATCCCAAGATTTAAGGGATTGATAAGTTGGGTTGATGGACCTTGACCCATCTGTAAAATTGTATATATATACATGACCAAGCTATGAATAAAGGCATTCGATTCAACTCAATTTGTTGTGTATTTTTTTTTGCATTTACAATTACTATATAGATATTTCTCAAAAAACATTAATAGGTATTACATATCTAATAAAATATATATAAATGTTTATGTACGAATATGAAATATATATATATATATATATATATATATATATATTTATACTATTGTCAATCAATAATTTAAATGAAAATTGGTAATATAATAAAATATCTTATTTAAAATACATTACACTTTACCCATTGTAGGTATTACATATCTAAAAATAATTTACCATTATATTATCAAATTTCATAATGGAATGGGATTTTCTTGGTATTACATATCTAAATAAGATATTCGATTATATGTATTATATATCTAGGAAATTATATTATTATATTATCAAATTTTATTAAAATTATTGATTGGCAATGGTATAAAAATATATAATTTTTTTTATTTGTACATAAAAATTTATATATTTTTATTAGATATGTAATACCTATAAGGGTAAATCCCAATTACACCCCCTCTGATTTGACCATATCCCACTTACACCCCCCTTTACTATGGTATATCCCAGTTACACCCCCTCAGTTTTGATTCCGTGTATCGAACACCCCCTCCGTTAGTCAACCGTTAGTTGTTGACCGTTATGTGATGATGTCATCAGTAAAAAGGTGATAAATGGTCTATTTTTCCCCTTGTAGTCAAATGACTTATTTAACCCCCTTGCCTTCTTGAAAATTCCAACATAGTCTTGATTTAATTTTAAAATGTAAAAATGTAAAAAAAAATAATTTTAAATTTGAACTGAATAATAAATTTATACATCCTTGACACTTTAAAATTAAAAAAATTTATAATTTGTTTTGAATTTTTATTTCAACTAAATAATATATTTATATATTCTCTTAACTTAGATTTAAAATTAAATAACTTTTTTTTTGTAATTTTTAAAGATGAACTGTATAATTAATGTTTATATTATTAACATTATAAAATTAGAGAACTTTATATTTTTCTAATTTTTAATTTAAATTGGGATATTCCATAGGAGGGGGGGTGTCATTGGGATATTCCATAGTAGAGGGGTGTAACTGGGATATAGGCAAACCAGAGGGGGTGTAAGTGGGATTTACCCTTTTAAAAATGATTAAAAGGAGAGGGGGTGTCATTAGTGTTAAACAATGATTACAACTCCTTGGAGAATAAGACATCTCTCTAACAAGAAATTACCTTTTACAATACAACTCTAAAATAGGAAACCTAATTACAATAAGAATTTGAGACACTTTCCTAACATAGGGGTGCATAAAGAATCGTCGAACCGAACTAGAATTGATGGTTTAGTTTGGTTCCAAGTGGTTCCGTTCAGTTTGGTTCCGGTTCAGAAAATTAAGGAACCGATTTTTTAGGTTCGGTTATGGTTGTTAACTATGTAGAACCGACCGGAACCGGAACCGAATTTTTTTTATCCTTATTATTTTTATTTTTTTTAGTAGTATTATATTTTTATTTATATATAATTTAAAAGTTATAAGTAAATAATTATAATTTTAGAAAATATAATTTTGAAATAGTTACTTCTATTTCACTAATTATACAATTAATTTTGAATTTATTATAACTGAAATACTCTATTTAGTTTAATTTATAATTATATTATGTTTTGATACTTAACATTTTTAATTTTGTTGAAACCAAAAAAAATAAATTTAGTTCAGTTCGGTCCCTTGAATTAACAGATAGGTTCGGGTTCTCATTTTCAAAAAACCCTAGACCAAACCGCACCGGACCATTGTGCCCAGGAGGAGGCGGTCCCTTGAATTAACAGATAGGTTCGGATTCTCATTTTCAAAAAACCCTAGACCAAACCGCACCGGACCATTGTGCCCAAGAGGAGGCATGCGAACACTATGCAAACAAGTTAACAGATATTTTTAACTTGATATTGGTGTAAATCTTGCGAGAAAGTAAACAAGTTGGCAGATTGTCAAATATTTAGTAATTTTCAGACATTCCCATGTCATTATCCAATTTCAAAGAAGATAAATTCCAATGAATTTCAAATTTACATAAACTCGAATCATAGAGGAACTTCTTTGCACATTTATTCAAGTTAGAATTTGAATTATCCTCTCTCACTAGATACCACTTTCCCTACTACCAACTATATATTGATATGTTCATAATTTGGTAACTGATGTTTCTGTTATTTCTATTGAAAAACTGAATCACGAGGTTTTGAAAACAATACTCCTCTTTTTGCTCACTTTATTCATTTGGGAACAACAACAGAAATTGCTAAATCTCCCTAGGAAGAATTAAGCAATAACTTCTATCTAGATTATGGGAGTAATTCTTTTAATCACTGAATTTGCCATTGAACGAGAAGGTAAGATCAAAGAAGAAATGTTTTGTACGTCCAAAAAATGCAACAATCACAAAACCTGAAGAGGGAAAAATAAGACCTACTTAAACCTGAGATTTACATCCAATATATTTTACAGACACCAAATTTCAACACCCAATGAAAGAAAGTAAGAAAAAGAGAACAAAGATTTAAAAAAAGGATGAAAAAAGAAAGAGACAAGGAGAAAAGATGATGGTTACAAATTCTGGCCAACTGAATGGGTACGCAACTTGTGGGCGACGTACAGTAGGTGGCTAATGTTCGTTGATGGGTAATTTTGGAGTAGCTTGAGGTTAGCCGTGAAATCACCTGCAAGTAAGCGCCTCCGAACAAGAATCAGCATTGCACAGCAGACTCGGAGCAAGGTCTCCTGCAGTTACGGTACTTGGTTATTTTTCTTTTCATGTATAGGATTGTTCAAAATGCTCACCATCTTCCTTGCTAAATAAGATTACAGGATCCACAAAACCTGGTGCTAATGTTAGTTAATCAGATATTTTCGGGTAAAAATAAACTAAAACAAAAATACAGTTCATACAATATATCTAGAGAAGGATTCATGAAAACTCCAATGCTCTGATGCTAGTAGCAAGTAGAAGTGAAATTCACGATAGTAAAGTATATGCAACAGTCCTCTTCCATGTGAAGATACAAAGTCAGTAAGATCTTTTCGAGTGAGCCAATCAACTTTATTTATCTTATTTTATTACCCACATTGGCCAGGTACTCACCCTGCTAGGGACTGGTTCAAAAAGAGACTCATCATACTAGGGATTAGCCAAAAAAGAAAATTAAATCTTAACCACTGACAGAAAGTAAGATAACCCTGTCCCAGTTACATTCTGAAACTCTATGATTCCCCTGTTATTTTGCTTTATTCTTCTAAAACTATATTTCTACAAAGGACGCTGTTAGTGTTTTCATCATGCAACTTGGAACCTCTCTAAACATCTCACTCTTTATCTGAAGGCAAACACCCATAGTATTGTGTCGTCCGGTAGAGACTCCCAAGGTAAAAAAGAATCATGGAAATTATCCTCGTGCAAACATATGCAAATGTGCGGCCTAGAATTATCCATAGAAAAAACAGCTATTGTATGCATAAAGAAAAGCACTAAATCTAAACAAGCATAAAGGTATTTTAAACAGAAAGAGAACAGAGAAAAGAGCAAACTTACTTGAGGACCTTCAGGGTCACTTAGAAGCGTATCCCATATGTGAAGGCTGTCCGCAAAATTGAATTCTTGAGTCAAGAGAAGAGTAATCCATCTAAATGCATAAAATTGGGGATTGACCTGTTATTTATTAAAAAGCAAGGCATCAATAGGTTTTCACTAGCCCTTCAATAGATTAGAGAAGCTAGACTGACAAAGCTAAGTGCTATATATCTTAACATGGATATTCTATCCACTTCCAAAAATAAAACAAAAACACAGAATGGAGTCGGACATTAGCTGCTTTCCAGAAATAAAAACGATAAAATCAGACCTCTATTCAGATTGAAATTCTTCTACCAAATCTCAGATAGGAAGAAACATTATATCGGAATCTGGAGACAAAATCACTCAACATTATTTCATTGTCGCCCCTTGTTTCATTATTCCTTTTACTTCATCTTCCTTTACTTTCCTCCACAAGGGAGAAGTGCAACAAATGCGCACTTAAAAATCTCTTAAGGAGACATCATGAATTCATGAATCAAAACTGCAAACTAGTGCATGCAGTCTAGGAGTTACACCATTCTCACAAAGTCGAGTACTAGAGAAAATTAATCAAATGCACAGTTGTAGCTTTCTGAACAAGTTGTAATTTCAGCCATTTGATTCATCAATATTCCGGTACAGCATAGGAAGGAGTGATGATTGCAATATAAAAAAAGCCTCCCAATGTGGTTAACAAGATGATGTTTCCAGTGACCATTTCAAGAAGCCACCCCATTGGAGAGAAGAAACAAACATTCTTATTAATGTGTTACTTCTACCATAAACAGTGGATAGGAATAGGAGGGATGTGAAAAGAAGTTTTACTTTCGTTGTCACTTCAAGATGACGCCAAAGCTCTTCATCATGTTCCTTTAAGAGCCCTGACAGCTTAGTAATTGTGGAACGGATTCCCACAACACTATTGTCAAGTTGCTGACAGAAATTATCCCGGAATCCACTTAATAACTCCACAAAACAAAAGAATGTGTCTGCTTCGGCAGCAGCCTACATCACAAGAAAATGAAAATTGATAAGTACATGAAACCAAAGACAGAAAATATACGAACGGAAAATTGGTAAGGATGGAAAAATATAATATTGGAGATAGATCAATCCTAAGAAAGAATTTCACAATAAGGTCCCATTTCCAACATGGTGAAATAAACCATGTACAATTGCAAACATAATAAAATAATTACAAAGCATATTAAAGAGGGCCAGAACTACGAGGGGAAAACATAATCCCTACTACGGAAAATAGTTTGGGAGGAAAAAAATGATAGCCACTTTTGTAATCTATCGTTTGCTCCCGCAAATCCCAAGCCTTAATATACATTGATTGTAAGGCTGTGGTAAGCTTTTCAATCTGAAGGTCACAAGGATGCAAGCTTCGTTGGAGTCAGCCATGATAGACATGCTCGAAAGAATAGATTTGTAAATTTTGGAAGAAAATTATAGTAATTACTTTACTTTTTAAGGATTCTAAAAGATAGTGCTAGTACCCACACCCAACTGAGAATTCCTGAATCCAGGTCCATTGAACAATATTTCTCTAATCAGTACGGTCATACCAAGATGTTCTGATTTGCTAGGTGGGAAACTTTGTGGAAAAATTTAATTTGCATCTTTTAGAGAGAGTATTCAAAATGTAAATAAACACACCTTCTTGTCTCCCAAATAAGTTTTTAACTTCAAATCTTCCGAAGGAAGCAATGAAAGCATTCTCAACCGAGAAGAATAATAACTCAAATCAGCGAGGAATCCAAAGAGAATACACAAAATATGCACAACATTAACCATAAGAAAATGAAAGGGCTCACACGAAAGAATACACATACTCGATCAAATTTGGGCTCTCTAGCCTCCTAGGGCATTTTTTGTGCCATGTTTGTATATAGGATGCACTACCCTTTTGAGAGTTATTTATGTATATTTCTTACTTATCAAAAGGGGAAAAAAATTAAATCTTCAGAAAGTCTAGCCATGTATTGGGTAATTCCTAATACATATCTATTTTGAATTACGGGATGAAACGGAAACCTGTCACATTCTAAAAAAAAATATGTCATACAACAGAGGAGAATACTTCAGAACATCCCAAACCCAGTTAACATTTAAACTGTCAAAAAGTAGTCCATCGGTATTCAACAACTATGGTATTGCTAAAAACCCATCTGTCTAGCAAAAAACTGATTCAACTAAGAAAAAGGAAGAGGGATAAAAAAATATACACTAGCTCAACTGAAATAAGATTTAAAATAAACTAGATTGCATTTACGCACCGCATATTCCTCATTAGGGTCATTTCTAAATACGTAGAATAAAGGTGCCAAAATCTCGTTCATTCCTTGCACGTATCTTATTCCGGGATTCAACTTTGCAAATATAATCAATATGTTCCTTAGAGCGTCCTGAAAATAACAAGCAAGCTTAACTTAGCCGATGCTAATTCTTGTAACAGAACTCAATCCAATTAACAAGAGTTTACCTGATTGGATTTCGCAAACTGTGAATCACCAGAAAAAAAGTTCATGTCTGGATGGGTGCGCTTCACATCTCGATCAATCTGCTCTATGATCTCTGTGTCCTACAAGTTGCATATTATGAGTCAAATACATGCACGAACGCAAAGTACGGAATCACAACTTGTTTTACCTAAGTACTTCTTTAAAACAACATATGAGGTATTGATTCGCGTATTTGGAAAGCCTGCAGTTGTGTTTCTGACTACCATGATGGCCAAGAAAGCTAGTATTTAGTGACATAAGGGCCAAGGAAGCTAGTTTATTGTCATGATGGCTGACGCACAAAAGAGAATTTGAAAGCACAAATCTATGAGGCAGCATGTACCTACAATAAGATATGTTGTCTGAAGACGGAGATTATTTTGCTTGGCATTATTGATACAGAAAGTTCATTCTCGTGTATCATACTTGTGATAATATGCAGTAGAATATGAATTAAAAAATCGATAAAATCCATCCAGCATATATTATACTTCAGAACATCTCTGCCGCATAAAAACGAAAACCATGAGAAAAATATTCCCCCAACCAATTTCCGCTCTTTGGTTCCCTACTCATTTGTAAAAGGCAAGTTATAATTCTTGAGGATAGCTGGATTGCCGAACAGATACTCCATTATGATATTACATCTTTGTAAAGGGCTACTACATAGATAATTTTTAGGAGAACATGCATTCCAAACTGTTTGACATGGAATTTCTCCAAATGTCACTTAATCTGTTACCTGGAAGAACTGATTCCAGATGCTGCTCTTTCCAAGACTCAGAGGATGCTCTCCATGAGTTATTTCTGATCTAGAGAGAGGACCAGCGCCAGCACCTTTTGATTCATCATTTTCATGACTGACAGACTTCTCCAACCTTCTTGTAATTTCTGACTGACTAGCCACAGAAACATTTAGAAACTACAGTTTGGTACATATACAAATGCAATAAAGAAATATATATACTTATCAAAAAGTACATACATACATTTCCCAACCTCCAATGTCACATGTAGGCTGTAGCAAACAACCGCTATATATTATTCTATTCTTCACTTGCTAGACAACATCCTAATTGTGTCAAAAACACATCACCAAGGGACCGTGACATACTGAATTACTAAAGCCTATATCAAGAACAGTTACAGAACCAAAACTCTCCCTCAACTAAGAAAAGCACATGTCACTCAAATGCGAAAAGGTAAACAATGAGGCAATGACCAAACAATCAACTTATTGATGATTTAGTCATCACCACAAAAAACAAGGTGACCACTCTCATCCCCAATTTTTAACTAATAAAAAAATGAAAAAATGAGTTTCTATTCCCTAACTAGTTCAATGCAGGGACCTGATGGATTATTCAAGTTCGACAAAATGGAGACGGGGTAGGGGGATTTTCTGTGATTAAAGAGTAACAGATGATTAAAAGGCAAATTTTAGAATAGTTATTAGTGCAGCTATTTCATATGGTAGAGTGTGGGGCATTAAAAGGAAACAGGAACAAGAAATTCATGTAGTGGAAATACGGATGTTTGGATAATAGGGGTGATTAGAAGATATAGGATTAGCAATCAATATGTAAGGGATAAATCAGGAGAGACATCTATTAGTAAAAGGTAAGGAAAATACCCTTTAAGTGGGAAGGATATATTCAGAAAAATAAAAATAGATGCTCCAATATTAGGTGGGAGACTAATTTGCACAGAAGGTAAGAGAAAAAAGAGCAACCCAAGCTCACATGGGATGAACTCAATTGTAAGCAATTGGAAAAAGTAAATTTTTTATACAAGAACATCGTAAGAGAAATGGCTTGTAATAGAGAAGCTTAAAATGAATTAAATAAATACATAATGTGGCTGACCCCATTCATTTAGGATAAATGATATTATGAATATTTAACAAGTCATTAATACCATAAATATGAACCTTATTTGCTGATAAAAATGCTCAACACCATTGTAAAAGGTGTTTAACTAAAAGAGCTTAGGCCCTATTCTAGTTGCACTTTGGACCATTCCCACCCCAAAATAATTTTTTTTAAAAATATAGTTAAACATGAATACGATTAAGGAACAAAAATTATTTCTACAACTCACAGGATTCATCAAAAGCTCCTCCTTGAAATGCTTGTATTGGGATCGCTTCTTAGCCAATTCCGATGACCAAAGTGCCCGATCACTTGGTAGATACCCCAACAAGAGCTGTCAAAATTTAAATTGATCATTCAAAAGCAAAACATTTTCCACCATGATAGTCTTTGCAAACTTTTCATTGGGATTTCCAACTTGTCCAAGTAGATCCTTTCTTTGAAAGTCTATTCAATTTAACTCAATTATAAGTAAATAGAAGAACAACCCCCCACCTTCCACACGGTAGATCGAATGCCAGCAGTATCTGGTATCCCCTGTGCCGCAAGTTTCCGCACTTCCCCCATGTTTACAACCTTCCTTGAAAGCTACATTAAACCAAATCAATCACTAATTAATAAGAAAAAAAGGAAGAGTGTAATTACATAGATTTAAGTACACACAGAAACCTAACCTCTGCCAAATTAAACAAAACGAAAAATAACAAAATAAAATAAACAAATTAAACAGAACACTTAATATATCATAAAACCAAGAGCGTGTAACATGAATTTTCTGTAAGGACTGCCGAACAGATATAGAGTGGAGGAACCTATATAGTTCTATGAAGATGCAATTAATACAACCAAATATCTGCGCGCGCGCGCACACACACATGGAAAGGGAGAGAGACTAGTTCATAGACAGACAGGAAGTACACACAGACAAACATAAATCAAATTGAAGAAAATGACCAACAAAAAAGAAGGGCAAGAGAGACAACAATAAGATATCATAAACCCAAAAGCATAACTTAACAGAATGACTATTACATGAGTTTTATATGATGACAGTGAAGCATTCTACAGAGTTACATAAATATTTCAATTATACACGTACACACACACATATATATACACACAGAGAGAGAAGGAGAAATTATTCCAATTAAGGAAAAAAAGAGTATATAGATAGAGGAAGCAAACACAGTTTCCCCAAATTAAAGAAAAGGAGCAACATTGAATATACCATAAAACCAATTGCATAATATAATGATTGATTACTAATAAATATGTATATATGCACATATATATATATAGAGAGAGAGAGAAACCTCTTGTAAGAACTGAGCCTGGCGCGAAAAGTCCTCGGCCGAAGAAGCAGCGGAGCTCCCATTCCCATTATCACCTCCCGGATCCCTAATTTCCTCTTTGGGAGGCGACTCCTGCCTCGCCACCTCAGCAGGCGGCGGCACCGGCACCGGCGGCTGAACCGGCGACTCCTCGGCGGCGGAATTGGCGGGAGATTTGGAGGCGTAGCGGCTGAGGCTATCGTCGTCGGGCGGCGGAGGCGGAGTGGAGGAGGACCAGAGAGAGCTGTTGAGCCAGTCGGGGACTCGCTTCTTCACCATGGCGACGACGATCTCAGAAAGCGAGGGAAAATTTAGGGTTTGAGCGGAGGTTTCTAGGGTTTTCGGAGATGGACGATCTCATTGTCGCTCTGGTCATCGTCTTTGTGGAACCATCACACACAGTGTGGGTGTATAGTGCGTGTAGAGGGAGAGAGAGAGAAGGGGTTAAGTGCGAGTTAGATAGAGTTGAGAGGTTAAAGTGTTAAACGTTTATCATTACACGTGTCCAATCAAATTTCTATTTTTTATTTTTGTTTATTTTTTGGCAATTTTATCCATCTCTCACACAAAAATATCAGTGTATATTTAATTATATAACACGTGATATTTTCGATCAGTTATTAAAAAAAGAATACACAAAAAATATGTATGAAAGTGAAAGTCAAATCAATTAGTGAAGTGCCAAAATGAGAGTCTAATTTTTGTACATTATTTTGCTGGGATGGAATAAGAATGCGTTCGAGTTATTAGTAATCTTATTTTGTTATTTTAGGAGAGGGACTAAGTTAATATTAATTAGATTACAGAAAGTATAGCATATTTATTTTATAATAAATGCAAGTTGAGATTTTAGCACATTATTTTCAATTTTTCAAAATAGATTGTTTAAATTTTCTGAAATGAAATGATTAATTTAAAGATATAATTTTTGACTAAATAAAAGAAAATGGTTAAAGTGTTATGCAAATAAGGTGTACAAAACAACCGGTGGAATCAAAGAACCGGACCGAACCGGAACCGGCGGTTAGGTTCGGTTCCAAACTGAAACGGTTTGGTTCCAGTTCCTAATATTCAAGAACCAAAATTTCCGATTCAGTTCCGGTTCTTACCTCTTTGGAATAGAACCGAACCGAAACCATTTTTTTTTATATATATATATATATATATAGTGTTATAAACCTAAATACATGCCCTATTTTTCACGTCGCTCTTCACTTTAGTCTTCAATTCATGTCCTAGCTATCAAAAATAACTACCACTAATGTCTTTACCCAATGTTTTATAAATAATATTTGGTATAACTTGAATAATAGAATAGAACTGTACCAACTGATATATAAATTAGATATCTAGATTGCACTATCTTTCAATTTTAGTTCAATTTTTTTTTTTTTTTTTTTTTTTGTGTTATGTTTTAAATATATATTTTTTGAATTGGGATAGTAGGAACTGGAATTTAGGTTCCGGTTCGGTTCCGGTTCCAGTGTGCACCCCTATCTGCCAGAGCCTGGCCACTTTCAGGATTATGTGATTTAATGACACAAAATCACTCTATGTTTGTTGAGATGATTCCTATAGATAATATTTAATGTAAAATATTTTTTTCCCAAAAATTGTTTTTCATTGAGGTGTAGCTTTCACATCAGTGTAGCAATACGTGTATTATGGTAGTTGATTTCAAGGCTCAAGTTGTTGACCTCTCTTAACCGGCTAATAATGTTTCAAGCATTTGTGCCAGAATTTGATTGCATAATATATTACGTACTGAACTTATAAACTTCTATATTGTATATGTAAATAAAATGGTCGGCTTTTCTTATAAGTCTAGTAAAAGGATTGAATGAATATGATAAGAAGGGATCAATATCAGATTGATATAAATTCTGCCGATATATACATTATATAAATATACATGTATATATTTTCATAAATGGGCTCAGACTCGAGATCCCATAACAATTATGAATTTTGATTTAAGTTGACTTGAGAGTGATCGAACAAAATAGTAACAGCCTAACCAACATCCCAATATGAATGAATAATTTTTAAATAATATAATTCAGAGAAAATTTCACCAAGAAAAAGAAGAGTAATTTTCAGTGGTTTGTGAATGAGTTGGTTTTTAAAGTGGGTTCTAAAAATGACAAATGTTCATGGTGTGAGAGAAACTATATATCAATAACTTAGAGGTTCCCATCTATTGCTGTTTCATAGAGTTATTCATTTATAATTTTCTTTGCTATGGAAGTTTCTTCTAATGTGCCAATGATATGCAAACAATGTGCCAACAATAAAGGCAAGCCAAGTATCCAACATTGCCACCAAGGGTCCAGCCTAATATGGACTAACATGTCGGCAACCATTGTTTCAAACCCTTGAATCAATCATGGCAATTGCGACTCCCTCCCCATCCATACATATATACACCCACATACATATATATCTCTATATATAACAATGATACTTGCACCGAAGTGTTGGATCTATACTCTATAGCAATATAGAAGCACCACCGAAGTGTTAGGCCGAATTAGTATAGTAAATACATATCTATTATTGGATGAAATATTATGGGATCTAAACATATCTATACTCATCCATCCAACAGTTGATATACATCCATATTTTGTCTAGTACTTCGGTGCAAGAAACATTTTCCATATATATATGAACGATTAGATGTTGTACCATCAAGATACAACTAAATCGAGTTGATCATAAATAGCTTAGTACGAGCTACCTTGAACTTCAATAGTAAACAACTCTGATCCAAAACATAAAATATGTAAAGCTTGTATAGCTTCATATACGCTGACTTCCTGAACAAATATTCGTGTTCTTAGGCTTGTCTGAGCGTGATAATGAGGTCGGCATTTAACTAAACAAAAAATGAAATCGAATAATGATGTCAAACCCGAGTTCAGCTTTTCCAGATTGTCAAGGCCCTAGCCAAGACACAGGCTGAACCAAAGAATAAATGAGCCAAGCTCAAGCATATAGTGAAAAGTAATATACTTTTATTACTAACTAATGAGAATGTTGTATGATGGTCTCCAAGCCTTTTTTTCAGTAGTGAAATTGAGGTGTCTCAAAGCTTTACAAATAGGACTCCCTCCTACATGTACTTCAATCCAAAAAATACAAATGATAAGGAAGTGAAAAAAAGTTGAATCATTCACTGTCCTTAATCATCTTTCATATGCAGTGAATAACCATGATGACAAGAGGATCGAATCAGAAATGAAGGCGCATGTAACGATAAAGAGTAATTCACGGGATCAACAAAATTTATAAAGAAACTAACAAGAAAAGATGAGTAGCCTTGCTTCAATAGTGAAGATTCATCAACCAATTCATGTAATAAGTCGCACGTCCCTAATTTTGATAACCAATGGAATTGGTCAGCAACTTTGGATTTCGTCAAATTGACATAAAAGGTAGTATAGGAAACATGACTGTTACAAAGTAACATGAGTAAGGATATAGGGATCAGAGAACTCCAAAGAAGGGATTGCTTATTGCATTGTTCAACTCACTCCCAGCCGAGTTCAGCACTTCCTTGTCAACTTTGTCCCTAGGAAGAAACAAGAACTCACCCCCCTCGATTTTCTCGAACCCACACAGCTCAAGAAATTCAATGCCTCCTTTCAGTGCACCAACCCTAGCCTGCGAAGCACAATGTATGGCATACCCCCAAAAACATGATGAAAAAAAGGGAAAAGAAATATTGAGAAGACGGTAGAAAAACAACTGAACAGGTGATGGATTAATCAAGGCACTTTATTATTCAATAAAATCATTGCACTGGTTAAGATAAATCCACACCATCAATATAAACTTATAATACCATTAAAAATAGGCCACAATCGTGAGAGGAAATACTGCTAAACATTGATATGAGTTGCAAGGAAAATTCAGCTTCAACATATATTTGTCAAACAAAGTTCTCACCTGAAAGGTAGCATTACTGAGCCTAATTTTTCGAAATTTCTCCTCGTCAGGATTCTTAGCAACATTCTTTGCGTAAGTTAGAAGAGTATTAAATGTTGTCTTCACTTTGGCATCATCATCCTAGTCCCACAGGAAACAAACGAAATAATAGTTAATGCATAATGCAAATCATGACAGTACTCAGGCAACCCATCTATTTTTCTTTTTCTTTTTTTATTTTTTTTGAGAAAGCAAGCACCAACAACAACATTTTGTTGGTGAGGGAGTATTCTGAAAATTCAATATATCAAATCAAAACTGACAGTTCCTGCAAGTGTGGCAAAAGTCGACTCGCCTACAACCATAAATATGTTCATTGGTTCCCACAACTAACCACGGTAAAATACTACCATTGATAAAGGATTCACATAATTAACTGACTTTAAAATTTCTAAATCAATGAAAAGGTGGCACCCCGCTTCAAGATATAGAAGTAGTATTTATGTTTTTCTCTTACCATTATCAATAAGAGTTGTACCTCCTACCTGAAGACTTTTGCTTGAGGGACTGAACGAAAAAATTGATGGTCAATGAAACAAGGAAGGGCATCCTTCAACATTGCAGAAATTTGAACAATTTTCATGTGACTAAACATGAATACATCCATGCCAACAGCCCCGTAATTCAGCAGGTTAAACCATCGATTTTTAGAAAACACAGCCATGGCTACAATCCTAATGAACTACTTTGCATATCTGGAGTGTATGTCTAAATTCAATATATACGTTGAGGAACCAACCATTTCACAAAGCCATTATTGGGATTCCATCTCCATTCAGAAACATATACTTTCTAGAAATCAAGAGGATTGGTGTAATGGGTGGATGTTTCGCAGTTCAACCAAAAAGCTTAAGTTGATGGATAGGGCTAACATCCACCTATTATAAATCCCATTCACTTTCCCATCTTTATCCGATATGGGACAACAAATGGGCATCCTCTAACAATAGGAGAATTGAAGTCGTCATAACCATAAAGTGGTCCAAATCACAGTTCCAATTTTGTGATACATTGAAAGCCCCCAACCCCAACTCCAACCCCCCACACACGCGCACATACACACTGACACAATATAATAAAATAAAAAAATAATAATTTAGGTGTGATGTGTTATGGAGTAAGAACATAAACTTCAGGGATAATTTGCTTCACTGTATCAATGGTTACCAAAACCCGGTGTCATGGAGAAAGAACATAAACTTCAGGGTTAATTAGGTTTAATGTATCAAAGATTTTACCGAAACCCAATGCCTTTATTGATATGCTATACCTACTATATTAGGATATTGATTTTTGACTGGGAATTCATGGCGGGTATGAAGACTTGATGGTAACTGTCAAATCTCAGGTGTTTGTTCTACTATCATACTTCTATAGGTGTTATACCTGTCAATATGGAACGTGAAAAAGGAAGAAACAAAAGGAGAAGATATTCGCTGGGGCAACTAATACAGACACACGAGCACGCCATGTATCCTCTTGCATGACTCCAAGAAATTTAAGTATTATAACTTCCAACTATATATTTTTTCAGAATTATTATTTCTTTTTTCCCAGGCTCATCAGTGTTACTCACTGCTCAAATGTTGTTGCTTTAAACTCAAAACAACAATACATACCAATTTGATGTACCCTAACCAATGAGGGAGGCAGATTTTATATATATATAAATTAAATTAAATTAAAAAAAACGGTTGAGCCATCGGATTGGTTCTCGCGTCCCTGTGCCCAAGAGGCTGGGCAAGTTGGGAGTTCTAGAATAGCTTATTTTTCAGCTTAGTATAACCTCTTCCTGTTGAAGGTCATTTGTATGCCTACTCCACTTTCCAGCACCCTGTATTGGCTGGGGAAGAAACAAAAGGAGAAGATGTTCACTAGGGCGGCTAATATACAGAGCATGGTTCGCCGTAATGGTATCGGTATCGGTGTAACGGACTCAAGTCAGTATCGGGGTTACGTAACGGGACTCGGTTATCGCAATCATGAATTTTTTAAAATCTTGCATATCTTACCCAAAATGTTCTAATCGGATACTTTTGGCAACATGAATGAATAAAGATGATTTTTGGTAGATTTAAGTGAATTTTATTTAATTTTTTAAAGAATTTTAATATAAAAAATGAGTTATTAATAAATCTAATGGTGTCGTCGTTATTTGAATGTTTATGATATACTTCTTATGATATTATTAAATCAAAAAAAAAAATTCTTTACTTTTCAATAATTTAATAATGGAGTAATATTTATCATATCATATACATAACAGAAAGCTTTTTAACCCAAATTTTTGAAAAACTTCAATTGTGTTAACCGTTACGGTATTTTCGGAACCGGCGAAAATCGGGGTAACACCGTAACGGGCGTTACGGGTGTGGGAATCGGGAAACGGGGTCGTAACGGTAACGTGAAAAACCGTTACGTAACGGCCCGTAACGGCCGTTTCGAGCCGTTACGGTGAACCATGATACAGAGACAATACAACGCAATGTATACTTGCCTCTTGCATGAGTTCAATATATTGAAGTATTCCGTTCACGTCCTGATTTTTGTTTTCCCTTTTCCAGATTATTATTCTTTCTATTTCCTTCTCTTGTCAGTATTAATTTAAGTTCACTTTCTTATTTTAAAGCATATATAAAAACTAACTTGATGTCCCCTAACAAGTCGAGCATCTAGAATTGCTTATTTTATATGTCATACATAACTCTTCCTGTGTTGGCGGTCAGGTCTATGCCTACTCCACCCTCCAGCGCCCTGTATTGGCTGGGGAACACTGGCTATCATAACTTCTAAAGCTATATGGTCAAATGCTTGAATCTTACTTCAAGCACAGGATGAAAAAAGAATTCTGTCCCCCTCCTTAGGTGGTAAAAAAGTACAGACTGGTAAATAAATAGATAAAAAATACACGCAATACAAGAACATGAGAAAATTGGAACTTGCTATAGGATATTATAAAAGGAAACCAGCTTATATTTCAGTTAGTTGGGGTGCCCAGTATCGCTGACCCACATATACAAACTCTTCTACCTGAAAAACATACAGCGTAGTCATTATTTACCTTATAATCCTGTTTGAGAGATCGTAGACACTCTCTCATTTGCTCAGTCTTTGTAGCAGGCCGGATAGGCAATGAACTCTGCAATTTGGATACAAGAAAAGGTGATTTAAAGATGAATTACTACTTCTAGATTTCAATGAAAATTTCAGACCCTAGTCCAAAGAAATACTATCATACCTTCTTTTCCTCCACAACAGGTGCAGAGGGTTTTACAGCAGCAGGATCTTCCGGCGGTAATCCAAGCTTCCGCCTTCTTTCTGCCTGAGTGGATATATTATATAAATACGCTCAAGGAACTACAAGGAAAAATAAACCAAAACTAAAGCGCAAATTTTCAGAAATCATGACCAGGTACTCTCGGTATTCATTTATTACTCATTACATGCAGGCAACCATGATCACATCATCATTAGTAATATATATATCAATATATAAAAAAAAATTCATATAAGTAAAGATGTAATAGAACAAAACCTACACAAAGGCCGAGAGGGACCCTAAAGACCCAAAGAACCAAAATTATCAACTATCTCCTCTGTATAACAATTTATGCCATAACTAACAGCAAAGTGAGCTAATAATAAGAAACTTATCAGTCACAATGGGACATTCCTCTCCATCAAAGGAGCTTTTATTCCAAACCATCCATAAGCACCACCAAACGCAAAAGGGCACCATGCTGAAAAAATCAGGGGTGTGGGTTCTCACGTGACACCCTCTACAAGCACCAATCACACCAACCCCACGACTGAGGCATGACCCACGGTACACCAACAAGCCAAATCAAAGGGACCCAAATCAAAGTCACGTGACTGGCCTCTGGTATTCAGCTCGAAGGAGAGGTAAAATGGAATTCATAGAATTTGTTTACTTTTAAGTGAAATTGTTTTAAAAGAAAACAAAAACTGCATCATTTGGAATTTTTTAATAATACAATTGACTTCAGATTTTCAGTCAATGGAACTTATTGCTCTATGAGATCAACTCATGATTCTTAGGGTAAGGTGTCTTAGTCATTACAGGGATGTAAATTGAAGCTCTGTTGAGCACAGTGATTGAGATTTTTCTGATAAGCTATTCTTGATTCTATAACATTGTACAATTAGCAAGAAAAGTACCTTACAATAGAACGTGGTCATTATGGAGGGCAAATTCTAAATTAAAACTTTTCCAGACTTAACATTTTGTACTTGTAAAACATTCTAATTAATAAATCGAAAGTAAAATGGCATAAAAAATAAATTAGATTTTCAAATTAAGCACTTGAAACTTCCAAATTTGAATTCAACTAGTTTCTAAAGATTATGACTTTTAACAGATATGTATAATATATTCAGACCTTATCTTCTCCCAATTTCTGTAGGATTTTTTCCCTTGCTCTTCTCTCTTCTTCTTTCTCAGCCTTTCGCAATGCAATTATACTGCAAGCGCATAACACATAGTTCAGTCAAAAGGAGAACTTCCTGCATATAAATATATATACACAAACCCACCCACATTCACATACGTATATACATTAAAAAAGGGTCTAATAATGAATGCAAACCGTTTTCTCTCATTGTCTTCCTCGATTCGCTTAGCTTCAAGAAGTTCCTTACCCACTCGAATTCTCTCCTGTAGAAAATAATTAAATCATACTATGAAGGTGAAGAGAAAACCATCATGTTCAGAATTGTGCATCGTGAAGATGATGACTCATTCAATGGATAGACTTCACCCTGGTCAGAGAGGAAGAGGGAGGGATATTAAAACCAAATACATAAAGTGTTCAAGTGTTCACTGTGTGCTATGATGTTGAGTTGTTAGATTAGAGTTATAAGCTTTTAAGTTGAGATTTCTATGCATCAAAATGGTTGTTGAATGTAATCCCGTTTATTTTTAGTGCTCGTATCATAAACACTTCAACAGAATATAGAACAAATTAAGAAGGAAAAATGACATGGTAAGCATTCAAATTACAAAAGGCACACCGCACGTACACAGACAAAAACTATCGAGAAATACTTTCAACTCATATTCCATATCCTTGTTCCCAATTTTCATTTGATGCAATACATTTGGATCTGTAGCAGACTATAATGAGAATGGAATGTCAATGTAAGGAGGGAACAAGAAATCTAGCAAGTACCTTCTCTCTCTCTCTTTCCATTCGCTTCTCTTCCTCTTCCTTCTTCTTGCGAGCTCGCTCCCTTTCACATTGAGAAGATCAATTACTATGAGAAGATGTAACCATAGTGAAACATGGAAACAGATGATGCATGTAAATATAAAGCGGGGAAGTTCATCAAAGAACATAGATAAGATAACTCCCACCGGAAGCTTTAAAACGCTGGTAATTGTATTAAAAAAATCCACTGGTTGACAAAGTAAACAAATAATATTTCTGGAGTTGGCTTGACTTCTACTAAATCTTCATTATCGTAGTTTTGATAGTGTCACATTCAGAATGGAGGTCAATGATTAAGGGAAAGTCATGATCCCAGGGACGTCGCATGTGATATAAGACACGTCAACAGGGCAGGCTGAATCAGGAGCTTTGGTCATTCTTCTCGTCCATATTCAGTTACTAATCCTAGCCAGATTATATAACAAAATCCAAACACAGTCCATGTAATACACCAAATTTGACTAGGCATTGTTTTCTTGGATTGAACAAGATTTCAGGCCAAACCCAGGGTTCCTGCCATACCATTTCAAAGATGTTAAGCACTAAAAAAGAAAACAGAATAAAGTTAAAACTACCGTGAAATTAATGTGTTAAGACAGTAGATTGACCAATCTTAAGAGAAAGAATAGATTATCCATACTGTTGCCATGCACGGTGGTTATCTGTAGATGCAAGTCATGCAGAATACAATCAGTAGTGTTGGTTAAACAAAAGTAGATTCTGATGGAAAGGGTAGCCGTGATTGTTAAAGGAGGTGAAGAATTTCTGGAGTCGGTTTTGTTTTAGACACCGGAACTGATGGTAAAGGAGTGAAGTCAAAAAAAGGGGGGCAGGGATAATCAGCATCGGGGCCTTGTATATCATATGGGAGCAGCATTGAGTGATTCAGGAAAAAAAAACCTGGTCCCAACGTGATGTACATAAATCAACATGAATTTATGTAAGCTTCAAAATCCCGTGGCATCTCGAATCGAAGCCGAGTGTTTGTGGGGAATTTCTCACAATATTCAGAGCAGCATAGAGAAGGCTTATCTTGTTAAAGATGATGTGTTAAATATAACAGACTATCCTTGTGAGATATTGAGCACATGGAGAATCCGGCGGTGTTTGGTAGATGGAGTTAGAGTGAAATATATGGTTTTGGGATGAAATTTGTGGCTCAATCCATGTTTGGCAATCATGGTGTTGGTGCAATAGTGTTGCACCATTGGTACCAAATCCATCATTTTTCACACCATCTCAATAGATGGTTTTGATGGTTTGGTTTGATTTTCTCACACCAAAACTATTCTTTAACCCAAACCAATTCATTTATAATATTATATATATATAAATTCGAAAAATAAAATATTTATGAAAAAATAAAATATTTCAAAAAAATCAAACGAAAAAATATATTTCATAAAAAATAAAATATTTCGGGAAAACAAATATTTCTAGAAAAAATAAAATATAACAAAAATATATTTATTATTTTTTAAAAAATATACAAATCATATGTATTTTTACTGAAATCTTTTATTTTTTCAAAATATTTTAATTTTTTGAAATATCTTATATAAAATATTTTATCTATAAATATTTTGAAAAAATTAAATATTTATGAAAAATTAAATATTTTGAAAAAATTAAATATTTATATATTTTATTTTTTAAAACATATATATTTACAAAATGTTATTTTAAATAAATAAAATGCCAAACTATTCCAAGTTACCAAATATGATTGGTTTCAGAATTTCAGCTCATACCAACTCTACCAAACATGGTTTGGTTTTTCAGTTTCACTTTTTCTCGCACCAAAATCATCTGCACCAGTTTCAGTTCAGAATAAAACCACACCAAACCCAACTCCAACCAAACCAAAACCAAAAACCAACACCACACCGGTTGTCAAACAAGCACTCAATGTGTGATATTTGACCATGATGAATTCAATATCATTATTACTTGGGTAAGCTTGCGCAATCAATCATTACTAATATTTAGCATGCAACATACGAGATATGGAAAAGGTTAAACAAAACCTTGAGGCTTAAAGAAAGTACTATTAATCATCACCTCAACTTAAAGCAAATAAGCCAGGTAATCTTGAGTAAATAACAGATGGTTGACACTGAATTTTACTCAATGACCTACATGTATTACATAATCAATATGGCCACAAGAAGAAAGGTTGTATTCAATAATCATATTACATATAATATGAGAGAAAACTTAGCAAGAAGTACCAATAAGAGAACAATTTAAATTTTCACACCAAAACATATCCTCCTTTAGGTCAAAAAGTGGTTGGGGAGAGCAAATTTTCTTATAATTTAAACATTTCACTTCCAAATTTAAATGGTGCATCTATAAAAGCAGTATAGTTAAAAAAATAGAAACCAAATACGGAAGAAGAAAAATTAATCTATCGGTTATTTCTTTTGTTTCTTGTTTCCTTAGCAAGAAACTCACACAAGCCTTGGTCCTTAAAAAAGACTCAGATCCCTTACCTTCCAATTTGGGAGGTAGAGATACCACTGGGCTACAGCCCTTGGTCTTCAAAGGGATTATTTCTTTACAGATGATAGACAGCGAAGGCATAAAGTAAGTTGTAATCAGTGTCCTCAGAAGCTTATATTGACAAGGTAACCAAATATCATAAACATGATACCACCACTAGTACGCCAGGATGCATAATTTGATGTACCTTAGTTCTTGTGCTTTGATCTTCATTTCTTCAGGTGTAAGTGAAGGTTTAGGATCCTCAACTTGGGAATTAGCAGGTACCTATGCAGAATTAAGCAAATAAAGCTCTGATACTAGCAAAGCCACGTTTCACATTGTCGGGCAATAAGAGCACCCTTAGGTATCGAAGCACCAAAATGCATTTTTTGTCATACTAACTTGTAAACAAACAAACAAACACTTTTATTGAAATATAAAATTCAACAAGATCATGCAAGAAAACAGTTTTTGGCACTCAACTGATCAATTGAAAAGAAGAGAACACCAAAATGAACTCACAGCAATCAACAAGCAGCGTGAAAACACGAAAGGAATTTGTGACAGTGTGGAAAGAACGGTCTACCAACAAGCAACCAACAATGGGGATCTTTATTTACTGCAAAGACCTTGTTCTAGAAAGTATCTCAAAGCTACAGTTTTGCACAAAGGCACCATAAAGTAAGAACAAATGCCTAGATAATGGTTGCTTCCAGTAATATTTTTCTCAAAGTGCTCTGTCAAGTCACCTTAAACCTATGCCGCCCACTTTATATTCAATATATCACCAGCAGCAACTATTGTGTTAGTATTTAAAAAAACCCATGTTCTGATATGCTTAGCTTCATAAGAGAGGAGGCTAACCAACCTCCATACATTAAAAAGTAAAACAATAACATGAAATAAATGAAAGTGGAAGAAGAAAATTGCACAGTACTAATAGATGGGTGCTGGAAAGCTTTATCCTACCAAAGGCATTATATCTATGTCTGGGTCCGTCTCATGTTCAACCACCCAATTCACAGCAGCCTCTATGCTATTGTTACCTGAGAAAAGAACAGAGGATCTTACATAATACTGATACAACATAGATGGAAGCATCCACCAGCCAATCAACCAAGCATATTGTTAGATAAATTTGTTAAAGAGCATATCATACAACAAACTGTGCATCGTGGAAACAGTCTAATTTAGTCCAAATTAAATAGATAATGAATAGAATAACCCAATAAAAACTTGAAACTAATAACCACCACAACAACAATAATAATAATAAAGAAAAACAAATAAAGCAAAAGTAAGAGCCATTCAACCTCAAACTGGTATGATAGTATTATTATGATGAAGCGTGTTACTTTTTACACAAGAGCCGTGAGACAATAGGCAATATTATAATGAAGAACAAAGCACTTGACATCCAAGCAAGCGATATTGTAAAATTTAATCCTACACAAAAGCTGTCAAGCGATATTGTATCAACTGAGAAACATATGGCTGCAATAGAGATTGAACCCTCAATATGCTGCTAAAATATTTTCAAGAGCTTCAGATGCGATGCCATGCCTTGTTAATAAAGGAAAAAGTAAAAGAAATGATACAATGTCATGTTTCAATTGCATAGGATCTTTCAGGGATGAAAATAAGCCACTGTGTATTCTCAGGAGTCAGGATGCATACATTTCCCCTGTAAGTGGCTAAATCAACCGGACTTTGTACCTTCTACCCGACTCTAGGAACTTTAAAAAACCTCAACATTCTCAACTGTGCACTATATCTCAACTATGCAATATTTAATATAGTATATAAAATCAATCAACGGTAACAAAACATTTAAAATTAAAAAAAGGCTACTGATAAGATAAAAAATATTAGGAAAAACTCTCACCAGAATAATGAAGTGCCCGGGTCGCCCTTTCCTTCGGGAATCCCATTGCTTCAAGTTCCTCCAACAGAAACTGGTTGACTTCTGGAACAACCATTCCTAGACAGAATAAAAAGTAGCAATTCAATTAGTTGCAGGCAAAAAGAATATTAGAAAACATATCACCAACTACAACTGTCCAACTTTAACCAACCCACGTCAATGCATTACATAAAGCCCATCAAGAAACTCTACAAAATATCAAAGAAAATTAAGCACAATACAGTCAAAACCAACACAGTTTGTCCCTTTGAAAAATTCTGAATCCTTATCAATTTTTCTTTCTTGTTTGGGAATTTAAGGTAAAAACACACATTATCCACCTTCCTCAACCACCCCATTTGGGAAATAGAGGTTAGACCATTGAACTAAAAGCCTTTTTAATACACAACATTGAACACATGTAAGTTCACCTTGTTCAGCAAAAACATTAATAGACATAATTTCAGCAGTATTTAAAAACATTTAAATTCGGCCTTACCAACAATTTTTAGTTACATTTGGTTAAATAGAAACATATAATTATATTCCTAAACCCAACTGCTGCATAATTTTGCTATGATCAAAGAGAATCAAAAGTTCAGATTGCTAAACAGCAACATTAAATCTTCTATACCAGACAATACAAAACGACCTAATATCAAGCTTCCATTAGACCTACAAAAACCAATCATCTATATGCATATATGTTATTTATATACACACATACATATACATATGACGCCAATTTCGAGCAACAAAAGCAGAAATCGTTCAGATTGCTAAACAACAGCTTTAAATCTTCTATAGCAGACAATATGAAACACCCTAGATATCAAGCTTCCATTAGACCTACAAAAGCCAATCATATTTCTATGTACATATACATATATGTACTTGTCTATATACACACACAAACATCTATATGACACCAATTTCGGGCAACAAACGCAGAAATCGTTCAGATAGTAAACCAAAATTCGGTATAATTTTGCTAAATGATCAAAGAGAATCAAAAGTTCAGATTGCTAAACGGCAGCTTTAAATCTTCTATTCCAGACAATACTAAACAACCTAATATCAGCATTCCATTAGACCTATAAAAACCAATCATCTATATGCATATATATATATATAAACATATTTACACATATGACACCAATTTCGGGCAAACTGTGTTGGTTCTGGCTGTATCAATCTTCCATTAGACCGACAAAAACCAATCATTTATATACATATATATACACATATATAAATACGACACCAATTCCGGGCAAACTGTGTTTGTTCTGACTGTATCAAGCTTCCATTAGACCTACAATAACCAATCATCTATATACATCTATATACACACATATTATATATATATACACATATATACATATATAGTACCTTCCGATTGAACACCAGTGCTTGCATCACAAGCATCCTTCATCTCCACATCGCCCCACGTATTCTTCGCAGCGTCCACAAAGATCGGCTTCGCAGCGTCCACTAAGACCGAATCCGCAGGAGCTTCCCCAAAGGTCGGCTTCGAATCCACGAAGATCGGCTTCGCCAACTCCGTCGTCTTGTCCTCAAAATCAGCATGCCCTGTCCTCTTCGTGTGCAATTCCATCTCCTTCATATCCCAAACACACACACAAATCAAATCCACATACATATACATATACCTATATATATATACACACATATATACATATCTATATATATATATGTGATATAGAATTGTACGGTGGTGGAGCGGCAGGGTTTGGAGCAGGTGTTGCAGATGAGTTGGAGGACTTGTTCTTCGGACTCGGCGAAGTTGGTGTGGAGGGTGAGCTCCGAGTGTTCTTGGGCCTCCTTCATCGACTTGAAGAGGGTCCCACAGTCGCCGCACTTGAGGGAGACGCCCGCCATTGTTTCTCTTCTACAAATTTCTCTCTCTAGATCGAACCAGAGATTGATCTGATCGGTGACGAAGCAGAATTGGGGGGGGGGGGTTTGAGTCTCCAAATGACTCTGAAAACGAAAGGTTTTACCATAAGAAAGTGTAAATTAAAATTATATATTTACAATGATTTCCTATCAAACACTTCGTAATGTGTTTATAATTAATAAAATTCCATGTGCCAAAAATAAATAAAAAATTATACAATGACCAAGCAACCCTTGCATGAATGTTTTTTTTTTATGAAGTATGAAAATATAAAAGGTATAATTGGCCTTTCATTTTCCATTTCATTTCTCCTAATTTATCATTGAATTTAAGGAAGATCAAACTAATAAATTTATAATGCTCTAATTTTGTGTTATTTGAAAAAATCTCAAAGAGATTTTTGTGATTTACTCTTATTAATATTGCACAAAGAAATCAATGACGAGATTGGTTCGAAATCATAATATTTTTCTTACATCAAATTGGACAATTCTTTATTATAAATGAATATATATAGTCAAGTCAAATAATTTTAAATTTCATCCAACTCCATTAAAAAAAAAATTATAACATTAGTTGTGAAAGAAGAAAAGATGATCATGATTGAAATTCACATTTGGTTAAGTTAGAAAGAAGAAGAAAAAATAAAGAGTTAATAGCATTATTATTTGATTAAGGTGAAAGAGCTAAAAGGAAAGAAAAAAAAAAACCAATTTACTACCATATCTTTATATTTAATTAAGATCCAAATGCCTTTTACATTTTTCTTTTCAAAATATTAGAGTTGTTTTTGTTATTATAAAATTTCCATCTAAATTGTTAATATGTTTGTTTTGAATTTTTCTCATTTTGGACAGAATAGTAAAAATAAGAGTTTAGAGGGATAAACCAAACTTATCGGTAAAAGTCTTGTATTTTCTCTTCTCATTAACATACTAAACATAAAAAAAATGATTGACATGCCGATAGCAGTGAGATGGCCAATAATGGTGGTTGAGTGGTGTGTGTAAACTTTTTATAAACAAAACATATTTAACAAACGTGTCTATATTAATAAATGATACTATAAATATAAGTAGTTACCAAACTGTCCCTTAGTATCATTACCCTTCCAATTCTATCGATCCAAAAGCAGACTCCAACTTGTTATAAATCCTAATTTTTGCAAGGCATGCACTCCCCATTTACCAATGATCTCTTTCACTCTTTGCTTCCTTCTGCATTGTTGTTGCTGCTTGAAGAGTATTAGACAAATGAACTGTTAGTCAATATGTAATGTAAGTCATATGATAGTACTGTCAACAACATTTTTGGGTAAGGCAGTATTCTGAAAATTCGATTTACATCAAATTACAGCGGTCATTTTTGCGTTTGGTAAGCAAGAATAGAATAGAATTAAGGTGGGTATGGAATGAGAATGAGAATAGAATGATCATTACCATTCTATTATTTGGTTGGAGTATCACTAAATAGAAAATAAAATGATTTTTTTAATTTTGGTAGAAAATGGAATAACCATTTCATATGTTAACTAATGGAATGGATTTTTATTTCAAGAGAATATTTATTTTCATGTTACAATAAATATCAAACTAAAGAATGATTATAATGGACATTCCATTTCATCCATGCATATTAAAAGCAACATCAGTTCCTGACAATGTGACAAAAATAACTCAAATGAGTAGCTCAGTTAAAAAAAAAACAGAGACATCAAAAAGCTTTAGGCCTAGGTTCGATTCCAAGACCGGGGCATGACCCAACGTACACGGGCAAGCCAAATCAAAGTCATGTGTCCGACTCAGGTATTCAACTCCAATGAGAGGTAAATTGGGATTCATGGAATTTGTTTACTTTTAACAAGTGAAAGTGGTTTTTAAAGAAAAAATGGATTAACTTTATTTATACCTATGAGATTTACTATAATATCAATCACATTCTTTTTGGTTTGAATATCTTCAATTACACCTCCTTAAATTTAAAATTCTTATCATTTACACCCCTTGACCACTTTTGGAATTAAAATACCCTTATCCAAACACTCACTATCTATATTTGAAAAACATATATAAAATTCAAAAAAATATATATAAAATTGTTTCCGAAAAAATAAATAGTGATCGCATATAAGATGCAATAGAGAAAGGAAGTGTGATGCTGCAACACTTAAGTTTCAACCAATGGTGTCAGGTGCACAAGTAAATCATTTGGAATTTTTTAATAATACAATTGACTTCAGGTTTGATTTTCAGCCAATGGTAAGTATTGTTCTATGAGATCAACGTGTTCTTAGGACTTAGGTGTAGACCTGTCAATGGATTGGATTTTGACCCGAATCCGATCCGATTAGTCGGATTTGGATTGAAAAAAAAATCCGATAACCCGAATACGATCCGAATCCGATAATCCGATTTCTTAATAAATTGGATTTGAATTTGCCTAATCCGATTCGATAATAACCCGATCCGATTAATTTTATATATATACATATATATTATGTTATTACTATGTAAATATTAAATAATATACTTAATTATATTTCAATTTTTTTTTTCGCTTTTTCATTTTTATGTTTTTATAGTCATGTATTATAAGCATTGATTATAAAATATATAATTTAGTGTTTAATATTCTTAAAAAATAACATAAAAAAAAAAAATTAATAATTTTTTGTATTTTTTTTTTACTTAATCGGATCGGGTTATCGGATCGGATATCCGAAAATTAACAAACTCGGATTTGGATCAATAAAATAAAAATTCATCGGGTTATCGGGTCGGATCGGATCGGATTCGGATCGGATCAGGACAGATCCGATCCGAATCCAACCCATTTACAGGTCTACTTAGGTGTCTTAGTACTGTTTTGAGCCATTACAGGGATGTAAATTGAAGCTCTATTAAACACGGTGATGGAGATATTTCTGCTAAGCTAACATTGTACAATTACCGACGAAAGTACTTTTCAATAGAATGTGATCATTATAGAAGGCATAATGTGAATGAAACTTTTCCCAAACTTCACATTTTGTACTTGCAAAAAATTCCAATTAATTAATCGAAAGTAAAACAGCACCAAAAAAAAATTTAGAGTTTCAAATTAAGCACTTGAAACTTCAAAATTAGAATTCAAATAGTTTCTAAAGATTATGACTTTTAACAGATGGGTATATTTCAGACCTTAAGAGCCTGTTTGGATAGGTGGTTTTGGGTATGGTCTTCAATTTCAAGATCAAACCTTGTTTTGTTGGTGGGTTTTGGACTTGTTTTTGGGCTTTTTAAAACCAACCACTAAAATCATGGTTTTTGTCTATCAATTTTAACTTTTTTTTTTCTCTATATATATATATATGACCGAAAATATGAATTATTTTGAAAAAAATAATATATAATATTTGGAAAAAAATAATTTTTTGGGAAAAATAATTTTATTCCCAAAAAAAAATAATTTTCAGAAAAATATTATTTTTTGGGAATAAAATTAATTTTCGGAAAAAAATTATTTTTTGGGAATAAAATTATTTTTCCCCATTTTATATCCTTTTTTTTCTAAATTTTTAAATTTTTTCAGTATATAATATAATTATTCATAATTTTATATATTTTTTTAATTATATATATTTTTTCAAATTTAAGATATATTATTTGAATTATATATATAATTTTCACATTTTAAAATATTTTTTTCGATTATATATATATATTTTGGAATAAAAAAAATAAAAATGTCAAATATTTTCAGGAATTTTAAATATTTTTTAATTATATATATTTTTTCATTTTAATATTTTTTTCCAATTTTATATATATATATATTTTTCATATTTATATATTTTTAATACATATTAGTATATATATAAAATTATACCAAGACCAACTCCTTACCAAACATTATATATAGATCTTAGATTTACCTAAAATCACCCAAGACCACCAAAACTAAAATCACAAGACTAAGACCAAAACCAAATTCCTAAACAACCCCGCTTGTTTGATTTTTAGTTTGATTTAGGTTTGTCTTGTTTTTGTATTTTTTTTAAAGATCAAATGTACTTTGGTCTTTACATTTTAAGACCAAATGTTTTTTCTAGGTGGGTCCCGCATTCCACTACACATCATCTTTTTTCTCTCTCTCTTTCTTTCTATATAGGATAATTTGCACTAACACCCCCTGAGGTTTGCATCTATATATATTTTCAAAAACATATGTTTTAGAAATATATATATATTTCGAAAATATATATATATAATTTGAAAAATATATATATATTTCGAAAATATATATATATAATTTGAAAAATATATAAATTCGAATATATATTTATTTCAAAAAAAAAAAATTTCAAAATATATATATTTTCAAAAACAAAATTCAAAAAATTATATAATTTCTAAAAACATATAATCATTTCAAAAAATATGTATATTTTCGAATTTATATATTTTTCAAATTATATATATATATATTCGAATTATATATATATATCTCAAATTTTATATATTTTTTGAAATTTATATATGTTTTTTAAAATTATATAATTTTTTGAATTTTGTTTTAGAAAATATATATATTTTGATTTTTTTTTTTGAAATATGTATATTCGAATTTATATATATTTCAAATTTTATATATATTTTTTCGAATTATATATATTTCAAATTATATATATATTTTTTAATTTTTTGAAATATATTTTTAAATTTATATATGCTGCAAGCGCTGAAAACATAGCTCGGGTAATTTAAATTTACTAAATTACACTTATGTACCTTGATGTTTACTAATATTACACGAATTGCATATTAAAATTAAACATTTACAATTATTTTCCTCTCAAACAGTCTTCTCCCAATTTGTTAGATATTACACAAAGAACTAAAGTATTAAATACATTTTTCATTAACAAATTTAAGATTTGCAATTTTCAAAATCATTAATATCTTTCTTATAACAAATTTAAATGAATATATACAGTCAAGTCAAACAATTTCAAAGTTCATCCGACTCCATTAAGTAACTTTGTAACCCCCCTCCCCCCTCCAAAAAAAAAAAAAAACTCTCTACGAAAAGTTTGATATAATAAAATAAACAATTTAATAATTCTACTAAAATTCAAAATCCTTTAGGCTTCGTTTGGATGGACAGGAGAGAAATAAAAGAAAGGATAACATAAGTTATGAGGGGAAAGAAAATAAAGGATAACAATATTTTAAATTTATGTTTGGATAGATCATAAAAGAAAATAAAATAAATGATATCATTCTTGTTTGGATAAGTCAAATGAGAGGGAAAAAAAAAAAGAATAATAGTTAAATGACTAGTGTAAGTGTGTGAATTTCCAAGCCCATAGAAGCCCATCAGGCATCAGGCTCATCGAACTAACAGCCCAACAAGGTTATCAGGCGTCAGGCCCATCGGACTAACAACCCAGCAAAGTTATCAGGCATCAGGCCCATTTCAGCTTATCATTCTTTGTAAATAAAGATGATGATGTAATAATGATGTAATGACAATAAGATTGCCCTAATGGGCTCAAAGCCCATTAAGGGTATCTGTATAAAAGAGACAAAATCTAAATAAAAAGATTCATTCGTGTGTTGTGCAAATTTTGGCATCTACACATTGGCGCCGTCTGTGGGAAGCGTCTTCTTCTTCCCATCTCTTAAAACTGAGCTTTATTGTTCAACCTCCGATTATTCTTCACCGCCTCCTGAAATCTCCACTCACTACTTCTTGGGCAAAGATGCCAGTTACTCGTTGGCAATCAGACGTTCCAACCACTGCGGATAGTCGTTCGGGAGTTCCCCAATCTATGGAGCAAATCCTTCGACGCTTGATGGCAGCTGAGGAACGCAACCTGGCTATGGAGAAACAAAATGCAGAGCTCATGGCGAGGTTGGCTCCACCACCAGCTGTTCCTTTGGTAGTAGCGCCCGACCTTCCAGCAGCGGTGCTTGACCATTCTCTGAACCAGCGAGGTAGCGACGGACCGGAAGAGCACGCCGAATCTTCCCGGCGTTCAGGAAAGGCCCCCGCAACCGACGAATCCATTACCCCACAGAAGATTCAAGCAATGATGGACGAATTCCAGAGGAGAATCCTCGGGGATCTAAGAGCACAATCCATCGATGACCTGGCCGCCCAGGCGTCTACTGAGCTGGTACAATCACCCTTCGTCCCTGAGATAACCCGGGAACCTTTCCCAAGGAAGTTCGTCATGCCTCAATTCACCCCCTACGATGGTACCAAGGACCCCGAGGAGCATATATACCAGGTCCATCAGAAGATGATCATGTACGCTGAGAACGAGTCATTGCTATGCAAAGTGTTTTCCACGAGTCTCGCCGATGCAGCTCTATTATGGTTCAGGAAGCAGCCGCCTCGATCTATCGGTAGTTGGCAACAGTTGACCAGGCTCTTCATTGCCCAATACTATGGGAACAAGAGACAGAAGAAAACCATATCCTGCCTCTTCACCATGATCCAGGAGAAAGGAGAGTCGCTGAAGAGCTTTCTATCCCGTTTCAACATTGAGTCTTCTTCTGTCGGTAACTGTGATCAGCACTCTGCTGTTGAGGCCGTCCGGATGGCCCTTATTCCAGGGACGAAGTTCCATCAATCCTTGGTGAAGCGCCCGCCATCGGGCATTGGGGAGTTAAACTCCAGAGCCCAAGGATACCTGAGGATCGAAGAAGAGGAAACCGTCAGGCGAAAGAGGACAGTCTTGGAGAGCATTGAATCCCAATCAAAGGACCAGGCATCTGATTAAAAGCGTCTGACTCCATCAGGGTCGTCAGCCCCTTCGGGATCATCACCTCTTTCCTGAAGAGGTACTACCCGTAAAGGGCTAAGTTTTACTCATACTTTCATCTTTTTGTAAAAAAGCTACAACACCGATCCTGAAGGGATCAATATTTTTGTGAAAAATAAATCAAGTGTTGTTTTGTCTTTCACATGGCCTGAAGTGCCCGAAAGACATAACACTGATCCTGAAGGGATCACCGATCCTGAAGGGATCAATATTTTTGTAAAAAATAAATCAAGTGTTGTTTTGTCTTTCACATGGCCTGAAGTGCCCGAAAGACATAACACTGATCCTGAAGGGATCAATATTTTTGTAAAAAATTAATCAAGTGTTGCATTGTCTCTCGCATGGCCTGAAGTGCCCGAAGACACAACACAGATCCTGAAGAGATCAATGTTCCAAAAATAAATTAAGTGTTGCATTGTCTTTCGCATGGCCTGAAGTGCCCGAAGACACAACACATATCCTGAAGAGATCAAAGTTCCAAAAATAAATTAAGTGTTGCGTTGTCTTTCGCATGGCCTGAAGTACCCGAAGACACAACACAGATCCTGAAGAGATCAATGTTCCAAAAATAAATTAAGTGTTGCATTGTCTTTCGCATGGCCTGAAGTGCCCGAAGACACAACACAGATCCTGAAGAGATCAATGTTCCAAAAATAAATTAAGTGTTGCATTGTCTTTCGCATGGCCTGAAGTGCCCGAAGACACAACACAGATCCTGAAGAGATCAAAGTTCCAAAAATAAATTAAGTGTTGCATTGTCTTTCGCATGGCCTGAAGTGCCCGAAGACACAACACAGATCCTGAAGAGATCAATGTTCCAAAAATAAATTAAGTGTTGCATTGTCTTTCGCATGGCCTGAAGCGCCCGAAGACACAACACAGATCCTGAAGAGATCAAAGTTCCAAAAATAAATTAAGTGTTGCATTGTCTTTCGCATGGCCTGAAGTGCCCGAAGACACAACACAGATCCTGAAGAGATCAATGTTCCAAAAATAAATTAAGTGTTGCATTGTCTTTCGCATGGCCTGAAGCGCCCGAAAGACACAACACTGATCCTGAAGAGATCAAAGTTCCAAAAATAAACAAACTAAGTGTTGCGTTGTCTCTCGCATGGCCTGAAGCGCCCTAAAGACACAACACTGATCCTGAAGAGATCAAAGTTCCAAAAACAAACTAAGTGTTGCATTGTCTCTCGCATGGCCTGAAGCGCCCGAAAGACATAACACTGATCCTGAAGGGATCAATATTTTTGTAAAAAATAAATCAAATATTGTTTTGTCTCTCGCATGGCCTGAAGTGCCCGAAAGACACAACACCGATCCTGAAGGGATCACCTATCCTGAAGGGAACACCGATCCTGAAGGGATCCATATTTTTGTAAAAAATAAATCAAATGTTGTTTTGTCTCTCGCATGGCCTGAAGTGCCCGAAAGACACAACACCGATCCTGAAGGGATCCATATTTTTGTAAAAAATAAATCCAGTGTTGTTTTGTCTCTCACATGGCCTGAAATGCCCGAAAGACACAACACCGATCCTGAAGGGATCAATATTTTTGTAAAAAATAAATCAAGTGTTGTTTTGTCTCTCGCATGGCCTGAAGTGCCCGAAAGACACAACACCGATCCTGAAGGGATCACCGATCTTGAAGGGATCAATATTTTTGTAAAAAATAAATCACGTGTTGCTTTGTCTCTCGCATGGCCTGAAGTGCCCGAAAGACACAACATTAATCATGAAAAGAGCAAATTTTCACAAGAAAATAAACCCAACTATGGTGATGCCTCTCCTATGGCCTGAAGTGCCCGAAAGACACAGTACTTTTGAATAAAATAATCTAAGTATTGAAAAAAGTCAACTGGACATGAACCATGATTTTTCACTAAAAAATGGGCCCCGATGGCCAAGGCTTGCAAAATGCTTTACAAATAAAGAATCCTAAGTACCATTATCAATGCCCCCTACATTTGAGCTCACAAGAACAATAGTCCCATCGGGAACAGAAGGATCAGAATCGGATTTGGGCCCCGGAAGAGGCTTGGTGTGGAATTCACTGAAGCGAATGTCAGCGGGACCTATAACCGGATCATCATACGGCGAAGCAATGCCCAAAGACTCATCCAGTTCCCCCACTGAGGCGAAGTCCCTCTCCTCAATAGGTTTCTGGATGTCCTTGAAGCATGAGCTCCAGCCAAACCCGATCCTATACTAGGCGGTGTCGCATAGGCGTTTATACATCTGATTGCCACCCCAATGGCACATCTCCACCATTGACCTCTCCACTGCCAGGAGATTCTCAGCTTCGGCTTTCTCCTCCAGAAGCTTCGCTTGAGGGCCCGTTGCTCGCTTGGCCTTCCTTTTAAGGACATGCGTCGGGATCCTCAGCATGATATTATGTCATTCTGTTGATAATGCCTGCAAATTAGAACCCGTCAGGTGATTACTACACATCCTCAGGGGTTGTCCCCAAACTTTAGATTTAAGGAGATCAAACCGGGATATAATGTAAGTTGGAGTTTTAAAGCGGTCGGGTGCTCCCAGAAACTCAAGCCCCCATCGCGCGAATCAAGGGCACTTAAGCCATGAATTCAAAATATTAATGATGGCATAACCGTCCTATTTAATGAACCTATCACGTCACCCCAACAGGGTAATGTATATATATATATTTTCTTCCTCCCACACTTTGTCTTCTCGGTAATGGGCTTGCCTGACTGAAAGCCCACAACCAATAAAAGGGCATGTGTAAGTGTGTGAATTTCCAAGCCCACAGAAGCCCATCAGGCATCAGGCTCATCGAACTAACAGCCCAACAAGGTTATCAGGCGTCAGGCCCATCGGACTAACAACCCAGCAAAGTTATCAGGCATCAGACCCATTTCAGCTTATCATTCTTTGTAAATAAAGATGATGATGTAATAATGATATAATGACAATAAGATTGCCCTAATGGGCTCAAAGCCCATTAAGGGTATCTGTATAAAAGAGACAAAATCTAAATAAAAAGATTCATTCGTGTGTTGTGCAAATTTTGGCATCTACAACTAGTATATCATTTAGTAAATAAAATTGTTCTTTTAATTATAGAGGATAGTTCTATCATTTTAATACTTGAAGTTGATATCCTTTCTTTTCTCTCAAAATCTTCTCATTTTTTTAAGGATAACACTCAAAAACTTTATAGTTATAACCCTATCCCTCAAAATCCCTCAAAATCCTTTCTTTTCTTCTCTTATAAGTGACAACCCAAACACACAACTCCCTATCATTTTTTTTATTTTCTCCCCACAACATTCCAAATCCTTCCTACCAAACGAAGACTTAAATGGAAAAACATCTAATAAACAAATATTAAGATTATGGTTGAAGGGAATTTACGAGGGATTTGTGTCAAAAACCATTTAATAACTTTTTCCATGATTAATTGAAATTATTTTGAAGGTATAAATTTGATTTTTGAAAATCTTATTATCATTCCATAAATGTTTTTGATAATTGGTACTAACCATATAGTGTTTGACTTTTTAAAAATATATAGTAACATTTTTCTAAAGTGATTATTAGGAAGTGATAGTATTTATCTTATGAATATTTTATACTTCATATTTTTTAATAACTATTTTTATGATTTATTATATTCTAATACATTACTTTGGCATTTTGAGATAATCTTATTATCTACACTTAGTGCTTGTTTGACAACCGATATGGTGTTGGTTTTTTGTTTTGGTTTGGATGGAGTTGGTGTGATTTTATTCTGAACTGAAACCATGTTTGATGCATATGGTTTTGGTGTGAGAAAAAATAAAACTGAAAAACCAAATCATGTTTGATAGAGTTGGTATGAGCTGAAATTCTGAAATCAATCATACTTGGTAACTTGAAATAGTTTGACATTTTATTTATTTAAAATAACATTTTGTAAATATATATGTTTTAAAAAATAAAATATTTAAATATTTAATTTTTTCGAAATATTTAATTTTTCATCGAATATTTTATTTTTTAGAAATATTTTATATTAAATATTTCAAAAAAAATAAAAGATTTTGAAAAAATAAAAGATTTCAGTAAAAACACATATAATTTGTATATTTTTTAAAGAATAATAAATATATTTTTATTATATTTTATTTTTTCTAGAAATATTTGTTTTCCTAAAATATTTTATTTTTTATGAAATATATTTTTTCATTTGATTTTTTTGAAATATTTTATTTTTTCATAAATATTTTATTTTTTTAATTTATATATATATATAATATTATAAATGAATTGGTTTGGGTTAAACAATAGTACACCAAATTGAATTGGTATGGGTTAAAGAATAGTTTTGGTGTGACAAAACCAAACCAACTCCATCCAAACCATCTATCTCAATGGTGCCAAAAATGATGGATTTCACTCCAATGGTGCAACACTATTGCTCCAACACCAAGTTTGCCAAACATGATTTAGTGCACAATTTTCAACCCAAACCCCAAAAAAGGACTCCAAACCCTTTACCAAACAAGCATTTTTTAACGAATATGTTCACAAGGTATATGAACCAAGTTCTAAAATGTTCAAGATTTACACATTTATTATGAGTATAAAATATGTGCTCAAGTATGATTCATTTGTTAAACGAATGAGCGAGTTGAATATAAAAATTTTCCACTGTTACAATAATAAAGATCACCTTACTTGTTCATTTCAAAGCTGGAAAGAAAAGAGTAGATTGTATACTCGTATACATGTTATTGTAATACTCCGATTCAATACTTGGTATGTTATTGTATACTTTGAGTCTAACCCGCACAATATTGCTATTGGGCTTCCCCAAAAATAGGGATAGCAATGGGTCGGGTTTGGCTAATACCATTACCATCCCATTTAAAAATTAGTAATACCAAATTCACCCCAAACTCGCGATGAGTTGTAATCGATATTACCATTACCACCCCATCGGAATAAACGGGTACCATTGGGTTACCATCGATTTTACTAAATTATTTATACGAAATTATAAATTTTAATTTTTTTAATGGAATAATATGATAAATAAGCACCCTCTAAAGCATTAATTCAAAATTTTCCAAACAATAGAAAATCATGAAAAAGACTATTATAATTATGTAATTCTTGACCATTTAAAAGTCATCCTTCAACATTGTAAGTTTTGCATTCATATCAATCTAGTTGTCACAGTTTTACAGTTTGATTACATTACTGATAGTCAAACTGAATCCCCCAATTGGGTTTGTGAATTCTCACCTTTTGAAGATCTTCATTGAGAAAGAAGATAATCACATTTTGAATTTTTTTTATAAAAAGTGTGATTATATATTTTTGAGTCTTAGTTAGGCATATAGAATTTTTTAGTTATACAGGCTCTAACTTAATATATATATTTTTAAAAAATTGCGTAAATGGGTTGGGTTGAGTCTAATTACCAACTGGTTTTGCAGAAAACCCGAACCCAAACCCGTTTTTAGATTATTTTTTTTGATACTAAACCCGCGCCCAAACCCGTTTATAAGCTTACCAAACCTGCCCCATTTGAGTTGGGAGGGGTTGGAACCTGCCCTGGTCGGATCATTTTGTCATCCCTACCTAAAAAGCCTCATACAAATTAAAAACGCACATGCACATTTAAGCACTTCACCATCACTACACCCCGACGATGTGAGAAGTCACAATCACCCATGCTTCCACACTTCTGGGCGGGCTTCAGCTCTGATACCATATATAGCAACCCGCTCTAACACTTGGTGCGATATTGTATGCTCTGGGTGCAACCTGCACGATTATGTTAATGGGCTCACTTCTAAAAGCCCTTTTACCTAATTGGAGACACATATGTCACATGTGCCTATAAGCACTTCACCATCACTATACACCGGCGATGTAAGATGTCACAATTATACTCATAATAAAAACCTATTTAATATTCAAATATAACTATAGAATAAAGTTTAATTAAAATAAAATTTAAGACAATTTTTATCACGTGGTATGATAACATGTAACCTGAACAGGTTGACCTGGTTTGGAAAGACTTGTCTCAGCCTTACTTGATCTCTGTGAGAGGATCGTTTTGCGCGGGTTTCATAGATTGGCCGGGGCGAACAATCCAGATACCCGAGTATGAAAAATAATAGGATAAATCTCACTTACACTTATGAGATTTGCTTTTATTTTAATTAGACTCTCAGATTTGATAATCTTCATTTATACCCCTTATTTTTTTAAACCCACATTATTTACACCCCCTAATGTCTCTTGATATCTAAACTACCCTTAATGTTGAGATAAGTGGTGTTTGAAAACACAACATATCTAAACAAGGCATTAATGTTTTATTTTGGCATATATCAAAAAACAAATTCGTTTATAGTAAAATATTTAAAAAACGAAAAAAAATCTAATTGGTAATTCGATATTTTTTTATATATTTCAGACTTACTTTTTATTTTTATATTTTACAATAATTAGCAGTTCGAAAAAACATTTTGGCATTAATTTTTTATTTTGGCATACAAAATAAAAAATCAATGCCAATTTTTTTCACTAACTACCAATTAGGGTAAAATATTAAAAAAAGTAAGTCCCAAATATAAAAAAATATTTTGAACTACCAATTAGATTTTTTTAATTTTATTTGTTAAATATATTTTTATATATTTTACTATAAACGATTTGTTTTTTTATTTATGCCAAAGTAAAAAGTTAATGCCAAAATATTTTTCTGAACTATCGATTATTGTAAAATATATAAAAATTTAAGTCCGAAATATAAAAAAATATTTTAAACTACCAATTAGATTTTTTTTTTCATTTTTAAATATTTTACTATAAAAAAATTTGTTTTTTGATTTATGCCAAAATAAAAAATTAATGCCTTATTTGGATAATAAAATACGAGAGTAATAAACTTTATTTCCAAACACCACCTATCCCAACAAAACTTGTTTCTAAACACCATCTATCTTAATATTGATGGTAGTTTCGGTATAGGGGGTGTAAATGACGTAGGTTTTAAAAAATAAAGGGTGTAGATAAAAAATTTCAAACCTGAAATGGTCTGATTGGTATAAAAATAAATATCAGAAGATGTAAATGAAGTTAACTTAAAATAATAATAATAAAAAAATGATAGCGTGTAAAATTCGAAGGAAAAATTCAAATAGTTCTAGACTACTATTTGTCATTCACACTCTAATTTTTTTTAAAAAATTGTTGTTCAAACTAACGTGATCCTTGTATTGAGGCCAGCCCAAATAGCACTATAAAACTTTACCTAAATTAAAATTAAGGGTAATTTGCACTCAGACCTCTTAAAATTTTGATTAATTATATTTAGTGGCCGGTCAACGCGAGTGATGTCCTAACGTTCTCTGAAATTTTATTTTCCTTACAATAACACCCCTACGCAATAAAATGACTAAAATGCCCTTGAGAGAAAGATATGGCCACCGAAATTACCTCCAAGCCCCCAACACCAAGACCTGCACATCACCCCCAATTTGGTTTCCTTCACCTGGTGAAAGCTCCAATGGCATCTCCGCTTCCATCTTCTCCAACGCCAATCCCTTAACCTAATGAAGAAAACCCAATGAAGAAGTTCAAATTTTTGAGTTTTTGCTGCTAATCTCAACCTCCAAACATTTTCTTGAACCCCAAACAAAAAACCTCTCCCAATTCTGCATTTTTCGGCGAAAATCATCCATTTGATTCGATCTTCTACATCCTACATAGAGTCCAAATTCGTCTTCAAGCCTTGTCTAGAACATCCGATTCGATTCACGCTCACCTTCAAGCCTCTCTCTATCCACTTCGTCCCCTCTGAACCCCCGATTTCAATCCTACCACACATCTCCTCCGAGTACAATATTTATGTTTATACATATGTATATATATAGATTAGTGTGGCCGTGGTGGATGGAGAGAGGGTATAGGTTGGTTTAGGTTTAGGGGTATGAAGGTCATTTCGCATGTCATATATTACTCAAATATAATAAAGGATAAAGCTGAAGGGCATATTGGTCCAAAAACCCATTCAGGGGGTGTTATTGCAACGAAATTGAAATCTTAAGGGGTGTTGGAACACCAATCTCATTGACCGGCCACTATGTGAAATTGACCAAAACCTCAGGGGGTCTGAGTGCAAATTACCCTAAAATTAACTAATATTCGACTTTCCTTTTAATTTACAAATTCTTAGTAAAGACTTTGGATCCAATCGCTGACTCTATTCTTGCAGAGCACGGAAATCCGGACTCTTTCGTAATTCCACCTCACTTCCAAGGGCATTATCGTAAATCAACACTCATGCGAACCCTAGGCCCCCCACGAGTCTCTTGCCTATAAAAAGGCATGCACAGCCCAAATGCCATTGCTCGCTCTCACTCTCTGCTTCGCTTCTGCATTGTCGCTGCGGCTTAGGGTTTCTGTCTCCCCCTTCTCTATACGAAGGTATATTCATCTATCTCTATACAAGATATATATCTCATTTATATATATATATATGTATTTGTATCTGTAGATATGTATGTATGTTATGCTTTTTCGCTGTACATAATTTAGTTCTGTGTGGTTGGTGATGTTATTCTTAGATCTATTACGTCTGTATATGAATCGGTTGGTTTTGATTGTATCTATATACGAGTCATATTTTTTCTCATGGATATGCAATTTTGGTTTCGGAATCGTATATACAACTTTGTTGATTTTGTATTACAGAGCATGATAGATTGATAGATTATTTGACCTTGTTGTTCTAAGGATTTATATTGTATGTAACTCGGTAGGTTTTGGTGTTGATGATTACATGTTTGTGTTGTTTTGGTGTTGATGATTACAGGTTTGTGTGGTTTTAGTTTTGTGAAAATGATCTTCGTATATTTATGAAATTATTTATCGATTCTACTTTGAAAACACTATCGTACGTGTAAGGATATGCAATTTTGGTTTCAAAATCACATATACACCTTTTCATTTTTTTGATTTTATGTTTTTTGTTGATGATTACATGTTTGTGTGTTTTTTGTTTTGTGAAAAGGATCTTAGTAGATGTTTGAAATTATTTATCAATTTTAAACAAAATTGCACTTATAATTTTGCTTATGGATATACAATTTTGGTTTCAAAATCACATATACAAATTGTTACTGTGTTGACTTTGTATTACAGAGTATGATAGATTGTTTAACTTTGATGTTCTAAGGATTTGGATTTTGACAATTTATTTCATCATTTAAAAGATTTATGTATGTCAATTATGAAAATGATCTTTGTAGATCTATGTCAATCGTACATATTATTTTGCTTATGGATATACAAATTTGGTTGCAAAATCACACATAGAACTTGTTACTTAGTTGATTTTGATTTTGTGTGACAGAGCATGATAGATTGTTTTAACTTTGATGCTCTAATAAATTAGATTGTGACCATTTTTTTCTCGTCTAAACAATCGAGTATGTGTATAAATCACGAAAATGATCTTTGTAGATGTATGAAATTATTTGCTGATTTTACTTTGTAAATAGAGTCGTACATGTGATTTTGCTTATTGATATGCAATTTTCGTTTCAAAATCGTATATACAACTTGTCACTTTGTTGATTTTCTATTACAGAGCATGATAGATTGTCACTTTGATGTTCTAAGGATTTGATTGTGACATTTTTTATTCTCATCTGAAAGAGAGTATGTATATAAATTATGATAATGATATTTGTTTAAGCATGTATAGAATCAGTTTCTTTGTCCAAATTTTTGTTTTAACAGTCTTACTTTTTGTAAGAAATTTTCTGGACTTGATGTTCAAGACGTATTGAAAATTTAATGTGGTCGACTGTAGCATCAGGTCATATATTGAGAGTACTCTGTTTTTGGGTTTATATTTTTGCTTGAGTTATTTTCATGCATTAAAAATGAAATTAGTTTGAGATTTAAATTAAGTTTAGGATATTTACTCTTTTGTATTGTATTAGAGATTGAATTTCAATATATGTTTTTCATAGTTAAATTATTTTGGTTTATATTATTTTTTTGCCGTTGATTGTTGAATTTTGTAGGTGTTTTGATGTCTATAATTTTGATGTTATTTTATTGTACTTGGCAGTAATCAATTATATTTGAATCCAATATTTATTTGTCCTTAATTCCTCATTTGGTCCCTTTTGAATAGAACCTTCTTATTTTATTATTGATAATAAAAATTGGGTTGAGGGTGTCTTCTATCTTCATAAATATCTACTATCCATATGTTTGTCCTTTACAACATCGTATAAATTGTTGCTTTCTAGTGGTGTTTGGTTCTTGACAAACTGTTTTGGGAATGTTTTATGGATATATCATCTTATAAATTGTTGCTTTCTAGTGGTGTTTGGTTCTTAATACCTCAAGACTGTTTTAGGATTATTGTATGGATATATGAGATTTAGTTTTTGCTTTCCAGTGTTTTGTATGCCTTCTTTTTGAATTGCATGTTGAGATTGCTATTCTTCATCAATAAGGAAACTGTTGAGTGGAAAAGGACTTTACCTAGTTATTGGACTTTTAAGGCCCTGGAACATTTTTGTCAATGTTAATTCTGATAGTGAATTGTGTATTGCAGTTTAATTGTTCTAATCTATAATGGGTAAGGAAAAGGTTCACATCAACATTGTTGTCATTGGCCATGTCGACTCTGGCAAATCCACCACCACAGGCCATCTGATCTACAAGCTTGGTGGTATTGACAAGCGTGTTATTGAAAGGTTTGAGAAGGAAGCTGCAGAAATGAACAAGAGGTCATTCAAGTATGCTTGGGTGCTGGACAAGCTCAAAGCTGAGCGTGAACGTGGTATCACTATCGATATTGCCTTGTGGAAATTTGAAACCACAAAGTACTACTGCACAGTCATTGATGCTCCTGGGCATCGCGACTTTATTAAGAACATGATTACTGGTACATCCCAGGCTGATTGTGCTGTTCTCATTATTGATTCCACAACTGGTGGTTTTGAAGCTGGTATTTCTAAGGATGGCCAGACCCGTGAGCATGCTCTTCTTGCTTTCACTCTTGGTGTCAGGCAGATGATTTGCTGCTGCAACAAGGTAAGTTATATTGTATCTCTGACTTATATACATATGTTGGTGTATACATCTTTTGGTTTCCTTGTGAACTCTTCCTGATATATGACATGTTTTGGAATTCCCTTCCCCCCTCTATGAAATGGCGCCCTTCAATCTTGCCAATACAGCTGTCCTCATCATACAGTGGCAAATTCGTCGGGTGTTCATTTCAAAGAGATTTCTTATGATACTTGTACCACGGGATTGTAGTTCAATTGGTTAGAGCACCGCCCTTTGTGGCGGAAGCTGCGGGTTCGAGCCCCGCCTGTCCCGTTGGATGACATAAGCAGAAAATTTCTTTTTATTTCCAATAAATTTACTTGTTGTTTGAAGAGAATTACATGTGCTGGAATTTGTTATACTTGAACAGCATTTTGCATCACATTTAGTGTGTTCTGTACATGTTAATTTTTTGTTTTGTTGGGAAATTATGTGATGTTCATGCAAGTCTGCGTATCTATTTTGCAGATGGATGCCACCACTCCCAAGTACTCCAAGTCAAGATATGATGAAATTGTGAAGGAAGTCTCATCCTACCTGAAGAAGGTTGGCTACAACCCTGATAAAATTCCTTTTGTCCCCATATCTGGTTTTGAAGGTGACAACATGATTGAAAGGTCAACCAACCTTGACTGGTACAAGGGCCCAACTCTTCTTGATGCCCTTGACCAGATTTCTGAGCCCAAGAGGCCATCAGACAAGCCTTTGCGTCTTCCCCTTCAGGACGTCTACAAGATTGGTGGCATTGGCACTGTTCCAGTGGGAAGGGTTGAGACTGGTGTTGTGAAGCCTGGTATGGTGGTCACTTTCGGCCCAACTGGGCTGACCACTGAAGTTAAGTCCGTTGAAATGCACCACGAAGCCCTCCAGGAAGCTCTGCCAGGTGACAACGTTGGGTTCAATGTGAAGAACGTTGCAGTGAAGGATCTCAAGCGTGGCTTCGTTGCATCCAACTCGAAGGACGACCCTGCCAAGGAAGCTGCAAACTTCACATCTCAGGTCATCATCATGAATCACCCTGGCCAGATCGGCAATGGGTATGCTCCGGTGCTCGACTGCCACACCTCTCACATTGCCGTTAAGTTTGCTGAGCTCTTGACCAAGATTGATCGCCGATCTGGCAAGGAGCTCGAGAAGGAGCCCAAGTTCTTGAAAAATGGTGATGCTGGTATCGTTAAGATGATTCCCACCAAGCCCATGGTGGTGGAGACTTTCTCGGAGTACCCACCACTCGGACGATTTGCTGTCAGGGACATGCGTCAGACCGTTGCTGTCGGTGTTGTGAAGAGCGTGGAGAAGAAGGAGCCGTCTGGTGCTAAGGTCACCAAATCTGCTGCCAAGAAGAAGTGACTTGTGGAGATGGGTGTTTCCAATAGACATGGTTCACACCATTTTCATTATCATCATCATATAAAAGATCTGCAATATTCTAGTTTTATTATGGTCATAAGGTTTTTAGTTTGTTGCTTTGTTTGCTGCAGTTTTCTGTCTCCATCTTCTGGTTCCTACACTCAGACTTGGGTGTTAGACCGGCGGTGGCGGAAAAATTATCTCGTTTAGTAATAAGTTTTGACTATGCTATTATTGATATTTCATTGTACTTTTATTGGATATTGGCTTTTGGCTTTTATAATATATAGTTATGTTGCTTTATATTTCGTCTTTGGTAAATTTTTCTGTTATTCTCCATGTTGAAATTGCCAATGATTCGTATATTGCTTTCTAACTTCTGTGTCCAGGTGTTGATTATGTTAATTTCAGGTTTCTAATATCATTCATGCACTTTGTTGGTGCTTGAATGTTGAAACACGACTCAGTTGAAAGTTATATTTTTGTGTTTCTAATTCTTCAATTTGACCAAATCTGGATGATTGGGAATACATGGTATAAAATATTTCTATATCGACAAAATTAAGGTGTTAATTTATGTGTTTTGACTTTGTTGTGATAAGGGAAGGTTCTCCAAAAACAGTGTTATGTGTTCATCTACAACTAAAAGTAAAACTTTGCGAAATAAATTTCTATGAAATATAGAAAAGAGTGTAACAAATTCTTGCGGTGGATGGAGGTGTGTTTGGAAAAAGATTTCGGCCCTCAATTAAGTTTTTATTTCTAGAATAACCGATTAAAATGTATACATAATACATATTTAAAGATTTGGGGGCTCAATTAAGTTTTTTATTTCTAGAATGTATATACTTTGTATATTATTAGTATATATTTAAAGGTATTTTAATCTCAAAATTAACTTTAAAGTTGAAGATTTTTTTCTTTTCTTTTTAATAAAGAATTAGTAAAAGATAATAAAGTTATTTTAAAATGTCATTAAAAGATGAGGACAAAGTATTGGAGTTTTAAATAAAATAAAATTGCAAACATTTTATTGTAAGGAGATATATGTGTCTCATCTTAGATATCTATCTTTTTTTCATGCTACAAATCTTACATACATTTACTCCTTAATTGTTGTTGAAATTGGAAAAATACTAATCTTTAAGGTTAAAATATTATTATAAAATTTACCTATTTGTTATATGTAACTTGAATTATAGTTAATTCCAAACACAATTTGAAAATCTCATATAGTATTTCCTATCCAATTCTAATTTCAAACAAATAGAAACAAAAGGTGCATAACTATATAGTATAGTCAATACCTAACTTACACATAAGCTCTCCACTAGTCATTCTTCATTCAGTTTATTTCCACCAACCCATCAATACAACATATACAAAACAATACACAATACTACTTTCTTCTCCTTCACTTCGATTCCCCAATTCAAAACCCTAAATCCAATTCCAATTTCTACACCTACCAATCAACGATGGTCTCCAAACCCTAACAGAGCTCAATCCAGGACGATGGTGAGGTCGCCTCATGACTTCTCTCTGAACCCTAATTCGATCGCCAATGGATCAAACCCCAACTCTTTCTTCCGAATTGTCGTCGAACAACAAGGCCGTACCAGAAGAGAGCGTGGAGATCATTCAATGGGAAGACTTCGAGCACGAGCTCACGCGTCTTTTGAGTCTCTCCTCTGCCCTCGCCGAAGCTGAGGACAAGAAGGTCTCACTTCAGCAGAAGCTCGAGTCCCGCATACAGGTAGGGTTTTTATCGGTGCAAGTGTTTGTAGTTGAATTGTTTTTGCTGTTTGAGTTTTGGGTTATGTTTGGTTGCTGAGAAAGTTCACTTGAGGGTGAGAAAACTGGTATTGGATCCAATTTTGGGTTCTGATGGTTTATGCTGTTCGTTAGTTTTAGTTTTGGGTTTTATACGTGCAAGTGTTTGTAGTTGAATTGTTTTGCAGTTTGATTTTTGGGTTATGTTTGGTTGCTGCGAAAGTGCACGAGAGGAAGAGAAAACTGGAGTTTGATCCAACTTTGAGTTCTGATGGTTTATGCTCTTCTGCCTGATGGGGTTAGTTGGGTTTTATATGGGCAAGTTTTTTGTAGCATTTTTGGGATTTGTTTGGTTCCTGAGAAAGTGCAGGGAAGGAAGAGAGAACTCAAACTGGATCCAATAATGGGTCTGATGGTCTATGCTCTTATGCTTTTATAGGGTTATTTGGGTTTTATATTTCCAAGTGTTTGTAGTTGATTTGTTTTCAGGCATTTTAATTTTTGGGATATGTTTGCTTTCTAAGGAAATGCAGGAGAAAGAAGAGTACAAAACTCATATCCATTTTGGGTCCAATAGGGCTAGAAATTGCGAAAGTCAGTTAAGTGGTGGTTTAGCTGTCTGAAGTTCCAGAAATTTAGAAATTCCGTTTGTTAAAAGGATGAATTTTTCTAGAAGTGGTTTTATTCAATTGATACAGTAGACAATTATGATATGAGTCGGTTTGGAAATTTTTGCTTTGTTTGGGTGCTGAGAAAGTGCATGAAAGGAAGAGAAAAATGATTTGGGATCAAATTTTATGTCTGATGGTTTGTGCTCTTCTGCTTTCCAATGGAGCTAGTAGTTGCGAAAGACAAAATAAGTGCGGGTTTAACTTGCTGAATTTCAAGAAATTTCCTTTTTCTTTTTGTTAAAAGCTTGAATCCTTCAAGGGAGTTTGATTGATACAACAGACAATTGTAATTGGAGTCAATTTAAATTTTATGAGTTGTCTGGATGCTGACAGAGCAAAGCAAAAGAAAAGAAATGGAAATAAAGAAACTTTGGTGTCTTATAGCTGGTGGTCTAGGACAGAATTAAGGTGGGATGAACAAATTAAAAATGACCTTGAAACGTTATACGTAGTAGGTGAGATGGTGGACAGTAGAGAAGAATGGAGACATAATTCATGTAGCTGACTCCATGCATATGGGCACAAGGTGAAGGTGAAGATGACGAGTTTGTGCACTGAAGGTTCCAGTAGTAATAAAGGTTATAGAGAAGATAATTTCAGAAGTTGTACAGTTGTAATAGGTTCAGTTGAACGATTTTTAGTTTTCTGGTTTTATGCGCTGTGTAGTTGCTGTGAAAATGAAGGAAAGGGAAAGCAAAATAAAATCAAGGGAATATCTGAAATTTTAAGTGGGGTCTCTTTCTCTTACACAAGAATTAATAATTTGTCAGAAGAGTGAAAAAACTAATGTTCAATTTTCTTTTACTTGATTTTTCCTACACATTATTGGCAAATTAAAAAATTACTCAATTGTCAAATATTCAGAGAATCATATTTCGATGCTTATTTCTTGTGTTATGTATTTCCTTTTTGAGTTTCTTGTGCTTTAATTGATTAGCCCGCGGATTAGCGGGCGGCCACATGGTGGACAGGTGGAAGCAGATTCATTGAAACGGTCAAATGAGCTTGATGAGATGCGTGAAAAATTAGAGTCTCGGAAATTGGTAATGGGAAACATGTTGATGCATTCGAGGGTTATGGATGAGAATGTTAAGAAGCAAGAGGAGCAGCTTGGTACCGAAATTAGGTCACTGTTAGTTGCTGGGACATCCCTTTCTGTAGGTAGTAAGAACCTGAAGGTAGTATTCTCTCTATATTTGTTGATTCGATGCATTTTTTTAATAATAAACAGGTATTACATGTATACTGGACATCTAGTGTAATGTCGGTATTAGCTACCATCGTATCTAGTTCTTCTAAAATCATGACCATAGATAATGTCAACAAGACTGTAAGGGAGACATGTGAAGTGACCAATCAGCAAGAGTTTTAAATTTTAGCTTTGAAAGTCTGCCTGTTCATTTTCTAGGTCATTGAATATCCAGCCATTGTTTAACTATGAATAACAACAAGGAGGCAATCTTATCGGAAGTGGGTATAAATGGGTTCTATTGTCAGAATTTTATTTGGCTTTATGTCTGCACCAAAGATAGTTGTTATATACGTGTGCATGCTTTTGTACGCACGTGGTGTCAGGTTTTAGTTTTAGTTTTGATTTTTTTTCTTTCTTTGGATGCGAGTAGTTCGATGGTTGTTGAGTTGCTTTTTGTGAAGATTGCAGTAAAAGTTAATTCAGATTGGCTTTGTAAAAATCTTTTTTTAGATTGATATAATGAAAGATGAAAGAGAGATTGGGTTCATTGGGCCATTCAAGTCCGATTTATTGAACATGTATAGGGAATGGTTTTGGATATGAAACGGTGTCAATGTGGAGAAATTAAGCTAATGATAAAGTCTGAATATATATATTTCACTTAAGCTTTTTTTTTTTTTTTTGGTTTTTTAATATAATCAAAAAGGAAAAAAATATATGAAAGTTTTATCTGCTCATATTTATAACCCAAGATGCGTGATAGTGACCGGGGCATGGACAAGGAGATGGAATTCAGTTTAAGGTCTTTGATGTCAAACATTTTCTTAATTTGAAAGCCTTGGTATGAGGCTACATTTTGTTTCAGCTAAATGGTGATATACATCATATTTATTGTTGATGAGGCTTTCTTGTCAGCACTGAGGATCAGAATAATATCAAACCGAATTGTCTTCATTGAGCTCCAAAACCTGTCCTCATGCAATTAATGGTCATTTGGAAGATAAGTTAGTAGTGATTAGTGTAAAGTCGGGGGATTAATAGGTTGGAATGGGCTGTGGACCTTCAGTCACTATAGACATGCTCTGTAGTCATTAGTATAGTTGGTCAGGGTTATGAATTCTTTTTGGATTAGGAGGGGAATATAAATGTGTTTTAAGTGATTAGATAGGTCCCTGTTAAATATAAAATTGCATTACTTACTACACAGTGACATATATCTATTTAGGGTGATTGGTGGTCTTCTGTTGACTGTGTTGTTGCGTTGTATTGATGTTTTTAAAATATTAATGATTTTGGTAGACCTTCTGTTTAGTTCAAAGCTGGTCCCTGTTTCACTTTCATCGATTTAGTGGTGTGTAGCTCTTGTGCATTTGCTTTTGACTAAGTTACTCATTTATGAAGCTAATTGTCATCAGTGAAATCAAATAGGATCTTTGTGTCTGTAAGAGTGCGTCTCTCTCTCTCTCTGTGCTACTATATCCCTGATTATGTTCTTATTACAGGAAGCAAATAGGTTACTTGCTGGAGAAAGGGGTTATTTTCATCTCAAAAGACTGCAGAATTTGCTAAGATTGAGGCAACGATATATGGTTTCACAAGTTTCATTGCTTTATCCTGTAAAAGTCGTGATTGGACAAGGACAAGAGCATGAACTTGAATCGTTTACCAGTTCTAGTAGATCAGGTAATACACTAATTACTTGAATATTGTGCTAAATTGTTTAGACTTGTACACAAATGAGGTTATTTACACACACAACCACACGCATATTTGTGGTAATAAACTGTAATGAAGAAATTTAGAATATTACCACGAAGATGTGGGACGACACCCTCAAGGTCTTGTAATCAGGAAAATGTTGTCACATAGGTGCCCTCTTTTATCATTTACCTATATTTGCTACAGTTCTGGCACAGCATTGGGTCTCTTGAGACTCTGAAGCCCGGAAGTTCCTTGGCTCCCAAAAGATTTCTGGCTTATAGGCGAGGTCACTTATGGAATTTGGAGCTCAAATTTATTAGCATCCAGCAATGTGCCATTGCAAGTGAAATATTCAATTTAGTTCCATGAGAAAGAAAGTTAGACTTGGACCTATACCCGTATTCAGCTGACAAGATTGCATTAAGACCTTAAGAGATTTGTTTTTTTTTTTTCTTTTAATTATATTTATAATTTTGCTTTTCAGAAAATTCTGCTGGATCAAAACCTCTTGAGCAAGGATCCTTGACTATTTCTGGTTTGCATCTCAATATTCTACCCTTTAAGAAGATCAGTTTTTTCACTGATAAGAAGGAGGTCCAGAGATCTGCAACTGCCCTGGGATATGTAGCACATGTTTGTTTTTTTCACTTCACTTAGTGTTATTATTGACTAGTATATTTGCTTGACGGTAATCTTTTTAGTCATCAAAGAGCATTCGGCATACTCTTTTGCCACTAATGCATCTCTAAATCCACTTGTTATGGGAATATACTTTCTGAAACAACATAAATATTGATAACAAGAGATGTGTTAAACTGCACGATGAAGAGATTACTGTAGGTTTTCATTGTGTTTTTGGCATTGGTCTTCTTATTGTTTCTGTTAGCTGGCTGCTAAAGAGGATTTATTGGCTGGTTTTCCTGCAGGCTGTTTCACTTATTGCTTCCTATTTAGAGGTTCCTTTGCGTTATCCTTTGCGATTGGGAGGTTCTCAATCTTATATTCATGATTACGCACCTTCGGTCGAATCTACCTCATCTGATATGATGCTGGATTCATTCCCTTCCACAAATTTGAAGCCGGCAGAATTTCCCCTCTTTTTAGAAGGTCAAGATACAACTAGAGCAGCTTATGCCGTATTCTTGCTAAACAAGGTGATCTTTCGAATGCCGTCTGTTGGTTCAGTAGTGCTCTGCTCTTGTCGTGTTATTGGTAAACACAATATCTTTTTAAATACTATATGTGCATCCAAGAGAAGTAGCGAAGTGTGGAGTATGTGCCACAATGGGATCATGGAAGTCTGATCCCATATACCATTGGCAAGAAACACACCCCTACAGTGCCCCTATGGGACTTGAACCCTCAACCTTTGCCTTTGGAGGGCGAGGAAGTACCACTAGGGTGATCCCATACTTATTATTATGGCATTCCCTTTATCATTTTCTTTTTTGTGTATCAATAGTTATAAAGTCAGGTTTTATCAATTTAGTCAATCATTGCTTCTCTCTCTTTCCTGGGTTCCTTCACGGGAGGGAAAGTGGAAGGAAAATAATCTGGATATTGGAGAGAGAACTTGTGGAGAAAAGCAAACTTGCAGTGAGATAGGTAGAGAAACTTTTAGATAGAACATTGAGAGTAAGAAATCAGTAATAGGAAATTGATGCTCTATCTCCAAGAGGAGGTTGTGTTGTTACTTTCAGTTCTTGTGATCCAATATTATAAATAGAGAGAGAAAGTACACCCAATTGAGTATGGCTTCAACTGAGTGAAGGATACTGTTGAAGCGATTGGGCTTGGCTTGATTAAGTTGACATGGTGCTTGAACTCGGCTAGTAAACCTGAGCATGATAAGCTTGATCAACTGATTGGGCTTGGCTTGATCTAGTTGAGATAGTGCTTGAACTCAGCTAGTAATCCGGAGCATGAAAAGCTTCATTGGCGTTGTGGTTTTGCTTGAAATTGTTCTAATTGGAAGGGAATTAAGCGAGACACCCCACCCTGATTGAGTTTGCTGAAATGCCTTTTATTTTTCTAATAATTCCTATCATTTGTATCAATACTGCCTTGTGCTTTTCTAGGGTTAGACTTTTACCCTCTCTCCCTTTCTCTCTCACCTATTGTGTTTTACCAATCCTTGAATAGCCTTCCCTGTTGTAGAGACTGGTTTCTGTTGCCTCTACCTGGCCTTCCCGCCTCTTGGATATAGTCCCAGTATGTTTCAACCTGCTTAAATTTGAAAATAGAGGATTGGTTTTTTCAAGGGCAGAGCAGCCACTCCTTTTTATCTCCCCTTTACTGTTCATCTAATCATTTCTTTGATTTTATCCGTAAGTAATAATCAAATGTGTAAGGGGGCGTTTGGATTATCATGTTGGCTCGGTATCGATCCTCTTTAATGTATTCTGTGAAACTGAGCAGCAGATACTTTGAAAACATAAGTTTAATCTCCATTGTCCTTGGTGGGGTTTTAGATCCCTGAAGTAGGAGAGTTTCCAAAAGGCAAATATGGTTGGATATTGACCTTTACTTTCGAATGCTGTTTCATCTGATGGAGTTCAGGAGTTTATAGTGAACGATGGTTTTCCCACTTGCTTTAAAGGTCGAACCTGATAAAATAGACCAAAAAGGGTCCTCTCAGAATCATTTATTGTAACACCAAAGCAGAAGCACAAATAAACTCCAAGCGTCTTTTTAAACATGATAACTTTTAATCTCTATAGGTCCTTGATGACTTTTCGGTCCCTTATAGTATCAGTGTTCTTAAAAGGCAACATGGTTGATATTGAGCAATTTTAGCTTACCTGATAACCTAATTTATCTTTAAATATCATCAATCAGGTGAATCATTTTGTGTTTCTATTGAAGTTGCATTGTGTAAATTGAAATTCTTTTACGTGTTTCCGTTGATATCAATTGAGATACTTTTAGACGATTTCGTCACTGTTATATGTGCCTTTTCTAAGATGGCCTTAACACAGTATATAATTCTACTTTGATTTCAGGATTTAGAGCAGCTGTTGAATTTCATTGGAGTGAGGAGTTTAGGGCCACGGCATGTATTGGGTAATTTAAAGGAGCTTGTAAGGACTATCCTTTCTCCAGAATATATAGATACTTGATACAAGCTTCAAATATTGATTTCAAGAGTTTGTAAATATATAAGTAGTTTTTGTTTTTGTATTTTTACAAGGGTGCAAATTTTTGGTACAGCACCTAGCCATGAACCTTGTCAATTTTTGCTTCAATGCAATGCAAATATAAACATTTGTTCTGCTCAGGAGTGCTATTGTATAGTGTTTTAATATAGGAGATGCTTGTCATACTAGACTTGGTATTAAGAGAAATAGGAAATGACATGATTGTCCTTGAGAACCACACCCGTACCACAATAATGATAGTATACAAATTACTGGTTCGATTAGCAACGAATACAAATTCCAAAGGAGTTCACCTATTTTTGTTTGAGTCAGTCTCGTACATGGCATTGCTTCATATTTGGCTCAGCTCGTACAGGCCATCATATTTGGCCTGATGGTTTTGATTTTTCTCTATACGTCGTCTCTGGTGGCTTGTTCGCCAATTTCATATTGATATTGTAAGCGAGTGATACGCATCTATTCACTCAAAATATTACTCCACTACATAATTTTACAAGCATATTAGATTACATATTTAGATTTCATATTTGTACTAATCACGGACTCATGGGTGACAGTATTGCCTTTTAGAAAAATCACATGTAACAAAAAATTAAGAAAATGTCTCCACAGGGTCAATTTAATACAAAAATCACATTCAACAAAAAAGAAATAAAAAGTACGAAGATGAAAAGACAAACAACCTATAATGTTTGAAACATTTGTCCAAAAGAAAATTCATATCATCTTCCTTTTCTCCAATCTTATACATGTTCCCATTCAAAATTCACTAATGACTTCAAATCTCGCTCATGAATGTAATCAACGGCCCCTACCTCGTGGGTAACATCCAGTTTGTGCAAAAGAAAATTCATATCATCTTCCTTTCGGTGTAGAACCAAATTGGCTGGGATTGGCTGGGGGTCCACATCGGGATGACGGTCCCTATTCCCCTATCCTGGGAGGTTTAAACAAAATACAAATACATTGTTATTTAATTATCCGTTATTTTAATCATATTTCACAAGATGCCATTTTATTTATTCATTAATCTATGTTGAAAGTTAGGTAAATTGGTCAAATAAAACCCAAGCAACCCATGCCATGGATGCTTCTTTCTAGGCAAATAAAGTTTGACAACTTTAGTAGGTGTGTTGCCATTTTTGTCAAAAATGAAACTCATGTAATGTGTGTGTATTAGTTTATTGTGTGTTTAGGATTTGTAAGCTTATAAAAGGCATATGTAACCATTAGTTTCATATCAAGCAATCTTACAAGGAATTCTTTCCTTAGGTCTCTCTTTCCCTCATTTATATTTTGTTCTCCATAAATTCTAGTGTGATAATAATCTTTGTGTTCCAACGATCCTGAAGTTTCAAATTGAATCATATCTGCAAACAATTCGATTCATTTACAACTTTCAAAGCTCACCGGAAAAAATTACAACAGTTAGTCCGTCCAATTGAAAGTATTTTTTCGGTCCCAAGATTTGTGGAATTTGGTAGAGACCGGCTACATCGAAGTAGCGGACTCAAAAGTATTTGAGGCGTTGAAGAAGGAGGAGAAAGATGCGCTGATCAAGATCCGGAAAAAGGATCAAAATGCATTATATGCCATTTTTCAAGCCGTAAACGAGTTGGTATTTGAAAAAATAGCGGCAACAGAAACGGCACACACGGCATGGGATATTTTGCAAAAATCCTACAGAGGCGATGATCGGATCAGACGAGTGCGACTAAAAATGTTGAGAGGTGATTTCGAATCTTTAACCATGGGTGATTCGGAATCAACCTCGGCGTACATCAATCTGGTGCAATCCATCGTTAATCAAATGAAGGTTAATGGAGAAATGATTGATGATCAAAATATCATGGAAAATGTTTTAAGATCTTTGACCACAAAATTTGATTATGTAGTGGCGGCGATCAAAGAAGGGCAAGACATATCAACCATGTCCATCGAACGGTTGATGGGTTCATTAGGCTCCCACGAGCAAAGGATGAACCAGAAGACCAACAACTCTAGCACGGAGCAGGCGTTGCAGAGTAGATTTGTTTCAACAAATCGAGGGGGCAGTCAAGGACGACGAGGTCGCGGATGCAGTCGTGGCAGAGGAAGAAATGACTATGGAGGTCGCAGTGGTAATACCGAAACACGTGACAAAACCAATGTCAAATGCCATCGATGTCAACGGTTCGAACATTACAAAAATGAATGTCGAACCCATATGCCGGACGAAAAGAGTGAGTATGCAAATCTTGTTGACACATAAGAAAACATATCTCTAGCATGCAACGATGTTGGGCCAGATGGCGTATGCACAAATATATGGTATTTGGATACCGGATGTAGCAACCACATGTGTGGGAGGAATGAACTATTCTCACACTTGGACGAATCATTTCGCGGTGAAGTGAATTTTGGAAATCGATCCAAAGTTCCTGTAATGGGAAAATATGACGTAAAAATTCTATCGAAAGATGACACCAATGTCATTATTGCTGATGTTTTTTTTTGTGCCGGCGATGTTCTAGAATTTGTTGAGTATGGGACAACTTTCAGAAAAAGGGTATGACATTCATATTTTGGATGGTGTGTGTACCGTTCATAGCAAAAGCGGGAAACAAGTGGGAAAGGTGCAGATGACAAAGAATAGAATGTTCCCATTGGATCTTAATACAAAAACCGAGGTGAATCTGATGGCGAGGTCGAAAGATATCAATTGACTATGGCACATTCGGTTCGGTCATCTAAACTTTCGAGGCTTGAGACTCCTGGTGCAGAAAAACATGGTAACGGGGTTACCACTAATCGATGCTCCTGACCACCTGTGCGAAGGATGCCTTCTCGGAAAACATCACTGATAATCTTTTCCAGTTGGAAAAACGGGGAGAGCCAAACAACCGTTGGAGTTGGTTCTCACGGACATATGTGGACCAGTTGTGGTAGAATCTCTCGGGCACAAGAGGTATGTTCTACTTTTTGTAAATGATTTTTCTAGAAAAAGTTAGGTGTATTTTCTAGAACAAAAATCAGAGGCGTTTGGAAAATTCAAAGAGTTTAAAGTTTTTGCTGAAAAACAAAGCGGCTTTAATCTCAAGACATTGAGATTGCACAGAGGAAGAGAATTCACCTCTAGCGAATTCAACAATTATTGCAAATCTCAAGAGATAAAAAGTCAGTTAACCGCCAGTTATACATCTCACCAGAATGGTATAATTGAAAGGAAAAACATAACCACTTTTGAAATGGTTAGAAGCATGTTGAAAGCCAAAAGTTTGCCAAAGTCTTTTTGGGCAGAAGCTGTTGCATGTGCTATATATCTATTGAACAAGTGTCCAACGAAGAGTGTTTTGTGTAAAACTCCACATGAAGCATGGAGCGGTAGCAAACCGGATGTTTCACTCCTACGAGTATTTGTGTACGTCGCATACACTCATATACCAGAACAAAGGATAAAGAAACTCGATGACAAAAGCCAAAAGTGTATCTTCATCGGCTACACTGAAGTAACTAAAGGTTATAAGCTTTATAATCCTCTCACAAAAGATGTTATTGTAAGCCGAGATGTCCAATTCATCGAGGATGATACTTGGGCATGTAATCAAACACCACATACGGAGCAATGTGTCATCATTGAAAATGAAACAGAAGAAATAAATGATCGCTCTTCACCAGGCAGTTCATCACCTTCACCGGCACCTGCATGCCGTCCAAAGCGAACACATGTGATGCCTGTACGTCTTCAGGATTATGTGGTCACAAATGATAATGATGAGGATTTTACTGATGAAACTCTAGTAAATTTTTGCTTATTTGTAAATTGTGATCCAGTTTCATATAAGGAAGCAGGAAACGATGAGCGGTGGATCCATGCAATGAACGAGGAGATTCGTGTAATTGAGAAAAATGATACTTGGGAGCTAACTTCTTTACCTGTCGGAAAGAATTCAATTGGTGTCAAGTGGGTGTACAAGACAAAGTATAAACCAAATGGTTAGGTGGACCGATTAAAGGCGAGATTGGTAGTCAAAGGCTATAAGCAAAAGCCAGGAATTGACTACTACGAAGTATTTGCACCAGTGGCAAGGATGGATACGGTCCGAATGACTATAGCATTTGCAGCTCAAAACAGGTGGACGATTCATCAGATGGATGTCAAGTCCGCCTTTCTCAATGACGTTCTTGAGGAGGAGGTATATGTTGACCAACCATCTGATTTTCTTAAAAGAGGTCATGAAAAATAAGTGTACAGATTGAAGAAGGCGTTATATGGACTGAAGCAGGAACCACGTGCCTGGTACACACAGATCGACACATACATGCTGGAAGATGGATTCCAAAAATGTCCTCATGAGCACACCTTTTATATCAAATCAAAGGCTAATGGCGATATAATGATTGTATTCCTTTATGTTGATGATTTGATATTTACAAGAAATTGCGAGACGATGTTTACTAAATTCAGGGAGGCGATGACTCGCCAGTTCGAAATGACGGATATGGGATTGATGTCATATTTCTTATGGTGTGGGGCTTATCAGTCGGTTAATGGAAACACCTCGACAATCACACCTACAAGCAGCAAAATGGATCTTACGGTATGTGAGTGGTACTTGGGATCATGGAATTTTTTATACCTATTTTGACGATTTCAGTCTAATAGGCTATACAGACAATGATTGGGCAGGAGATGTGGAGACTCGAAAAAACACTTCTGGGTAGTCCTCGAAGAAGCAACAAGTTGTTGCATTGTCAACAGCGGAAGCGAAATACATAGCAGCTACATCGGCAACATGTCAAGTTGTATGGTTACGCCACATGCTGGATAAGTTACATTATGAACATGGAGGTCCAACCAAAATCATGTGCGATAATAAGTCAGCAATCGCACTTGCTAAAAATCCAGTGTTTCATGGTCGAAGCAAGCATATTAGGATAAAATATCATTACATTCGGAATTTGGTCAAAGATGGAGAAATTGAACTAGATTTTTGCAGGTCAGAAGATCAAGCGACATATATTTTGACTAAATCGTTAAAATCTGAAGTGTTTGAAAAACTGAAGAATATGTTGGGGGTTGTTAAAGACCAATTTAAGGGTGGCTGTTAAAAGTTAGGTAAATTGGTCAAATAAAACCCAAACAACCTATGTGTTATTCATGTGGTTGTCATGGATGCTTCTTTTTAGTCAAATAAGGTTTGACAACTTTAGTAGGTGTTGCCATTTTTGACAAAAATGAAACTCATGTAATGTGTGTGTATTAGTTTATTGTGTGTTTAGGGTTTGTAAGCCTATAAAAGACATATGTAACCATTAGTTTCATATCAAGTAATCTTACAAGGAATTCTTTCCTTCGTTCTCTCTTTCCTTCATTTATATTTTGTTCTCCATAAATTATAGTGTGATAATAATCTTTGTGTTCCAACAATCCCATAATCCAATAAATCATCAACATAGTTTGTCCGACCTCAAATTTAAATCATCCACAAACATCTTATACAATGTAATAAATTAACACCATTAACTAAGTTCTAAAAAATAAAACAAAAACCAACAAATATCCATATAGCTAAAATAGTCTCCCTCTTTACAAAGCACCTCACCCATAGACATGATACAAAATAATAAAGAATCGTTATCGCCTCACTGGTGGGCACTCGTAAACCCCATTTAAAAAACAATTCACTATTTTTTTTTTGGGGCTTGCAAGCTAGCCTCGATTGTCATGCAGTGACTGTAGTTAAATTCATTCTTCTAGTGCCTGTGCTACTCGGATCGATTCAGCAAAACCATTTTCATATGCTATTGCCTTTATTTATTATTTTTCATCCATTCATTCGGTCAGTTAACTCAACACGTTATCATCCTTGCCTTAAAAAACATTTGTGGGGGGTGTTATGGTCCCGGGCTGTTATAGGCACCGAGCTTAGATCTTATGGAATGATTATAATCAACGACGATTATAACTAAACTCTCACAACCCACAATCTAAAACTATAAATAAAATACTCATACCACCCCCACTAACAAAATTAACAAAACAATAATTAACTAATTAAATTGTAAATGACATATAAATACCTTACTCTTTTCTGTCCCAACTCATTCCCGTTAGCTTCTAAGCAAGTAGTAAAGCTACGTAAACTTTGCTTCTGTCAGCCTTTCTGTGCACGCAACAGTCCACCATTTCCCAAAGAGAAGGTTACCGGACGGAAGAACTTCCACACCTGACAAACAATACAATAATACTGATTTAATATCCATTCAAATCCTCTGATAAAATTTTTAGCTTGTTCTATAACAAAGATGTTATTCTTACGCCAACATAGAATTCATAATTGTATTTAGCAAAATTGACAGATTTGAGAGACCCTTAAGAAGAGGGTAGAGGAATGATAAATGGTGCTCAGTGGAAGGAGAAGTCGTTTAAAATAGAAGGCTCACTGTGAGACATATGCCCCATCCACTGCCCTATAAACATCCTATGGTGTCTTCATACAATTCATATTGTAGAGCTGATTGAAGGCTAGGCTGTACTAGGCTTCCTAAAGTTGGTATGTCTGAGCAAATCTCCACCTTAGTAAAACACTAGTCTTTACCGATGATACCTAAGCTGCTGACTGATTTCCTGCCCTGGAGATGAGACCATTGATCCTTTACCTCCTCTGAGCTCTTGTGCCGATCTTAAGTATTGTCTAATTTTACCGCAAGCTTGACGATTTATGAATTTCCAATCTTCATTCGAGAAGTCCTAGCGCTTGGTCTCCAAGGCTTATCCTTCACTTTCTCCTTCATCCGAGAAGTCCTAGCACTTGACATCCAAGCCTTATCCTCCACTTTCTCGGAGCACAAGAAGTCCTGGCACTTGGTCTCCAAGGCTTATCATCGACATTCTCGAAGTTGTAGATCTGGAACCTTCGCATTGTCACATGCCAAAGTTATTGTGCCGTACTATTTCTCCACCTCAACTTTGCATTTGACATCATGATTCTCCTCTTAGAACCACTCGTCCTGACATTTGACAACACTAATTCTCTTGAATAGATTGCTCGGTTTCCTTTGCTTCATTCGTATGAAACACCGGAATAATAAATTGATGACTGCACTCATCAAACAGGAGCAATAGAAATAAAAACTCGGTTTTCCAATTTTCCTTTGCTAATATGGAAAAATGGAGCTCACGGTTGGATCCAGAACTGTCGAATTAGCTAGGAATGACCTTTTGTTTGCTCAAATCGAACTTAAAACGGGCACGAAACGTCTAAAATAGTGATGAATGGCAAAATAGTAATTTCCTTAAAAAAACTAATGATGTGGCAGTCTCTGGTTGGTCCACATGGCAGCCCCTGGCCATACCACGTGTCAGTATCTAGTTGGTCCACGTGTCAGCGCTAAGGTCATGCCACGTGGCAGCCCCTGGCAGTGCCATATGGCAGCCGCTCATTGGTTCCACATGGGCTCCTGGTAGTGTCACATGCCGTCTCTGGCTTGTGACATGTGTCACCTTTTGATTGGAGAGACATGTCAGTCCCCGATTCGTGACACGTGGCACTATATGAGTGGGCCACGTGTCAAACTCCTGCTGGACCACGTCGCTGCTGACGTGGCAGCGGGTGGGCCTCATGCGCGCTATAGGTAGACGACGCGTGGAGCGCGTGACGCCGAGACCTCCTCATGCACCGACCTTCAGGCCGCGCGTGAGGGCGCATACTGTGGTTTTTGGGCTCGTTCTCAACGCCGTTCGACTCCTCTGGTGATGGGTCATCTACTTTAAGGGTTATTTTGGTGTTTTGGTGACTTGTTTGGTTCGAAATAGAGTCGAAAGGAACGACTCTGTTTTAAACTAAACCGGCTCTTATACCAATTGTTGTGCCTTACTACTTGAATCTACTCAAACCAAACACACACATAAACACATAGAGACACAAATATATACGTGGTTCCCCAAAAATGGGTACGTCCACGGAGGTAGCTCAATATATCAGGAGTAAACACTTCATCCTCACTCATCTCTCTCACAGTATTGTGCCCATATCATTTACACCTATACACACCCATATATATAGGGCTAAAAATGAAGAAGAGAAGGCCAAGTTGTTGGCTACAACTTGTTGGCAGAGGAGGTGGTCTTCAAGTTGCTCACTCAAGACACTTTCCTTGACATTTTGGGTTCATGCATGCAAGGTGGCATGGTTGTCGGCAATAGGCAGAAACTTCTTTTGCAAGTGGCTCTTTAAGTCATTACATGAGTCATCACTCATTTCTACAGCATTTCCATTGAGCACCACCAGAAGTTTCCGGTTTCTTCCTGACTTTTTTTTCTTACCTCATTTTGATGTCGAATTCTCAACTTCACTCTATATGAATTCGTCCGCACCGAGTGATGCACAATTCCTTTCAATCATCCCCGACCCGTACCATCCCGCCTATTTTCTTGATGATGATTCCGACCAAATCAAGAAAATACGCGGGATGATCCGGGTCGGGGACGGAATCAACATCAACGATCAGATGCTGCCAATTCCACCATCAATATCAATATTCAAATTGGATTCAAAGGGTAATAGGCACCGTGCTTAGATTTTATGGAACGATAATAATTAAACTCTCAAGCTGAATTTAAAAAAAAAATTAAACTCTCACAACCCACCATCTAAAACTATCAAAAAGAGATTAATGTTATAAATGAAAGAAAATAGGATTTTTCCAAAAAATTAAAGGATAACAGGGATAGAATCGCAACACTTTTGGCTGTTTGTGTAATTTATTAATTATGAAAATCAAAGTTAAACATATATATATATATATATATATCAAATCTAGATTATTAGTCCACCTACAACCAACAAAGTTCATCCTAAACAGATAGATATAACCACACACACAAAAAATAATAATATATATATACTCAAATTCGCTAAAAACAACATATCCAAAAACACTTGAACATATGTACACACACATAAATATATAAGCATAAAATTTACTGAAAAAATAAATAAATATTTAAGCATGAATAATTACTAGGGAGAAATCTAACTTTGGGAGAAGAAGAATACAGAAATTTTAACTGCTCCCCCTGATTGCTCTTGGACTTGGAGTAAACTTCTGAAGCTTAGATCTCTCTTTAGGGACTCTTTCAAGCATGTCATAGGCAATGGCAGAGGTACTTCTATTTGGCATGATAATTGGTTACCTTCTGGCCGTATGAATTATGAAGTTCTCCCTAGGCTTATTTTAGCTTCTGGTTTGGGTCATTCTTGCACTGTTAGTAACATTATTAATGGTAACAATTGGAGTATCCGAAGTTCTTTTATTAGGGTTTGGAGGTCTTTTAAAGAGCAATTCCCTTATGACCTTCCTCTCAATCCTTCTATTCCAGACAGAGTTATATGGTCCCCCTCCAATGGCCCTTTTACTATTCAATCAGCTTGGAATTTCTTCCGATTCAAGCAATTAGAAATTGCCTGGAATAAGTTGATTTGGTTTCCTTCTTCAATCCCTAAATATGGATTTATACTCTGGATGATCAATCTAAATAAAATCAGAACCAAAGACTTTCTTATGATGATTGGTCTTCTTACTAGAGGTGAGTGTGATTTTTGTCACTCAAGACTTGAGGATAAAGATCACTTGTTTTTTCAGTGCAACTTCACTCTCAGACTTTGGAAGAATATCAGCTCTAAAGGGGGTGTACAATGGCCTCAAAGGGACTGGAATGATCTTATCCAATGGGCTTCTTCCAATTTTCTCCACAATTCTTTCTTTGCTACCATTAACAAACTGATTCTTGCAACTTCAGTCCATGAAATCTGGATGGAGAGGAATAGGAGAGTGTTCGCCGGGGAGTTTAAAAGTTTTGACGAGCTTGAGAAAAGAATATGCAGTAATGTGCGATTTGCCATTTCCCCTACGAAAGGCTTCAAGCAATCTGGGAGGAATATCAGCATCCAAGAGTCATGGTCTCTTCCTTCATCTATTTTCTCATGATTCTCTTGTGCATCAGGAGGTTGCCTTGCGCAACAGGACCAAGAGTGTTTTTGAAGAGAAAGTGGTTGTTTCTTGGTTTTGAATTCAATTTTTGCTACAGTGCTGAGGAGAATGCTACTTTCAACTTTGGTAAAGGCTGGGCTGGCTTGATTTTTATTCATGTATTGCTTTGGTTTTTCATTTATGTTGCTAGACTTTTTGGTAGTCTTAGCTATTTCCTTTGGTGGTTATATGGATTCCATATTGGTGGTTATATGAATGCCCCTTGAATCTTTGTAAGGCTTTTGCCTTCTTTCCTTTAATATACTTCTTTACCTTTCAAAAAAAAAAAAAAAAAAAAAAAGAATACAGAAATTTTATTGAGCTCTGGGTGGGCTTATTGGGGAGTGAGAGGGTTTTATAGACCCACTTGAGATGAATTAGATTGAGAACATGCATAATACATGGTTTCCTGATATTTGTTAGTTTGAGAATTAGTTTACTCATGTGATGTGCGTGGTTAGAGAGGAAAGGGTCTTATTTGCTAAAGAAATTGCAGGAGTACATGAAATTGAATTATTCAATTGAAACAAGAATGACTTGGCGTGCATCTTTAACTTTTAATAAATATTTTTTATTTAAAAATTATAAAAAATGTATAGAGAAATGATATAAAGACCTCATATTTTTATAAATAGTGTGTATATATATACACGGAAATAGCCCGTGCTATTCAGGTAGTAAAAATTAAAGTAATAATTCTAACTAAAATCCTTATTTAAATTAACATTTCTACTTTAGTAAAATATGTATAATAAACTTTTTATATGATACCGAATATAAAAAAAGGATAATTTAAAACGAAATACGAAAAATATGTATATATACACATGTAATGCTAATATCTAATAAATTATTCTTTCAAAAACATTTTTTTTTGCATTTTTGCATTCTATTTTTTTAATTTTTTCTTTTGTTTCTGTTTTTTTTTTTTTTTTTTTTTGTATTTTCATTTAGGACAGAAAAAAAATGAAAAGTTAATTATTTTGTATAGAAAGCTAAACAAATAAAATTGCTTCTGAGTCCTACTTTTGAACGTCAAGGACAAGTGAATGATATAAAATTTTGACGAGATAAAAAAATTCCTATTTTTAATTGAGTGTTATAGAACAAATAAAATAACCCTTTTACACTGTTATAATTTGGTGGATCTTTGGAAGATGGCCTAAAACGTCCAAATCAGTTTAATTTCTTTTTTTTTTTCTTTTGTATTTTTTAATGTACAGCTTCATCCTAATTACAGCAAATCTGGCAGGTGATATTCCACCTAATTTTAGTGAAATTTTTTGTTAGATCTTCTTGAAGGTGCATGTTCTTGGTAAAGGTGCATAACTATGTCTAACTACTACCTACAGAGATTTACAAATCCAAATTATTGTATTCATAAACTCCAAATTAAATTTGATTTTTTTTTAATAGATTTGAAAACTACAATGTATAAACTGTTTTGAAAGTACATAATTTAAAAGTTTAAATATATATAATATTACCATCGGGCTTGGACTCCGACCGCATAAAACTTAGGTTGCGTTTGGTAACGGTTTGGTGCGGTGTTAGTTTTTGGTTTTGGTTTGGGTTAGGTTGGATTTGGTTTGGTGTGGTTTTATTTTGGTTCCAAACCATGTTTGGTGCAGATGGTTTTGGTGTGAGAAAAAGTGATGCTGAAAAATCAAACCATGTTTGGTAGAGTTGGTATGGGTTGAAATTCTGAAACCAAACCATGTTTGGTAACTTGGGATGGTTTCACATTTTATTTATAAATATTAAAATTTTGTAATATTAAAATATATTAATATACTAATATATTAATATTAAAATTTATAATATTAAAATATATTAATATATTTTTATTATATTAATATTAATATTAATATATTAAAATTTATTAATATTAAAATATATTAATTATTAATATTAAAATATGACAAAAATATTGGTATCAATACATACATTTTTAAAATACATGATGTTATACGCACCATATTTATACAGGTATTTTCAGTACTTAACCCTTGAAAAAACTACTATTCCTAACACTTACAGACCTATGCATTAATGAACAAATAACACTTTAATTACCCCGTTCCATGTCATGTGTGTTCATTTAATCACAGCGGGTCATTTACGATATCACATGTTAAAAGTAGGGTTCAGTCTGAATAAATATTGAGGCAACATTTTATTTCTTTTTTATTTGTACTTTTTTTTCTCTTTCTGTTGCAAAAGTATCTTTGTATCTGTTCATCATACCAAACAGTGACACATGTATAGCCATCTGTGGGATAGAAACTATTGAAAAAGGTACGTACTACTTCTAACACACACACAGATACGAAAACAAAAAAATAGGTAACAACTTTTAATGAAATATTTGTTTCACAACTATTGTATGACAGTATTATTCTATTTTCATTTGAAAGCATAAATAGTTATGAAATAACTAAAAATCTAATAGAATTTGTTAAAATGTGAAAAAAAATTCATTGGTTAATGTCCATATGTCTAGCAATATGTAATGGTTGGCCATGTTGAAGATGTGAATATTGGTTTTGTAATTCACCAATATTTAGATGTTATGCCTTTTGGGTTAAGGACCGCTCCTTTCCTGAATTAGATAGGGGTGTTTAAAACCGGTAACCGGAACTCATGATTTTTTCGGTTCCTTAAAAATCGGAATCGGAACCGGAACTGGAACCGAACCGAAAAAATCGGTTTGGTTCTGGTTCCTTCTATTTTTTTTAAAATAATAATAAAAAATCAAAATATAAAAAAATAATATAATTATAAACTAAATTAAAGAGAGTATTTCAAAATTTCAATTATTACAAACACAAAGTTAATTAAGACATATCAAATTATAACTTATAATTTTAAATATAATATATATATATATATATATATAAAGGTAAGAATATAACACTAATAAAATATATATTTATATATATATATATAAAACCGGTTCGGTTTCAGTTCCGAAGAGGTAAGAACCGGAACCGAACCTAAAAATTACGATTTTTTGATTTTTGGATCCGGAACTGGAACCGAACACCCGGTTCTGGTTCGGTTCTTGAACCCCCTAGAATTAGATGATCATGCACATAAAATGACAATCCTTCCTAATTTGTATTAGGTTGAAAGTGGTTTGCTCATTACATGTAACGTTCAATTTTCTCCACACACACACATATATATATATATAAATATATATATACATATAGATAGATAAATCTAACCATTTGAATGTCACAACCTCACCAGCAATAATTTCAGTAAAAGTCTGCTACAAGGCATTGCTTCATATTTAGCACCTTTTTGCTCTCGCTCTCTCGGTTGCCATTTCGCGCATTCCCAATTACCCCATAATGTACGAAATGTTCCCCGACGCGATGGAAACAACCAGCTTGTGATGCCGCTATTGTCAAAGGTTGCAATTTGACAACATATCGTGAAAAGTTGACGTATGTTATCAAATTGTGTCCTTCTGATAATAGCTGCATGCATGATGCACCCGCTAGTCTCTATTGCGCGCGCGGGTAACATTTAACACATAATGGGGAGGGCAGCCGAATGCAAAAACGGAGCCAAATATAAAGCAATGCCATGTACCAGACTTTGAGTTGACTGGAATCACCATTATCGATCAGTTTCGAATTTAAATCTAATGGTGAAGGAGAGGTGATTTTGGACTCGGGTACTATTTTCTTTTATTTTTCGGTGTTTGGTTGTCTTAACTAATAGTATTTTTTTTTTCAAGTATACATATATATATATATGGATTTGTCAAAAACCAAAAGCCGGGGAAAAAGAAGTTTCTGAAAACAAGCTGCTAAAAGTAATTAAAAAAAGCAAACCAGAAATTAAAAAATAAAAAAGTGTCTTACATGACATAAAAATATTTTAACCAGGAGAATATTTTAGGCCGAAATGAAGGGAGTGTTATGTTTAATTCATATGATATTTTTGTACTGATTTTATGAGAGTAAATTTTTTCCCCTTCGATATTTCAACTGTGATTCATGTAACATATGTATTTTTATTTGGTATTGATTTGCTAGTTTTTCCTTCATGTTAATGTAACTGCTCTGGTGATTAGTTTCCAACATTGTTAGTGGTGTTGGTTTGTTGCAGCTACATTTAGAATTTCCTCTTTTTCACATGTTTATGATTTTGATTTTGATTTTTCGAGGTTACTCCTATTTGATTGATTAGCAACAAATCCTAAGTTCCTAACTTACCATTTTCCAGGTTTAGGATGAATATAGCCGTTATAGGGGCATTGAGGTCATTATACCAAAACATAGCTGTGACAGTTCAAAGTGTAATTTACGGTATGACTTGCAATAAGTTGAAACTACTTTCTTGATGCATTTCATAACTATTTTGGGACGGACTTACATGGAGTTAGTGGGGCGGTGGCTCTCATTGGATTGTTTTTATTTTTATTATTATCATTAAATATAGAATAATAATTCTTAAGCCCCATTGAATATTTTTAAAAAAATCCATAAATCTCACTGAATTAAAAGTAATATGATTATGCCTTCACTCACCTTAATCTCTATGTTCTTGCCCACTCTCAACCTTCTCCTCCGGAAGGTGAGGAAGTAACAGTAAGGAGATCCTATATACTGTTTGTGTATCAATACTTGCAAAATTCAGGTTTTATCAAATTTTGTTATCCATTTCTTCCATCTCTCTCCGGGGTTCCTTCACGTGAGGGAAAAATGAGGGAAGGATATTGGAGAAAGAACTTATGGAAAAAAAACAACTTGCATTCAGATAGGTTTATATACTTTTGGGTTAACTTCATTTACACCCCCTGAGGTTTGTTCTATCTTCACTTTGATTCTCTCAGGTTTGCATATCTTCATTTACACCTCATATTATTCAATATTCTCATCACTTAGACCCCCTGAATGATGACATCAACCTGAATTTTTTTTTAATCCCTAAACTACCTTCAATGTCTTATCCTTATTCTGTTTGGAAACAAAGATATTGTTTTTATCAATTAGACCTCCTCCAATCATTTAATAATTTAATTTGTATTAAATTTTCAAAATATATATAAAATTCAAAAATATATATATTAAAATTTGAAAAATATTATAAATTCGAAAATAAATATAAAATTAAAAAATATATAAATTTCAAAATTATTTTTTTTTCAAAAAAACATATTAAATTTCGAAAATAAATATAAAAATCACAAAAAACATAAATTTTTTGAAACAAATATATAAAATTTAAAAAAAACATATAAAATTCAAAAATATATATTAAATTTTGAAAAAAATTATAAAATCGAAAATAAATATAAAATAAAAAATATATAAATTTTGAATTTTTTTTAAAAAACATATTAAATTCAAGACAAATATATAAAATTAAAAAAACCATATAAAATTCAAATAATATATATTAAATTTCTAAAATAAATATAAAAATATAAAATTCAAAAAAATATATATTAAATTTCAAAAAAAATTATAAAATTTGAAAATAAATATAAATTTCAAAAATATATATATTAAATTCGAAAATAAATATAAAATTAAAAAAATATTTAAAATTCAAAACCCCCAATTTAATTCTCTCTCTCTCTCTCTCACACACACACACACACACACTACACAGACGGCAGCTGGCTTCGCCGGAACCGCCGCACGCGGCGGCAGAGACAGACAAGGCCATGCCGCCGACGATGCTGCTGATGAGGAGGCGGCAGAAGAAGGCGGCTTCGAGAGAGGCCAGAGGTAGAGAGAGTGGAGGCGGCGGAATCCACCTAGGGCAAGGACGCGGAGCGAAGCTGTTGACCGCCGCCGCAGCCGGTGTTGGCCCAGTGCCTGGTGCAGATTAGCTCCCATATATATATATATATATATATGTGTGTGTATATATATATGTATAGATCTATATATATATGTGTGTGTGTGCGCGTCTGTGAGTGTATGCAGAGGTGTGTGTGTGTGTGTGTGTGAGAGAGAGAGAGAGAGAGAGAGAGAGAGAGAGAGAGAGTGTTGGGGTTAGGGTGTTTGGTTTGAGGGTTAGATTGATTCTAAATGGGTGTTTGGTTTAGGGGTTAAATTGATTTAGGGATTAAATTAATTTAAGGGGTGTTTGGTTTAGGGGTTAAATTGATTTAGGGATTAAATTAATTTAAGGGGTGTTTGGTTTAGGGGTTAAATTGATTTAGGGATTAAATTAATTTAAGGGGTGTTTGGTATAAGGGTATTTTAGACATTTCACACAATGAGGGGTGTAAATGAAGATATGCAAACCTGAGGGGGTCAAAGTGAAAATATGACAAACCTCAAGGGTGTAAATGAAGTTAACCCTATACTTTTTTACTAGTATGTATTTAAATAAATAAATATATATATATATATATATACCATATACAATGGAAGTCAAATATTAGCTACTGAATTAGTTGTATCATACCAGATTTATTCCCCACGCAACCTTCATTTCATAACCATTACTCACCCAACCTCACTCACAATTCACATCTCTCACCTCCCTTGTAAAATCTAAATTTTTACACTTTTTGTGTGTATGTGTGTGACAATTTTGCTAAAATCCCAAATGGGTTCTTTGAGTTTTTTCAGGAAAACAATTTTCTTTTTTCCATTTTATATCGCAATTTGCTTTGATTAGCTAGCTGATTATATAGTACAACATTTTGAAGGGGAAAAAAAAAACTTTATAGAAATTTTACGTTGTTCTTTGACTCTCTCTTTGTATGTGTCTTCGAATAGGAAATTTCGTTTGGTTAATTGTCCATGATTGAGTCTTTGAGCACAAATTGTAGCAAAAATGGAGACAATTTTTTGGTGGCTATGATTTGGTACTATGTGTTTTTGGATTTGCTTTTACTTGATGGTGGACAAAGTGTAATAATTGAATAAGAGTTCCATTGAGAACCAAATCGAACTGAACCAAACCAGTTCAAAATTGTATATGAAGTACTGATGCAGGGGGATCCGAGTCAGACGATGCCGAGCTGTCAGATTGCTCATTAATGGCGCTGGATTACCTGGAGCAGGAGGATCAGCGCAAGAATGACAAGAAATCGTAATCCAGCCTAATTGTGGCAGTTTCCGTGCACGTGTCGGTTTTTTGGCCATAACTGGAGCTACGAGTGTCGGATTCGCGCCCGTGACCCCAATTCGGAAAGCTAATCTCGGCGCGGACGTCGTGGCCACCAGCTACGCTCGGTGCACATCGTTTCGAGCCCCAAATCCGCTGTTTTCCTTTTCGATTCTTTATTTTTAGTTATTTTTTGCTACTTATGGTAATTTTTTATTTGTCAATTAGGAGATGATTCTGAACCCGATTTGGGCCAGATTTTTGGCAATCTTTTTATTTTTTTCCATGTTTTGTTTTGGTAAGACTTTTAGGGTTTTGCTATTTTTGGCAAAAATCCCATTAGGGGTCGATTTTCAACTATTTATACCCGGCTTGTGGGTTGTTTTTATTCATTCTTGATTATACATAATTATATAAAATTCCAGAGTGTTCTCTGAATTTTGGGTCGAATTTCTCCCTTTTCTTTCTTGCAAATTACCCGTTGCGCTAGCCTACAGAATAATCTCTATTCTGTCCGGCGTCAAGTACCGATTCAGTTTAGTTCAGACCGATTTCAAGATTATTTTTCACCCATGTGATGGATCAGTTTTCTTGAATTATTCTTATAGGTTTTTAAAGTGTTTTTGGGTTGGTGTAACTTATCTTAAAAAAACCGAACCGAAATTCGGTTTCGGTTTTTACTCTCCAAAAATCGAACTAAACCGGTTTTATAATATATTATATGTAACACCCCATGTTATTTTCCCAATTTTCTGTAATTATTTCCGATTTATTTTCGGTTGTGACGTCACTTGTTCATGACGTCATGGATATTCTTGGTGTTTCACGTGTAAATTTTTTGCGTTTAACGTTTGGAGCTGACTGGGCGGCTGGACGATTGTCTCCTTGAAGACTTCGTGGACTATCGTTGGTGATTACGTGACTTGACTTGATGTGACGGTAGCGTTTCAGACTTAGTGAAACGTTGACGTGAATTCTTATTGTCGACTAAGTGGATTCGTTTGGACGTTGGCGATTAATGCTTCGATAGGGTGGCGACACACTTAGTATGTCCGATGTTTTTGAGTTCTCTTATAATTGGATTATTACGTGGTTGATTACAACGTTAACACTTAGCATCTTGTCAGGCTTAGGATGCACTAGGTGACGTAAAAAGTTGTAATTTTCTTTCGTATTTGGTTTAGTACGTGCTTTATCTGACTGACGTACTCTGTGTTTGTATGTGTGTGCCCCTATGTATTGTTTGACTTGTGTGCTTAAAGGTATTTGCGTTAGCTTGTTTGTTTATATCGGATTCTTTTCGTGTCTTATTGCTTGTGGTTATTTGGTGGGTCTTGTACGTACCCGATGTTTCGGTGGTTGAGTTTTTACCCCGAGCTAGATTATACCAGTTATAGTAATTATTGGATGATTCGTTTATTTTTCGGGCTCATATGATTTTATTTGGGGGTTACCGGTACATTTCGGGATTTATTGTTCGTATGTATATATTATTAATTGGGAATATATATATATGTATATATATATGTATATAATAAATGTATTTAAATGCAATTATATATAGGTATATGTATTATTGTCATATTGGAGATAAGGATTCACGAAGCTTCTCCATCTTCTCTAACCCCCCCACGCGCAGACCATTCCCTATCTTCTTCATCATCACGAACCAGACTTGGCCTGGTGTTCTTCTCCTTCTTCTTCTAGTCACCGATCTATACATAGAAAGGGACATCGGGCTAGATGAGAGAGGGAACCGCGCACAGAGGCGACGACTTGGCGGAGGTAGTCGGCGCAGTGGCGATGGCCAGGGGTTGCCGAGATGACGTCTCGATGGCGACGCGACGTCGCAGTGGCGGCGTAATGACTATGGGTCGCGCAAGTTAAATAAATAAAAATATTTTTTTAAAAAAATAGAACTTTTTTTTTTTCAAAATAATTTTAATAATATTTTTTAAAAAAATGTAATTGTTTTTTTGATGATTTTCTTGAATATATTTTTTATAAACATATTTTTTGTTTTTGTTTTAGTTTTTTTATTTTTTTGTAATTTATTTTTTAAAAAACACTTATTCTAAGGGTATTTCAGACAATTCATACCACAATAGAGGCAAAACGCACATATTTTCGAATAAAAGGGTCTTAAAGAATCAAAGGAGTGTTCAGGGTCGGCCTTAATATCCCGAAAATAAGTGGAGGCCCTAGGCGAGAATAAATGTGAAACCCTTTATACGTAAGGTTTCACGCGCTTAAAAATTTATTAGAATTTCTTTTATTAAAATACATTAAATATAATAATATTAAAAAAAATTGAAAACAACCTCCATCTCGGTGTTGTCGTGAAAAATTGTTGTTATTGGGTGAGTGCGGAAAACAACCTCTAACTAAGTGTAGTCACGTGAAAAACTATTGTCGTTGTGCGAGTGCGGCAGTCACGAGAGTCTTAAGTATAGTCGTCAAACATTGTGCGAGTGAGATAAGAATCGTCTAACTCTAATAAGAAAATTGTATTAAACTTTAGTTTCATTAAGTTAGAAAAATGAGATTGTTTTTTTTTTAGTCTATAGTAATAGTAACTAAGATATAAAATTATGGGGCCCAAAATTATTAAATTGGATTTTAATTTAGTATGAATTGGGCTGTTAAACAAATTAATTTTTTTTAATAAAATAATTTTTATTTTTAAAAATGAGGGTATTGAATTGGATTGGGAAACTAATTATATTTTTTTAACGATTATTAAAGTATTAATTTTTTTTAAGCCAAAAAATATATACAATACAAATAATTTTTTTTCGGTCGCCTACCCTAAGGGCCGAGTTTGAGAGCGTTATATACACTTTATGGATACCACATGGGTTAAATGCTCCCCACCCTATTATATAATTTCAAAAGTTATGGGCAAATATAGTGTAGTCTACCAAAGCATTCGAGGTACTGTTGGCATGCCCTAACTAACAATGGCCTTAGTGAACATATCGACTGAGAACCATTACTCTAATCTCAGTCACTCGCAGTTCCTCTGCACAAATGGCGCCATTGCTTCTGGCACCTTCAATATTAGCAGATGAACTACTGAATGTTACCGTTGCCATAGAGAAGAGCCAGATGGTGATGCAGCTGTTGTCACAAGGATCCAATCTCACAAAATACCTGTTGGATATTGATTAAAATAGAAAAAGAAGAGCAAGAAGACACCAGAAGCATCTGGAGGAATCAAGAATGGAAGATCAAGAAGAATCCTCCACAACCATCATGAAGCTACCATGGTATCAAAGCAAGGTTGCGGGTTGTTGTTTACTCACTGTAAAGATCAGTCCACCACCGGTTTCTCCAGCCAATGCAAGATTGGTCCTCCATGTTCATTGTTCTCTACTCAACACTGGTCAGACTGTATCCACCAGTGCTCCTTGAAGCTGCCTTGGAGTTGACTACAATAGCTCAACCGGTTGAGAGGCGTGGGAGTTGAAAACTGAGAAAGAGAGTAAGAAGAGGCGGTGAAGGTGTTAAGTGAGCATGAACAGATTTCTTTATATCATATGTTATATATATATATATAAAGATGAGTGTATTGAGGTGTGAAAGAAAGTTTGGCGTAAAGTAAGAGTTTTGTGGGAGAGTAGTCGAAGGATTTGGTGAATTGTATTAGTGGGGACAAAAGTGATGGGAGTTGGTGGGAAAAAAAAAGTGGAGTGAAAGAAGAAAGAAAAAAAAATTGTTTTTCGGTGGAGGTTTGTGAAGATAATATATTTTGGGTACTGTGGTATTGTTGCTTAGTGCTTGTTTGGCTAATGGAGTGAAGTCTTGGTTTTGGGTTTGGTTTCAAAAAATGGCACCAAACTCATATTTGGCAAATGAAGTGAAAATTTGGAGTAAACACTGTAGCAATTCCATGGTGCAACTTTTGTGAAGGAATGAGCCAAAATTTGGAACCATCATTTTTGATGGTTCATGGTTTTGGTTTTGGTACCAACACTGTAGCAAATTTATTTTTCATATTAATAAATTTCAAAAAATTAAATATTCTGAAAAATTAAATATATTAATATATTATAATATTAATATATTAAAAAATATTAATATTAATATATTTTAATATTATAATATTAATATATTTTAATATATTAATATTAATATTTATGAAAAATTAAATATTTCGAAAAATTAAATATATTAATATATTATAATATTAATATATTAAAAAATATTAATATTAATATATTTTAATATTATAATATTAATATTAATATTTATGAAAAATTAAATATTTCAAAAAATTAAATATATTAATATATTATAATATTAATATATTTTAATATTATAATATTAATATATTAATATTAATATTTATTAATAAATAAAATGTGAAACCCATATATTAATATTTATTAATAAATAAAACTAATATTTATTAATAAATAAAATGTGAAACTCATATATTAATATATTTTAATATTTTAATATTAATATTTATTAATATATTAATATTCAGAATTTCAACCCATACCAATTTTACCAAACATTGTTTGGTTTTTCAGCATCACTTTTTCTCACACCAAAACCATCTGCACCAAACATGATTTGGAACCAAAATAAAACCACACCAACTCCAACCAAACCAAAACCAAAAACCAACTCCACACCCTCTACCAAACAAACACTTAATACAATATTGTCACAGAATACGGATACGGTACTGTTCACGGGAACCTTAAGAGAAATTGTCCAAAAGGTGGAGCGGGTTCGGCAAATTGCTCCGAAATTAATAAATGGAGATGTTGATATTGTCGCCGGTAGTGGGAATCTTTTCTCCAGAAGAGACTGTGGTGGTCCTTTTAACATGTTATTGATTTCCGGATTGCCATGGAAGATGACGTGTTACTGCTAGCGGGTCCACAAGTTTACACACGGGCATTGGTTGACATTGATGCAAGGTGTGTGGTGGAGTTGATGTCGATGGCTGATGAACTTCCAGGAAAGCCAACGTGGGAGTTGCACCATAATATTTTAGCGGATTAATTCAACATGTGCCGAAGTAAAATTCTTAGAATGGTTGATTCTAAGTGTGTGTACTCTTTATGGTAGAGTATGATAATTCTCTATATTGAGAATTATGACTGTTGGTGAAGACAGTGTTTGTAACGAAAGCTATGAAATTTTCTTTTTAATCATGGTGGAGATTGTTGGATATTGATTAAAATAGAAAAAAAAAAAGAGCAAGAAGACACCAGATGCATCTGGAGAAATCAAGAATGGAAGATCAAGAAGAATCCTCCACAACCATCATGAAGATACTATGAAGTTGCTGGAAATTGAAGGAAAATGGGAGGAAGGAAGATGGAAGCTGTAGAATAGAAGCTTTGACCATGAATAGTGAAGCATGGTTGTTAACACGGTTAAGGAATTTGAGTTTCCAGATTCTTCAATTGGAGCTCTATAAATAGAGCTAATATGTGATTGTATAACGTATTCCAGACACCAAAATAGAAGAAGAGATATAAGTATTGAGAATATGTGAGGGTGCTTTGGGCACCGGACGGTGCGAAGTGCACCGAGAGAGCATTGTAATATCTATTGATTCTTGGGAGGTTTTGGGGTGAGAGAAAAATACTAAGAGTGTGATTGTAATAATTTTCCACATAGTGATATTTCTCTGGTTGCCTTTGACAACGGAAGTGGTTTTTCTCCGGTTTGAAATTTTTCACTATAAATCTTGTGTGTTATGTGTGGATGATGAGTGTGTGAGTAAAAACATGTATTTGTGATCTTGGGCGGGGTTAGTTCTTATGTGTCAGATAGGAATTGATTCCCAACATTACCATCTATCACGGTTCGCATTCAAGTTTTACACCACCTATCCAAGAACAGACTCAATGGCAATACAAGATAGTGAATGTTTTCTTACTTTTTGATCTTTCTTTGGGTTGCCATTTGAACGTTACACTTGCGATCCAAATTAGCCAGAGGGTCGAGAGCAAGACTCCAAAGTGACTTGGAGCATTTCGAAATTTATATTCCCAACGTGAAGAATCATCCATTGTGTTCTCGGGTAAACCAGAGGGTTTGGACGGCGAACCGAGGAGGGTGTGCTGGTGAAGACATATGCTCTTTTCAAATACATTACTCAGACGGGTTAGGCGCAAAGGGCATTGTGATCAAGGAAATAAATGTACATTTGCTTAAGTGCATAAGAAGATATGGATAGAAAAATTTAAATGATTTAAACGACATTATAAACCAAAATTGTACTATCTTTTTTCTTTTTTGTAATTATTATTTTTAATTGACGTTTCCTTCGAAATAATTGTTGATATTTGTCATATTTGTAATAGACCCAAAGTGTCATTTTTTTTAATGTTTTCATTCATGTTTCAATTCCGTTACAGTTGAATTACCACAGTTCACTATAACTAAATAGACCAGGGCCGGCCCTAAGAGTGCAAAAAAACCTTTTGGGCCCTAAGCGAGATTAAACTGCAAAATTTTGTTGGGGCCCTTCAATTCACGCGATGCAAAGTCCTAACTTTATTAATGTGGGCTTAGTGGGTTGGACCATGAGAATGAGTTGTAATATATTGTAAATGTAATATTGGGTTGAATTCTAATATATATTGGACTATAACTTAAAAGCCATATTTGGACCATACTAATATAAAGGGAAATATTTTTTTGCCCCCCCTCTATATACATACAATGGGAAAAAATAAAGAATTAGGATCCTCTTCTGTGGTATCCTCTCTCCAGCTTTCTCCAAAGGTGAATTAGTGGTTAAAAATAGCTCACATCATTCAATCAATTTTTTTGGCAAATGTATCATACAAAATTGTATTTGTAATTTTATTAAGTGATGATGTGCATATATTATTAACCATTAGATCATGCTTTGGAGATGTCTGAAGAAAGATCACACAGGAGAGGATCCTTGTCCAAAAAATTTTGGGCCCCCTCTTAAGGTTTTCTTTGAGTTGGGTTTGTTTTAATTTAATTATTGGGAGAATGAGCTGGATTTGATTAGATTAACATATGAATTGGTATTGGGTTGGTAAGAATCATTTAACTTTATGTTTGGGCCTATACTAAGTTACTAACATAAGTAATTATTTTTTTCTTTTTTGCATTTTTAGGACTGTACTATTGTAATAAAAAAATTTGTTTTGAGACCCTACGGTCTAGGCCGAGGGTTTTACCTGTCCGTTACATCGATACCGTGATCGCCGGCAAACCATGATTGTATCACACAAAGTTCGTTCCCCAAGCAACCCTTCACATCATAACCATCTCTCACGTAACCTCACTCACAATTGGTGTGCTTCACATGGTAGTGATACTAGACTTTGTATTATTAAGAGAAGAAAGAAATAACACCTATGTATATCTATATATATATAGATAGATATAGGTTAGTTAATGGAAAAGCAGAAAAAACTCACCAGTGTTTCAAGGTCTGCTCACTAGTATAATGGAGGTGTTATTTGTATTGCAATAATGAACAGCGATTTCACAGGGATGAAATGTGATAAAAGGAGAGGGGCTATAGAGGGCTGGTATGCTCATTATTTGTGTTGGGTACATTTATTCATTATTGCAATACAAATAACACTTCCACTATAGTCTATATCAGCTGAAAATCGGATTTAGTCCAAATAAATGTTGACAAATTGATTAATGTATGGGGAGTTCAACAATTTTTTATTTTATTTATTATTATTATTATTTTGCAATAGAATGTGTATATATATAATCTATGATATACAAATATAAAAATAGAGTCCTTTAAGCGAAGAATTTGTTACTGTTAGGTGTTCTCACTCTCATGAACTTCCTTCTCTCTCCTTTTACATTGCTATAATCTATGATATACAAAACTCTCTCTCTTTCACAAAATTGAAAAGGTAAGGGTTCTAATCAACCCCCATAGAAGAGATTGCTTAAGCTGGTTTTTATAGCTTTTGAATTTGCTTAAATTGGTTTTTATATATTTTGTTGGTATGATTTTGTATTTGGTTAAATTGTTTTCAATAATTTACTTGTATTTGATTCTATATCTACATTACGCATGTGATATATATGTATTGATAAGTTTTGAATTGCTGGTATCAAACTGGTATATATATTTTCTAAATAATTATATAAAATGGGACATAATTCAATTATCAAATGATTCACATATTGTTTTGAAGAGGTTTTATATTTGTCTCTACCCTACTTCGATTTTGTGGTTTTGGAGTTTGTTGGGTTTAAATTTTTAAGAACTGATTATCCAAATTAAATTATAAGAAAAAGTGCAATGATCAGTTTGGTTGATCAAAATTTTCCGTTCAGAAGTTTCATATTTAGAAGAAGGAAAATTTTAATCTGAGTTATTGGTTTTAGAAAATTTAACCAAACAAACCCTATTTTTCTTATTCATTTATTCAATTGTCCTCTTATTACTGAGCAATTTATTGTTGTGCGGATAACCAATTCTAAACACAAATACACACACAATTGACACAAGATATTTATAGTGGTTTCCCAAAGAATCGGGTACGTCCACTTTGAGAGTTTTTCAATATAGATAGGTTGAAAACAACGGTGGTTCGGGAGGAGGATACTAACTCGGGTATCAACTCGACTCAACCTAACACACACTCTCACTCACAGAAACTCACAAGGTTTCTTTTCACTCAAACTCTCGTGTATCACTCACATATATCTCTGTATATCTTTTCTACAACTATCTCAACATGTATCAGCTCATATATATATAGAGTTGAGAGAGAGAAAATCAAATTGACAATGTCTATGTGATGTCAAAGGAATAAACAAATTTATTTACGTATGTATGAGTTGGCTAGATAGACATCCCAGCCTGTTGTGATAGAGAGAGGTGGTTGGATAACACCAGCAGAGAGTTGTATGTAGTGCATGCATGTGTATGGAATCTGTCGATTCTCCCCCTTCCATACCAATCGGAGAAGAACGTTTCCCGCTGCGCTTCAGTTGATGTCCATTCGGGCTATGTCTCTGCATAGCTCCAGCTTATCTCGAGTAACAACTTTAGTCAACATGTCCGCAGGGTTCTTATCTGTATGGATCTTAACAATCTTCAGTAATTGTTGTTCCATCATTTCGCGTATCCAGTGATAGCGAATGTTGATATGCTTCGTACGGGAATGGTACATTGAATTCTTGCTCAACTCCAGAGCACTATGACTGTCACAATGTACTTTGTATTCCTTCTGAATAATACCCAGTTCTTGGAGAAACCACTTCACCCACAACATTTCCTTGCCAGCTTCTGCTGCAGCAATGTATTCTGCTTATGTTGTAGATAAGGCAACACACTTCTGCAATTTGGACTGCCATGACACAGCTCCTCCTGCAAAAGTAAATAGAAATCCCGAAGTAGATTTCCTGCTGTCAATGTCGCCGGCCATATCTGAATCTGTATAGCCTTCCAAGATTGGTTCTGCTCCCCCATAGCACAAGCATAGTTTCGATGTACTCTTCAGGTACCTCATAATCCACTTGACTGCTTCCCAATGGTCTTTGCCTGGATTTGAGATAAATCTGCTCACAACGCCTACAGCGTGAGCTATATCTGGTCTGGTGCAAACCATTGCATAAATCAAGCTTCCAACAACTAAAGAGTCAGGTATTGATTCCATCTCTTCCTTTTCTTTCGTAGAAGAGGGACACAATCTCTTGCTTAAGTTGAAGTGATTAGCCAGCGGAGTACTGACTGCTTAGCATTTCCCATGTTGAACTTTGCAATCACCCGTCAACATACTTCTCTTGTGACAACCACAATTTCTTGGCTTTCCTGTCACGAACAATCTTCATGCCCAAAATTTGCTGAGATGGGCCTAGGTCCTTCATATCAAAGGATTTGGACAGTTCTTGCTTCAGCTTGCTAATCATATTAGCATCCTGTCCAACTATCAACATGTCGTCAACATACAACAATAGAATAATGAAATTACCATCCGGGAATTTCTGAATGTAGACGCATTGATCTGCATAAATTCTCTTATACCCATGACCCACCATGAATGAGTCGAACTTGATGTACCATTGCCTCGGTGCTTGCTTGAGGCCGTAGAGACCTTTTTTTCAGTTTGCAGACCATATGTTCTTTCCCTGTAACATGAAAACCTTCGGCCTGGTCCATGTAAATTTCCTCCTGTAGATCTCCATGGAAGAATGTTGTCTTGACGTCCATCTGTTCAAGATCAAGATTCAGACTAGCTGTCAATCCAAGTATCACTCGAATTGATGTCATTTTCACAACTGGTGAAAATATCTCGTCAAAGTCAATGTATTTCTTCTATTGGAATCCTTTGACGACCAATCGGGCTTTGTGCTTTATTGCCTTTCCGTTGGAGTCTTTATTTAGCTTGAACACCGATCTGTTCTTCAATGCTTTCTTGCCTTTCGGAAGTCTCACCAAATCATAAGTTTGGTTCTTCTTCAAGGAACTCATCTATTCTTGCATAGCTTCTACCCATTTACCTTTGTCTGTATGGGTAGTTACTTCCTGAAAGCATTCTGGCTTTCCTTCATCAGTAAGCAAAATGTAGTTTGACTCCGGATATCTTGTCGACGGAATTAAAGGTCGCCTCTTTCAGATCTTCTTGTCCAAGGCTCTGGAGGAGCTACTTCTGGTTTTGTAGCTTCTGGTGGAGGGGTTAGTGGCTCCTCCTGCTCAACACCTTCAGGTTCCTCCTCTGCTTTTGGAATTTCATCTTGTAGTTCTTCATTTTAAGGGATGAACTGTACTGGTGCAGGATCTGGGATGATATCTGTAACACTGGAACTCACACCACTGGACTCTGTGGTTTCTTCAGTGTCTTTGTATGTCTGGTTCTCTTGGAACACAACATCCCTGTTTCTGATGACTTTCTTCGCTTCTGGATCCCATAATCTATATCCGAATTCTTCGTCTCCATATCCGATGAAGATGCATGGAGTTGATTTCAGATCGAGCTTCTGTCTTTGCTCCTTGGATATATGTGCAAATGCCTTGCACCCAAATACTCTCAGATGAGAATATGAGGGATTTCTTCCAGTCCATACCTTTTCTGGTACTTCGAACCGGAGCGGTACTGATGGTGATCTATTGATCAGGTAAACGGAGGCTCTAAAGGCTTCACCCCATAATGGCTTTGACAACTTAGCCATACTGATCATACTTCTGGCTCTGTCCATAATGGTCCGATTTATTCTTTCGGCTACACCATTATGTTGCGGGGTACATGGGACCGTCTTCTCATGTCGGATACCGCGTTCAACACAGTATGCTCGGAACTCATTTGAAGTGTACTTGCCTCCATTGTCTGATCGGAGACACTTCAGCTTCTTTCCAGTTTCCCGCTCAACCATGGCGTGGAATGCTTTGAAGTAATCGAGTACCTGGTCCTTTGTTTTCAAAAAATATACCCACACCTTGCGTGAAACATCATCAATGAAGGTGAGAAAATATTTTCTACCGCCTAAAGAATCCACTTCTAAGGGACCACAAACATCAATATGAATCAAACTCAACAACTCTGATCTTCTTTTGGCAGTTGAGTTGAAAGAGACTCTATGTTGCTTTCCAAATAAATAGTGATCACAAGGGTTTAATTGAATACCTTTTGATACTGTGATTAGCTTCTTCCGTGCTAATGTAAGCAACCTTTTCTCTCCCATGTGACCGAGTCTTTTGTGCCACAAATTTGGTGAAGTCTCAACTTCAACTGCATTGAGACTGTCAGAAATCACCTTCACATGGGTAGTGTATAAAGTGTCGTGTATCTTTCCTCGAGCAACAATCATGGCTCCTTTTGTCAGCTTCCAGATGCCATTGCTGAAGTAGTTGTCGTAACCTTCCCGGTCTAAAGTTGTACCGAAAATAAGATTGAGACACAGATCTGGCACATGTCTCACATCTTTTAAGACCATACTGCAGCCAATGCAGGTCATGATCTGGATATCGCCAATACCCACGATCTTCGAGAAACTTGTATTTCCCATTCTCACTGTACCAAAGTCTCCTGCTTTGTACGTGGTGAAGAAATCACTATGGGGAGTAGCGTGATAAGATGCTACTGTGTCAATCACCCACTCGGCTTCATTGCTTCCAACGTGAAGGCATACCTCTTCATCGACTGTGCATATAGTGATACCTCCTGCAACAACGACCATAGTGTCGCCATTTTCTTTCTGTGGCTGGTGGCTGCTTTGACCTTGCTCCCTTTGGAGTTTGCGGAAATTCTTTTTCAAATGTCCCGCAATACCACAATGATAATAATCATAGTTACCCTTTTATGGATTTTTGTCGTTGCTGGGTCGGCCGCGGTTTTGGGACCTTCCTCTACTTCTGCCTCTGCTTTTGCCTCTACCAGTTTCGTAAGATCGTCATTGACCTTCGGTGACAAACGCATGTATTTGATTCATGCCAGTTTCCTTTTTTCAAGCTTCTTCACTGAATATGGCATCCTTGACTGTCGCCATAGTGAGTTTGGGGGTTGAGTTACCGAGGGAAACCACCAGTGTCTCCCAATTGGGAGGTAAGGAACTAAGCAAAAGTAGTGCCTGAGTTTCATCGCCAATATTTTACTCTACAGATGCAAACTGGTTCACTAGGTTCTGAAACTCGCTAGTGTGTTCGGCTGCAGAAGCTCCTTTCTTCAGCTTCAAATTGACTAGTCGCATCATAAGAAGCGATTTGTTTCGAGTTGTCTTGGCCTGATACATATCCTCGAGCTTCTTCCAGAGCTCGTAGGCATTGGTCTCTTGAGCAACATGGTGGAATACACTGTGGTCAATCCACTGTCTGATTTGGCCAATAGTCTTTCTGTGCATCTTGGTCCAATCTCTCACCACAATTAACGTAGGCTTTTCGCCTTCATTTTCTAATGGGTCTACCAAATCCTTGCAATTAAGCAGATCCTCCATACGGGGTTTCCATATGGAGTAGTTCGACGCCAATAATTTAATCATGGCACCGGATCCTGAATCTTCCATCGAACCAAATCAAATTTAAGATCTCCTTGGCTTGTTTGATATGTTCAGAGTAGAATCACGCAAAACGGAGTGTACCATTGCATCCGGAACGGTCAAAAACCTTAAGATCGCCTCTGACTGCGCTCAAATCTGACTTAGGACGAGTCCGAAACAGTCAAAACAATGGTGAGGGGCAAAACTGTAATTTTGCAAAGCTGGTGATGACGTGGCAGTGACACGTGGCGGATGACGTGGCACGCGTCAATTGGTGACACGTGGCAGCTGGCGTGGACAAGTCAGTGTGTGACACGTGGTACAGTCGCATGATGACACGTGGCCCTGCTGACGTTAGCAGTGGCGTGGCAGGCCATGTGACGTCATCGCTGACGTGGCGCGCGTGGAAACACGTGCTGCGAGTGGGATCAAGCGCGTTACAGGGTGACGACGCGTGAAGCGTGTGGGCCTCACGTGCACTAAAAGTAAACGACGTGTGAGGCGCGTGACGCCGAGGACTGCGATGCGCGGACCTTCAGGCGGCATGTGGCGGCGCATCCGGCGGAGTTTCTGGCTGTTCTCGACGTGGATGGATTCCTCCGGAGATGGGTCAGCCGAATATATGGGTGGTGTAGTGTTTTGCGAAGAATTGAGCTTCGAAATAGAGGATGAACTTTCGACTCTGTTTTTCGAAAAAATTGTTCTGATACCACTTTGTTGTGCGAATAACCAATTCTAGACACAAATACACACACAATTGACACAAGATATTTATAGTGGTTCCCCAAAGAATCGGGTAAGTCCACTTTGAGAGTTTTTCAATATAGATAGGTTGAAAACAATGGTGGTTCGAGAGGAGGATACTAACTCGGGTATCAACTCGACTCAACCTAACACACACTCTCACTCATAGAAACTCACAAGGTTTCTTTTCACTCAAACTCTCGTGTATCACTCACATATATCTCTGTATATCTTTTCTACAACTATCTTAACATGTATCAGCTCATATATATATAGAGCTGAGAGAGAGAAAATCAAATTGACAACATCTATGTGCTGTCAAAGGAGTAACAAATTTGTTTACGTATGTATGAGTTGGCTAGATAGACATCCCAGCCTGTTGTGATAGAGAGATGTGGTTGGATAACACCAGCAGAGAGTTGCATGTAGTGCATGCATGTGTATGGAATCTGTCAATTATCAATGCATATGTATATATATACAATTTTGTAATTGGACGTCTGCATGTATGATTATAAACTACTTTTTCTTTTAGCTAGATAGGAAAAAGAGATTAGGTAAAAGTAGGCTTGATAGGAAGTTTATTCTATTTTTATCATTTTATTTTTGTAGCTTATAAAATTATATTGATTTATCAAAAATGAGTTAGCTCAATTAAAAATTATTATTTAGATCATGCTACATCATAAATCATCAGGTCTCAGGTTTTACTTTTGGTTCACCTATATAATTTACCCGATTTGTATGACGTGATACAATTGGAAATCACTTGATCATGATACATCATAAATCATCAGGTCTTAGGTTTCTCGCATTACAAGCATCTAATTTATCGTTTTGTACGGTAGCTTGTTATCGAAAAAACTAAAATTAGTGTTGACTTAGTTTTTTCGTTGGTACAGATAGATGGAGGGGCGAAGATGGGAAGATCTGGACATGGATTGCTTGGTGAATGTGTTCGAGAAAGTGGAAATGGAATCGTTGCTACTAACTGTTCCCTTTGTATGCAAGTCTTGGTACAAAGCTACTCTCTGTGGAACATGTTGGAGCAAACTTCATTTTCCGCGACAAAGGGCCCCCTTCGTCAAAAGATTAATCAATGAATACCAACTAAAAGATTTTAAAACCATGGAAGTGATTAAGTTTGTTGTCAACCGCGGTAGATCTGCTGTTTCACTGGTCCTTCCTAAAACTATAAAGCAAGAAGTATTGATTTACTTAGCAGACGAGTAAGTTGATCCGTTGTTATTTTTCAGTTTAACCAAAGTATTCAGTTTTTTCTGAGTTGATAACTGCTTAAGGTATAACTTGAGTATTTATATCTTTCAACACGTCCCCTCATGCGTGGTTATCTTTTTTAGTCCAACACGTGTAACAACAAGAAAGTTCTGGGTTCAAAACTCATCGTTACTCAAATAAAAGTTGTTTCACGAGTTGGATCAAAAGAATGTCACACGTAAGGGTGAGTGTTGAAGAATTTAAATATGAGCAATGTAAGGAGGAACTTTCTTCTTACATGTGGTGTGATCCAATTGAAAACATACACGTGTCCGCAAACTTTAAAAGTTGCCATAATTATTATTATTTTAAAAAAAATCGAGTAAAATCTATGATAGTAAAAAGATTTTGAAATTTATAGAAATGTTTTCAAATTTATAATTTTTTGGATACATTTATGTTTTTAATTGGACCACACCACATGTAAATAGGAAGTTCCTCCTTACATGGCATGAGACAAACATTGCCGTTTAAATATCAAAGTAACACCATCTCTAACAACTTAAGCTTTTAGAGTAGTTGTGTGGTTAACAGTGACACATTCTGTATATGGGTACTGAATACCGACTCCTAAACTAGGCCTCTTAAAATTCATAATTTTTTTTGTGTTATGTTGTCAGGTGTCCAATGTTGAAATATGTGGCTTTTTAAATCTCCAGAGTGTAAGTGTTCTCCTAAATGCATATTGGCTTTACCTGGGCTGATTGGCAAGTGGGAAAATTTGGAAATGCTAAAAGTGGGAAGGATGGAAGTTGAAAAAGAGAGGGAAATTGTTGAAGAAATAATTACCCAAATCAACCTTCATTGCAAGAACTTTGTAGGGTTAGACATTTCAGGAGCATCCATTGGTGAAAAGGAAGCATTGGCTTTGGTGACATTGCTCCCAAACATTAAGCATTTGGGATTAAAGCAATGCAATCATCTCTAGGGAGCACTTCGTGATGATTCTAAAGGGTTGCAAAAGACTTGAATATTTCGATGTTAGGGACATCGTGAATTTAACAATCGATAAGGAGATATTGAAGCTTGCTTCTCATATCCGTACTTTTAAGTACGGGGTTGAGGGATCAAGTGTCTGAGGAGCTCTACTTGGTTTGTATTTCTATAAACAGTTTTTTGTTTTTTGAAAATTTAAAATCAGAAGAAAATTGTAAAAAAAATTTGTTTGCTTCACTTTTCTGAAAACTTCGTTATAATATTGGTAGTTTTCAGAAAACTCATTTTCATTATTCTCAAAAAACTGTTTTTTATTCTCAGAATTTTCGAGAATAATTTTTAGAAATACAAATCAAACAGACCCAAATTTCGCGATGGTTTTCAAGGAGCAAGGCGACTTTGGATGACCACGGGTGTAAAGACATTATGAAGTCTGTTGTCGTCTGTTGTCTTGGTGCAGGACCGTTATACTTTCCTCTATTCGTTTTAGTTGTGTCCTACTTTCTAGTATGGGGTGCAATGTCTTTCTATCATTTTGATGAACTAGTTTGGCTTTTAATAGAACTATTACTATTTTTGCCGTATTTTCAAATTTTTTTTACCTGCTTCATAATTACTATATTGGTTGAAATTCCTGTTATTTTCATGGAACTTTTGAAGGCAAATGTTTCTTGGACACGATTTTGCAATATAAATATAATTTGGTCAACGACTTGATTCTTCTTACTTTTAAGTATGTACTATTAGAAGATTGGACAGCTATCGAGGCCCTTGCTTCTCCGGTGGAACTCGAGGTTGAGGAGTTTTTCGGTATTAGTAATTTTGTAGTTTGTAGTAAAATAAGTTCAATTTGAACTATTTAACACGCTTTTGAACTAGAACTCATGGATTAAGAATTTTTAAAATTTTCATAGATAGTATCTTTGGTGATGATTGGAAATTTGGATTGTTTCACAAAATCAATGTCTTTCCATCACATGGATAAATTATGGTGGCTTATAATTTATTATTTCTTTTTGCAGTTCAATTCCATTATTTTTATTAAAATTACTGGGCAATTTTGATTCCTTCCAAAAAAAATTCTAATATTTAAAATTTCTCAATATTTATGCACTCAGAGTTTTTTTAATTTAATTAAATTAATTTATTATGTCCTTGTATGTGTGGTCTCCCACTTGACAGTTCCATACCACTGCATGCAAACCACCACCATCAACTGTGCATGCGAAGCCAAAACCAAACATCAAAGCCCACGCATGCTTTGAGTCAAGTCAAGAATGGTGGCCGAGATAAATCACGTGTGAAGAGTTTTGGCAGCTTCTGAAGATCACGCTTGAAGATTATAGACATATCCACATGCCACACCTGTGCAAGTAGTTTTTGTTTCTACTTCGTTCATATATATATATATATGGATGTTGTAAGGATTGTAATATGTAGTACACAAGATAAGTGTAAGAGAGAGCAAGATACTCAGAGAGTATTATGTAAGTGAGGCAAATAGTGTGAGGTAGAGCGTTGTATCCTCCTCCCTCCCCATCTAAAACTCTCTCAAAGTGGATGTAGATATCAATTAGACCGAATCACTATAAATATTGGTGTCTCTATTGTGTGTATATGTTTAGAATTGGTTCGGGCATACGGAAAGCCTCTAGTTAAAAAACCTGACACCACACCCTACACGGAAAAATACTGAACATTCCAATTCTTCTTGTTTGAACGAAAACATGATGAAAGGGAAAAGAAATATTGAGAAGACGGTAGTAAACAATGTAGTTTATTATGAGATAATATCATCGCAATGGTTAAGCTAAATCCACACCATCAATATAAACTTATAATATTATTAAAAAAAAATAGGACACAACATTGAGAGAAAATACAGCTAAACATTAATATGAGTTTCTGTTGGAGGCAGAGTAAATCACTCACAACTCACTGATGGTGATTGTGTTAACCCTCAAGGTGTTGAGAGAATTTAAAACACTCACTTTTATTTCAAGAAACTCACAAACACAAATACAATATGTCTCTATTTTCTTTCTCACTCTGCCACTCTTTGTTTCTTCTATCTAAGCTTCTGATCAGGCGTTGTGATCCAGGAAACGGTGACGTTTCAGAGCCGATTCCGGAATGTCATACATGCATGTGCAATCGCCTGGGATCCTCGCATTTGCTAAAAGCAGCGGGGTTTCGTTAGTTTCCGCTTTGTTCCTGACTTGTTTTTCTTACTGCTTACTGCATTTTGATGCCAAATTCTCAACTTCACTTGATATGAATTCATCCGCACCGAGTGATGCACAATTCCTTCCAATTGTCCCCAACCTTGTGGTGTTCGACAAATGCTACCATTGTTCTTACGCCTGATGTCTTATACTTGTAAAAAATATAATATGAGCAATGATATTTCCACCTACTTGGCAAAGTGAATACATATCCACTATTAGATAAATGATTGTGGAACCCAAACATGTTTATAATTATCCAATTCAAAAGTGGATATGGATTCACTGTCTCAATTCTCTTTCACAATCCGGTGCAAGAAATATTTTTCATATATTTATAATGGGTCGAGACGGGAGAACCCATAATAAATATGACTTTTAGAGCGATTGAACAAATAGCAAGATATTATTCAAAAAAAATTCATGAAGAGAAATAAAAGTAATTATGAGTGAGCTCTAAGAATGACAAATGTTGATGAAATTTTCTTCGCTATGAAAGCTTCTTCTAATGTGCCAGCCAAAGTAAACCAAAGTTACAATTACCTTTCGAAAAAAAAAAAAGTAAACCAAAGTAAGGCAACAATAAAGGAACCCAAAAAGTGACCAACATTGCTACCAAGGGTCCAGCCTTATATGTGGGATACCATTGTTACAACCCCCCTTTTTACCAATCATGGCAACTGCACACTTGATATGAATACTGTATATATATATATATATATAGCAAGCAAGATGTAGTAGGGAGGGAACTGAAAAGAGTTAAATGGTTAAGGGTGTGTTTGATAACACTTATTTGCCACTTAAATCTGAATAGATTCAGTACTTATTCAATTAAGTGCGTTTGATAAGAAATTTGAACTTCACTTAAAACATTAAGTGCCACTTAAAATGATGTAAAAATTTAAGTGATATGGTCACCACTTAACACTGAAGTCTGAAATCTGAAAATTTATAAAAATATCATAAAATATATATTTTTTTAAACACCACTTAAAACCTTCAGTACTTAATTTTCAGTTTTATCAAACAGAGTGTCCTTAATAATCTTTCAAATGCTTGCTAGTAAGCAGTGAATAACTATGCTCAATTAAGGACGATAAAGGGATCAGAGAACTCCAATGACGGGATCGTTTATTGCATTGTTCAACTCACACACAGCCGAGTTGAGCACTTCCATGTCAACTTCGTCCCGAAAAAGAAACAAGAACTTAACCCCGTCCATTCTCAACAACCTCTGGAAGTCACACAACTCAAGAAATTCAATGCCTCCTCTCAGTGCACAATATTGTAGTATGTCATACCCATGAAAACATGGCCAAAGGGAAAAGAAATATGGTAAATTACACTTGACTCCCTCGAGATATAATATATTACACCTGCATTCCCTATTATTTTGGTAAATTATAATTTGACCCCCTCTAGTTGATAGATAGCTGTAAAATTACTTGCATACCCATGCCTATTTCTTGTTTAAAAGATGCCTTCACAAATAAGTGAGGGTATTATAGTCAATTCACTCCTAGTCAATTGCTCACGTAAGCATTGACCATGCCGAAGGAGAGTTTTTGTTACTACCTTAAAACTAGAGGGGGTCAAACTGTAATTTACCCGAAAAAATATTGACAAGACGATAGTAAACAACTGAGCAAGCGACGGACTAAGATCAAGGTAGTTTATTACGAGATAATATCATCGCAATGGTTAAGAAAAATCCACACCATCAATATAAACTTATAATACCATTAAAAATAGGCCACAATCGTGAGAGAAAAATATTGCTAAACATTGATATGAGTTGCAAGGAAAATTCAGCTTCAACATAGATTTGATAAACAAACTTCTCACCTGAAAGGCAGCATTACAGAGCCGAATTTTTCGGAATTTCTCCTCGTCGGGATTGTTTGCAACATTCTTTGCATAAGTTAGAAGAGTATTAAATGCTGTCTTCACTTTATGATTATCCTAGTCCCACAGGAAACAAATGAAATGTTAGTTAAAAAATAATGCAAAATCATATGGCACAACTCCAGCAACAACATTTTTTCCGGCAAGGCCATATTCTGAAAATTCAATATAACAAATCTGAAACTGTCAGTACTGCAAATGAAACAAAAGTTGACTTGCCTACAACTGTAAAATGCTCAGTGATTCCCACGACAAACCATAGTAAATAATTAAATGTCGTTAAAATTTCCATTCAAATAATTAATTGACTTCAAAAATTCTAAATCAGTCAAACGAGGACACCCCTTCAAGATACAGTTAAGTAATATTTATAATACCATTTTCAATAATAGATGTACCTGAGGGAGTGAATGAACAATTTGAAGACATGAATACAGAAATGCCAACAACCCAATTTTTAGAAACACAACCATGGCTACAATCCTAATGAACTTTGCATATCTGGAGTGAATGTCTAAATTCAATCCTTTACACCAATTATCCTAACTTCTAAAGCTATATGGTGAAATGCTTAACTCATACTTGAAGCACAGGACGAAAAAAGAATTCTGTGTCCCTCATTAGGTGGAAAAAAGTATGCTAAAAAAAAATACACAAGTCACAAGAAAACAGAAAGTTGAAACTTGCTATAGGACAATATCAAAGGAAACCAGCTTATCGTTCACTTAGTCGGGCAGCGCAGTATTGTTAATCCACATATACCTTCAAAACATACGAGGTAGTCATTAATTACCTTATTATCCCGTTTGATACATCGTAGACACTATCTCATTTGCTCAGCCCGAGTAGGGAATGAACTCTGCTATTTGAATACAAGAAAAGGTGATTTAGAGATGAATTACTACTAGATTTTATAGAAAATTTCAGCCCCCAAAACCATAGTATTACTAGATTTTATGGAAAGGGTTTTACAGCAGCCGGATCTACTGGCCGTAATCGAAGTTCTTTCTGAGTACATATAGTATATAAATTGGCTCAAAGAACTACAAGGAATAATAAACCAAAACTAACATCGCATTTTCAGAAATCATGACTGTAATGTCCCACATCGCCCGGGTAGAGGTCTGGGGATGTGCTTATATGTGCAGTGTTGTCTCCAATTGGTATGAGGCCTTTTGGGAGGAGCCCAAGAGCAAAACCGTGCGGGCTGGGCCCAGAGCGGACAATATTATACCAACTGTTGGAGCGGGGTGTTACAATTGGTATCAGAGCCAGAGCCCAGCCGGAATTAAGTGTGAGAGCATGCACATCACCCGTGGGTCGCCAGCGAGGACGCTGGGTCCCAAGGAGGGGTGATTGTGATGTCCCACATCGCCCGGGTAGAGGTCTGGGGATGTGCTTATATGTGCAGTGTTGTCTCCAATTGGTATGAGGCCTTTTGGGAGGAGCCCAAGAACAAAACCGTGCGGGCTGGGCCCAGAGCGGACAATATTATACCAAGTGTTCGAGCGGGGTGTTACAATGACCTACCAGGTACTCTGAGTCTTCAATTATTACTCATTACATGCAGGCAACCATGATCTTAGGATTGTTAGTAATATATATGTACAAACCTATTTCTTATAAGTAAAGATTTAATAGAAAGCATTCATAAGGAATGCATATCCCAAAAGCTACACAAAGGCCAAGGCCAAGAGGGACTCCAAGGACCTAAAAGAACAAAAAATTATCAACTATCTCCTCTATATCACAACTTCTCCACAACACTAAAAGCAAAGTGAGCTAAGAAACTTATCGATCCCAACGGGATATTCCTCTCCATCAAAATATCTTTTTTATCAAACCCTCCATAAGCACCACCAAACACAAAAGGGCACCACACTGAAAGAATCACGGGTGTGGTATCTCCATGACACCATCTACAAGCATCAATCACGGCTCTCCAATACTGACGCATGACCCACGGTCCACCAACAAACCAAATCAAAGTCATGTGGCTGGCTCTGAAGCCAACTCTACAAGCATCAATCACATTTTTAAAGAGAGAAAAAAAAAACTGCCTCATTTGGAAAAAAAATTATAATATAATTGACTGAAGGTTGGATTTCCAGTCAAATGGTAAGTACTTTTTTTATGAGATCAACTCATGATTCTTAGGTCTTAAGGTGTCTTAGTACTGTTTTAAGCCATTGCATGGATGTAAATTGAAGCTCTATTAAACACGGTGATCGAGATATTTCTGCTAAGCTATTCTTCATTCTTTAACATTGTACGATTAGCAATAAAAATGCCTTTTAATAGAATATGGTCATTATCTTAAATTTCACAGTTCCAAATTAAGCACTGGAAACTTCAAAATTAGAATTCAACTAGGTTCTTAAGATTATGACTTTTAACAGATGGGTATATTTCAGACCTGAAAGGAATCCCATCTCTGTCTGAGTCTTTCCAAAGTTTTTCTCTCTAATTCATTGTCAGAGTCTTGCAATTCCCATATGCTGCAAGCACAGAATACATAGCTCAGTTAAAAATAGAAGTTCTTGCAAACATACACATATACATATACACCCAAACACACATAAATATATATATATATATACAAATGAAAAAGGGGGCTAGTCATGAAGGCAAACCTTCTTCTGTCACTGCCTTCCACGATTCGCTTTGCTTGTTCCTTACCTACTCGAATCCTCTCTTATGGAACATATTTAAATCAGGTTATTAATGTAAAACAAAACCATCAGAACAGACATGCAGAATTGTGCATCGTGAAGATGATGACCCATTCATTGGATAGAAGGAAGAGGGAGGGATATAAAAACCAAATACAGAAATGCTAGCTGTAAGTGTTCGCTGTGTGCTATGATGCTAAGCTGTTAGATTATAATTTATGCTTCATTTTAACAGAAGTATCGAAACAATTAAGAAGGCAAAATGCAATCGTAATCAGTCGAAATTCAGAAGGCACCACACATACACAGACCAAAATAAGAGGAACTTTCAACTCATATTCAATATCCTCGTTCCCAATTTTCATTTGATGCTAAGTTTGATCCGTAGCAGGCTATAATAGGAATGCGATGTCATAATGTAAGGAAGCAATCACAATCTATTAAGTACCATCTCTTTCTCTCTTTCCATTAGCTTCACTTCCCTTTCCATAATCTTGCGAGCTCGCTCCCTTCCACATTGAAATGATCAATTACTATGAGAAGATAAAATCAGGCATAGTGAAACATGTAAACAGATGATGCATCTAAAACAAAGAGGAGAAAATATATAAAGTTTGTCAAAGAACATAGATAAGACAATTTCCACAGGAAGCTTTAAACCTCCGGTAATTGTTTTGAAAAACATCACAGGTTGACATAGTAAACAAATCTTATCAGAAAAGAAAAAGGAACAAAAAAGGTTTCTGGAGTTGTCTTCACTTTATTAAATCTTCATTATTGTAGTTTTGGTAGTGTCACATTCAAAATGGAGGTCAATGATTAAGGGATGGTCATTATCCCGGGGTCTTCATATGTGATATAAGACAAGTCAATTGGGCAGGCTGAATCAGGAGCTTTGGCCATTTTTCTCGTCCATATTCAATTCCCAATCCAAGCCATATCATATAACAGGGTTATGGGGTCGGTCTGTGTAACACCCTCAAAGTACGATCTCTTTCAGGTCTAGGTCCCAAGTAAATCGTCCTTAAGGATTAGACCTTAAAAGTAAGTTGTAACCGGTGCCCTCAAAATCTTAGATTCCAAGGTAACCAAATACCATAAACATGATACCATCACTAATACGTAAGGAAGTATAAATTGGATATACATTAGTTCCTCAGCTTTGATCTTTATTTCTTCAGGTGTAAGTGAAGGTTTAGGATCCTCAACTTTGGAGATAGCAGGTACCTATGAAGATTTAAGCAATGATAGTAGCAACACAATGTTTCACTCTGGCAAGGAAACCCAAAAAGCTAGGTATCGAAGCACCGAAGTGCATTTTTCCATCTGAATGGTAACCAAACAAACACTTTATTGAAGTATAAAATTCAACAAGATCATGCATAAAACCAGCTTTTGTGAAGCTGCATTCAACTGATCAACTGAAAATAAAAGAAAAACAAAATGATCTCACAACAATCAACGTTTCAAAAACCCAAAAGGACTTTGTGTCTGAGGATATAATGGTCTAACAACGAAGCATCCAACAATAGGGAGCTTTATTTACAACAAAGACCCCGTTCAAGAAAAGGATCTTAAAGCTACAATTGTGCCACAAAGGCAACAAATGCATAGATTAATGGTCCTCTCAAGTAACGTTCATCTCAAAGTACTATGTCAAGTCAACCTTAAACCTCTGTCGCCCCTAATTTATGTCAATATATCACCACCATCAACTATTGGTTTAGCTAGTCTTACAAAAAAAACATGTTCTGATATGTGTTAAGTATGCGACCAAAGTCCCACATGGGTTAAAAGTGAGAAGGATCATGGGTATATAAAAGGATGTACATATCTCAATTGGGGTGAGGCCTTTTGGGGAAAGTCCAAGAGCAAAAGCGTGCGGGCTGGGCCCAAAGCGGACAATATCACACCATTGTTGAGATATGTGGGGCACGTAATGCCCAACAATTGGTATCAGAGCCCAGGTTGCGATTCGTGGTGTTAACCAGTCGGAGTGGGCTAGCGTTGTATCGACTAACGGTGGCGGCGGAGGCCGGGAATGGCCAAGTCGTATGTGCGGCGGAGGCTGGTGATGGTCAAGTCGTATGTGGTGGCGTCGTATCAACTAACAGGAGTGGACTGGTAGCCATGTGGGGAATCCTCGAAATGTCGAACGGAAGGTGAGCCCTCGGATTAACTCACGATGGACGGATGGATGATCGTTTGAGGGGAGGCTCGGACCATGAGATGTGGTCCTTTGTTCGAGGGGAGGATTGTTAAGTATGCGACCAAAGTCCCACATGGGTTAAAAGTGAGAAGGATCATGGGTATATAAAAGGATGTACATATCTCAATTGGGGTGAGGCCTTTTGGGGAAAGTCTAAGAGCAAAACCGTGCAGGCTGGGCCCAAAGCGGACAATATCACACCATTGTTGAGATATGTGGGGCACGTAATGCCCAACAATATGCTTAGCTCTGTAGCAGAGGAGGCTAACCAACTTCCACAAATTATTAGGTAAAACAATAAAATGAAATATAGCACGGTACTAATAGATGCATACTAAAAAATTTTCCTACCGACAGCATTGCATCAATGTCTGGGTCAGTCTCATGTTCAACCACCCCATTGACAGCAGCCTCTATGTTTCTGTTACCTGAAAACAGAGAAGAGCATCTTACATAATACCGATACAACCTGGAAACATCCACAAGCCAAATCAACCAGGCATAATTTGTTTACGAGAATATCATAAAACAATGTTTCTATCATTAAAGCAGCTTAATTCAGGCCCAAATTAAATAAATAATGAATTATATAACCCATCACAAAACTTAAATAACAATAGTATTAACAAAAATAATAATAAAGAACAAAGAAAAAACAAAATAAAGCAAAACAAAGAGCTATACAACCTCAAACTGGTATGATAGTAGTATTAAGATGCATCATTCTATTTGCTAGGCAGGAGCCTTGCGACAAATGGGCAATATTGTAATGATGAACAAAGAATATTGCAACATTTAATCCTAAACACAAGCTGCTCAAATGAAGGAAAATCATTGAACCTTAGACATGCTGCTAAAAGATTTTAAAGAAGAATTTAGATACGAAACTCAAAATTCTCAAATATGGTGTATTTAATATGTAATCAATCAACAGGTACAATTCTTATTTTATTTTTAAAAAAGAAACTACTGATAAGATATATCTCAATCTGGGAAGAAAAAACTTCACCAGGATAATCAAGCACCGGAGTCGCCATTTCCTTTGAAAATCCCATTGCTTCAAGTTCCCCTATCAGAGAGCATATAAACTTCTAGAACAACAATTCCTAGACACAGAATCAGAGTAGCAATTCAATTAATTGAGGGCAAAAAAAAAGTTTAAAAAAAATACACACCTACAATTCTCCAACTTTTAATAACCCAAATCAATGCATTATATGAAACCCAACAAGAAACTCTATAAAATAACAAAGAAATGAAACACAATACAGTCAGAAGGGACAGTTTTTCTTTTTTCTTTTTTTTCTTTTTTTTTTATGCATATACTCAAGCAAAAATATAATCAATCACATTAAAAAAATTGGGTTATTCCAACTTTCACCCTGAGTTTTGTCATATTCCCACATACACCCCCTCAAATTTGAATATTCCCACCTTCACCCCCTGAGGCACATGATCGTTAACGGTTTTATGTGAAGTTACAATTTTGCCCCTGAATATCTATACACTCTGAGAACAACATGGATAATTTTACATAGTGGTTAGTGGCTGACATGAGCAAACTAACAGGCATCTTCTAGCAGCGTCAACACAGAGGGGTGAAAGTGGGAACATGGCAAACCTTAGGGGTGGAAGTGGGAATAAGCCAAAAACAACTCAAACATCAAGTTCAACAATCGATTACACTACTATATTTATTAGATAGATAAAATAATAAATAAATAAAAAGTAACTAATTCTAGATTTTGCCCTAACATTTAATATTCATTGTAAACAATTATATAAATCCTCATACTCTGTATTACAAAATCAACACAGTGACAAGTGCCATATGTGATTTTGAAACCAAAATTGCATATCCATAAGCAAAATTTATATAAAATTTCACACATCTACGAAGATCAATCCCACAAAAGCCTCACAAACATAAAAATCTACAATCATCAACAACAAAACCAACCGATTCATACATTGAGGTAATAGACCTAAAGGAACATCACGAAACAACACATAGAACTACGTCAAACATATATCTCTATATATATATATATATATATATATAAGAACTATAGAATGTATAGAGATAGATGAATATACCTTGGTAGATTAGACGGGGAGAGAGGGGGAAACAGAAACCCTAAACCGCAGCAACAGTGCAGAAAGGGAAAGTGAATCCCATTTTATAATTTTCCCGCCATTGGAAAAATTTTAATTTAGTGACTGTTCAAGGTTAATTTTTTCAAATTCTTGGTTGTGTAGTTAAAAAAGGTAATGCAATTTATTTCTATTATTTTAGAAAATATAGCTTATATATTTTCAAATAAATGCAACTCGAGATTTTAATTCATTATTTTAAGATTTTAAAAATAGATTGTTTTAATTTTTTGAAAAGAAATGATTAATTTTAAGAAAAATTAAATAATAAATGTATTGACTAAATAAAAGAAAACTAAAAAAATACATATGTAGAACTTGTTTGTCAATATATGTGATTGTAACGGAACATATATACACGTTTGATATTTTCAGACTTGAATAAAAAAAATGAAAATGACCAATATGGATACAATATGGCAATAACATGTAAATCCGTTTTAACATGTGGGTAGATTCTTCATTCTGTACATTATTTAATTGTTTATATTTAGCATTATACATTGTCTTTAACAGTTAATTATATGTCATGCAGTTGTTCCTAATTCAATCGACAAGAAATCATTGTAAATTCCAAATGACAAATTTAATTAAACAATTATAAAAGAAATTGTTCAAAGAATATGAGAACTTGACGACTTTCACAAAATCACAATATTGTTTCTTGAGATGATTTCAATAAATAATGTCTAGAAAAATTCTAATTTTCCTTTTCCCCAATAACTGCATATCACCTTGTAGCTTTCACATCAAATTTAATTGCATATATTGAACTTAACAACTTCTATTTTGGATATTGAAATAAAATGATTGAATTAATTATGATATAAATTCTAGCTATATATGAAGTTGGATGTGATTGTTAAATTTTATGATAATTTTTTATTTATGTCAATCATATCTTACTATTCATAAGAGTAATGATATATACATAATTTTTTATTTATGTTAATCACATAGTTAAGGACCGTAGGCTCATTTCATTAAATGTTAAAGTTAAGGTTCAATTAAATTACGATATTAGCCCTAATAAATTTAATCCTGTCTCAACTTGCATTATGGCAAACAAGACCAATCAAAGAGGAAAATGAGCGAGCGAGTAAAAAATCATCACTACTACATACATGTATATATGAGTAATGATACTTGCACTGTCTTGTTAAACCGAATTGAGAAAATAAGGTTTTGTTTGATTTTTGTTTGTGTTTGTTGTTGTGAAAATTAGAAAAACACAAATACATGATTGCATTTGTGAAATGTTTAAAATCTAAAACATAAGCATGTTTCGTATTGATCTTTTTGCTGTATATATATATATATGTGTATATGTGGTGTTTTGAGGCAAAGGAAAGTGGTGGTGGTCGGAGACGGCAGTGGTGTCCGGCAAAGGGAAGTGGTGGCGATGGTCGGAGGCAGAGGAAGTGGCGATGGTGATGTAAATATATACACATATATATTGAGTGAATAGTAAAAAACAAAAATACCTTTTTTGTTTGCAAAAATAGGTCAAAAAAACACAAAGGGTCCGTTTGGCAACCCTTTGTTTTCGTTTTTGTTCTGGGGTATAGAAAACAAGAATCAATTTTTATCTTGTCTTTATTTTCTCATCTAAAAAAATAAAAAAGAAAACATGTTTGGGGGCAAAAATGACTTCTTCTTTTCTCTCTCTCTCTCTCACACACACGCCTATACACAAATTCCAGCAACACACACATGCCTATACCCAAATTGGCTCTCCTCTCTCCAGAATTAGGGTTTTACTTGTGGGTGGAGGTTTCAAATTGGGTGTTAGGGTTTCAAATTAGTGGTGCCGATTGGTGATGGTGGTGGTGTTCGTGCCGATTGGGGTTTACACCGATTCATGTGTATATATATATATGCATGTATATGTGTGTGTATATATATGTGTGTGTGTGTGTATATGTGGTGGTGGCGAAGGTTGCAGCGACAGGTTGCAAGCATTTGCTTCAAATATATATATTTTTATTTTATTTTTAAATCCAAGCTGAGAACAAAAGAACACCATTTTGGTGTTATCATGTTTTCAGCACTATGCAAAGAAAGTGTTTTCATTTTGAGAACAAAATGAACAGTGATTTGGCCTCCCAAACAGGTTTTGTTCTTTTAAGAACAAAAATAAGAATAAAAACATGCTATCCAAACAGATCCAAACTTTTTTTATTATTCAAAACAAAACACGAGAGGCAAACATGTTTTTGTTTGGAAAACAGTTATAGTAGCAAACAAAAATAAAAAAATATTAAATAAAAACAAAAACCAAACAAGGCCTAAATACATATCCACTATTAGATAGATGATTGTGGAACCCAAAGATGTTTATCGTTATCAACTTTCAGAGTGATTGGTCAAATAGCAAGATAAAAATTTATTCAAAAAATATTCATGAAGAGAAATAAAAGTAATTATTAGTGGGGTCTAAAAAATTCATGAAGAGAAATAAAATTTATTCAAAATGTTGATGAAATTTTCTAGTTATGGAAGCTTCTTCTAATGTGCAAGATATGCAACCAAAGTAAGCCAACAATAAAGGCAAGCCAAAAAGTGTCCAACATTGCCACCAAGGGTCCAGCCTTATATGTGAGGTACCATTGTTTCAACCCCTATTTTTTTACCAATCATCTGTATGTGTGTGTATATATATATATATATATATATATGATTACTGTAGAGCTACAAATAAATATGGTCTCCAAGCCTTTTTTGAGCAAGCAAGTTTAGGGGTCTCTCAAAGTTTTACATATAGGTCTCTTGTTTGAAATCAAGGAACAAACATGTACTTCAGCCAAAATAATAGAGAGCGAACTGAAAAGAGCTTTAATATATTATTTTGTAATACGTATAAAGTGTGTCAGATTTGAGAAAAATGCTAAGAAAGTCGTTGATCATTACATGACTTACTCAATTATTTAATAGCATTTACTTCAAAAAGATGTATACTAGTGAAAAAAGCATATAGAGAAGAAGAAATAGGTAATATTCAAAGAACATGATATTCGAAAAATGAAAATACATTAAAAACAAGTATGCAATAACTCAATTTAGACGATTATTGGCAAGAGTAATCTATATTGCAATTGAATCGAACTGCTCATGAACATGTTCGGGCTCGACTCGCTAAAACTAGCGTTGAGCTCGGGTTTGTTCGTTTAATAAATGAATTGAGCATGAGCACAATTTTTAAACTCGTTTAGTAAATGAACCGAGCTTGAACATTCTAAAGCTCGACTCGACTCGGTTCATTTGCAACCCTACTAGTAGGCAGTGAATAGCTATGGACAATATAAGGATCAGAGAACTCCAAAGACGGGATTGTTTATTGCATTGTTCAACTCAAACAAAGCCGAGTTCAGCACTTCCATGTCAACTTCGTCCCTAAGAAGAAACAAGAACTTAACCCCGTCAATTCTCTCGAACCTCTGGAAGCCACACAGCTCAAGAAATCCAATGCCTCCTCTTATTGCACCAACCCTAGCCTGCGAAGCACAATGTAGGCCATACCCACAAAAACATGATGAAAAAAAAAAATCAAAGGGAAAAGAAATATTGAGAAGACGGTAGAAAAACAACTGAACATGCGATGGACTAAAATCAAGGTAGTTTATTATGAGATAATATCAAAACAATGGTTAAGATAAATCCACACCATCAATATAAACTTATAATATTATTAAAATTCAGCTTCAACATATATTTGATAAACAAAATTCTCACCTGAAAGGTAGCATTACTGAGCCTAATTTTTCGGAATTTCTCCTCGTTGGGATTGTTTGCAACATTCTGTGTGTAAGTTAGAAGAGTATCAAATGTTGTCTTCACTTTGACATCATTATCCTAGTCCCACAGGAAACAAATGAATTGTTAGTTAATAAATAATGTAAAATCATATGACACAACTCCGGCAACAACAATTTTTCGCAAGGCAGTATTCTGAAAATTCAATATGTCAAATTTGAAACTGTCAGTACTGTAAATGCAACAAAAGTTGACTTGCCTACAACAGTAAAATGCTCAGTGGTTCCCACAACAAAACCATGGTAAATAATTAATTGTCTTTAAAAATTCCAAAAGGATTAAAATAATTCATTGACTTTAAAAATTCTAAATCAGTCAAAAGGTGACACCCCTTCAAGATACAGATAAGTAGTATTTATAATTTTATTTTACCATTTTCAATAATAGATGTATCTTGCCTGAGGGACTGAATGAACAATTTGAAGGTCAACGAAACAAGGATGACATCCTTAAACATTGCAAAAATATGAACAATTTTCATGTGACATGAATACATAAATGCCAACAGCCCAATTTTTTCAGAAATCATGACCAGGTACTCTGGGTATTAATTTTATTACTCATTACATGCAGGAAACCATGATCTCATGATTGTTAGTAATATATATGCACTGTAATACACATCTATTTCTTATAAGTAAAGATTTAATAGAAAGCATTCATAAGGGAACGCATCCCAAAAGCTACACAAAGGCCAAGGCCAAGAGGGACCCCAAGGACCCAAAAGAACCAAAATTTATTAACTATCTCCTCCATATCACGAAATCTCCCCAACACTAAGTGAGCTAAGAAACTTATTGATCCCAACGGGATATCCTCTCCATCAAAAGATCCTTCTTCCGAACCCTCCATAAGCACCACCAAACACAAAAGGGTGCCACACTGAAAAAATCACGGGCGTGGTATGTCACATGACACCCTCTACAAGCATCAATCACCCCTCTCCAAGACTGAGGCATGACCCACGGTCTCCCAACAAACCAAATTAAAGGGACCCAAAACAAAGTCATGTGGCTGGCTGTGAACTCAACTCTACAAGCATCAATCACACCCTTTTAATAAGTGATTGTTTTAAAAGAAAAAAAAAAAACTGCCTCATTTGGAATTTTTTTATAATATAATTGACTTAAGGTTTGATTTCCAGTCAATGGTAAGTACTGTTCTATGAGATCAACTCATGATTCTTGGGACTTAGCTGTCTGAGTACAATAGTTATTAAAAGCTCAAGGCACACCAAGGCGCTGGAAGTCCTCTGGTGCCTAGGCACGAGGCGCGTGCCTGAGTGAAGTGAGGCTCATATTGGGAAATACAATGAAAAATAAAATCATTATTGAAGCATTCATATTCCATAATAAAGGCACAAATGTTGTCAAAGGCGCTCTTGACCACACTTGAGGCGCACGCCTAGACTCAAGGAGCCCCTAACAACAATGCTTAGTACTGCTTTAAGCCATTGCATAGATGTAAATCGAAGCTCTATTAAACACAATGATTAAGATATTTCTGCTAAGCTATTCTTCATCCTTTAATATTGTACGATTAGCAATAAAAGTGCCTTTTGCTAGAATGTGGTCATTATAGAAAGCAAATTGTAAACTAAATTTTCCCAGACATCACATTTTGTACTCGCAAAAAATTCTAATTAATTAATTGAAAGTAAGACACCACCAAAAAAAATTTCAGAGTTTCAAATTAAGCACTTCAAACTTCAAGATTTCAACTAGCTTCTAAAGTTTATGACTTTTAACAGATCGGTATATTTCAGACCTTAACTGCATCCCATCTCTGTCTGACTCTTTCCCACCAACTTCTCTCTAATTCTTTGTCAGACTCTTGCAATGCACATATGCTGCAACCACAGAGAATACATAGCTCAGCTAAAAATAGAACTTCTTGCAAGCATACACACACACACACACACACACATATATACACCCACACACATACATAAATAAATATATATGGGCAAATGGCGCTAAACACCCCTATGGTTTCAAAACAGTGCAGAAAACCCCACTCATGGTTTCTAAACACCCCTATACTTTGCAAAGAGTGCAAATAACCCCTCCAAACCCTTTTCCGGTGACTGAGAGGGGGGTTTTCTGCATATTTCTCAAACCATAGGGGTGTTTTGTGCTCGTCATGTGACTGGATTCCGGCCAAAAAAGTGAACTTAAGGGGGTCAAAGTGCACACTATTGGAATAGTAGTGGGGTTATCTGCACAAAATGAACTAGAGCGAGGTTTTCTGCACACTTTTGAAACCATATGGGTGTTTAGCGCCATTTGCCCATATATATATATATATATATATATATGAAAAGGGGGCTAGTAATGAAGGCAAACCGTCTTCTGGCAATGCCTTCCACAATTCGCTTTTCTTGTTCCTTACCTACTCGAATCCTCTCCTATGGAAAATATTTAAATCAGGTTATTAATGTAAAACAAAACCATCAGAACAGACATGCAGAATTGTGCATCGTGAAGATGATGACCCATTCATTGGATAGACCTACCGAGGTCAGAGAGAAGGAAGAGGGAGGGATATAAAAACCAAATACAGAAATGTTGCAAGTGTTCGCTGTGTGCTATGATGTTAAGTTGTTAGATTATAATTTACGCTTCAAGTTGAAAATCTATGCATCAAAATGGTTGTTGGATGTATTTCGATTTAATTTTTGTGCACGTATCATCAACATTTTGATTTTAGTATCGAAACAATTAAGAAGGCAAAATGAAATCGTAATCACTCTAAATTCAGATGGCGCCACATACACAGACCAAAATATAGAGGAACTTTCAACTCATATTCAATATCCTTGTTCCCAATTTTCATTTGATGCTAAGTTTGGATCCTTAGCAGATTATAATGGGAATGCGATATCATAATGTAAGGAAGCAACCACAATCTAACAAATACCATCTCTTTCTCTCTTTCCATTAGCATCTCTTCCACTTCCTTAATCCTGCGAGCTCGCTCCTTTCCACATTGAAATGATCAATTACTATGAGAAGATAAAATCAGGCATAGTGAAACATGTAAACAGATGATGCATCTAAAAAAAATTGGGGGAAATATATAAAGTTTGACAAAGAACATAGATAAGATGATTTCCACAGGAAGCTTTAAACCTCTGGTAATTGTTTAGAAAAAAAAAAATCACTGGTTGACATTGTAATCACATCTTATCAGAAAAGAAAAAGGAACAAACAAGGTTTCTGGAGTTGTCTTCACTTTATTATATTTCCATTATTGTAGTTTTGGTAGTGTCACATTCAGAATGGAGGTCAATGATTACGGGATGATCATTTTGTTGAAAATAAACTTGATATCCATCACATGCATGCACTTACCACAGGTCAAAAATGGCTGCACAAAGCATGCGTGAGTTCACCAAACACCATGCGTGAGATTTGCATGCTCAAATCTTGAGAAGTCAAGAATGACGGCAAATGAAGATTTTGTTTGTCATGTTATGTATTTCAGTTCTATATATACATGTTGTATTGTATTTTAGTAAATAAGAAGCTAGAAGTTAGAAGCAAAGAAAAGAAAGGAAAAAGAGAGAAAAGAGTTGTATTTTGAAAAGTGTGAGTTTTGGAATATAAGTTTGTTTCTCTTATTTATTGTGTTGTTCCTGGGTCTGTAAATCACCTCAAGTGATTTTCAACATGGTATCAGAGCTTGGTGAAGCTTGAGCAAGCCCAAAAGTGAAGAACCAAAACAGAGCCGAACCTTTCAAAGACTATTCGTGAGTCATATGTGTTCAAACCTCAAGTTTGAGTACATATCTAGCTTCTTCGTTCCAGCAAGAACGTAACCCCGAAAAAATCAGGCCACAACTCCGCCACACGCGCCCACACGCGTTTCCTGAAGATCGGCGAGTGAGCCCCACGCGCCCAGTCATCTTCAGCCTCCAGCCGCGCATGGCCCCCACGCGCATCCACGCGCGCACGTCAGCTCCTTGCCACGTCCCACACCACGTCATCAGCCACGTGGTCCAACCGTCAGTTGACACGTGACACCAACCATCAGTTGACACGTGGCTCAATCAGAAGCCGACACGTGGCCCCAATCAGAGGTCGACATGTGTCACTCCCAAGTCAACTGCCACGTCAGACTCCACGTCAACAAAAGTTCTGAAAATTACAAGTTTGCCCCTATTTGGTATTTTGTCTGTTTCGGGCTCATTTTAACTCCGATTTGAGCAAACGAAGAGTCGTTCTTGACTAAACGGAACGCTCCGGACGCAACCGTGTGATCGGTTTGACCAGATTCAATACCGATTTTCAGAAATAAGCACCTCAAGTGCTTAAGCAAATTCGATGACATCCTCCAGCAATTTTTTCCAGCCCCAGCTTCCGCGACTGAACAAAGATAACTACGAAAAGTGGTGTATCCTGATGAGAGTCATTTTAGCCTCACAAGATTTGTGGGATGTGATCGATACCGAGTATGATGAACCCGAAGAAGTATAGAATCTAAGACAGGCCCGACAAGCCGAGCTTAAAGAAAAAAAACGAAAGGACAAGAAGGCGTTATATCTGCTTTATCAGAGTGTAGATGAAGCAAGTTTTGAGAAGATCTCCGCCATCAACACCGCCAAGTAAGCATGGGAAATTCTTCGTAAAGCAAATCGGGGAATTGAAAAAATGATCAAAATTAGACTTCAAAGTCTAAGGGGGAAATTTGAATTGCTGCAGATGAAGGAAAGTGAGTCAATTTCTGAGTATTTTACCAGAATATTGACTATTGTGAATCAGATCATAGGATGTGGAGAAAAGATCGAAGATGTACGTGTGCTCGAAAAAATAATGAGATCGCTCAATTCAAAATTTGAGTACGTGGTTGTAGCCATTGAAGAAGCAAAGAATCTGGATGTCATGACAGTTGACGAGTTACAAGCCACGCTAGAAATCCATGAACATCGAATCAACAAGAAGAATACCTCAAGCATCCGAAAGGACGAGCAAGTCCTGTAGTCAAAGTTCTCAACTAGAGAAGAGAGATGGGGAAATTCACAAAGAGGTCGAGGCATAAATTGTGGCTATCAAGGACGAGAAGATGAAGATGGGAGAAGAAACGTGAAGTGTTATAACTGCAACAGATACGGTCACTATGCCCGTGAGTGCAGAAGAGAGCCAACAAAAGAAGATGAAAATAACGAACATGTGTACTTTGCAAAGAAAGACACAAATGAGCTAAACGGAATGGTATTGATGGCTCAATATGAGAATCCTGTTAGCTGGATTTTTTAAGAAGAAGCGGAGCCCAAGGAGCTCGTGATTGAAGAAGAAAAAGAAATTGAAGCAGAAGAAGTGTCACCAACAGTGCCACGAGATGAGGTTGAAGCAATGCCACCAACAGTGACACAAGTTGCTCCCGTATCTAACAGAAAGAAGTCAGAAGTGGATCCGGATGAAAGATACTGGACCAGGAAGAAGTCAGAAGTAGATCCGGTTAGCTTCACCGAAGCCATTCAAGAGAAGAAATGGAAGACATATATGGATGAAGAGTTGTTCACCATAGAAAAGAAGCAGCGTAGTCCACCAGAAGGCCATAAGTCAACTGGGTTGAAGTGCGTTCATAAGACGAGAAGTGGAAAAGGCGAAGTTCAGAGATACAAAACTAGCATGTTCGTGAAAGACTACAAGTATAGAAAAGTGAAGCCAGACAAGTTCAATAGTCTAAGGAAGGAATGTAATGCCTCGGTAATGATTCCAGGGAAAGGAAGTGCAGGGAAAGAAAATGGTATCTCTTCAGAGTTCAAACAGGTCGACTCGGTTCAGTTCGAGGTGCTTGTCGCTAGTCGTGGACTTGACTATGAAGAAGAGAGTCAACCATCTCTGTGCAAATCTGGACGAGAGAGAGGAAAAACCAGTTGCAAGGAATGCAGAAATTCCAAGACGAGTCCACAAGACTGAGGATGATGCTAGGAATGCAGAAGTATGGAGAATCAAGTTTAAGGGGGGATGTTGATAATAAACTCGATATCCATCACATGCATGCACTTACCACAGGTCAAGAATGGCTGCACAAAGCATGCGTGAGTTCACCAAACACCATGCGTGAGATTTGCATGCTCAAATCTTGAGAAGTCAAGAATGACGGCAAATGAAGATTTTGTTTGTCATGTTATGTATTTCAGTTCTATATATACATGTTATATTGTATTGTAGTAAATAAGAAGCTAGAAGTTAGAAGCAAAGAAAAGAAAGGAAAAAGAGATAAAAGAGTTGTATTTTGAAAAGTGTGAGTTTTGGAATATAAGTTCGTTTCTCTCATTTATTGTGTTGTTCCTGGGTCTGTAAATCACCTCAAATGATTTTCAACACATTTTCCTGGGGCCGTCATATGTGATATAAGACAGGCCAATTTGGGCAGGCCGAATAAGAAGCTTTGGTCATTTTTCTCGTCCAGATTCAATTCCCAATCCTAGCCAGATTATATAACAAGATCCAAACACAGTCCACACGGAGAGAAAAAAATCTTATAATTTAAAACACTTCACTACAAAATTAAAATTGTGCATATTTAAAAGCAGCAGTAGATTTAAACATAGAAATCAAATACAAAAGGTGTAAAAGTAAGTTGTAACCAGTGTCCTAAAAAAACTTAGATTCCAAGGTAACTAAATACCATAAACATGATACCATCACTGTTGTAAATCACTTGAGGTGATTTGATAACCCAGGATACACTCAAATATATGAAAAAACACAATCTTTTTATTTCAAACATAAAACAGAATACAAATTTTCACTCTACTCTCACACTCTATTTGTTTCTTGCTTCTTGTTATTCTTCAATACAATACCACACACCTATATATAGGATTGAAATACATAAATTGACAAAGAAAATCTTCTTGGCAGCCATTCTTGACTTTTGGAAGATATGAGCGTGAACAACTCACGCATGGTTTTTCTTGCAGCTAATCTTGACATTTTTTATACGCATGTGATGAATGGATATGGATGATCAATATCAAGTTTACTTTTCAACAATCACTAATACTCAAGGAAAGTATAAATTGGATATACCTTAGTTCTTTTGCTTTGATCTTCATTTCTTCAGGTGTAAGTGAAGGTTTAGGATCCTCAACTTTGGAAATAGTAGGTGCCTATGAAGAATTAAGCATATAAAGTAATGATAGTAGCAACGCAATGTTTCACTGTGTCAGGGAAATAAGAGCGCCCAAAAAGCTAAGTATCAAAGCACCAAAGCGCGTTTTTTCATACTGAATGGTAACCAAACAAACACTTTATTGAAGTATAAAATTCAACAAGATCATGCATAAAAGCAGCTTTTGTGAAGCTGCATTCAACTCATCAACTGAAAAGAAAAGCAAAATGATCTCACAGCAATCAACGTTTCAAAAACCCAAAAGGACTTTGTGTCTGAGGATATAATGGTCTACCAACAAAGCATCCAACAATAGGGAGCTTTATTTACAACAAAGACCCCGTTCAAGAAAAGGATCTTAAAGCTACAATTGTGCCACAGAGGCAACAAATGCATAGATTAATGGTCGTCTCAAGTAACATTCATCTCAAAGTACTATGTCAATTCAACCTTAAACCTCTGTCGCCCCGATTTTATGTTAATATATCACCACCATCAACTATTGGTTTAGCTAGTCTTTAAAAAAAAACAATGTTCTGATATGCTTAGCTCCGTAGCAGAGGAGGCTAACCAACTTCTACAAATTATTACGTAAAACAATAACATGAAATATATGGAAGCGGAAGAAGATAATTGCACGGTACTAATAGATGCATACTGAAAAATTATCCTACCGACGGCATGGCATCTATGTCTGGGTCAGTCTCGTGTTCAACCACCCCATTCACAACAGCCTCTATGTTTCTGTTACCTGAAAACAGAGAAGAGGATCTTACATAATACTGATACAACCTGGAAACATCCACAAGCCAAATCAACCAGGCATAATTTGTTTACGAGAATATCATAAAACAATGTGTCCATCATTAAAGCAGCTTAATTCAGGCCAGAATTAAATAAATAATGAATTATATAACCCATCACAAAACTTAAATAATAATAGTATCAACAAAAAAAATAATAAATAACAAAGAAAAAACAAAATAAAGCAAAACAAAGAGCTATACAACCTCAAACTGGTATGATAGTAGTATTAAGATGCATCATTCTATTTGCTAGGGAGGAGCCTTGCGACAAATGGGCAATATTGTAATGATGAACAAAGAATATTGCAACATTTAATCCTAAACACAAGCTGCTCAAACAAAGGAAAACCATTACGTTGAATTCTACAAAACAAGAAATAAAAAAATGGAATCAACTGACAAACAAATGGCGGCAACATAGATTGAACCTTAGACGTGCTGTTAAAAGATTTTAAAGAAGAATTCAAATACGAAACTCGAAGTTCTCAACTGGGCGTCATATCTCAACTATGGTGTATTTAATATGTAATCAATCAACAGGTACAATTCTTATTTTATTTTATTTTAAAAAAACAAACTACTGATAAGATATATCTTAATCTGGGAAGAAAAAACTTCACCAGGATAATCAACCACTGGAGTCGCCATTTCCTTTGAAAATCCCATTGCTTCAAGTTCCACCTATCAGAGACATAAACTTCTAGAACAACAATTCCTAGACACAGAATCAGAGTAGCAATTCAATTAATTGAGGGCAAAAAAGTTGGAAAAAAAAAAACACCTACAACTCTCCAACTTTTAATAACCCGGCCAAATCAATGCATTATATCAAACCCAACAAGAAACTCTATAAAATAACAAAGAAATGAAGCACAATACAGTCAGAAGGGACAAGTGTTCTCAGTATATGAAGTAGTACCACAATCAACCACATTAAAAAAATTGGGTTATTCCAACTTTCATCCTGAGGTTTGTCATATTCCCAAATACACCCCCTCAAATTTGAATATTCCCACTTTCACCCTATGAGGCACATGGCTGTTGGCCTTACTAACGATTTTATGTGAAGTTACAATTTTGCCCCTGAATATCTATACACTCTGAGAACAACATGGACAAATTTACCTAGTGGTTAGTGGTTGACATTAGCAAACTAACGACATCTTCTAGCCATCAATATGGAGGGGTGAAAGTGGGACAAAATTCAAATTCAATAGGGTGAAAGTGGGAATATTCAACTTCAAGGGGTGAAAGTGGGAATATGGCAAACCTTAGAGGTGAAAGTGAGAATAACACTAAAACAATTCAAACATCAAGTTCAACAATCGATTACACTACTATATTTATTAGATAGATAAAATAATCAAGGGTAAATTACACTCACATCCCCTCAAGATATAATTTATTACACTTTCACCCCTATCCTTTAAATAATTACAGTTTCACCCCTCTAGGTCATTAAAACCCAATTCAAATGACCAAAAAAGTAAAATGACACATATACCCCTGGATATTTTTCAAACAGGATGTAAAAAATTAGATTTTTTGTCTGATTTGTCCCTAATTGTCCAATTGGGGTGTAAAAATTAGGGCAAAATGAAAGTAATAATCTAGTAGATTGGAGCAAAAATGTTCATAATAATAAATTTGGAGGCATTTTAGACATATCACCTAGTATTGACCGGGTTTAACCACACCGAAAGTTCATCCCAATGGGGTATTTGTTACAACCTACAAACTTGAGGGGTGAAACTGTAATAAATCATATCTAGAGGGGGTGTAAGTATAATTTACCCAATAATCTATAAATAAAAGTACTTCCTCCTTCACAAAATAAGGGTTCACTTTTACTCTTTTTTTCGTCTCAAAATAAGTGTCTCATTTGAAAAGTCAAAACACTTTATCATACTACTTTATTAATTTACCCTTCATGCATTAACATTATAAATCATCTACTTAATAAAACATCACAACATTATGGTGGGACCAAGGTAAAAATTAGTATTTCATTCATTATCAATACAATATCTTAAAAAGTTGAATTCCCCAAAATAGCCTTATAAATTCGGACTCGGACGGAAGGAGTAACTGATTCTCGATTTTGCCCTAACATTTAGTCAATATTCATTGTAATCAATTATATAAATCCTCATACTCTGTATTACAAAATCAATACAGTGGTAAGTGCCATATGTGATTTTGAAACCAAAATTGCATATCCATAAGCAAAATTTATATAAAATTTCACACATCTACGAAGATCACTTCCACAAAAGCCTCACAAACATAAAAATCAATAATCATCAACAACAAAACCAACGGATTCATAAATTGACGTAAAAGGCCTAAAGGAACATCACCAAACAGCACATAGAACTACATCAAACATATATCTATAGTTATATCTATATATATATAAGAACTATAGAATGTATAGTCTATAGAGATAGATGAATATACCTTGGTAGATTAGACGGCGAGAGAGGGGGAAACTGAAACCCTAAACCGCAGCAACAGTGCAGAAGCGAAGGGGGAGTGAATCCCATTTTATAATTTTCCCGCGATTGGGAAAATTTTAATTTAATTTTTTCAAATTCTTGGTTGTGCAGTTAAAAATGGTAATGCAATTTATTTCTATTATTTTAGGAGAGAAACTATATTAACATTAGTTAGATAATAGAAAATATAGCTTATATATTTTCAAATAAATGCAAGATTTTAATTCATTATTTTTTAAAAAATTCAAATAGATTATTTAATTTTTTTGAAAAGAAATGATTAATTTAAAGAAAAATTAAATAATGAATGTATTGACTAAATAAAAGAAAACTAAAAAAATACATATGTAGAATTTGTTTGTCAATATATGTGATTGTAACTGAACATACATGCACGATTGATATTTTCAGACTTGAATAAAAAAATGAAAATGACCAATATGGAAATAATATAGCAATAACTAGGGGTGCACAAAGGAACCGTACAACCAAGAACCGGACCGAACCGAAGGTTCTTGCCTCTTTGGAACCGAACTGATTTTTGTTATTATATATATATATATATATATACTAGGAAATAGCATGTACCACGAACATGACCTAACTTTGTCATAAAGAAAAGTTAGAGATATTTCCTTAAACTAAAGAAGAAAAAAAAAAAGGAAATAAGTGAAACCAAGTCAAATATATCAAAACAAAAAATTAAAATAAAATAACATATAGAATCCACAGATATAAACACTTACTCCTATCACTACAACAATGTGCAGTAATATAAAATTGGAACTCCAGACACATCACTCACTCAATGAGTTTTTGTTGTAGTTAAACATCACACAAATTACTACAACCCATAACACTTGAAAATCACATACAGATTACTCAATATCATGTTTTGAAAATAAAGTGTGAAATAAAGGATGAATGATTTCTTTTTGTCATTCTCTGTATGATCCCTAACGTCTCCTCTCATATTTATAGGGAGAAACATCTTTGTAGGAAGGTTGTAATCTTTATAAATTTGAGAGAGAAAGACATCTTCTCAAAAATGTTACACCATTTCTGAAAAGTTTAGTTTAGTTTAAACAATCAACGTACATGTCTTGTCTGAAAAGACATATTTGAATTAAGAAATAGATATAGAGAGATATAATGAATAAATGTAATAAGATAAATCAGTCTCAAAGAGTTTGACTTGATTAATATAGTTAAAATAAAATATGAAAAAATAGAAAGTTAAAAATATATTGAAATGCTGAAAAACGACTAAAAAATCCAAAATATCAAACAGATCACGAAAAAAATATCAAAACAAATATTGTAATTATAATATAAGAAAGAATTTTAAATATAATAGAATTATAAGATAGGTATTGTAATATTATAAGAGTTATAGATGTAAAAGAGTTTGTTATGATTATGATATAGGTATCTTAAATAGTATAGATATTTACATATAGGGAATATGTACTGTTAGAAATTATAATTATGACATAGGTATCTTAAAATACGAAATATGTATTGTTAAAATTTTATATATATGGGGATGAATAGAGAAGGAGATATATAAATGAATCTGTTCATGGTGAGAGTGAAAAAGGGAGGCATGGAGAATATAAAATATTGAAACGGTGCGAGAGAAATGATGAAATGATGCGTTAAACAGAAGTCACTCTTCATTCACATAAATGAAAAACTGTGTGGATGAAAAGACACAATTATTGAAATAATCCAAAAAGACACACGTGTCATTTTTTACTATTTTAGATTTAATTTTTTTTAAAAAAATATTTAGAAAAAATAAAAAACCCTCCTACATTTAATAGTAGTATAAATATATAATAAAAACCATATACATTACACCAGAGGAAATACAGTCCTTTTAAGCCTGAAAGCTCTGACTCTGGACAAAATAGGGCACAACAGTCAAAGATCTTGAGGAACCTCACTTGGTGCAAAATAAGAATCAATTCATCAATTCTTTAAAATTAAATACCAATGAGGAAAAAAGTCAGGTATGCAGGGATCCGGAACCGAACATGCATATAAATTATAATTATATTTTTTTTGATATTTGTAATTTTTTCTTTTTTTAATTGGAACCGATCTGAAATTTAGGTTCCGATTCGATTCGGTTTCAATTCTTATTTTTAAGGAATCGAAAAAAATGATTCCGGTAACCGAACCGTACCGTGCGCACCCCTACCAATAACATGTAAATCCATTTTAACATGTAGGTAGATTATTCATTCCGTACATTATTTAATTCTTTATATTTAGCATTATATATTGACTTTAACAGTTAATTATATCTCATCTAGTTGTTCCTAATTCAATAAACAAGAAATCAATGTAAATTCCAAATGACAAATTTAATAAAACAATTATAAAAGAAATTTTTGACAGAATATGAGAACTTGACGACTTTCACAAAATCACAATATTGTTTGTTGAAATAATTTCAATAAATAATGTCTAATAAGAATTCTTATTTTCCTTTTTCCCAAAAACTGCATATCTCCTTGTAGCTTTCAAATCAAATTTAATTGCACAGTAAATTATGTCTCAGCTTAACAACTTCTATTTCGGATATTGATATAAAATGATTGAATTAATTATGATATAAATTAATTAAGTTGGATGTTATTGTTAAATTTTATGGTAATTTATAATTTATGCCAATCACAACCTACAATTCATGAATTTCTTCCCCGTAGTTGAGTAAAAAATCACTACTACATACATGTATACATGAGCAATGATACTTGAACTTCTTAAACAAAATTGGAAAAATGAATACATATTCACTATTAGATAGATGATTGCGGACCCGAACATGTTTATGGCTTTAAAAGTGATTGAACAAATAGCAAGACAAAAATTATTCAAACAAAAATCATGAAGAGAAATAAAAGTAATTATGAGTGGGCTCTAAGAATGACAAATGTTTATCAAAATTTCTTTGATATGGAAGCTTATTCTAAATTCTAATGTCCCAGCCAATGACATGCAACCAAAGTAAGCCAACAATAAACGAACCCAAAAAGTGACCAACATTGCTACCAAGGGTCCAGCCTTATATGTTAACATTGTTACAACCCCCTTTTTACCAATCATGGCAATTGCACACTTGATATGAATACTGTATATATATATATATATATATATGATTACTGTAGAGCTACAAATTAATATGTTCTCCAAGCCATTTTTGAGCAAGCAAGTTGAGGTGTCTCAAAGCTTACATACAGGAGGTCTCTTGTTTGAAATCAAGCAACAAACATGTACATCAACCAAAATAACAGGGAGGGAACAGAAAAGAATTTAATCGTTTAGTGTCCTCAATAATCTTTCGAATGCTTCCTAGTAGGCAGTGAATAGCTATTGACGATATAGGGATCATAGAACTCCAAAGCCGGGATTGTTTATTGCATTGTTCAACTCACACAAAGCCGAGTTCAGCACTTCCATGTCAACTTCGTCCCTAAGAAGAAACAAGAACTTAACCCCGTCAATTCTCTCGAACCTCTGGAAGCCGCACAGCTCAAGAAATTCAATGCCTCCTCTCAGTGCACCAACCCTAGCCTGTGAAGCACAATGTAGGCCATACCCACAAAAACATGATGAAAAAAAAAATCAAAGGGAAAAGAAATATTGAGAAGACGGTAGAAAAACAACTGAACAGGCGATGGACTAAAATCAAGGTAGTTTATTATGAGATAATATCATCGCAATGGTTTAGATAAATCCACACTATCAATATAAACTTATAATATTATAAAAAAAAAAATAGGACACAACCGTGATAGAAAATACTGCTAAACATTGATATGAGTTGCAAGGAAAATTCAGCTTCAACATATATTTGATAAACAAAATTCTCACCTGAAAGGTAGCATTACTGAGCCTAATTTTTCGGAATTTCTCCTCGTTGGGATTGTTTGCAACATTCTTTGTGTAAGTAAGAAGAGTATCAAATGATGTCTTCACTTTGACATCATCATCCTAGTCCCACAGGAAACAAATGAATTGTTAGTTAATAAATAATGCAAAATCATATGACAATACTCCGGCAACAACAATTTTTCTGAAAATTCAATATGTCAAATTTGAAACTGTCAGTACTGTAAATACAACAAAAGTTGACTTGCCTACAACCGTAAAATGCTCAGTGGTTCCCACAAAAGGAAACCAGCTTGTTGTTCACTTAGTTGGGCCGTGCAGTATTGTTAACCCACATATACAAACTCTTCTACCTTCAAAACATACAAGGTAGTCATTATTTACCTTATTATCCTGTTTGATACATCGTAGACACTCTCTCATTTGCTCAGCTTTTGTAGCAGGCCGAATAGGCAATGAACTCTGCTATTTGAATACAAGAAAAGGTGATTTAGAGATGAATTACTACTAGATTTTAGAGAAAATTTCAGTCCCAAGTCCATAGTATTACTATCATACCTTCTTTTCCTCCATCACGGGTGCAGAAGATTTTATAGCAGCAGCAACAGCAGCACCAGCAGCTGCACACCGTAATTCAAGCCACTTCTGAAATTCTTCTTCCTGCGTACACATAGTACATAAATTTGCTCAAGGAACTACGAGGAATAATAAAACAAAACTTACAGCGCATCTTTTTCAGAAATCATGACATGCAGGAAACCATTATCTCATGATTGTTAGTAATATATATACCATGTAATACACATCTATTTCTTCTAAGCAAAGATGTAATAGAAAGCATTCATAAGGGAATGCATCCCAAAAGCTACACAAAGGCGAAGGCCAAGAAACTTATCGATATCACGAAAAAAATCTCCCCAGCACTAAGTGAGCTAAGAAACTTATCGATCCCAACGGGATATTCCTCTCTATCAAAAGATCTTTTTTCTGAACCCTCCATAAGCACCATCAAACACAAAAGGGCGCCACACTGGAAAAATCACGAGCGTGGCACGTGACACCCTCTACAAGCATCAATCACACATCTCAAAGACTGAGGCATGACCCACGGTCCACTAACAAACAAAATCAAAGGGACCCGAAACAAAGTCGTGTGGCTGGCTCTGAAGTCAATTCTACAAGCTTCAATCACACCCTTTGAAAACGTGATTGTTTTTAAAGAAATTTTTTTATTATATAATCGACTTAAGGTTTGATTTCCAGTCAATGGCAAGTACTGTTATATGAGATCAACTCATGATTCTTAGGACTTAGGTGTCGTAGTACTGCTTTAAGCCATTGCATAGATGTAAATCGAAGCTCTACTAAACACAGAGATTGAGATATTTCTGCTAAGCTATTCTTCATTCTTTAACATTGTACGATTAGCAATAAAAGTGCCTTTCAATAGAATGTGGTCATTATAGAAGGCAAATTGTAAATTAAATTTTCCCAGACATCACATTTTGTGCTTGAAAAAATTCTAATTAATTAATCGAAAGTAAAACACCACCAAAAAAAATTCAGATTTCCAAAGTAAGCACTTGAAACTTCAAGATAAGAAATCAACTAGTTTCTAAAGATTATGACTACTAACAGACGGGTATATTTCAGACCTTAAGTGCTTCCCATCTTTGTGTGACTCTTTCCCAACTTCTTCTCTCTATTTCTTTGTAAGAATCTTGAGATGCCAGCATGCTGCAAGCACAGAATACATACCTCAGTTAAAAATAGAAGTTCTTGCAAGCATACACATATATATACACCCACAAACATGCTTAAATATATATATATATATATGAAAAAGGGGGCTAGTAATGAAGGCAAACCCTCTTATGTCACTGCCTTCCACGATTCGCTTTGCTTGTTCCTTACCAACTCGAATCCTCTCCTATGGAAAATATTCAAATCAGGTTATTAATGTAAAACAAAACCATCAGAACTGTTGAAAGATAAACTTGACACACCACTTGCATGCAACAAATGTCAAAGAATGCTGCACCAAACACCATGCGTGAATCTACCATCAACATGCTCAAATCTTCACAAAGTCAATAATGGCTCCCTAGCATAATTTTATTTGTCATTTTATGTATTGCAAATCTCTATATAAGAGTGTTGTATTGTATTGATCAGAATAAAAAGCAATAGAGTGAGAATAGAGAGGAAGAGAAAAACAGAGTAATATCCTCTGTGTGTTTGTATTTGTTTTTCAAATTAAATAAAGTGTGTTTAAATTCTCTCAATCAACACCACAAGTGTTGTATACTTCTACTCTATCATCATCAGTGCTATCAGAGCCAAATTAGTGAAGCTTGGAAAAACCAGAAAAGTTTTTTCAAAAACAGGGTCGAAGTTTGAAACCTCTATTCGTGATCCACAAGTGCCGAAACCAACAGTTTGAACACATATACAGCTTCTTCATTTCCACAGAAATATTTTCCCGAAGAGAACGTGACAAATCGCCGCTCCACGCGCCCGCCCGCGCCACCAGAAGCCAGGCGAGTGAAGCCCACGCGCAGTCCACGCGCGAGTCTTCTTTAACCTCCGGACGCGCGTGAGCCCCACGCGCATCACTCTCCACACGCGCTGCCACGTCACCCCTTGCCATGTCAGCTGCCACGTCATCAGCAAAATTCTGGGAAATTACCAAATTGCCCCTATTTGGTATTTTGTTCATTCCGGACTCATTTCAACTCCGATTTGAGCAAACGAAGAGTTGTTTTGACTAAACAGAACGCTCCGGACGCAACCGTGCAGTCGGTTTGACCAGATTCAACACTGTTTTTCAGAAATAAGCACTTCAAGTGTTTAAGTAAACCCGATGGCGTCCTCCAGCAATTTCTTCCAGCCCCAGCTTCCGCGCTTGGATAAAATCAATTATGAGAATTGGTCTATCCAAATGAAAGTCCTTCTTGCTTCACAAGATTTGTGGGACTTTATTGAAACCGGTTATGACGAGCCAGTTTCAAAAGAAAATGAAGATCAATTAAGCGAGACCCAAAAGGTCGTGCTCAAAGAAGCCCGAAAGAAGGACAAGAAGGCGTTGTACCTGCTTTATCAAAGTGTCGATGAAGCAAGTTTTGAAAAGATCTCAGCCGTCAACACCGCCAAGCAAGCATGGGAAATTCTTCGAAAAGCACATCGAGGAATTGAAAAAACAGTTAAAGTTCGACTCCAAGTTCTAAGGGGTGAATTTGAACTATTGCAGATGAAAGACACGAAGTCAATTTCTGAGTACTTTACCAGAACATTGACTATTGTGAATCAAATCATAAGATATGGCGAAAAAATTGAAGATGTTCGTGTGCTTGAAAAGATTATGCGCTCCCTCAACTCAAAGTTCGAGCATGTAGTTGTTGTTATTGAAGAATCAAAGGATCTCGATGCAATGACAGTAGACGAGCTGATGACCACACTAGAGTCACGAACAAAGAATCAACAAGAGGAACACCTCAGGTACTCTAGAGCAAGCTCTTCAGTCAAATCTAACATTTAAATAAAATAAAGAAGAGCGATGGGGAAATTCATAAAGAGGCCGAGGTAGAGGTCGTGGCAATCGAGGACGAGGTGCTGGATCCAGAGGCGGTGGTGGAAGAACCAACTCCAATACCGAAAGAAATAATCAAGGTGGAAGAAATCAATCTTTCAGAGGACGAGGTCGTGGAAACAACTTCAATAATCGCCAGAATTATGACAAAAGCAACGTTCAATGCTACAACTGCAACAAGTATGGACACTACAACAACAAATGCAGAGGAAAGGCAGTTGCTGAAGGAGGCGAACAAGTAAATTTTGCCGAGAAAGAAGAAAATGAGCCGAGATCAATGTTGTTGATGGCTCAAAATGAAAATATCGATGACGAAGATATATGGTATCTAGATTCAGGAGCCAGTAATCACATGTGCGGAAACAAACACATGTTTGTCGAGCTTGACGAGACGACGCAAGGGAAAGTCTCATTTGGTGATTATTCAAAAATCGCAGTAAGAGGAAAGGGCAATATTCTGATCAAGCTCAAGAATGGAGACCATGACTTCATATCCAATGTTTACTATGTTCCAGATATGAAGAACAATATTTTGAGTCTCGGACAGCTCCTGGAGAAAGGCTACGACATCAGCATGAAGGATTTGTGTCTAACAATCAAAGATACAAATGAAAATCTCATTGCCCGGATAAAGATGTCAAAGAATAGGATGTTTCCTATGCACATCCAGCACGATGTAGCAAAGTGTCTAAATGCAGTTGTTGAAGACAAGGACTGGCTATGGCATTTGAGATACGGACATCTCAACTTTGAAGGCCTGAAGCTGTTCGCAAGTAAACAGATGGTGAATGGACTTCCCTACATCAATCGTCCTAATGAAGTATGTGAATGTTGTGTACTTGGGAAACATCACAGACTGAGCTTTGCTAAAGAAGTCAAATGACGATCAACAAAGCTGTTGGAGCTAGTTCACACAGATGTGTGTGGTCCACTGAAGTCAGAATCATATGGAAAGAGCAGGTATTTCCTTACCTTCACCGATGATTATAGCAGAAAGACATGGGTGTACTTCTTGTAGAAGAAATCAGAAGTATTTGACAAGTTCCAGGAGTTTAAAACTCTTGTTGAGAAGCAGAGCGGCTACAATATCAAGACGTTGCGGTCAGATCAAGGAGGAAAATATATGTCGAATGTATTCCAGAATTACTGCAAAGAGCATGGCATCCGACAACAAACAACACCAGCCTATACACCTCAGTTAAATGGTGTTTCTGAAAGGAAGAATCGCACGATCCTGGACATGGTCAGAAGTATGCTGAAAGGAAAGACAATGCCCAAGGAATTTTGGGCTGAAGTAGTATCTTGTGTTGTCTATCTGCTGAATAGGTATCCAACCAGAAGACTCAAGTTCAAGACACCTGAAGAAACCTAGAGTTCATACAAGCCAAGTGTCAATCACCTCAGAATTTTTGGGTGTACTGCTTATACCAAGATTCCAGAAGCCTAAAGAACCAAGCTTGACTACAAAGGACAGAAATGTATCTTTATCGGCTATGGTGACAGAACAATGGGATATAAGTTGTTTAATCCCATCACCAAGGAAGTAATCATGAGCAGAGACGTGATCTTTAAAGAAAATGAAGCTTGGAGCTGGGATCAGAATGAAGATGGAAAAACCAAGGAGCTTGTACTTGAAGAAGATGAAGAAGTAAAAAAAGAAGTTGCAATGGAGCCGCAAATTCTACCACATTAATCGCCTGTACCTGCAAGAAATGATCATTCATCGTCATCATCACCAGATGAAAGATTAAGTGAAAGACCCAGAAAAGTGAGAAGCCTGAGGGAACTATATGAAGCCACTGAAGAAGATCAAGACCATAATTTGCTATGCCTATTTCTGGATAGTGATTCTGTCAACTTCACAGAAGCCATCCAAGAGAAGAAGTGGAAGTCAGCAATGGATGAAGAAATCAGGGCCATAGACAAGAAGACACGTGGGAGCTGTGTAGTCTACCAAAAGGTCACAAGCCTATTGGAGTCAAATGGGTTTACAAGACAAAGAAGAATGAAAAAGGCGAAGTTCAGAGATACAAAGCTCGCCTGGTAGCAAAAGGTTACAAACAGAGACAAGGACTAGACTATGGTGAAGTATTTGCTCCTGTTGCCCGATTAGAGACAATCAGGCTGATGATATCTATTGCTGTTCAGAATAGATGGAAGTTGTACCAACTTGATGTGAAGTCAGCATTTCTGAATGGATTTCTAGAAGAAGAAATCTATGTCGAACAACCGCTGGGATATACAAATGAAGGACATGAATACAAGGTGTACATGTTGAAAAAAGCTCTCTATGGACTGAAGCAAGCTCCACGTGCATGGAATACAATAATTGACAAGTATTTCCATGATAATGGGTTCGAGAAATGTCCATACGAGCATGCATTATACCTAAAGAAAGGTCCAGAAGGAATTGTACTATTTGCAGGTCTATATGTGGATGATTTGATCTTCACAGGAAACAACCCAGCCATGTTTGAAGAGTTCAAGAAAACCATAATTCAAGAATTCGAGATGACAGATATAGGTCTGATGTCACACTTTCTTGGAATTGAAGTGAAGCAGAATGCTGAAGGAATCTCGATATGCCAAAGTAGATATGCAAAGGAGATTCTCAAGAAGTTCATAATGGAATCAAGCAATCCAGTATCAACTCCAGTGGAGAGCAGTGTGGAACTCAGAAAGAATGAAGATGGAGGAAATGTTGATCCAACATATTTCAAAAGTTTAGCTGGAAGTCTTCGGTACCTGACTTGTACCAGACCAGATATACTCTACGGAGTTGGATTGATCAGCAGATACATGGAGGAACCAAATCAATCACACCTGAATGCTGCAAAGAGAATACTCCGCTACATCAAAGGTACGATCAATGATGGTTTGTTATATACCTTAACTGATGAATTAAGATTCACTGGCTATTCATATAGTGATTGGGGTAGAGATTTTAATGAAAGAAAAAGCACAACTGGATTTGTGTTTTTCATTGGAGATACAACATTTACATGGTCATCCAAGAAACAACAGATAGTAACGCTATCATCATGCGAAGCTGAATATGTAGCATCCAGCTCAACAGTGTGTCATGTTATTTGGTTGAGAAATGTGTTGAAGCATTTATGTTTTCCACAAGAAAAGCCTACAGAGATTTTCATTGATAATCGCTCAATAATTGCACTTGCAAAGAATCCAGTCTTCCATGAACGAAGCAAGCATATTGATACACGGTATCATTCTATCAGGGAGCATGTGCAGAACAAAGAAGTGGAATTAATATCTTGCAAGACAAATGATCAAATTGCAGATATTTTTACAAAGCCATTGAAGCCAGACATGTTCAACAGATTGAAGATGATGTTAGGAATGCAAAAGTGTGGAGAATCAAGTTTAAGGGGGAATGTTGAAAGATAAACTTGACACACCACTTGCATGCAACAAATGTCAAAGAATGCTGCACCAAACACCATGCGTGAATCTACCATCAACATGCTCAAATCTTCACAAAGTCAATAATGGCTCCCTAGCATAATTTTATTTGTCATTTTATGTATTGCAAATCTCTATATAAGAGTGTTGTATTGTATTGATCAGAATAAGAAGCAATAGAGTGAGAATAGAGAGGAAGAGAAAAACAGAGTAATATCCTCTGTGTGTTTGTATTTGTTTTTCAAATTAAATAGAGTGTGTTTAAATTCTCTCAATCAACACCACAAGTGTTGTATACTTCTACTCTATCATCATCAAGAACAGACATGCAGAATTGTGCATCGTGAAGATGAAGACCCATTCATTGGATAGACCTACCGAGGTCAGAGAGAAGGAAGAGGGAGGGATATGAAAACCAAATACAGAAATGCTGCAAGTGTTCGCTGTGTGCTATGATGTTAAGTTGTTTGATTATAATTTACGCTTCAAGTTGAAAATCTATGCATCAAAATGGTTGTTGGATGTATTTCCATAAATGTTTTGTGCACGTATCATCAACATTTTGATAGAAGTATCGAAACAATTAAGAAGGCAAAATGAAATCGTAATCAGTCTAAATTCAGAAGGCACCACATACACAGACCAAAATATAGTGGAACTTTCAACTCATATTCAATATCCTTGTTCCCAATTTTCATTTGATGCTAAGTTTGGATCCTTAGCAGACTATAATGGGAATGCGATATCATAATGTAAGGAAGCAACCACAATCTAACAAATACCATCTCTTTCTCTCTTTCCATTAGCTTCTCTTCCACTTCCTTAATCCTGCGAGCTCGCTCCCTTCCACATTGAAATGATCAATTACTATGAGAAGATAAAATCAGGCATAGTGAAACATGTAAACAGATGATGCATCTAAAACAAAGTAGGGGAAATATATAAAGTTTGACAAAGAACATAGATAAGATGACTTCCACAGGAAGCTTTAAACCTCTGGTAATTGTTTTGAAAAAAAAAAAAAATCACTGGTTGACATTGTAAACAAATCTTATCAGAAAAGAAAAAGGAACAAACAAGGTTTCTGGAGCTGTCTTCACTTTATTATATTTCCATTATTGTAGTTTTGGTAGTGTCACATTCAGAATGGAGATCAATGATTAAGGGATGGTCATTATCCTGGGGCCGTCATATGTGATATAAGACAGGCCAATTTGGGCAGGCTGAATCAGGAGCTTTGGTCATTTTTCTCGCCAAGATTCAGTTCCCAATCCTAGCCAGATTATATAACAAGATCCAAACACAGTCCACGTAATACACCAAAATTTTCACAAGACATTGTTCTCTTGACTACAAAATTTCAGGCCAAAACCAGGCTCCTCCCATACCAATTCAAAGATATTAAGCACTAAAAAGAAAACAGGATTAAGTTATAACTACTGAGAAATTAATGGCTTAGACAGTAGATTGACCATTCTTAAGCAAAAGAATAGATTATCCGTACCATTGCCATGCATGGCTACTATCCGTAGATGCCTGTCGTACAGAATGCAGTCAGTAGTGTTGGTTACGCGGACGTCCAGTGGCTAGGTTGAGACATGGAAGTTATGGTGGTTATGATTATTACAAACAAGGGAGGCAAATCTAGATCCTGCGGGAAATGGTAGCCAAGATTGTTGAACGAGGTGAAGAATTTCTAGAGTCGGTTTTGTATTAAACATCAAAACTGATGGTAAAGGAGTAAAGTCTATAGAAAGGAGGTAGGGCTGATCAGCATCAGGGCCTCGTCTATCATATGGTAGCAGCCTTGAGTGATTCAAATAAATATATATATATATAGATAATCCACGACATTGACATAAGCATCTTTAAGAAGGTGACTTTGACCATTGTCAATTCAACATTAACAAGTTTTTACAAATTTGCTAGATCATTATTACTTGGCAAAACTTGCACAATCAATCAATACTATATATTTAGGATGCAACATATGAGATATATAAACCGTTAAATAAAACCTTGAGGCTTCAAGAAAGTATTTTATTGAGGGCTTCAACTTTCAAAATAGTACTGTTAATTGTCTTAAAGAAGGTGACTTTGACCATTGTCAATTCACCATTAACAAGTTTACAAGTTTGCCACATCATTATTACTTGGCATTAATTGCACAATCAATCCTCACTAATATTTAAGATGCAACATATGAGATATGTAAAGGTTAACCAAAACCTTGAGGCTTCAACAAAGTGCTCAGTACCTCTTATCATCATATCAACTTTCAGCATTTAAGTCAAGTAACCTCGAGTAAATAAACAGACGGTTCAGACTATATTTTACTCAATGACTTCTTATCACTTGTCCGTAACATGTATTACCTCATTTGTAATCGACTCAATGACCACTTATCAATTGTTTATAATATGTATTACCTCATTCATGTGGCTTCAACAAGAAAATTTGTATTTGATTAATTATTTTACGTATAAAATAAGAGAAGAGTTAGTGAGAAGTACCAATAAGATGACAATTTTAATCTTCGCAACAAAACCCAATTAGATTCAGTTTTCAGAATTCAGCATATATCCTTTTCTTAATACAGAAGGTCCACAGGGAGAGAAAAAAATCTTATAATTTAAAACACTTAACTACAAAATTTAAATTGTGCATATTTCAAAAGCAGCAGTAGTTTTAAACAAAGAAATCAAATACAGAAGAAGAAAAATCTCTTATTTTCCTCTTTTCCTTAGCCCGAAACTCCCACACCCATTGGTCCTTAAAAAGAATTCGATCCCCTACCTTCCTATTTGGGAGATAGAGGATATACCGCTGGCCCACAGGGCCACAGCCATTGGTAGTTAAACAGTGAAGGCGTAAAAGTAAGCTCTAACCAGTGTCCTCAAAAGCTTAGATTCCAAGGTAACCAAATACCATAAACATTATACCATCACTAAAACACAAGGAAGTATAAATTGGATATACCTTGGTTCTTCTGCTTTGATCTTCATTTGTTCAGGTGTAAGTGAAGGTTTGGGATCCTCAACTTTGGAGACAGTAGGTACCTATGAAGAATTAAGAAAATAACGCAATGATAGTAGCAACGCAATGTTTCACTCTGTCAGGGAAATAAGAGCACCCAAAAAGGTAGGTATCGATGCACCAAAGTGCGTTTTTTCATACTGAATGGTAAGCAAACAAACACTTTATTGAAGTACAAAATTCAACAAGATCGTGCATAAAAGCAGTTTGTGTGAAGCTGCATTCAACTGATCAAATGAAAAGAAAAGAAAAGCAAAATGATCTCACAGCAATCAACGTTTCAAAAACCCAAAAGGACACAAACTTTGTGTCTGGTTAGAATGGTTTACCAACAAAGCACCCAACAATAGGGAGCTTTATTTACAACAAAGACCCTGTTCAAGAAAGGATCTCAAAGCTACAATTGTGCCACAAAGGCACCGTATAGGACGAACAAATGCATACACTAATGGTCGTCTCAAGTGACGTCCATCTCAAAGTACTATGTCAAGTCAACCTTAAACCTTTGAGTGCTTTTAATACAATTTTTACTTATCAAAAAAAAATATCACCAGCATCAACTATTGTTTTAGCTAGTCTTACAAAAAAAACGTGTTCTGATATGCTTAGCTTCCTCGGAGAGGAGGCTAACCAACTTCCACAAATTATTAGGTAAAACAATAACATGAAATATATGAAAGCGGAAGGAGATCATTGCATGGTACTAGTAGATGCATACTGCAAAGATTATCCTACCAACGGCATCATATCTATGTCTGGGTCAGTCTCATGTTCAACCACCCCATTCACAACAGCCTCTATGTTTCTGTTACCTGAAAACAGATAAGAGGATCTTACATAATACTGATACAACCTGGAAACATCCACAAGCCAAATCAACCAGGCATAATTTGTTTAAGAGAATATCATAAAACAGTGTGTCCATCATGGAAACAGCTTAATTCAGGCCAGAAATAAATAAATAAATAAATAATGCATTATATAACCCATCAAAACAACAATAATAATAATAATAATAAAGAACAAAGAAAAAACTAAATAAAGCAAAACAAAGAGCTATACAACTGTTGAAAATATTAAACTTGATTCATCAAGTGGGAAACAAAAAAAAACATGGAGCCATCTAGAAGCATGTCTTCAAAGACTAAACAAGAGGTGGCCATGCAACTTCAAAGATGGTGGCTACAAAAGTAGTCAAATGTTCACACCTATAGGTTGAATATTCAAAGCTTGTTTATTAGTTTTGTATGCTTATAAATAGAGAGGTATTGTGTAGTGTATTAATCAGAAGTTAGAGATAGGTTTTGAATAGAAGAGTGTGAGAAAAGAAAAGAAAAAGAGAGAAAGAGCTTTGTATTTTTGAAAGTGTGAGTTTAAGAATAAAAGTTTCGTTCTCTCATTCATTGTGTTTATCCTGGGTATATAGAATCACCATTACTGATTTCTCAACATGGTATCAGAGCATGGTGAAGCTTGAGCAAATCCAGAAGAATTGTTCAAAAACAAAGCCGAAGGTTTCAAAGCCTATTCGTGAGCCATAATTGTCCAAACCACAAGTTTGAGCACATTTCTAACTTCTCCGTTCCACCAGGAACGTAACCCAAAAATTTTCAGGCCAATCCACCACCGCACGCGCCCTCACGCGCCGCCACAAACTAGGCGAGTGAACCCCACGCACCTGGTCATCTTCAACCTCCAGCCGCGCGTGAAGCCCACGCGCATCCACGCGCGCACGCGCCTGCCACGTCATCGCCTCCACATCATCAGTGCCACGTCAGCACAGTGCCACGTCAGCAGAATTTCTGGAAATTTACAGATTTGCCACTGGTTAGTATTTTGACCATTTCGGGCTCATTTTAACTCCGATTTGAGCAAACGAAGAGTCGTTTTTTACTAAACGGAACGTTCCGAACGCAACCGTGCGATCGGTTTGATCAGATTCAACACCGTTTTTCAGAAATAAGCACCTCAAGTGCTTAAGCAAATCCGATGGCGTCCTCCAGCAATTTTTTCCAGCCCCAGCTTCCGCGACTGAACAAAGATAATTACGAGAAGTGGTGTATCATGATGAGAGTCCTTTTAGCCTCGCAAGATTTGTGGGATGTGATCGATACCGGGTATGATGAACCCGAAGAAGTAGAGAATCTAAGCCAGGCCCAACAGACCGAGCTTAAAGAAGAAAGACGAAAGGACAAGAAGGCGTTATATCTGCTTTATCAGAGTGTAGATGAAGCAAGTTTTGAGAAGATCTCCGCCGTCAACACCGCCAAGCAAGCATGGGAAATTCTTCGTAAAGCAAATCGAGGAATTGAAAAGACGATAAAAATTAGACTTCAAAGTCTAAGGGGGGAATTTGAATTGCTGCAGATGAAAGAAAGGGAGTCAATTTCTGAGTACTGTACCAGAATATTGACTATTGTCAATCAAATCAGAGGATGTGGAGAAAAGATCGAAGATGTACGTGTGCTCGAGAAGATAATGAGATCGCTCAATTCAAAATTTGAGCACGTGGTTGTAGCCATTGAAGAATCGAAGAATCTGGATGTCATGACTGTTGATGAGTTACAAACCACGCTTGAAATCCATGAACAACGAATCGACAAGAAGAATACCTCAAACATCCGAGAGGACGAGCAAGTCTTGCAGGCAAAGTTCTCAGCCGGAGAAGAGAGATGGGGAAATTCACAAAGAGGTCGAGGAAGAAATCGTGGCTATAAAGGACGAGAAGATGCATTCAAAGGTGAAGATGGGAGAAGAAAAGTGAAGTGTTATAACTGCAACAGATACGGCCACTATGCCCGTGAATGCAGAAGTGAGCTAACAGAAGAAGATGAAAATGACGAACATGTGTACTTTGCAGAGAAAGACACAAATGAGCTAAACGGAATGTTATTGATGGCTCAATATGGGAATCCTGTTAGCTAGATATTTGAAGAAGAAACGGAGCTCAAGGAGCTCGTGATTAAAGAAGAATAAGAGAATGAAGAAGAAGTGTCACCAACAGTGCCACGAGATGAGGTTGAAGCAGTGCCACCAACAGTGACACAAATTGCTTCCGTTCCTGACAAGAAGAAGTCAGAAGTGGATCCGGGTGAAAGATACTGGACCAGAAAGAAGACAGATATGGATCCGGGTGAAAGATACTGGACCAGAAAGAAGTCAGAAGAAGATCCGGTTAGCTTCACCGAAGCCATTCAAGAGAAGAAATGAAAGACAGATATGGATGAAGAGATGTTCATCATAGAGAAGAAGCAGAGTAGTCCACCAGAAGGTCATAAGTCAACTGGGTTGAAGTGCGTCCATAAGACGAGAAGTGGCAAAGGCGAAGTTCAGAGATACAAAACTAGCATGTTCGTGAAAGACTACAAGTATAGAAAAGTGAAGTCAGGCAAGTTCAATAGTCTGAGAAAGGAATGTAATGTCTCGGTAATGGTTCCAGAGAAAGGATGTGCAGGGAAAGAAAATGGTATCTCTTCAGAGTTCAGGCAGGTCGACTCGGTTCAGTTCGAGGTGCTTGTCGCTAGTCTTGGACTTGACTATAAAGAAGAGATTCAACCATCTCTGTGAAAAACTGGAAATGAAGAACCAGAAAGTACAAGATAGGTCCATAAGATCTATGATGTTGCAAGAAATGCAGAAATTCCAAGACAAGTCCATAAGACTGAAGAAGCTGCAAGTAATGCAGAAGATTCTCGAATCAAGTTTAAAGGGGGATGTTGAAAATATTAAACTTGATTCATCAAGTGGGAAACAAAGAAAAACATGGAGCCATCTAGAAGCATGACTTCAAAGACTAAACAAGAGGTGGCCATGCAACTTCAAAGATGGTGGGTACAAAAGTAGTCAAATGTTCACACCTATAGGTTGAATATTCAAAGCTTGTTTATTAGTTTTGTATGCTTATAAATAGAGAGGTATTGTGTAGTGTATTAATCAGAAGTTAGAGATAGGTTTTGAATAGAAGAGTGTGAGAAAAGAAAAGAAAAAGAGAGAAAGAGCTTTGTATTTTTGAAAGTGTGAGTTTAAGAATAAAAGTTTTGTTCTCTCATTCATTGTGTTTATCCTGGGTATATAGAATCACCATTAGTGATTTCTCAACAACAACCTCAAACTGTTATGATTGAGATGCATCATTCTATTTTCTAGGGAGGAGCCTTGAGACAAATCGGCAATATTGTAATGACGAACAAAGAATATTGCAAAATTTAATCCTACACAAAAGACGCTCAAAAGAAGGAAAACCATTACATTGAATTCTACAAAATAAGAAATAAAAAAAAATGGAATCAACTGACAAACAAATGGAAGCAACATAGATTGAACCCTAGACATGCTGCTAAAAGATTTTAAAGAAGAATTCAGATACGATGTCATGGCTTACGGCGAAAAAAAGTAAAAGAAAAACAAGACATGACATGATGTTTCAATTGCATAGGATCTTTCAGGGATAAAGATAAGCTCTTGCATGTTCCCTTGTAATCGGCATAATTCTAACCCAATTGCATATGTGATTTTGAAACCAAAATTGCATATCCATAAGCAAAAACTATATATAATTTCACACATCTACGAAGATCACTTCCACAAAAGCCTTCACAACCATAAAAATCTATAATCATCAACAACAAAACCAACCGATTCATACATAGACGTAATCGATCTAAAGGAACATCACCAAACAACACGTAGAACTACATCAAAAATATATCTATAGATACATCTATATTATGTGTTATATATCTATCTGTAAATACATCTATATATATATAGATATAAGAACTATAGTATGTATAGAGAGAGATGAATATACCTTGGTATATTAGACGGAGAGAGAGGGGGAAACTGAAACCCTAAACTGCAGCAACAGACTAACAGTGCGGAAACGAAGGGGGAGTGGATGCCATTTTACAATTTTCCCGCCATTGGGAGAATTTTAATTTATTGACCATTGAATGGTAATGCAATTTATGTGGATTTAATTGCCCCTAATTTTTGCAACGGTTCTTTTCACAAAGAAATATTAACGTTATCAAATAACGTTACCATCATTCAATAAAACAACAATGGTTAGGCTTCGTTTGGATGGGCAGGAGAAAAAAGAAAAGAAAAAATAGCCTTAGTTTTGAGATAAAAAAAATGATAGCTTAAATTTATATTTATGTACGGATAAATTATGAAGGAAAGGAAAGGAAATGATAACATTCGGGTTTGGTAAGGCAAGAGGAGAGAAAAGAAAAGATAGTTTTTCAACTTATTTATTTTTTTACCCTTTTAATTCAAATATTTTTAAACAATATATTTTAAAATGTTGAGGGTATTTTTGAAATTATAAAAGTTATACTTAACTTGCTATCTTTTCTCTCCAAATCTTCTCACTTTTGAAAGAATAACAACTGAGAATTTGAAGGTTTAAGCTATACTTCCAAATCTCTTCAAATCATTTCTTTTTTCACATAATTGACAACCCAAACACAAAACTCACTATCATTTCTCTTTTATTTTTTTTCCAAATCCTTTCAAATCACTCATAACCAAACGAAACCTTATGTTAGAATTGGAAGCCCAAATAGTAAATTTATTCTTACAATTTGAGCCCTTTTGAGTCCATCAACATAACCATCATTGTGCCAAAATACATTTGGGCTGGCTATTCAATGCATGAAAAATAATCTAATGTAAAGCCTATATATAATGCGCTATACATGTTCTGCCAAATCCATACATTTTCTAACAACAGCACTGTTCAAACAGATTCAATACTGATGCCACTTTTTTCATTCCCCTACAATTAAAAGAACATCAAATTCCATACTGAATACAAATCTCTGTGTCAACACAATATCACGAAAAGTCGGAAATACAAGCCGATGAACTTTTACTACTACACTTACAAAAAGAATATGAACTAAAATCTTTGTATACTACATGGTATTTTGGAACATCTTGCATGCTTCAGTCATAACAATCGCTATTTTAACACTACATATGATCTGGTATTTGGGTTGTAAATCCTCGAATGATAGAGAAAATGAAAAATAAGAACAAGTTGAGATGTGCTTAACATGCCTACTACAGAACACGAAAAGGGGGAGAAGAAAAGCCAAAATGTTAAGCACTATTGAAGGAATGCATTATCGTGTGTATGCTTCTGAGATTCTTGCCCTGAGAATAGGTTGTCAAATACGAGGTCAAGCTGGTAACTGGAGCTTTACGTTGTTCTTCCAGCTGCGACAATTACAACGGAGTGAGCCATGCTTTTAAGCAAATGCGAAGAAATGCGTTCATTCAGTTTTTGAACACGAATACATACCTTTGGAAGTAGTAGTAGAAGAAATCAGCATAAAGCAACGTCTGAACAAGCCCTGATATCCAAACTGCAATGGCAGGAGCAATATAGGAATGAGGTGTACCATTGAGATGCATGACACAAAACATGAAAGTGCATATCATGAAGCCACATAAAGCTCGTGTGCACACACACAGAGAGAGAGAGAGAGAGAGAGATGTACTTATCCAGTGGACAAAATGAGGCTCAGTGAAGTAGCGATAAATCCAGTTCACAATATACAATGCTCGGTATGCACTGCAGTAACAGGGGCAAAACAGAATTTTTTTAATTTTCATCTCAAATTTCTACATGCAACAAATAACTGGAAAAGAAACATGCACACACAAATAGAGAGGGAGGGAGAGAGAGGGAGAGCTCCATTAATGTAGCAAATTGTTAGACTACATAGTTATACCACTCTCTCTACTACATAAACATACAATCCAAACAATCAAAATTATTCCAGCAAATAATACAAGAATCTGGCCCATAAGATAATATATTTTATGCCATTATTCTACACCATAAGGTTGGTAACTGATGAATCTAGCTTACCGCTGACTTTCACAACCCATGTACAGAAAAACAAAGAAAAGAACAAATAATAGTACACTCTTAAGAGGGCTCCAAAGAGAAGTTCCTAATTTCAGCATAAATTTCAGAAGCTCCTACTCTCTAATATCCTACCATCCTAGACCTTTTAAATGCTCTAAAAGCAATTCTTAAAAGCAGTTTAGTCATCACACAATTCCTACCTCCAATACAGATGATCGACCTACCCTTCGCGCACAAAATATTATCAGGATAAACAAAGCACAAATTTGGGAACAGTCCACTGTTGAGCATGTATGCTTAACAGCAATCATATGAGGAACCTTCCCTGCTATATACAAAACCCAAACTCTTGTGTGTGGAAATTCCTTCTACCAAATCAGGCCAACATCTATTTATAATTGAAGGGCCAAAAAGAAAAAAAAAAAAAAGGGTTCCATTTCCTCTAATGATTAAATCTCTTCTCGATGTCTTTCATGTAAATTCAAGGTAAGAAAATCGTTTGTTGAGTAAAAAATTTAACATTTACAACCAGCAATTGTTGTAAATCAAGCAGAAGTAAAGTTCCAGCGAATTATGGCTCCTCCAAACAATCTGTTGATTACCCAGGCTTTCATATTTACCATTTCAGAGAAGAAAATATAAATAAGAAAAAAAAGTAGAAGTCTCTCCATCAGAAGGCACTGCCTGTACCAAACATCTTACCTTAACATCACTGCTCAACATGCCTATGTTTGAGCCTTATGGGCCTTATCACCTTTCCAATTAATTTTTCTCATTACAATTTGGTAGGCCAAGACTTGCCTTATAATCCCTTTATATTCCTCAACCCACATACACCATCTCCACTCCTCTCAACTGAAAACCTCTCGAACCTCAAAAGTTCTTGATCGTCAAAGTAATGAAAACTTAATGCCAATCCAACAACTTCTTTCGGGAAACAAATGATACTCCAATCACTTTGCATCCCACAAATTCCAAAACAAAAGTCACATATTCCAAAACATAAATTTCAACAGAGTATTAGGTAAACATCGTCTTCTCTGAGGCAGTTACCAGAACAAGGGGTTCCATCTTGCATGATCAATTTCCTTCTTAAAATTTCAGTACAGAAGTGGGACATCCTAATCTTTTAGTTAGCTAATAATGTAATCTGGTTATATTGTAAAAGATAAGGATGACCCAAAGATTCACAACATATGATTTAATTTTGTTATCTTAGCTGATAAAAGTTGTGTTTTGCTAACAAATACCTTCCAATGTATAAACTAGGAAATATATTTACTTGTAAAATATTTCCCTTGCATTTGAGACAACCAACATAGGAAATTAATGACATATTTTCCGAAAAATATATACACCCCAACAAAGAGTATTTGTTACTTTTATGCTGATTTTACCAGTTAAGTAATTTTTAATCAGGGAGTACTAAATTACCCAAGGAGCAAAACATATTGCCCTGTCAGGTTGTCAATATTTCTTGTCCTTTGCAACAAGACCAGCTGAGGAAGTATCGCGACAGCTTCCAGATACAAGGAAAATGTCCACATTACCTGCTCATTTATACCAAGTAGAAATACTTCAGAAAGTGAATATTTGATCAAAAGAACAGGACATGCTTTAGGTCACATGCTTTAAGTGGAGCAATGTTAGCTTCCTCAAACAAATGAACTAGATGTACATAACATAAAAGATAATACACATGAGACGTAAATGGAAACCATGAATACCTCTTTGAAGGTGAACTTCTCATGGATAACTAGGGCCAAAAGGAAACAAGGCAGCACAAGAAAATAATGGCGAAAGGTGTCGTGCTGTTTATCGTAGGATCTGCGGACAATCCTGTGGTGCCGAATGTACCAGACAATTGAGAAAGAGCTCCCCAAGAAGATTAGTTTCATTAGAGTGTTATAAAGTGAGATATAATCGGTAAATATATCCAAATAGCGAGTCGCAAAGACAAGAGCATAGAGTTCTTGAGTTTTCAGTGATACTCCTGCATACAAAGAGAAATTATCTTTATAAGAGAACCAAAAAGAAAATGTTACAATCATGACCTGTAATCAAAGTTAATAACCTTCAAAACAAGATTGGCACTGAGATAACAGAAAGTAAATATTATTACAAGGAAATTACATAAAGATACTACGTTTGATAATGAGCACATATAACAAGGTACATAAGCTCTTGATTTCTTCCCATCCATTTCTATTAAGACTGAACTGGAACTATATCATTTCAAGTGTTCACGTTGATATACCTTATCCAAAAAAAAAAAAAGCATTCACATCGACATGCATTAACATCAACAGCACATTTTTTTACGAGTATCTGTCCTTCTTAATCCTGTGTACTATTGGTAAAATAAACTCAACAGAACAACCCTAGATATTTGGGGCCACTTACATGCTTCATTTTCCCTATTCTTCTTTATTGGCACCATATCTTCATTTGACATCATGCCTTATAGATTTAGTCGGACTCATCTATTTGATTTTTGTTTCCCTTCATCTTATCCTTGTAGAACTAATTGCAACTAACCAAAGGCCTTGTAGCCTAATGGTATCACCTTCCTCCCCAAAGTGTGAGTGTGTGGAAGGTTAGGGGTTCGAGTCTTATGGAACTCGTGTGGGTGTGGGTGTGTGGGGTGTGTGAGTATTTACCTACCAAAAAAAAACTAATTGCAACTGAAGGAGGAATCATGGAATTCAGCCACAGTCACAAAATGTGGTTGTATGTCATATAGTAGCAACAACTATAAAAGTATTAGTAGCAGTCATCACTCCGTAGAACATCTTCAACCTCAATCACGTATGTTGAATGCCAGCATCCTGCCTAGGTAGAATAAACAGTAGGTGATGTACTTATTCAAAAATTCACAATTCTTGTTTACTTCAAATAAATTCAGGTTCCTCTTTTTTAAATTCACCTCATCCACCACTCCATGCTCACTATCACATCGACATTTTCGTAATCTGTTTCTTGACATACATAAATACTCCACATAACAATAGCACACCACCCCCTCTCATCCTCAGCCTTAAAACCCATGTTCAAAATCTATAACGTGGACAAGAGGCAAATTAATCTGACTTGATGGCATCTCATTCAAAGCAATACCTATCCAGTCTCAAATTTAATGTAGTGGATGGGGTATACCGTATACCATACTGAAACAATAAGCACAAGACCACTACTGGGTTATTCTAAAGTTTTCCCCCAAAACTAACAAGTTAACCAACCTAACACAAAATTATCTAAAACCCATTTTCTTACCCATAAATCATCTCATAAATTCCAAAAAAAAATTAATTACATCAGCTCTTCACATCTAAAGAACCCATATATGCATCTATATAAACAATTACATCAATTCATGGTCCACAATAATACCCAAATATAGATATCAACACACACATTGTATAGACATATATTGGTGTTTGTGTTTGTGTTTGTAGATTGAAGAGTAAGAAATGTACCAGCAACCTTGCACAAAACTATCTAAAACCCATTTCAAACCCACCAAATCATCTCATAAGTCCCACAAAAAATTTAATAACATCAGTTCTTCACATCTAAAGAACCCATATACCAAAAACTAAAAAATAACAACTAAAATCATTAAAAGGTCCACAATAATGCCCAAATATAGATAGATACACACACATTATACAAACATATATATGTGTGTTTGTGTGTGTGTGTAGATTGAAGAGTAAGAAATGTACCAGCACAGGATTTAATGGTGTGGATCTTGAGGAGCAAAACGAGGACACTGGCGAGATGGGTCATGTCCCCTGCTAATCTGAATATATTCATCTCTCCTGAGAATATATATATATATATATATATATATATATATATGTGTGTGTGTGTGTTTGGATCACCGGAAAAAAAAATGTTATCCCCAACCCAGAAAGCAGATCTGCTCAGAAAATTTCCCGAACAGATTTTCTGATTGGAGAAATGAAATAAAAAAATGGGTTTCACGGGAGAGGAGGGTTTGTGAAATGTAGAAGCTATTAGGCTCGCGTAAATGGAAACCCCATTTCTACTCGTGAATCAAAATCTGTAAACCTATTAAACCAAGATATATATAGATATATTGTTACATATAACGCCAACATCTTTTATCTTTCAATTTTCTTTTGCTTTGCTCTATACTTTGGTGGGTCAAAAATCAAAAATAAAAAAAAAATATATATATATATACACATGGATATATGGGGAAAAAATGTTCCTAAATTGGTGGGGGGAACTAAAGTCTAAAGTGAGCAAAAGACATGATTAATGTTAGGAATTTACTTTCACAAAAATGATAATAATTATTAGATGATGTTTGTTTCATATGTTACAATGAACTTTCTTGAAATATCATATGTGAACCAATAGAATTTTTAGGTGTGTCCTTAAATGTTAAACATATTTTTATAAATTTCAAAATCGTATCTTGATAATAGATTTGCTTTAGATTTTGAAATCTAATAAAGTATAATTATAGAATTATTGGAACACATTTGAATTAAAGATTAGTGTGAATGCATGAGATGTTGAGAAGTATTTTGAGTGAAAATTATAAGTTTCTAATAAATTATTTACATGTATATATTTATTTATGAAACTCCCTCTTAATTAACTCATATGATAATTTGAACCATGATTTTCCACATATTTTATATCCTCTAATAGTTTAAATTATTTTAAATATTTTAAACTATTTTACAAAATACATTCATATACAAGTGAATACAAAAATTTGTAATGGCATACTCCCTCTGTCTCATAATATTTGTCTAATTTGAACTTTTTAACATTTTATTGATTTGGGTTGACTAGTGTGCAATTTTCAATTTTGCCCTTAATGATATAGTATTATGGTGGGTCTGGTATTTGTTTAAAGTTAGTGGAAGAAGGATAGTTGGAAAAAATGGGAGATTAAATTACATTGGAATTCAAATTGGACAAGTATTTTGAAACAAATAAAGTTGCAATAGTGTACAACTAATACGTAACAGAGGAAGTAGTATTTTGTCTCATTTAATATTACACACAGATAACAACAGAGACACTTGAACATTTTATAATTAATCTGAATCTGGTTCTGAGCATTCACAAATGTATAAAGACTGACCGGAACCTACTCACAGTCACACTCATTCAAATGGTAATTTCATGACATAGTTCTGCAAATTTTTCATCAACATAACCATTTTACTACTAAATTAAATAATATATGGATAATTTCATCTAAAATTTACAATATTGGAGTTGAAGACTAGCCCATATTCAGCGAATCAATCAGCTAATAGTAATTTCTTCCCACCATTGAACTAAAAGTTGGCTATCAAGTATCACCAAAACAGAACAAGTCCAAAAAATTTGAATCAAATGATATATATTTTTTACCCCCTAATTTCTAACAAAAATGTACTAACCTGGTTAAATCAATAAAATGTGGCTTCAAAGACTTATATGGATTGAAAGATCAATGAGAGAACAAGAAAAATACAAATAAAAATCAGAAATGGTGTGTCAGAGAAACCCAGAAAAGCCTTAGAATTATAGGTATTGGGCACCATAGATCCCGTGCTGGGGGTGAGTCCTGATCCGGTGCCATATGGTGAAGTGGTAGTTCCCGGTGGTGGTGGTGGTGGTGTTGTGGTCGGAATAGTTCTCCCTCCAGCCGTGCTAAAAACTTGTAAAATGTAAGTTGCTAAAAATTTGTTTAGCAAAATTTAAGTCATTATATAAAAATTTGCATAGAACAAACATCACGATTAAATTCAAGGCAATCACTATGCAGTGCATGGTAAGTATTATTTTTGCTAAATTAATTTACAATCAATTTGGACAGAAATTCAATATTACAGGATTTTTTTCATTTTCATAAAAATTGTTGGATAACCGTAGCGAGTAGAACTTGAGTGAAAATGATTTGTCACTTTCAGGTACAATATAGTAATATTAAAATTACACTCACTTTACTAAATAAATGGTGTGGTGACAAAATGGTGATTGATATAACGAGGGAACTGTAGGGTTTAGGCATGGGGTAACTTAGACATTTTGCATTTAAATTAAAGTAATTAAGGACACTAAAGTCATTTTGTGTTTCCAGTGGGTGTCATTGCAAGAAAAATAAAAAATGGGCGTTGGGACACCACTTGTCTTGACCAATTTCTATGTGCAAATTAACCTAAACCTCAGGGGGTCTCAATGCAAATCACCCTTATAAAAATGTATGTTTTCAAATAACTCATTTTTATTGTTTTTATAAAACTGTTTTCTATTCTCAAAATTCTCGATAACAGTTTTAAGATATCCAAATCAAACATGCCCTAAATATTTAAACTATTTTTGTTGGGAAATTTGAATTGTGGGTACTTTTGGAAAAGGAAACCCAAGCGAAAAAAATGTCCAACATAGGCCAAAAATGTCCAACGCTCATAGGCCAAAAAATGTAACACACATCTAATAACAGCCTACGTCGTGAGTTTAGTGTTTAGACAAACCCCAAACATATAGGCCCGTTTGGGGACTTGGTTTTGGTCTTATGATTTTGGTTTTTGTTTTGGTGATTTTGGGTGATTTTAGGTAAATCTAAAACCATTATATAATGTTTGGTAAGGAGTTGGTTTTGGTCTTGGTCTTGATATAATTATATATATATACTAATATGTATTAAAAATATATAAATATGAAAAATATATATATAAAATTGGAAAAAAATATTAAAATGAAAATATATATATAATTAAAAAATATTTAAAATTCCCGAAAAATAAATTTTTTCCGAAAAATATTTTTTTTTCCAAAAATATAAATTTTTTCCGAACAAATATTTTTTTCCCGAAAAATAAATTTTTTCCGCAAAATAAATTTTTTCCGAACAAATAATTTTTTCCCGAAAAATAATTTTTTTTCCAAAAAATAACTTTTTTCCCAACAAATAATTTTTTTCCCAAAAATTAATTTCTTTTCCGAAAAAATATTTTTTTCAAAATATAAAATTATGTCCAAAAATAATTTTTTTTCAAATATTATATATTATGTTTTTTAAAATAATTCCTATTTTCAGCCATATATATATATATAAAGAGAGAGAAAAAAAAATCAAAATTGGTAGGCCAAAAGCATGATTTTAATAGTTGATTTTGAAAAGCCAAAACCAAGTCCAAAACCCACCAACCAAACATGATTTGGTCTTGAAATAAAAAACCAAGCCCAAAACCGACTTCCCAAACAGGGCCATATAGTCACACCCTGCTCTATATTAGCTTATTATTAGTACTATAGTAGTGTTCTTCATTTTTGTCCCTTTATATGGTATACGAGTGAATGTGTTATATATACATTAATTTTTTGCTTGAATTCTTAATAATTGGAACATTTTGGAATTGCACCCAAAAATAAAATATAAAAACAAAGCAACATTTATGTATCCAAAAAAAGAGATGAAAATGAAAATTAATAATAACCATAATTAAAAGAGAATAAAACAAAAAGTGAGAGGGAAGCATACCTTAAAGACGAAGGATAAACACATGATCCATAACCTAAAAAATAAAAAATAAACGTGTGTCAAAATAAATACAAATCTTAATCCGATGTGTACAAATATATACATACATATATGTATATATACACACAGGTATATAGAGAGAGCGAGTAACAAACTGGGATCAATTCCAGAAAGGGTGGAGGTGGCGCCAAAGTCACAAGAGCCAGGAGCCATGGCCTTGCGCTGGTAATAACTGTTGAAGGCATAGGAAGCATGTGCCTCCACTGTGTTTGGAAGGTAACACAACCCTAATGGCCCAATGGGTGCACAGTCCGCCCCTGCCCCACACGCGTAGTCCAGAGCCGTCTGAAGCACCACATGTCCCACTCCGCTCCTCGCCACGCACCATGTGGCTGTCTCCACCGTGTTACCCCCGGTGATGATAGATAAACCCATCACCAATGCCGCCGCGGCCACCATCACATTGGACACCAATGCCATGAAAAAAGAGGAGAGAGAAAGAGTAGTTGTCTTGAGAGAGAATCAAGATGCAGGGGATGGAGTTCTCTTTGTTTCTTTTTCTTTTCTTCTTTGGGCTTTCACTTTTTCATTTATTTTTGGGTAAATAGCTTAAACCCCCCCTAAATTTTACTCTCTTTCCCTACTATCCCCCCTCAACTATGAAATGAGCTTAAAACCCCCTAAAGTTTTATAAAATGTTGCACCATGGGCTTGCCTTCAATTTTTTTTACCCTTTTACCCTCCAAACTTTTTGTATTTCCACCTTACCTTTAATTCTATCCTTACTATTATATTTCTTAATTCTTTATATTACAAAAATATTATTTCTTTAAGTTAGAATATTATTTATGTCATTTACCTTTAATGTATTAGACTAAATATACTTTCAAATGTTAATTTTTTTTTTTGTAAGTTTTAATTATTTTATTTGTAAATCAATTAACTTGTTATTAAATTTTAGTTTGATTTAAATCATAAAACTCAATCCTAATTAATATATTCATAAATAAATAACAATTTATGAATATATTTTTATGAAAAGAAAGTTTCATTTGGGCAAAAAAAAATTTTAATTAGGACAATGAGTTTTATGATTTAAATGAAATTAAGTTTTATTGGAAAATGATATATATTTTGGAATATATATATATAATTCGTCAAAAAAAAATATTTTTCGAATTGTTTTAAAAAATTATGATTTTTTTCCAAAAAATAAAAATTTTGGGAAAAATATATATTATGTTCCAAAATATGATTTTTTCCGAAAAATAATTTTTTTGAGAAAAATATATATTATTTTCCAAAATATGATTTTTTTTCCGAAATATATATTTTTTATATTTTAGAAAATAATGTATATTTTTCATAAAAAATTCATATTTTTTAAAACAATTCAAAAAATATATACTTTTGACGAATCATATATATATATTCCAAAATATACATATTTTTTCAAAAAATAATTTTTTTGAAGGTTTGATTTCACTAAACCCTCTTATACTATTGATGGTAGTTTAGGTATTATGACTCAAAATCATATTTTGGAACATAATATATATTTTTCGGAAAAAATTCATATTTTTGAAAATAATATATATTTTTCTCAATAAAATTTATTTTTCAGAAAAAATTATATTTTGGAACATAATATATATTTTTCTCAATAAAATTTATTTTTCAGAAAAAATTATAGTTTAGAACATAATATATATTTTTCCCAAAAAAATTATTTTTCGGAAAAAATTCATATTTTTTAAAAGAATTCGGAAAAGATATATTTTTAACGAATTATATATATATTCCGAAATATATATATTTTGTTCAAAATATATATATTGTTTTCATAAATTGGATTTATTTATGAATATATTAATTAGGATTGATTTTTATGATTTAAATCAAACTAAAATTTAATACCAAGTTAATTGATTTACAGATACAATAATTAGAACTTATTAAAAAAAAATTACATTTGAGAGTATATTTAGTCTAATATATTAAAGGTAAATGGCATAATTAATATTGTAACTAAAAGAAATAATATTTTTGTAATTTAAAGAATTAAGAAATATAATAGTAAGGATATGATTAAAGGTAAGGTGGAAATAAAAAAAATTTGGAGGGTAAAAGGGTAAAAAAATTTGAGGGCAAACCCATGGTGCAAGAAAATGAAAGTTGAGGGGGGTATAATTAATTGAGGGGGTATAGTAGAGAAAGAGAAGAAAATTGAGGGGTATTTTTAGCTATTTACCCTTTATTTTTTTCTGAATAATGTTGAATTTTTTGGACTTTTAAGCGGGGTAACAATGCAATAGATTTGAATAATATCGATTTAAAAGTAGGTGTCAAATTAGTATCAGCACTACGTAACAATATCGCCTCTCAATCGAATTATAAACGGGGCAATCTTAATGTATCGATAAGTTTCTATAACATGTATGTAAGTACAAGCTTATCCTGAATTCGAAGTTTTAAAATAGGGTAAATTATTTAAAACCCCCCTCAAGTTTACTCTATTTTCTTACTATACCCCTTCAACTATGAAATGAGCTTAGAATCCCCTAAAGTTTCATATAATGTTGCACCATGGGCTTGCCCTCACATTTTTTTACCATCCAAACTTCTTCTATTTCCACCTTACCTTTAATCATATTTTTACTATTATATTTCTTAATTCTTTAAATTACAAAAATATTATTTCTTTTAGTTAGAATATTAATTATGTCATTTACCTTTAATGTATTAGACTAAATATACTCTCAAATGTTAATTTTTTTTTTGTAAGTTTTAATTATTTTATTTGTAAATCAATTAACTTGTTAATAAATTTTAGTTTGATTTAAATCATAAAACTCAATCCTAATTAATATATTCATAAATAAATCACAATTTATTAATATATTTTTATGAAAAGAAAGTTTCATTTGGCAAAAAAATAATTAATTAGGATAATGAGTTTTATGATTTAAATCAAATTAAGTTTTATTGGAAAATGATATATATTTTGGAATATATATATATATATATATATATAATTCGTCAAAAATATATATTTTTCGAATTGTTTTAAAAAAAATATGAATTTTTTCCAAAATATAAATTTTTTGGGAAAAATATATATTATGTTCCAAAATAGAATTTTTTCCGAAAAATAATTATTTTGAGAAATATATATATTAGGGTGCGTTCACTAACGTAGAATGTTTCACGTTTCACGTTTCACGTTCTCACCTACCAAAAAGTATAAATAAAAATAAGAAACATATTTAATAAATTATTTCTGTTTCCCAATAATGTGAAATGTTTCTCATGTTTCTCTTAAAAATGAGAAATATCAAAAAGATGTTCCACATGTTTTTGTTCCAATAATGTGAAATGTTTTTTTTTGGATAAATCTCAATTACACCCCCTCAAATTCAAAAAAATATATATAATTCAAAAATAATATATTAAATTTTGAAATATATATAAAATTCAAAAATAATATATAAAATTAGAAAAAATATATAAAAATTTGGAAAACAATATAAAAATTAGAAATATATATATAAATTTCGAAAACAATGTATAAATTTCGAAAACAATATATATATATTTTGAAAAAAATACATATATAATTCAAAAATATATATATAAAGTTCAAAAAAATATAAACTTCGAAAATATATATAATTCGAAAAACATATATAAAATTCAAAATATATATATAAAATTTGAAAAAAATATATAAATTTAAAAAAAAAAATATTTCGAAAAACAAAATTTGTAAAAATATATAAATTTATATATAAAAAAATATATATATATATATATATATTGGTAAAATGTCACATCTTTTCTAAGGAAGTGAATCAAACTACTTATCACTAACATCAATTAGTGGTCTTCTTTTATATATAATTTTTACAAAATATATATATATAAATTTTATAGATTGTAACTTTAACTTCTGATAGTTAAGTTTAATAGTTTCTTTAATCTAATTTATTTTACTCAAGTAAATGCTAAAATAAAAATTATAAAAAGAATTACCAAAAATATATGTGAAACAAATGCATTTACTAAACATAATTATTTGTTTTTGTTCCAAAAATTATGAGAATAATTGGAATTAACAAACGTCATTTCTGTTTTTCTGCTTCTCGTAAGAAGAACGTTCTTTTGTTTTTGTTCCTTCGAAAAACAGAAACGAAAAATGTTCCACGTTAGTGAACGCACCCTTATTTTCCAAAATATGATTTTTTTTTCAAAAATAATATAATTTTTTTCTGAAATATATATTTTTTATATTTTAGAAAATAATGTATATTTTTCATAAAAAATTCATATTTTTTAAAACAATTTGAAAAATATATACTTTTGACGAATCATATATATATATGCCGAAATATATATCATTTTCTAATATATATATATATATATATATATATATATTCCAAAATATACATATTTTTTCAAAAAATAATTTTTTTAAAGTTTGATTTCACTAAACCCTCCTATACTATTGATAGTAGTTTAGGTATTATGACTCAAAAATCATATTTTTAACATAATATATATTTTTCTCAAAACAATTATTTTTCGGAAAAAATTCATATTTTTGAAAATAATATATATTTTTCTCAATAAAAATTATTTTTCTGAAAAAATCATATTTTGGAACATAATATATATTTTTCCCAAAAAAATTATTTTTCAGAAAAAATTCATATTTTTTTAAAAGAATTCGGAAAATATATATTTTTGGCGAATTATATATATATTCCGAAATATATATCATTTTCCAATATATATATTCCGAAATATATATATTTTGTTCAAAATATATATATTGTTTTCATAAATTGTGATTTATTTATGAATATATTAATTAGGATTGAGTTTTATGATTTAAATCAAACTAAAATTTAATACCAAGTTAATTGATTTACAAATAAAATAATTAGAACTTATAAAAAAAAAATTAACATTTAAAACTATATTTGGTCTAATACATTAAAGGTAAATGGCATAATTAATATTCTAACTAAAAGAAATAATATTTTTGTAATTTAAAGAATTAAGAAATATAATAGTAAAGATATGATTAAAGGTAAGGTGGAAATACAAAAAGTTTGGAGGGTAAAAGGGACATTTGAGGGCAAACTCATGGTGCAAGAAAATAAAAATTGAGGGAGGTATAATTAGTTAAGGGGGTATAGTAGAGAAAGAGAGTAAACTTAAGGGGGGGTTTAAACAATTTATCCTTTAAAATACTACATGTTATATTATGCGAAGAGAGGAATGCTAATTACAGTCACAGATCCTTTCTACAAAGAGAGGTGATGATATGTTTGGAAACTATAATAATACACATTCATTATTATACAAACACGTATATCAATCCATTATTATTATCCATTAAATTATTTTTGGTTAGATTAGATTATTTCTGTTATCGTATATGTTAGTTTGACATGAAAGTAGTTTTTTTTTCTCCAAAAATTAATCCCATTCCCATTACCCACTCATTTACAAATTCATTATTATACAAATACTTATATCAACCCTCGCACAATTTAATTATTATTTTTTTTAATGAAACAATTTAATTATTTTTACCAAGATCACAAATATTTTTGTTATCGCTCAAACCAATAAACTAGAGGTAAAGTTAGAGTAGATTACAAAAATATTTGTGATCAAGTGTTGGTAAAATAATTAAATTGTTGACGGATTGATATAAGTGTGTGTAATTGTGACACCCCCACATTTTCATGCATAGGTTGGTCAGGCACATACACAGAAAATTAGGAGCATCAGTAATTGATAACATAAGCACAGAATAAAAGACATAAAATAGAAATATAATAATAACAACAATAACAAAATAAGGATACAACTTATACATGAAGAAGACCACTCCCAATACATCCTTAAATAAAATAAGTCTCACACAGTACAACTTGGAAATCCCATAAACATGGACCCCTAGAAACACACTTATAAGAAATACAACATATGACATTTATCGGATCTTACCCTGGAGTGGAAGGAAAATATGATAGAACCGGACGGATAGATATGAAGTCCTCAACCCTGCTGGTGAAACTGTCGAGGACCTGAAACAACAAAAATGTGGGTTAAACCCACGAGTAAGTACAACTCTACATGATCTCAAGCAGAGTACCAAAATCCATCCCCTTTCCTAGTGACACCTAATCCCAAAATTATAATATAAAATAATAATATATTTAACTATAAATATAGTCACTAATATACCACCATTTAATATAATTATGTTTATAAATTTCTTACATTAATCTGATTTTTCCATACAACATCCAATTCATGCCCTACCATAACGACGTACCCGACAACTCACCCATGCCGTGACAACTCACCCATGTCCCGTGGTACTAGTTAGACTGCAGTAATAGTTAGCCTCCTTGTGGTTCCTTATAAATTTCCAAAACATAGTCATTTAATTTAAATCTTATGATTTTACGAATTTAATAATTCACTCGTAATCTTTAATCGGGAACATATAACAATTTATAAGGTCGAGCCTGGGGGGTCCAGGGGGGGCGGTGCGACCATTACCTGAGCGCCCCCCTGGCGGGGTCTAAGGCAGCGCCCCAGCGCCAAGGTATACGGTATTTTATACGGTCGAACTATTCATTTATACGGTCAAAAATACGTAATCTAGTATAATTCGTGAAACATATAATAACAATATAAATCAATGTCCAGAGTCTGATAACAAATAAAATAGAGAAAAACAATTACATAAATATGCAATATTTTTCTAATAACAGTTTTGAAATCTTTGTCAACATTGAAACCTAAAATATTTATGTATTCAGATATTTATACTAAGTTCCAACCATATACACATCATCAGAATCATACCAACAAGACACATAACCACGAATCCATACATGTATAGCTACACATGGTAAAAATAGATTTGTATGTATAGCTAGATATAAACATAGTCTCATGCATATATCAATATATCACCACAAATCTCTATATATATACAAGATCTGTATATATATGTATAACCAGAATATAAATCATCATATATATATATGAATATAAATATACTCTAACAGATTTGTACATATATGTCTATATAAGTCTACTAATCTCTACCTATATGCAAGATCTATACATATGATCATGGATCTATACATATACATATAAACAGAATATATATCATCACATAAATAAACATGATTATGAACATACTCTAACAAATCTATACATATATGCCTATATAGATCCACGAATCTCTACATGTATACAAGATCTATATATATACTTACGGATCTATACATATATGTACAAATAGAATATATAAGTCACATAAATAAACATAAATATGAATATACTCTAACAGATCTATACATATATGCCTATATAGATCCACGAATCTCTACATGTATACAAGATCTATATATATATTTACGGATCTATACATATATGTATAAATAGAATATATAAGTCACATAAATAAACATGAATATGAATATACTCTAACAGATCTATACATATATGCCTATATAGATCCACGAATCTCTACATATATACAAGATCTATATATATACCTACAGATCTATACATATATGTATAAATAGAATATATATAAGTCATATATGAACACGATTTACACATACATATACATATATGAAAAATATTATTTAGCAGATTATAGATGCATAAAGTAAAGGCTACGAAATTTTAGTACAAAGAGGAAGAGTAGAACATATGTCTTGCCTGTAATGTAGAGCTGAATCCACCACAAGTATAGATCCAAACCAATTTTAAGCTCTCAACCTCTCAACCCTCACAATTTCGGGTATAATTGATGAAGAAGAAGAAGTAGTAGAATAAATGAGATGGGGGCTAGATCTGAAGTTAAGGATGCTTATATAGAAGATGTTAGGGTTAAGGAAATGTCAAAACTAACCTTGTATTATGCATAAATCACCAAACTGCCCAAACACTAATGACAACCTTGCCCCCCTTCAGATCACAAAATTTCATTATAACCTACTAGAGTTAAAAAGACTAAGATAGCCTCATTCAATAATTTAAACACCCAATATGCCATCCAAAATAATTAAGGGAATAAATATTCATCCAAAATAATTAAGGGAATAAATATCCATTAAATACGGGGTATTACAGTAATATAATGGATTGTAAATGAGTGGGTAATGCGATTAATTTCTAAAAATATATATATTACCATGTCTTTGTAATACAATCTAACATCTACAATAACAAAAATAATATATTATAACTAAAAATAATTTATTTGATAATAATAATAGCGATAGAAGTGTTTGTATTATAATGAATGTGTAGTATTACAGTTTCCAAAAACATATGCTGGAGTTAACATTCCTTGTGTGAATAGACAAATATGAATTAGACATGATTTATGTGATCTAATTATACACGGAAAATGAGGGGGACCAAAGTGCATTGTAAATAATATTCTTAAAGCAAAAAGGCAAGTGGAAAAATACATACACTAGTAGTTGTAATATGACTTTCTGACCACTATAGCATAAAGAAGTAATTCTAATAAGAGTCTGTGACACTACTTTATGTCTGTTATACAAGGCTTTCACAGTGGTATAGATCCAGTTAAAGTTGAAACAGAATTAAACATTTCACCGTTAAAGTTGTATTTATTTATTTTATTATTATGTTAGGGTTTACATGGTCAAATTGGATATCAAGAAAAATAGAGTAAAATAAAGTAAATACCGTAATGTATCGAAATCATGTGTACCAGTTATATATGATTACATTAAACGCATGTATACAATTCTCATGTTGTAGTGATTGAAATGGTATATAACTAACTCATTATATATATTATTTATTTTCAACCTCCTACCTGTACCTTCTTTATTAGCTGGGGGCTTCACATCATCGGCTGAATTGGTGACAGACCATGTCAATTTACAACTTCTATTTGCCTCAAGCTATAATATGTAACAACAGTGGTTCGCGCGGTGTAACGAATTCGAATAATATAAATTTTAAAAATGAGTATTAATATTATGTAACGGTATCGGTATTTTGCATGTAACGAATTCGAACAATATTAATCTTAAAAATGAATATCAATATTATGTAATAGTATCGGTATTTTGCATATATTGGACTTAGACAATATTAATCTTAAAAATAAATATCAATACAATATCGATATCTTACATAAATGTTATGAATTAGATGATAAGTATCGGCACCGCGGACCATGGTAACAACCTAACTTTCACCTGATATTCAACTGGACACACAATTACCACATTCTGATTTCCAAAGCTCCGACATACTTGCTATACACGGAATGAAAAATCAATCAAATCCAGTGCAAATGTGCTAACCTATAAACTGTTCTGACACCACTTAGTCCCAGAAACATTATAAAAGTATAGCAGAGATTCATGGTACTCCTCCGTACACAAACCCATTTTTTTTTTCTTTTTTTTTTTTTGCGTTCTAATCTCGAGATGCAACTCTTAGAGCTAATTCCAGTCTAAAAAAAATGGGTATCTATATTTTTCTTACTGATGTAATCTTTCTCTTCCAATTGGGTACAAGAATTGTTGTTGTACACTATATATATTACTCTTCCAAATAAAAAATGGTACTCCCTAGGTTGTCCATGGACTTAACAAAAAAAAAAGTTTTATCAATGATTTTTTAATTCTTTTATCTAATAAAGACAATGACTATCTTTTTTTATGGGATCCATTACATTTTGAATTTAATGAAAATGGGTAATTTAGGAAAATAAATAATAATATTGTATTAATATTCGAAACTGAAAAATTAATTTGGGACAAGTAAATTTAGCAAACTGACGTTTATATGATTCTACTAATGTCAGAGAACTTAAAACATGTTTACACATCCATAGCCAAGTTACAAGGACTCAGGTAAGTGTATCAAATGCAAGTTTGCGTCCAAGAGTCTGACCTCCTCAAATCCCAAATCGTAGGGTATTGGGGACTCAAAGTTAAGAATTTAATCTTATACATTATACTATAGTTGAAAGTTTGATCTTGAACTACAAGAATATGCTCTACTATTAGACAAATTGAGTTGGATGTGGTAAAGAAAAGGGTTTTCATCTATCTCATTGATAAAGAAGGTTGTCAATACTTCTTGTCCTTTGCAACAAGACCAGCTGATGAAGTATTGATGTACTCTCTCTAAATAACCATTGTTGTATATCCTATGGGGTGTGCTCAGCTAAATAAATTTCCAAATTCTGAAAAACAAAATCAATACATTTCATAGAAGAAAATGTATGCCTCACAGCTAAGAACTTCTGCCAAAGAGACTGGCACACATCCTCATCACTGGCTCTGTACCACAACAACTCTCCTCCTGTGGCCTCCTTTGCAGCTATTCTCACATACGCCACAAAGTGTCCTTTTTTCTCATCCCCCAGATGCTCCACCACACCAACGAGATTGTATTTATAGATCTCTCCGTTTTCCGTGCATCTGCAATGATTAATTTGAAAGAAATTTGGAGACTATTATCATATAAAACCAGAACTTGAAACGGAGCAAGCTTTCATGAGCTTGCTGTAGACACAGGCGACGTCTAACATAATACCAATTGAAAAGTATCAACAAGAAGTAGCACTTTCAGCAAGCTATTTAAATTGAACATGCAAGACTATTAGTCCATTTAAGAACTTCAAGGCGATTGTATTGATGTAAATTTTGGTAATTTTGGTAATCAAGTGTAAAATGTACAAAATACTGCCTAAAAAATAAACATAAAGATATCAACAAGCATTTTATGATTCTACTCATCTTCATGCACTCGTTAATTCGTCAGAGAACTTAACAGACATCTAAGTTTCGTGGAGTACAATATCAAACAAAATAAATCCAATGCAATCAGGAATTTAGAACATGTCTACACATCCATAGTCAAGTAACCAGGTAAGTGGATCAAATGCAAGTTCGTGTCCAAGAGTCGGACCTCCTCAAATCCCAAATCTTAGGGTATTGGGGATATGTTCCCAATAGTGAAATATAGGTACATATAAGAATATGCTCAACTATTAGACATTAATTGGACATGGTAAAGAAAAGGGGTCTTCATCTATCTTATTGAGAAGAAATGATATCTACTAGCGAATGGCCTCTAGCCCAATGGTATGATCTCTCCTCCCTGAAGGAGGAGGTTGAGGTTCCAAGTCCACTAGATACGTATTGTGGATAATGGGTGTGTTTGCTTGAAGCTACAATATATATCTATACTACTATTAAAACTGCAAAGAGTTTCCAACCCTATTTTTAAATCATAAAATATATTTTAATTGTAATATAGTTTTCGCCACTCTTTCCCTCTTAGGAGGGACGACATTAAATGTTTATGGTGTATATTCGTATAATTGTAAATACACAAAATAAGAAAAGGATTCTCACATAAAATATATAAATATATTTACATGTGAAAAATGAATTTATAATTAGACTCTCACAACCCACCATCTAAAACTATCAAAAACACCCATACCACCCCCAACTACAAAAAACAACAATACAATCATCAACTAATTAAATTATAAGTGACACATAAATAACTTACTAAAACAACCATCAATTTCTTAGATGAATAAGAACCCAAAAATAACTTACTCTTTTCCGTCACAACTCATTCTCGTTAGCTTCTCCGCAAGGAGTATATCTATGAAAATGTTGGTCCTGTCAGCCTTTCTGTGCATGGAACAGTCCACCATTTCCCAAAGAGAAGGTTACCGGAATACAAGAGTCTTCTTGTTCTTACGGAAGAACCTTCATACCTGTCAACCAATACAATAATACAGATTTAATATCCATTCAAATCCTGTGATAATTTGGGAGCACACTTGGCAGTAAAATTTTCACCTGGTTTTGTAACAAAGATGCTATTCTTTTGTCAACTTAATATGAGAGACACTTGGGAGAAGTTGATTATAACAAAAGGCTCACGGTGAGACATATGCCCCGTCCACTGCACAATAAACACCCTATGGTGTCTTATCTCATCATAGCATCCACATTCCTCTTTAACCCACCACATTAACACAACATAAACACAAACATCCTAATCTCCAAACATATCCAATTTTTCTCTAACCTGATCCACACACACACACACATATATATATATATACATGTATATATTACAATTCAGACTTTTCTTTAGCCTGGTTTAATCACAGGAAATAATACTGCTCAAAACAAAACAATAAAAGTAAAAAAATAAATAAAATTAGTTTCATCTATGATAAATATGATTGAGTAAGGGCTTCAGTGTGTGTAACAAGTAGAAATAATATGTAGGTGAAATTGATTTTGTATTACGTTGCATACCATCTCAATATAGGTTCAGTTTCATATTTGATGTTCCTTTAATCCATGGTATTTTTGGATTCATAGTATTTTCACACACAAAAAAAAAAAAAAAAAACTACAGATACACAAATCGCTAAAAACTACAGATCTAAAAATATTTGCTACAGATACACAAATCGGCTAAAAACAACAGATCTAAAAATGTTTGTACAAATATACACATATGCATATATAACATGAACAATTACTAGAGAGAAATCTGACCTTGCAGACGAAAAATGGAGAAATCGCAGAAGCTTGGGTCGGCTTGTTGTGGAGTAGGAGAGAGTTTTATAGCGGTAGAGCGAATGAGGTCCACTTAGATCTTTAAATGAAGGAAATTATGTTCACCTACCAAGCCAAAGTCAACTTTCCAAATCTCTCTCTTTGTCCCCATGTGACCTCTGAGGCTCTGATGTACTCAAAAAAATTACTCTCACCATACCATTTTCCCTTTGCTTTAATTTAAGGGTAATTTGTAAATTTCACCATGTGATCTCAATTACACCTATTACGAGGTTTCTGAAGTATTGTAATAACACTTTATGAAAGGATAATGCTTGGGTCCTCACCGATAAGGATCAATTTGGTCTTCACCCTTTATTTGGACCAAAAGAATTAAGATACTTGACATATATTAATTAAAAATTAGAAATGGGTATTACCCATTATTTATGGGATTCAACCCAGATTTGAATTTTTCTTTTTTCTCTTATTCACTTTAAAAAATAAAAATCTAATGGGCAGTTTAACGTCATATATATATATGCATATACACTTTCCTTAAACACAAATAAGAAAAAAGTCACAATCCACGAATATTATTCGATATTGTGATGGGTACTTCTCCATATTTTGTAAAATCCAAAGATATATAAATGAATTGGATACAAATATTATTAACACAAATAAGAAAAAATAAAAATAAAGTGATTGAAGTATAGAAATTTGGAGAAAAAAGTCAGAAATCTCGTGTGTAAAGTGTCGCTCACCACACCAAATTGATGATATTATAGAAATAACACAAAAGATTTTATCATCATTTGGATTCAATTGCAATATACATAGCATATATATATATGTATCAATCTATATATAAATAAAAGTGTACGCGCATATATCAATCTATCTATACAAATAAGTGTACACGCATATGTAGACGTTAAACTACCCATGAAATTTTTTTTTTAAGTGAATAAGAGAAAAAAGAATAATTCAAATCCGGGTTGAATTCCATAAATAATAGGTAATATCCATTTATGTTTTTTAATTAATATATGCCACGTGTTTTAATTATATTGGTCCAAATAAGGGGTGAGGACCCAAGCATTGTCATTTCTGAAATCATAAAATGATTTTAATACGCTTGATTATATTAGGGAATGCTGAAAGTCAGGTTTGTCCATGATTTAAATGTCTTTATTCTGCCATTCTCCGGGTTACTACTCTAAGCTGGATTAATGTTGCCTTCTTGGCCCACTCACGAGTCATGGCTTCCATCATTCGGTTGCGTTTGAAAATTTTGGGGAAAGATGTTACGCCACGCATGCGCACTGCAGGATTCTATGTGGCGACGGCATGGACTGAGACACTTCCAGAATTCTCTATACTTTTCTAGTACTATATAAACCCATTGATCATAGCCGTTCACTGTAAGGCCTTTTGGCGTGGGATCTCATTTGCTCATCACCAAACAAATGTGTAACCATTCAAACAATACAATCGGGCTTCTAGTTGTGTTACACATTATCATCATAGAGCAACTTTAATTTGGTGAAAGCAGTCAGACAATGATCTACGGACATCAAAGAATTAGTATTATTTGTTTCATTTGGATCAAACCATCTACTATATCCATCTGTAAAATCAGTATCTGCAACTTCATTAGCCTAAAATTTATTATTGTCTAAAACCTGTGTTTGAGGCCGGTGAATGCAAACACGGTAAATAAGTCTCCGAAATCATACGAAACTTGTTCATTTTGTGAGGTCATATTATGATCAATTGTCCGTTCCCCGTACATATTTGTATTGCAGTCATTTACGGCACTACATGGTTCAAAGGCAATCCACTGTTCTCTCTGTGACATCATAGAATTGTGTGGATTCAATTTATGTATGATAAATTGTACCTTCAACATTGGTTGCAGTGCTCGGGGTTATGGATTCTCCGTTAGCTATTGATCCTGTAGAAAGTAGGAAAACAGAGTGTTCGGAACTTTTGGTCTTGTCCCTGCTTTTATAAAATAGACTTAAGATAAAGAGAGTACATGGTGAGACAAAGTGGTCCTAAGAAAGAGATAGTGCCCACTGCACTAACAATACAATAATTATGAATCAAACTTTCTAACATTCTCCCTCAAGCTGGAGCATATATATTGATCATGCTCAGCTTGTTACATATCTATCAAATACGATGACCCGGTAGTGACTTCGTAAATATGTCTGCAAGTTGGTCACCCGTCCTAACATGATTCAATGAAATTATCCCAAGTTGAATCTTCTCACGTACGAAATGACAATTCACTTCAATATGCTTTGTTCGTTCATGAAAGACTGGATTGGTAGCTATATGAACAGTCATTTGATTATCACACCATAGTTGTGATGCCTCTGTGCACATAAGGCCAATCTCCTCAAGAATTTGTCTTATCCACGTAATTTCGCTAGTGGCATGTGTTATTGCCCTGTATTCAAATTTTGCACTAGATCGTGCCACCACGTTTTGTTTCTTGCTTTTCCACGAGACCAAGTTGCCACCTACAAATATGGAATATCCCGTTGTTGACCTTCGATCATATGGTGATCCTGCCCAATCTGCATCCGAAAAACCTTATATTCCTGTGTGCCCATGACTGCCAAAAAAAAACCTGCACTGGGATTACCTTTTATATATCTCAGAATGCGCATCACTGCATCCCAATGAGGGACATGAGGATTTTGCATAAATTGGCTTATAACACTGACTGGAAATGCAATATCCGGACGAGTCATTGCAAGATAATTTAATTTTCCCACCAATCTTTGATACCGTTCAGGATGAGGAAACAATTCTCCGTCGTTTGGAGACAATTTAACTCCTAGGTCCATAGGAAAATCACACGGTTTTGCATCAATCATCCTGTTATCCTGTAGTAAATCTAAGGCATATTTTCTTTGAGAAAGAAATATTCCACTGTGATTTCGAGCAACTTCGATTCCCAAGAAGTATTTAAGCTTCCCGAGATCCTTAGTCTGAAATTGTTTTTGAAGGAATTCTTTTAATAAAATAATTCCAGATTTATCACCACCTATGATTACAATATCATCAACATATACTATTAGAAAAATACTTCCAACAGTGGAATGTTTATAGAATAAAAAATGATCTTTTTTATTACTGAATGAGCCCAAAATCCAGAATAAATTCACTAAATCTCCCAAACCAAGCCCGTGGGGACTGTTTGAGACCATAAAGAGATTTCTTTAGTCGACAAACTTTATCAGACTCCCCCTAAGCAACAAACCCAGGAAGTTGCTCAAGATATACCTCTTCTTGGAGATCCCCATTTAAGAATACGTTTTTGACATCAAGTTGATGCAAGGGCCACCCGTAGGTAGTAGCCAAAAAAATCAGAAGGTGTACAGTAGTCATCTTTGCCACTGGAGAGAAAGTATTAGTATAATCAATGCCATAAGTTTGAGCATAGCCCTTAGCCACTAAACGGGCTTTAAGGCGAGCAACAGTACCATCGAGATCAACTTTGATGACATATACCCATTTGCAGCCAATGGGTTGCTTGCCATGAGGCAGGGAAACCAAGTCCCAAGTATGATTGGCCTCAAGAGCCATCATTTCTTCATGTATCGCCTGTGTCCATCCAGGGGAGGACAAAGCCTCACCAATAGTACGAGGAATCATAACAGAATCAATTATCGATATAAATGCTTGATGACCGGAAGAAAGTCCTACATAAGAAATAGTAGCAGTAACAGAATAACGAGAAAGAGGGACACAATGGCGTGTATCTTTTCGAAGAGCAATCGAAAAGTCAAGATCGGGCGATGGAGTAGTTGTCGGATGATCAGTTAGAGAAAAGGACAATGCAGTAGGGGTTACCGTGTAGCGTTCGATATTTTTACGTGTTAATTTTTTTAAAAAAAATTATTTTATTAAACAATTAAGTGCTTATGTGATTATGTGCCTAACATGTTTACGTGCTTACATGAATTATGCAAAATAAAAAATTATAAGTTATATGTTATATTTTCAATTCGTGAATAATGGAAAATATTGAAATGTTTGGAAAAATAAATGACCAAAGGGTAAATTAGTAATTTCACATGTATTGAGTTAGTAGGTTTTGTAGAGATTTATTTACTAAGTGTTGGGAAGATGTTGAGTGGCACTATTGTAGTTGTGTAGAAGACTTGGGAAAATTTTTAAATTTGGTTCACAATGGCAAGGGTTGGGATTAAGTGATAAGCTGGTGGGTAACTTGGACATTTCACCACTACCTTTAATGTTGTCAATATTGTGACCCTTGGATCAAATCTATCTTGCCATCTTCATTCCTAACCCTTGGATGGGATTCTCTACACACCAACTTTATCTCTAACTCTATCATTGTCTTCTTCTTCTTCTCTCATTTCTCACCAAGAACACACACTCTTTTACACACACAATTCTCTACACACAAAATTTCAGCCACCTTGTTCTCCTTGGATTTTTGGCTTCAAGTCTTGCTCTCTCCTACTCTTCATGCTTGGTGGGTGATGAGCATTTGTGGTGGTCTCTTGGTATGGTGTTCTTGAGCTCATAGTGGTAAGATTTCTCTATTTTTCTAGGGTTTTGTTGTAAGAATCCTAACTTCCAAATTCTAGAATTTCATGTGCTAGTATTGAATTTTTGTTCTTCCATTATTCATTCTTGTGGAAGGTGTTGACCCAAGGATTTTCACCATGGGTAAACATGACATTTTGATGATAACAAGCCATTGAATGTGGTGAATTTAATGTCTACTTGAGTTATGCTTAATAGGTTGTTGATTCAAGATAAAACTCAAGAAAGCTAGTGAATCCATGAGAAGATCAAGCAAATGTGCGTAAAACTCAAAAGACATTGGAGACAAGGATGGATACATCAACCCAAAGCTTAAAGAAATTGAAGATCAAAGAAATGGGTAAAATAGTCTTGGGTGAGTGCTAGATTAAATGTAAAGTTATTTTTGAAATAACTTATTTGAAAACTCAACTCTTGACAAACTAGCATATAGGACCATGCATATCATTTACATCATTCATGTGTCCTTGAACCTTTAGTATTAGACTATGAACATCATTGATGATACATTCATATATAGTCTTTGCTAGAGTTGAGTTAACTCAAGCTTTCATAAGCTATGAAAGAACTCAACAAAAAGGTTGTCCTAGAACCTAAACTATTTCCATATAACTTGAAATGGATTCTAGGCATGTATTAAAGCTTTGAACAAAATTGTTTCAATCATGAAAAACTTTTATCATATATTGAGATTTTATTTAAATGAAAATATCATTCTATAATCTCAATATTGTTTTTAGGAATGTCAAGAACCTTAATTAGTCTCTAAGACATCCTAGGAATGCCTTTTAGTCATTTCGGAAATATCCCAAAAGGTTTCCCGAAAAACCGTTATGTGGTTTAAGAAATTGAAATGAACCATCATATTTAAACGAATATAAATCACTCAAACAAGGGTTAAATTGAGCGTTTCAAAAGCCTAAAATCAAGATATTGAAGTCAAATTTCCAAAAAGCTAAAGAACTCCTCAATCCGACTCACGGAACTCGAGTTATGACCAAAAAAGTGAAACTGGACAGAACTGATCCGAATCAGTCGACCGACACTAAAAAGTCAGTCGACCGACGGACATTCAGTCGACTGAAATTTTCACGTCAATCGACCGAACTCGTCATAGAGTTTAAAGGTATTTGCCAGTCGACCGACATTGAAAAGTCAATCGACCGACGGCCTCACCAGTCGACCGACAGTTCATATCAGTCGACCGACCTGGTCAGAGAGATTTTTGGTTATTTGCCAGTCGACCGACATTGTAATGCCAGTCGACCGACATTGTAATGCCAGTCGACCGACAGACAGGAATCAGTCGACCGACAAACAAAAGTCAGTCGACCGACTCGGCCTGGAACGACTTCCAACGGCTATTTTTTGATTCAAACTTCTTCTAAACTACCCAAAACACCCCCAAACGGCTAGAAATGTTTCCTACTCTATATATATGCCATACATGAGCCAAAAGAGGGGAGAAGAAGAGAGGGATATGAGTTGTATTGAAATCTACCATTTGTGCTTCATTTTTGAATTCATATTTGGGTAGAAAACTCTCCTATAGGAATCACACCATTGTGCATCACTCATATCATCTTCTTGTGATTCATTCTTCCACATATTGAGTTGAGCTTTTCATTTGATTTTTCATTTATGACTCTAAGTATGTGAAGAAGTGAGCTTTGAATTTCCATATCTATCTATTGAGAGAAAATGTTGTACACTCAAATTCTATTCTTATTCTTTGTGAGTGAAAGACCAAGAAGTTGTCTTGGCATGGGATGGGCTTGTTGAAGCTTTGTAAAGGTTTTTCTCTACCTTAAAAAGAGAGGATTAGGTTGGCTCTCCACCCGTAAGTGTGAGCAAAGGTCGGCTCTTCACCCAGAAGTAAGAGTGTTCGAAGGTTGGCTATTCACCCGCAAGAGTGAGCAAGGTTGGCTCTTCACCCGGAAGAAGGAGCATGTAAGGGTTTGTTTTTCACCCGCAATAAAAACACGATAGTGGAATCCTTGAGAGATTTTCTCAAGGCATGGAGTAGACCAAAGCTTTGGTTGAACCATGTAAAAACTCGGTGTCTTGGTTTGCATTTTCTCTATCCATTAACTCCTTACTTTACAAATAATTTCATTTCAATCTTGAGCTTTATTTATCCATGCCTGGAAATTGTGTGTGCTTAAATATTCATGAGGGGATTGGGAAAATGCTTGGTTATAGTAAATTGCAATGTGAACTTGATTATAGCTTAGATTATAAATTTTCTACTTGTTCATTAATTTGCTATAATCTAGTTGCACACCAAGTGTTTGATATAATGTATCTTCACCACACCATTATTTTAAAAGCAATTGTCATTTTCAATCTTGAGCTTTATATATCAATGCTATGAAATTGCTTGTGTTTGAGTATTAATGAAGAGGTTAGGAAAATGAATAAGTTCAAGTGAATTTATAGAATTTATCTTCATCACACCATAACATAGATTACTTGGTTGAACCATAGAAAATCTTGGTGTCTTGACTTGCATTTTCTCTATCACTTAATCTCTCTACCTTATAAGCAATTATCATTTATAATCTTGAACTTTATATTGATGTCATGCTATGAAATTGCTTGTGGTTGTGTATCCATGACGAGGTTAGAAAAATGCATAGTTGAAATGAATTAAAATTGTGAACATGATTAGATTATAGCCTAGACTACCATGTCATTTAGATATAATCCATGTGCACACCAAATGTTTGAAAAAATTCATATTCAACACACCTTAGCATAATATGTAGACCTGTCAACGGGTCTGAGTTGGACCGGATCAGGGCCAATCCGATCCGAATCCGATAAGACAATTATCAACCCGATCCGATCCGATAATCCAATGGATTTTCGTAAAACCAATCCATATCCGACTATCACACTAATCGGATCTCCGACCCGATAATCCGATCCGATAATTTTTTTTACAATTCTATTAACTGCTCTCTATCAAGTTTGTAATTATTGCATACCAAAATTAAACACATGTGACCAAATTGTTCTAATTGAGTTTGAAATACTTCTATATAAACTCAACATAAACATTAATACTACTAAAATTTAATAAAATTCCTTTCAAAAAAAAATTAATCACATTTACATATCAAGTATTACAAAAATAAACCAATGGTGATCAGTTAACCCATTTACATATCAAGTATTACAAAAATAAACCAATGGTCAGTGGGAGTTGGGACAATTCAGAATGAAACTCCAAAACAAAACAAAAATCCTTAATAGGATGCATGGCTCGATTGTAGAACAAAAAATTATAATAGGCCGATGTATGTGCAAAAGTTGTTTCATTCCCTTTCTTCCGAAAAACACAATATCACTTCAAGTTATCCATGTCCTGCAAAAAAATATAAAATGTTAGTTTATGTACAAAAATATTAAAGAAAGTTTAAAGTTCACTAATTTTTACTAATTACCACATTAAGATAAATACTTGTCAGGTCTAATCATGATTGGACCAACACTGGTAAGTTCAATCAAAAGCAATCAAATGCAAAATGCAACCAGAATTTAGAAAACAAAAGCAACACAACAAACCTTCATCATCCTTATCCAAAGAACCCCATGGTATACATTCAGATCAGACATACTTCTGCTACAAAATTATAGCATCAGGGAAAAAAATAGTGCCACAGTGAGTCATTTTACAGGCAGAGAATTGCATTGATTATACACTATGAATATATTACAAGGCTTGCATTCATGAAAAACTGATAAGCTAAAGTGAGCATAATGGACCCAATAAAGATGTAACCAGGATCTTAATAACCTTTATTTTGTACAAAATAAGTAGTGAAGATTATAGCAAACAAAGAACAACTACTAAATAAAAGTACTATAAATTTGAAAAAATAAACTGAACAAATATTTACCTTCTTGTTTTTTAGATGGAAGCCAATCTTTTGTCACCATTAATGCTTCTACGATTTCGGGAAGTAAGGAAGCACGTGATTCGTCAATCACTCTACCACCAACACTAAATGATGCCTCAGATGCCACTGTAGTTGCTGGAACAGCCAAAATATCACGAGCTATTCTTGCCAAAACAGGGAGTTTAGCACCATTAACTTTCCACCAATTCAGAATATTAAAGTTCTCATTTCTCGGAAATAATGGTTCTTCTAAATATTGTTCTAATTCTGACTTCCTATAAAAACATGTTCCAACAGGCCTACCATGCAAATACCATGCATCAAACCCATCAAATTTATTACCTTTGGAAGTTCCAGAAGAGCTGCCACTTGCTGGTCTCTCGTTGCATTGAACAAAATCAGATTCATTTCGAGGAGAATATTCATTGAAAATATCAAAAAGGGCACCACGAACTCTTCCCACATATTTATGTGCATCATCACTGATAAGTGCCAAATATTATATATTTAAACCCCTTAATTTACATATTTTAGTTCTATAGTGATATCTTTTATTCAAGTTTTATGATATTTTTGTGTTTATCTTATTTTCTAGGTCTTCATGAAGAATTCAATCAATTCCATGCAAATTGGGTCATCAACTATGCATGAAATATATTCATCCTGACCACCCTTTAGTTAAATGCCTATAAATAATTCTGTGTTTTGATTCTGGAAATGGCATTGGTACCATTGGAAAGGTAATTCAGAGACCTTCAATTTGAGCACAAGAATGACCTTATTTCGATTTGAAATGAAGACGTTATGGCAGTTGCAAGTCAGGTTCAAAACTGCAGAATTGTGCAGAATTCAATGCGGGTTCGGGTTTACCAAAGGGTGATGCGAATTTTACATCTTCTTGAAGATTTACCACATTCATTGGATTATGACTTTACAAGAGTAAATCTGATCCATGTCAAGAAACAAAGGCACATGGAAGAAACAAAGGCACATGTAAAAAGAAGACAATGGGGTGGAAAGTAATGAATATTCAAACAAAAAGAAATCCAATTTCTCTTTTCTAGTTGTCATTTGATTCCATATTTTCCCTATAAATAGAGATAGTCTTTCATTTGTAAGGGAAAGAAAAGGAGTGAAGAGAAACATAGTGATTTATACATTTGTAATGGAATAGTAATTCTCTAGCTAAGGCTAGGGAATGAATTTAAAATGAAGAACCAAGTGTTTGCATATCCAAGTATTTAGTGCTTCAAGGTTAGTATTATTGATAATATATGAATCTAATAATTTTATTCAATGATTCTTTGCCTCTTTATGCCATGTATATTGAGTTCTTTGAATCAATGAATACACTTATGTAATTACATCTAAGATTCATTATGCCATACAATGATATAAGTAATGCTTAACCCACTTTATGTGGTGTTCTTGATTTCTTATGATCTTACATAGGTATAATGAATACTTTGAATGTAATTACATCATCATAGTTCACAATTCTTATGATTCATATGTAATTAATAATACTACTTATTTAAATGAGATTTACTAGATCATTAGTATGTTTATTATTATTGCTAATATAGGCATGATTTGTAGAGTTGCTTCATTAGTGACCACTTTCTTGCCATAGCATTTATAATGAACATATAATGTTTCTATTAGTTAACTTATATAATTCATTTAGTATGTCAATTATTTATTGCTTATAGGCATGATTTGGAGAGTTGCGTTGTTAGTATGGATTATCCTACCAAGCGACCCCTTTCTTGCCATGCAAATATAATTAACATATGATGATTGTATTAGTTAACTTTTTATTACTTATTTGGATATGTGGTACACTTGGTTTCGACATTGTAAAGGAATTCCCAATGCCTTAGTATTTAATTTAATTCAAGAACACAACCAAAATCAATCAATCAAATCAATTCAAGGACAAAAATAAAATTCATTTTTCATACATCTTTCCGACTCTCCCTGAGGTTCGACACTTGGACTCACCGAAGACTATATTATAACTTGACTACCTATACTTGGGTATTGTAACGTGGAACACATTTCTAGACACGTCAAGTTTTTGGCGCCGCTGCCGGGGAGATGGCGAAAGAAGAAATTTCAGTTTTGTAATAAATTTATTTTCTTTTATTTTTTTCATTTTGTTTATGATTGTTTGGACACGAAATTCTGTAGGACGTGTTGAAAGAAATTTTGTAGTGGGTACATCTTTTTGTAATCCTTTGTATTCAGGATCATCGTGTTCAATGGAGGACGATCAAAGTGTGCATGGAGATAATGAAGAACATCAAATCCCAAGAGGAGTGGAAGTTCCTCCCGGTCCTCATGTCCGAACTATGAGGGATTATCTCCAACCACCGCGAAGCACTGCACCATCATGTATTATTCTTCCTCTTCATGCCAATACTTTTTCTTTCAAGCCAGGTATGATTCAATTATTACCTAGCTTTCATGGTATGGAATCTGAAAACCCTTATCTTCATCTCAAAGAATTCGAAGAGGTATGTTCTACTTTCCGAGATCGGGGGACTACTGAAGAAGTTGTAAGGCTTAAATTGTTTCCCTTTTCTTTAAAAGACAAAGGCAAAATTTGGTTAAATGCACAAAGGCCTCGCTCCATTAGATCATGGCAAGACTTACAAGCGGAATTTTTGAAAAAGTTTTTTCCGGTTCATAGAACCAATGCTTTGAGACGACAAATTTCAAATTTTTCTCCCAAAAATAATGAAACTTTTTATGAATGTTGGGAGCGTTTCAAAGAACTTTTAAATGCTTGTCCACATCATGGGTATGAGAATTGGAGTATAGTGAGTTTCTTTTATGAATCTCTACCGGCTCATATGCGCCAATTTGTCGAAACCATGTGTAATGGAGACTTTTTAAACAAAGATCCCGAGGAAGCCTTTTTGTTTTTTGACCAAATAGCCGAAAGTGCCCAAACTTGGGACACTTGTCATCTTGATGAAAGAACTAAACTTACGGGAAGGGGTGGAATTTATCATTTAAAAAGTGATGATGATTTAGGAGCAAGAGTAATGCATTTAACTAAGAAATTGGAAGCCTTAGAGTCCAAAAATGTGAATGGGGTTAATGCAATAGGAGAAGTAGTGTGTGGAATTTGTGATGAACTTGGACATTTGACAAATGAATGTCCGACAATCCCTGCATTTAAGGAAGTCCTTAATGCTCCGGTCGAAGTCAATGCTTTCAATACTTTCAAAAAACCACAGAATTCTCCTTACTCTGAGACTTACAATAGAGAATGGCGGAATCACCCCAACTTTAGTTGGAGTAATTCTAATTTTCAACAAAGTCAACCCCAACCAAGGCCACAAGCTCCTTATGTTCCACCTCCCAAAAGAGATTTGGAAGATATTCTTGCACAATTCATTCAAAAAAATGATCAAAAGTTTGACCAAATTGTGCAGTGTACCAACCAATTCATGCAACACATGCAAAAGACTGACCGAGCCATTGATGATATAAGGTCTCACATATCAAAATTAACCCCCATGCTTTCACCCCAAGAAAAAGGTAAATTTCCTGCCCAACCTCTTCCTAATCCACAAGGCCAATTTATGGTCCAAAGTGGAGAACCTTCCCAAGTCAACATGGAACATGCCAAGTCAATCTCTATCTTAAGAAGTGGAAAGGTGGTTGATAAAACTATTTCAAAGGCCCAAAAGCCCGAGGAATTGGAACCTTCAAAGGAAGCTGAGAAAAAGAGCGAGAATGAGCAAGAAAATGAGGAAATTGAAAAAATCAAAAATAGTGTCACTGTTCCATTCCCAGAAAGATTAAATCAATCTTTGTCGGCAAGTTCCAATGCTGAAATTCTTGAAGTCTTTAAGCAAGTAAAAGTCAACATTCCATTGCTTGATGCTATCAAGCAAATCCCTTCTTATGCGAAATTTTTAAAAGACATGTGCACAACGAAGAAGAAGATGAATGTAAGAAAAAAAGCTTTTATGACTGAACAAGTAAGTTCCATTTTACAAAACAAGAGACCTTTAAAATTCAAAGATCCTGGTTGTCCCACAATCTCTTGTATCATTGGGAATTGTCATATAAAAAGAGCGTTGCTTGATCTTGGAGCAAGTGTAAACTTACTTCCATTTTCGGTATATGAACAATTGGGTTTGGGGGAACTTAAGGCAACTAATGTGACATTACAACTAGCTGACCGTTCAGTGAAAGTCCCTAGAGGAGTTGTGGAAGATGTTCTTGTTCAGGTGGATAAATTTTATTTTCCTGTGGATTTCATTGTGCTCGACACCCAACCAGTGTCCAACCCCTCGAGTCAAATTCCAGTGATTTTGGGAAGACCATTTCTTGCAACCTCAAATGTTGTCATCAATTGCAAAAATGGAATTGTGAAATTAACTTTTGGGAATATGACTCTTGAACTTAATGTTTTCTCCTTAAGTAATCAACATAAGGAGTATAATGAGGAAGAAGTCGAGGGGGTTAACTTCATTGAAACAGTTGTGGAAGAATATTTTGAAAAGTCTTTTGTATTAGATCCATTAAAAAAATGTTTAAATGAATCTAATACTTATTTACACAACATTGACTCATTACTTGATGATCCACAGGAACAGAAGATTGCAATGGGGATACACATGGTACATGAAGATATTGTCATCACAAGAGAAGAGCAAAACTTGGAACTCAAGCCATTACCGAGTGACTTGAAGTATGCCTTTTTGGGAAGCAACAATACTTACCCCGTGGTAATTTCATCCAAACTCGATGGTAAGCAAGAGGTAAGATTGATTAAAATTCTTGAAAAATATAAAAAGGCAATTGGGTGGACTTTAGCCGACCTCCAAGGTATAAGCCATTTGGTTTGTACACACAAAATTTATCTCGAGGAAGAGGCTAAAGCAACAAGGCAACCTCAAAGAAGATTAAATGCACATTTGCAAGAGGTTGTAAGAAATGAAGTTTTAAAATTACTTGATGCAAAAATCATCTACCCAATCTCAGATAGTAAATGGGTAAGTCCTACACAAGTAGTACCCAAGAAATCTGGATTAACTGTAGTAAGAAATGAGCATAATGAACTTATACCCCAAAGAGTCACTTCAGGGTGGCGAATGTGTATTGACTATAGGAAACTAAATTCTGTGACCCGGAAAGATCATTTTCCCTTGCCATTCCTAGATCAAATGCTTGAAAGGGTAGCAGGTCATAGTTTTTACTGTTTCTTAGATGGCTACTCGGGGTATAATCAAATTGAAATTGATTTAGAGGATCAAGAAAAGACCACTTTCACATGTCCTTTTGGAACATTTGCATATAGAAGAATGCCCTTTGGTTTGTGCAATGCACCAGCCACTTTTCAAAGGTGTATGCTTAGCATTTTTAGTGACATGGTGGAACGTGATCTTGAAATTTTTATGGATGATTTTACTGTTTATGGATCCTCATTTGATAAATGTCTTACAAATCTTGAGAAAGTCTTGTGCAGGTGCGTGGAGAAGAATTTAGTACTCAATTGGGAGAAATGTCACTTCATGGTGACACGTGGAATTGTGTTGGGTCATATTATATCATCAGAAGGAATTGAGGTAGACAAAGCCAAAATTGATGTCATTACCAAATTGCCAATTCCAAAAACGGTAAAAGACATCCGATCATTTCTTGGGCATGCTGGTTTCTATAGGAGGTTTATTAAGGATTTTAGTCTTATTGCAAAACCCTTATGCAACCTTCTAGCCAAAGATACACCATTTGAGTGGAATGAAAAATGTGATAAAGCCTTTGTCAAACTCAAAGAAATGCTCACTACTACACCCATTATGCAATCACCGGATTGGAGCCTACCATTTGAGCTAATGTGTGATGCTAGTGACTATGCTGTGGGGGCGGTACTTGGCCAAAGAAAGGAAAAGAAACCATGTGTTATATATTATGCAAGTAGAACGCTCAATGATGCTCAAATGAACTACACCACCACAGAAAAAGAGTTTCTTGCTATAGTATTTGCACTTGACAAATTCAGGTCATACCTAATTGGTTCCCCAATTGTTGTTTTCACCGATCATGCTGCACTTAAGTATCTTCTTACAAAGAAAGATTCTAAGCCCAGACTGTTGAGATGGATCCTTCTACTTCAAGAATTCAACATCCACATCAAAGACAAAAAGGGAGTAGAAAATGTGGTGGCAGACCATTTGTCCCGCCTTACTTTTAATGAATCTTTAGAACCCTGTCCTATTAAAGATTCATTTCCAGATGAGAATTTATTTTCTATTTCATCTGTACCTTGGTATGCTGATATTGTGAATTATCTTGTTTCAGGTAAAATGCCAATAGCATGGTGTGCTCAAGATCGGAGGCGATTTGTCCAAGAAGCTAAAAGGTTCTACTGGGACGAACCATACCTTTACAAGTATGGCGCCGATCAAATCATTCGACGATGCATCCCAGATGAAGAAATTGAAAGTGTGATGTCTTTCTGTCATAATGAGGCTTGTGGAGGTCATTTTTCTTCAAAGAAAACAACCGCAAAAATTCTTCAATGCGGACTTTATTGGCCTTCCATTTTCAGAGACACCCACAACTTTTGCAAAGCCTGCCCAAGATGTCAAATGCTAGGGGGAATTACGAGACGAAACATGATGCCATTGAACCCAATCTTAATCCTTGAGATATTTGACTGTTGGGGCATCGATTTCATGGGACCATTCCCATCCTCATCTGGTAATTTGTATATTTTACTTGCAGTTGATTATGTTTCAAAATGGGTGGAAGCTAAAGCTTGCAAGGATAATACTCACAAAACTGTCGTGAAATTCTTAAAAGAAAATATCCTTGCAAGGTTTGGCATTCCTAAAGCAATCATTAGTGATAGAGGGTTGCACTTTTGCAATCGTACAATTGAGAAACTCATGCAAAAATATGGTGTTACACACAAAGTTTCGACCGCCTACCATCCTCAAACAAATGGGCAAGCCGAATTGGCTAATAGGGAGATAAAACAAATTTTAGAAAAAACGGTAAATCCAAATCGTAAAGATTGGTCATTACGTTTAAATGATGCACTTTGGGCTTACCGTACTGCTTTTAAAACCAATCTTGGAATGTCTCCCTATCGGCTAGTTTATGGTAAGAGTTGTCATTTGCCTGTAGAATTAGAACATAAATCTTTTTGGGCAGCTAAAATAATGAACTTTGATTTTGTTAAGGCAGGTGAAAATCGAAAATTGCAACTCGACGAACTGGAGGAATTAAGGAGGGATGCATATGACAATGCCAAGATATATAAGGAAAGGGCGAAAGCATTTCATGAGAAAAAGATTTTGAGAAAAGATTTTCAAATTGGGCAAAAAGTTCTTGTATATGATTCTCGTTTACATCTTTTTCCCGGAAAACTAAAATCAAAATGGAAAGGTCCCTTTTTAATCAAACATGTGTATCCATATGGCACCGTGGATGTGGAGGATCCAAGTAATGGTTTTGTTTTTAAAGTTAATGGACAACGATTGAAGTCATTCTTTGAAATTCCAACTCTAAAAGAATCCATGTCTTTAGAAGACCCAACCTATGTGTAAAAACATTGGTTGTTCTTTAGAGTGTGTGTATATATATTGTTTTGTTTTGCAGATTTGTTTCCTCTTTTCTCATCACAGAATAGGTAAGATTTCAACCTTACAATCTCTTTATACATTGAGGACAATGTCCATTTCAAGTTTGGGGGTAAGGTGATTATATTTTGTTTTTATTTTGTATTATTATTTTGGGTGATTGTATTTAGTTTTTATTTTGTTTTCAATTTTTTTCAATTTGTGATGTGTTAAAAAATAAAAAATAAAAAAATTGAAAATTTTATTAAGTTCTTCATTCGAAATATATGATTGAGGTCAAGTATAAGTTAATTTGTGAACATGTTATGACTAGGAAGATAGTTGTATACAATTACCCCACTCATGAGTACGTAATAGTTTGATTAAATTGATTTTTAAGATGTGGTCCACATGGGTGAATAGATGAGTGAAATTGAAACCGAGAAAGATAGTTTTGACCTATAAGCACTTGCACATATTCTCTATGGGACGATTAATTGATCTTTGACTATGTAGTTGAAAAAATAGTTTTGTTTCAATGATAAGGGGAAAAATCTGGAAAAAACAAATAAAAATGCAAAAAGTAGTTCTTCGATCTGAGTAACCGGCCCTTGGTATCACCAATATCATTGTTCTCGTAAAAAGGGGAGAAAGCTAATGAGCATAACCCATGGAAGAAGCTCGGGCCCAGTTGGTTGGGATTAAAAAAATCCTCGCTGGAAAGTCCGGAGACTTAGAAAGACAAAAAGGGATAAAAATGCAAAAGTGATTTTGAAGTTGTGTCATGGCAAAACTTGATCAATGAATTAGAACAAGGGAGATTAGTCTACTATAGAGAATGTTCACAAAAACACGGGAAACTATGTGGATCGGATGTAGAAATTAGCAAGTTTATTTCACCACTGTGGGGACCATTCTTTTAAATTTAATTCATGAAAACTGTTATTTATGAGTGAGTGAGGATAATTTGTATGCATTCTATTCTTACGACATCATAGCATTACATGATTAATGTGTATTTGATTTCATGAGCATACAATAATGAAGAATAAAAAATAAAAAATAAAAAAAAAAAAAAAAAAAAAGGTTGTTTGTGGGTATCATTTATGTTAAACCCTCACGAGACTTCACTCGTCCTACTAGGGATGCCTAGGGGTTTAAAAGACTTATCAATTTTAATTTTACTCTTTTTAATTTATGTTGGTATTACTAGGGACTAGTAATATGTAAGTTTGGGGGTGTTGATAAGTGCCAAATATTATATATTTAAACCCCTTAATTTACATCTTTTAGTTCTATAGTGATATCTTTTATTCAAGTTTTATGATATTTTTGTGTTTATCTTATTTTCTAGGTCTTCATGAAGAATTCAATCAATTCCATGCAAATTGGGTCATCAACTATGCATGAAATATATTCATCCTGACCACCCTTTAGTTAAATGCCTATAAATAATTCTGTGTTTTGATTCTGGAAATGGCATTGGTACCATTGGAAAGGTAATTCAGAGACCTTCAATTTGAGCACAAGAATGACCTTATTTCGATTTGAAATGAAGACGTTATGGCAGTTGCAAGTCAGGTTCAAAACTGCAGAATTGTGCAGAATTCAATGCGGGTTCGGGTTTACCAAAGGGTGATGCGAATTTTACATCTTCTTGAAGATTTACCACATTCATTGGATTATGACTTTACAAGAGTAAATCTGATCCATGTCAAGAAACAAAGGCACATGGAAGAAACAAAGGCACATGTAAAAAGAAGACAATGGGGTGGAAAGTAATGAATATTCAAACAAAAAGAAATCCAATTTCTCTTTTCTAGTTGTCATTTGATTCCATATTTTCCCTATAAATAGAGATAGTCTTTCATTTGTAAGGGAAAGAAAAGGAGTGAAGAGAAACATAGTGATTTATACATTTGTAATGGAATAGTAATTCTCTAGCTAAGGCTAGGGAATGAATTTAAAATGAAGAACCAAGTGTTTGCATATCCAAGTATTTAGTGCTTCAAGGTTAGTATTATTGATAATATATGAATCTAATAATTTTATTCAATGATTCTTTGCCTCTTTATGCCATGTATATTGAGTTCTTTGAATCAATGAATACACTTATGTAATTACATCTAAGATTCATTATGCCATACAATGATATAAGTAATGCTTAACCCACTTTATGTGGTGTTCTTGATTTCTTATGATCTTACATAGGTATAATGAATACTTTGAATGTAATTACATCATCATAGTTCACAATTCTTATGATTCATATGTAATTAATAATACTACTTATTTAAATGAGATTTACTAGATCATTAGTATGTTTATTATTATTGCTAATATAGGCATGATTTGTAGAGTTGCTTCATTAGTGACCACTTTCTTGCCATAGCATTTATAATGAACATATAATGTTTCTATTAGTTAACTTATATAATTCATTTAGTATGTCAATTATTTATTGCTTATAGGCATGATTTGGAGAGTTGCGTTGTTAGTATGGATTATCCTACCAAGCGACCCCTTTCTTGCCATGCAAATATAATTAACATATGATGATTGTATTAGTTAACTTTTTATTACTTATTTGGATATGTGGTACACTTGGTTTCGACATTGTAAAGGAATTCCCAATGCCTTAGTATTTAATTTAATTCAAGAACACAACCAAAATCAATCAATCAAATCAATTCAAGGACAAAAATAAAATTCATTTTTCATACATCTTTCCGACTCTCCCTGAGGTTCGACACTTGGACTCACCGAAGACTATATTATAACTTGACTACCTATACTTGGGTATTGTAACGTGGAACACATTTCTAGACACGTCAATCACCATGAAGCTTACCATAATAATATTGCACCACATCCAACTTAAATCTTGGGTCAAAGACAACAGCTATTGCTAACACTAAAGAACACTCCTCCCAATACTTATTAAACTTTATCTTCATTGGACCAACCATTAAACGAAGAAAACTATGCTCACTTCGTTCCCATTCAATCAATTCCAATTGAATATCACAAATTTCAGGAAAAAACAGATTTGATGTTGGATATTCACTTCCAGAAAAAAGAGTGGTAGTATTATAAAACATTTTCAAACAACCACTTAAAACCCTTGCCACTTCCCATTCCTCATTAGATGGGTCAAATTTATATCCTCTATCAGTTTGTGCCAACCTAACAAACACCTCTTTCATTTCTAACGCACTTTCAAGCATTAAAAAAGAAGAATTCCAACGAGTAGGGCAGTCTATCTTTATCTTCTTTTTATCCCGTAACTTAAGCTGTGATTTTGCATTGTTGAATTTTTGTGTTGCATATGGGGATCTTTTCAAATACTTCACTGTTTCTCTAACTTTATGAATAAAGTCTCCAATCAATTTTAAGCCATCTTGCACAACCAAATTCAATATATGTGCACTACAACGCACATGAAACAACTCACCATCTAAAGGTATCAAAGACTTCTCACAAAGCCAACTTTTCAAGCTTCTCACCATTCCATCATTAACACTTGCATTGTCAACAACAATAGAAAATAATTTTTTTATCAAGATTCCAATCTAGAATTAGATCCATGATGTATCTAAAAAGTGTCTCGGTATCATGGGGATATTCTGTGCATTTGTAAGCAAGAATCTTTTTTTTTTAATTCCCAATCATCATTGATAAAATGAGCTGTTAAACATATGTATCCAATATCTTAGTGATCAGCAGTCCATATATCAGTAGTAAGAGTAATTCTACCCGAAAATTTGTCCAACAAATTACACAACTTTTTTCTTTCTTTTTCATGAACTTCTAGTATATCAGCCCTTACCGTATTCCTTGACACAAACTTAAACATTGGTTGGAGTCCATTCACAAATATTTCAAAGTATTCATGTTCAGCCATGTTAAATGGATAATTATGTTTAATAACCATCTTTGCATAATCCATCCGACTTTTCTCTTGATCAAACTTAAAATTCTGAATTTTAGTCGTCAACTCAGAGAAATTTTTAGCCAAATTCAACATCTGTTGACCAATATTTCTATGGGTTTTTCCACAACATCTAGACAAATGACCTTTTAAGTGGCTGGTCCCTTTAGTGCTTTCTCCTACAAATTTTTTTTTTTGCAATGCTTACACCTCGCTTTTTCTTCCCCCTTTGCATTTTTTATCTTATCAAATTCATCCCAAACTTTTGATGTCAATTTCCGCTTCCTGGGTAAATTTGGGGCTGAAAGGTCATGTATTTCAACAACACCCCCATCCCCTTCTACATCATTTTCATTTCCAGTCATTATGAACAATGGGCACCAACCCCAGTGAAGAAAATTAGAAAAGAGAACAAAATGCTTACCCTCGAAGTACAGAACACAACTATTAAGGGACTGTATAGTAATCTGGTCTTACTCAGATTTCAGAACCAGCTACCAAACTCAGCAAATCAGCAGCACAACAAACTTCAAACTCCGTCACAGCGTCTCAGAACACGAAGCTAAGAAACACAGAACCAGAAACTCAGAAAATAAGTCATAATGAACCAGGAGGAAGGTAATATTCAAACCCAAAAAAAAAAAACCAAAAAATAAATCAAATATAAAATACACATCTCTGCAGGCTCCACAAAACTCTCTGATTTCAAAATTCTTTCTTTCTTTTTGGATAAATACATCTTAACTAAACAAAATGTTTTACCTGAATCTATATATATTATATCATACATATATATATATTATTGGTATGTAAAAAGATATAAGTAGCTGACATAGGCTCTAAGTCCATCAAAATGAAAAGAAAATAAGGAACATAAATGAAGGTTCTTTACTGAAATTACATCACAATCGTCATCAATTCCTAGCAAATTTGTGCTTCAACATATTGAGTAAAAAAAAATGAAAATTTTGAAGCCATTAAGCCCTAACTTATCAAAATATTGATGTATTGGACTAGAAGTTAAACTAATCGGGTTATTAGCATAAATTCAAAATATCTCAAATCTTGAAGCCAATAAGCCCTAACTATATATAAATATCTCAATAAAACTTATCAAAATATCTCAAATCTTGAAGCCAATAAGCCCTAACTATATATAATTTATCACTGATAACTAATTAAATTGAACTTTAATTTCTTAGTTTTGATCTGCTATATACGAATAAAATTAGTGATGACTACTAAAATCATATATAACATATAGAATACACACATATATATGTATATATATGCATAAACAAGTTTAGAAAGATTAGAATGGAAGTACTGACCTATAAGGAAGAATCACCGTGCAAAGGGTGAACCGTGTGTTTGAGAGTCTGAGAGTGTAGAATCAATGTTTGAGACTTTGAAGGAGTGAGAGAAAAGGAAACGGGAGCTGAGTGTTTGAGACTTTGAAGGAGTGAGAGAAAAGGAAACGGGAGCTGAGTGTTTGAGACTGAGTCTGAGAGTGTAATGAACATGATAAGGCTGAGTGTTTGAGACTTTGAAGCAGTGAGAGAAAAGGAAACGGGAGCTAGTGTTTGAGAGTTGAGACTGAGTCTGAGAGTGTAATGAATATGATAAGGCATTCGAACACCGTTAGATCAGATTACAATGAAAGCTAGACCGTTAGATTAGATTACATTGTGATAAGGCATTTAGGAGAGTGACAAGTGGCGTTAGATAATGTAGTAATTTAATAATTTCTTTTATAATTTTTAATTTTTTTTTTGTTTTAAATTATATGATTATCTATTATATATATACTCATTTATTTTTATTATATTTTGAAAAGAATGGTAAATAATTTTTTTTAAAAAAAGGATAATAAAAGTTTATTCATTAAAAGTGTAAAAAAATTCATATAACTCAATTATACTTTTTTTGTTACATTACAACAAAAATATTATTATTTGATACTTTGATCTCACTTTATACCAAAAAACATTATCAAAAACTATAAAAATTTAAAATCTCACATTTTGTAATTTTTATTATTAAGAAGTAATTTTGCATAATTTTTATTATTAAGATTGAAACAAGTCCATGATTAACTTACTGAAAATTTTGTTCAGAGGAATCCAATATCTACAATGAGAATTTTAATTAATTGAATTAAATTATTTTCACTATTATAAGGTAATAAAATCCACAATTCAATTGAGTCAAATTGAGTTAAAATAACTTAAACCTCTATTCAATTGTAATGATTGATGAGTTCGATTTAGGAAATAAAGTAAGTCTTTATTTTAATTATGTCAAATTAAGTTCAAATTGGTGAAATTAAGTAAAATCCTAATTAAATTTAGTCAACTTGAGTTCAAATAAGTAAAATGTCAGTTCAATTAATTCGAATTGAGTTCAATTTAATAAATCACAATTTAATTGAGTCAAATTGAGTTCAATTTATTAAGATTTAGTAAATTTCTAATTAATTCAAGTCAAATTGTATTTAAATGAATGATATTAAGAAAATTCTCAATTCAATTGAATCAAATTGTGTTCAAATAAGTGAAATTAAGAAAATTCTCAATTCAATTAAATGAAATTAAGTTTAAATAATGATAGTACCAATTCTATTGAATCAATTTAAGTTTAATTTATTAAAACTAAGTAAATTCCCCAATTCATTTGATATAATATTATGAAAATTTTAAATAATTTTAAGTTAGATAATACACTTTATTTATTTATTAAATATATTTTACTTTATGAAAATTAAGTTTACTATTTTTTGATATTTTTATAGTTTTTAAATATATAATTCAAAATATCTTTAGATTTCATATCTTTTTTATACTACACACTATTTTAGAAGTAATTCTGTATAATTTTTATAATTAAGATTGACACAAGTCAATGATCACTTTAATTGAGTAAAATTGTCTTCAATTGAGTGAAATTCAGTGAATCCCGAATTAAAAGTAGTTTGATTGAATTAAATTAAGTCAAATTGAGTAAAATTTTAAATTTAAGGTAGTTAAATTGAGTAAAACCCCAATTTAAAGTAGTTTAATTGAATTAAATCGAGTGAAAATTTAGAAAAATTGACTTCAATTGAGTGAAATTTAGTAAATTCTTAAATTAAAGTAGTTTAACTGAGTTCAATTTAGTGTAGTTGATAAAAATTCCAATTTAAGTTAATGAAATTGAGTTTAATTGAATGAATTCTCAATTAAAAGTAGTTTAATTTAATTAAATTAAGTAAAATTTCAAATTTAAGGTTCTGAAATTGAGTAAATCCCCAATTTAAAGTAGTTTAATTCAATTAAATTGAGTGAAATTGACAAAATTTCCAATTCAAATGAGTGAAAATTTAGTGAAATTGACTTCAATTGAATGAAGATTGAGTAAAATTAAGTTCAATTAATAAAATAGTATTATAGTATTTAAGTATATATTTCAAAAGATTTTTATATTTTTGCAGTACTATTTATATAGTGATTAAAAAGTATACATGAAAAATTAAATTCGGTATACACATGAAAAAAATATACAAGTTCTTGCGGCAAATCTCAAAAATAAAATTGAAATTCCTAAAAAATAAGGGGTTTAAATGAAGTTTATCAAATTTGAAGTGGTTTAATTGAAGATAAAATAAATATTAGGGGTGTAAATGAAGTTAATCATTTTTTTTATATATTACAAAGGGCCCGTTTGTTTCGCGGTTTTGGATGGTCTACTGCTCTGGTCTAGTCTGATCTTCTGATTTCGATCTTGGTGGTCATGTCTGGTCTTGGGTAGTTTTGTCCTAAATCTATTTTTTTTTTATATAAAATTTGAAAATAATATACAGAATTTTAAAAATATATTTAAAATTCAAAACATACTTTAAAATTTGAAAATATATATAAATTTCAAAAACATATATAAAAAGTGAAAAATAAATAAATAAAAGTAATTTGAATCATACATATATTTGAATTTTCTGAAAAACTATATGAAATTCAAAATTTTATTTTTTATATAGTTTTTCAAAATTTATGTATTTTTTCCGAATTTTATGTATATACTTCAAAATTTATATATTATTTTAGTTTTATAAAAAAAAATAATCAAATCATATATATATTTTTTGAATTTTATAAAAAACAATCAATTTTTTTACAGTTTTTCAAATTTTATATTTATTTTTAAATTTTGTATATTTTTGTCCAAATTTTATATTTATTTTTGAAATTTACATATATATATATATATATATATATATTCAAATTTTAAAGTAAGTTTTTTAATTTTAAATATGTTTTTCAAATTTTATATATTATCTTGAATTTAATATTTTATTTTCATATTTTATATATTTTATTTTTGAATTTTATATTTATTTTTGAATTTTGTATATTTTTTTGAATTTTATATATTTTATTTTTGAATTTGATATTTATTTTTTTAATTTTAGTGGGAGATGGGCTTTGCTTTCAAATTGGGTTTTGTTGATTTTGAAAAATGGGATTTTTGGGGGGTTTTTAGGGCCTGTTTGATTTCTGGTCTGGTCTGATTTTGTCTGGCTGAATTGGTTTGGGTTGGTTTTGTTTAGTCTTGTGTGATCTGGTTTGATTTTGCTCCTGATTGAAATTCGGTTTGATAAATGGTCTGGTGTTTCTGGTCTGGTCTGAAAAAACTAAAACCAAACCATATATAAAATTCAAAAATAATATATAAAATTTGAAAGAAATATTTAAAATTCAAAAAAAAAAATTAATCTGAACAAATATAAAAAATGGAAAAATATATATAAATTTGAAAATAAAATATAAAAAAATTCGAAAATAATATATAAAATTTAAAAAAATATTTAACATTAGAAAAAAAATATAAAATTTGAAAAAAATATATAAAATTATAAAATTCAAAAATAATATATAAAATTTGAAAGAAATATTTAAAATTCAAAAAAAAAACATTTAATCTGAACAAATATAAAAAATGGAAAAATATATATAAATTTGAAAATAAAATATAAACAAATTCGAAAATCATATATAAAATTTAAAACAATATTTAACATTAGAAAAAAAATATAAAATTTGAAAAAATATATAAAATTATAAAATTAAAATGTAATATATAAAATTTGAAAGAAATATTTAAAATTAAAAATATATATATAAAATTCGAAACAAATATTAAAATTCAAAAATAAATATATAATTCAAAAAAATTATAAAACTTTAAAAAATTATATTAAAATCTGAAAATATATAAAAAGGGAAAAATATATAGATTCAAAAAAAAATTAAATTTCAAAAACATACCTAAATTATAAAGTTCAAAAATAATATATAAAATTCAAAAAAATATAAATAAATTAAATATATATATATATATATATATATATTACAGAAATAAATAACAAATTAAAAATTTTATTATTTTATTATTAATTTTGGTATTATTTAATTCATCTTGCTTATTATAAATTTATTTATTATTATTTTTATGTATTATTGAATTCATTTTGTTTATTATTCATTATTCATTATTTTATTTATATATATGCTTTATTTCATTTATTATTTAATTTATTAATTTATCATTTAATATTATTTATTTGTTTATTTAAGTAATTGATAAATATATTTTATTATTTATTATCAAATTTTATATTTTTTCATTTCTTCAAATTTTATATATATATATTTTAATTTTATTTATTATTTTCAAATTTTATAGATTATTTCAATATTTATATATGTTTTCGAATTTTATATATATTATTTTCGACTTTTATATATATATATATATATATATATATATATATATATATTATTTTGGAAATTTATAAAATGGCGGCTAGATTTTATCACTGTGTGTGTATAAAATGGTCTGGTCTGGTTTGGTCTAAGCTGGTTTTGTTTGGTCTTGTGTGGTCTGGTTTGGTTTTGGTGCTGATTGAAATTCTATTTGATAAATGGTCTGGTCTTTTTTGATCTGGTCTGAAAAACAGGCAAAGACAAGACAAGTTTTGGTGGTCTTGTCTTGCATTTCTGAGACCAATCTTACCAAACATGGTCTGGTCTAAAAAATAAAAGATCAGACTAGAAAACTAATACCAGACCAGTTACCAAACGAGCCTAAAAGTTTAATATAAGGGTAGAATGGTAATTTGATATCTAAAAGGTGGGTCTAGGGGGATACTGTGCTCACTTTTGAAATTTGAGGGGGACAATTTACTCACTTTCATAGTCCAAGGGGTTATTGTGCTCACCTGTGGATAGTTCAAAGGTATTTTGTCATTTTGCCTATATTATATATATATAAATATATATATGTATATTTTATCGGATCGGATTATTATCGGATTGGATTGGGCTAATCCAAATCCAATTTGTTAAGGAATCGGATTATCGGATTCGGATCATATTCGGGTTTTCAGATTTTTTTTGTAATCCAAATCCGACTAATCGGATCGGATTCGGATCAAAATCCAATCCATTGACAGGTCTACATATGTTCATATGCACCTCAAGTGTTTGACATAATGCATATTGAATATATCATTCTTCTCAAGAGTTTATATGCACAAAATGTTTAATTATTTTTTGTAAAATCTTCAAAGTACTCTTTATGACAAATAGCTCTTTTTATCATTTCTATACATATGTGAGAAAAGTGCTTGTACATATTAAGTTGTAATGAATGCTTGAACTAGTTTTCATTCTTGAATCCACAATGTATATATTTGGTAATGAAATTTATTGTTCATGATTCAAAGTATGAAATGAGGTAGTCACTTAAGGATCATCTATCTAACTAAGTGTTTGACTAGAGCTCTACAAAGATTATTTTTGTTAAAACAAAGTCAAACCGAAAAAGACTCAAAGTTTGTAATTGACCCAATTCACCCCCCTCTAGGTGTCAATATGTGGCCAACAGAAGGTTATGTATTGTCTCTAACCATCAAGTGGGTTTGCTTGTGGTGATTCTAAATTCGTTTTGTGAAGAACTTATTGGTAAATTCACAAATTCCTACTCACTTGAATTATTTTCCATGAAACCCTAGTTTAGCTATCATTAGGGTTAGTGTAAGTTATGTGGTTGGAGCCACTTTCGATTATTTTGGAGTTATGGTGACACCATTGTAATATTGCTTTCATTAAATGGTGTATTTATAGTTTTGGAGGAATTGGGAATCAACAATAGTGTCTCTTAGAAGCTCTCTTTGAACACTTGAGATTGGTGGCTTGCTTGGACCTCATTTGCAACACTTGACATTAGCTTTGCTTGGATTGAGGTAGGGGAAAAACGAGTTGTTTTAGTTTTTGTACGAGGGTGTGTACGTCTATGTGTATATATGCCGTATATATATATATATATATATATATATATATATATATATATATATATATATATATATATATATATATATATATATATATATATATATATATATATATGCGAGTTAAGTTTTGACAACCTAAACGATAAACTAGGCCCCCTTGAAAAACATGATTATGTGATATTAATACTTGTTGTGAATTTATTACTTAAAATTGTGAATTTATGACCATGATGTTAAATTTGATTACAATATATTGCATAAAGAAACAAGCATGTATTGTGATGGCATATGGTGGCAATTGTGAACTTTGATGCATTTTGAGTGTACCATGTAGTGTAAAAACATGGGTATTGGTTCCTACGGTTTGCGTAAATTACGTAGGAGTTGTCTTGTGTTTGGATCGTCGTAACAACTGGCCAGGGGGTGCTTCTTGCTCCTACGGAACTAATCTTCTGAGAAATGTAGACGTTAGGGGGATGACTTGTCCAAATCCTATGTACACGAGCAGGTGGACGTCTTCCTTGATTATAAGTGTGAAGTGTCAAAAACACTTGGGAAGAATGGTACGATGAATCTATTTGTTACTACATTGTATTGTTTATAAGAATTTAGGGTTTCAAATGTAAATTGAGATTCAAATGCTTAATTTAGGGATTTTACTTAATTTTGGAGAAATTGAGTTTGAAATCTGTGAATTGAAGTTTATTTGTTACTGCATTGTACTGCGTATTAGAATTTAGGGTTGTCAAATGTAAATTGAAATTAAAATGCTTAATTTAGGGATTTTACGTAATTTTTATGAAATTGAGTTTGAAATCCGTAAATTGAAAAATATTTGTTAGTACATTATACTGCTTATAGGAATTTAGAGTTGTCAAATGTAAATGGAGATTCATTTTGAGTAATTTAGGGTTTTTACTTATTTTTGCTAAATTGATTGCTTTCTGTTTATACAGGTTAGTTCTTCCAACACTCACATGAATGAAATGATAGATTGTAGGTACAAGAGTAGGTTTTGTTATTGTAAGCTTAAGGTTGCAATTAGAGTTACAGAAAATGAAAAGAACAGGGGAAAATTATATGTTGTGTGCCCAAATGAGTGTAGTGTATGTGGATTTTGGGATTGGTTCAAACCTATCTCAATTGTGAACTCAACCAAGAGTGCCCAACTAGAATTTGATGATGCAGTAATGGAGAAACTGAAGAAATTGGATCAAGATGTTATGGATCTCAAATGTGCTCATGTAGAGCTTGCTGCAAGTGTGAATGAACTCCATAGAAACAATTCAGTTGTGAAGATGTTGGTGATTCTGAATTTGGCTTTGAGTGTCCTATGGTTTGTTGGATTTGTAAGTTTCGTGATGATGACTTTAGTTTAAGGTGCTTTGAATGTTCTACACCATCTCAAATGTGGTCATTTAGTTGTATTGTCCTCAAACTTTGTTTAGAATGGAAGGTTAAGAAGCCTATATAAGCTTCACTTTTTGCACTCATTTTGTATGTAACTTCAGTGTAGTATTTTATATGTAAGAAACCTATGTAGGCCTATGTTGTATTCAAGACATGTAAGCTTGAGATTTTTAATGGTAATGTAAGATTCATTTTGTTATGAAAACATTGTATTAGAAGTGCATATTTGCTCATTCCATTGAACATAATCAATTTCCATCAAACCATTGTATTGAACATGTACATATTGTTTCAGAAACCATAACATTCATATTGTTTCAGAATCAATTTGCATCAAAGCATTGCAATTTTCACTCTAACCATTGAATACAAACAATTAAATGACAAATAACAAACATGTTTACAATACAACAAATCTAGTTTTAAAGGTACTATTGTCTTTTTGTTCCAGCGGAATATTCTGTATAAAAGTTCTTGTCATATAACATTTTCCTCTCTCTTTTCTTCTTGTGATGGTTAATGTTTCTATTTCCCCTAGGTATATTGAAGCTAGTAAAGCTTGCCTTTACCATTCCGGAGGTCATTCTGTTGCTTTAGTAGCAAAGGCAGTTCTTTTATACGTTTTCGAAAACATACTCATAATGCTACATCCATTTATGCCATTCGTAACTAAAGAGCTGTGGCGTATGAGTCTTGAACCCAACCCGATCTCTGTTTCATCTCAATTTCACGGCCAAATCTTCACCATCATCCTGAAGCCTCACCCGGTCTTTGTTTCCTCTCCATTTCACGGTCATCATCATCGTCAATTTAGTTCCAAGGCTTGATCTACAAAAAATGTTCGTTTTTTTGTTAGATCCAAAGCTTTTATTTAAATATATGTATAAAAAACATGGTTATTGTTTACATTCAAAGTTGTATAAGTATTTAGACTTTAAAATCATGTTTTTTCTGTTGGATCTAAAGCTTTCCAGTAGTTAAATCTTGGGTTCATGTGTTTTTCTGTTTCATTGGTGTTTTTTTTGGTTCTGATGATAAAAGCATGAGTTATTTTTAAAAAAATCCAATGATGCTTTAAAATCATGTGTTTCTCTGTTTGATTATGGTTTTAATTGCTTCTGATAATGAAATCATTATTTTCAATTGCTTTGTAATTTTCTGTTTTGATGTTATTTTTATGTTCCTTTCAAGTGTATGTTTTCATGTTATTTTTATGCTCTTTTTACAGACATAAATGGATGTTTACCATGATATTATCATACATTTTGGTAATATGGAGAGTATAGTGAAATGTGTTGACCCAGACATGTACGCTTTCATAGATTTGACACATGATGTTAATGAACATGCATTAGCTCACATACCTGGAGATGTAGGGTTAGTGATGAACATCTCTCATGGGGTGCCTAAAAGTGGTATAAAATTGATATAAACAGTGATAGAGATGTGTTAGACATGTTTGAGATTTACAAATGTGTTAATGATATTGACATTTTTTTGACACTGCATGATTTTGTGGACAGATTGGAGCTTTTTGTGTATGTTTTGGGAGCATATTGCAGCAGTCATTTTTTGGGAGAACACTGCAGTGGTCATTTTTGGACAGGTTGTGACTTTTGTGAAGAGCTTAAATTCTTTTTGTAAATGCAATGAAGTGGAATATCAAAGGGTATATGGTAACACTAGGGGTATAACAATGGTATATGCTAACACTAGTATTTTTTTGGGGCAGTGTTAGAACTGATGACAATTTGTAATCAAGTTTGATGGTTTTTATTTGCCTATTCTTAACATGAGTCTCTCTCTCTCTCCCTCTTTCTCTGTGTTGTGTGGTGTCGTAAGTGATGAAGTGGGTGTTCAACACTCATATTAGGTTAGGTTAGAGTTAAGTTGACTGAGTTTGGAGTGGGTTAGGTTAGGGTTAGTAAATGTCAAAATTGTAATTGCAAATATCATAATTTTTCTAATAAATATTGATATATAATATAATGGGTATTTAGGTAATTTCATGTTTTCAGTTGCCGGAAAAGACTTAGAGGGGGTGAAAGTGTAATTATCTAAACTAGAGGGAGGAAGTTGGCATTTGTCAAATCAACAGGGGTGAAAGTGTAATTTACCCTTTAACTTATTTAAACATTATACATATATATAAACATTATACATATATATATATACATATGTATATATATATAGAGAGAGAGAGAGAGAGTGAGAGAGATATTAGAAAACAAAGGAAAGTTGATAGAAAAAATTAGAATCAAAGAAACCCAAACAAAAAGTTTCTTGAGTGACCAAAAGAATTGATTGATACCAAGAGGTAACATAACATCAACACCCAAATGGGAATTACTTAGAACAATGTGAAAAGAGCTTCAAATCACAACACCCAGATGAGAGAAACACATGGAAAGTGAAATTCTAGAAGAAAATTCGATAACCCATATGGGAAAATAGAGGAACAAGTCCAACTACCAGGAAAAAAATTTCAAAAAAATAAAACAATAAAATCAATCTTTAGAATATATTTTTACCCAATGAGAAAAGCAAGCACAACGTTAGAAAGCCAGAGCATGTGGAATATGAATTTAATGGAAAACGTACTAACGTGTGTAAAACTTCAATAAAGATATATATTTTTCTTAATTTGTTCAAGAATTTACTCTAACAGATGAAATTGGTCTAATATGATGAAATTGGTCTAATCTCTCTCTATTTCTGACTTAGAAAATAGGTTAAGACTTAGGTTAGGTTGACATGTGACATAGTTAGGGTTTTGGTTAGGTTAGGTTATTTAATTGTAGTTAGTTTAAAAGGGCAAATAGGTAAATGCAATTTTAATATATTTTTTAATGAAATTTATAATATAATGTAATGTGCATTTTAGTAATTTTCAATTACCGGTCACCTTAAAGAAAAAAATATATATATTTTTTTGAAATATTTTTATCGAATTTTTTTTCCGGGAAAATATATATATATATATATATTTCGGAAAATATATATATATACACATATAAAAGAAGGGTAGGTTGGTCTTTTCACATCTTTATGGATGGACAAATAAGTCTTCACACACATTTAGGGATATTTTAGTCATTTCACATCTCAAAATTTGGTTGAGGGGTGAAAGTGTAATTAATGAAATAAGAGGGGGTGAAAGTATAATTTACATTAACAAAAGAGAGTGAAAGTGTAATTTATCCAACATAAAATAAGACTAATAGAACCAATCTCGGACCAATGTCAAAATGCATACAAAATTATAGTACTTAGGCCATGTTTGGTAGGTGGTCTGGTGTGGTGTGCTCCGGTCTATTTTGGTCTGGTCTTGTCTAGATCGTGAACTTAAAAGTCTGTTTGGTAAACGGTCTGATCTGATGGTCACGGTCTCACAAATATTGAACCAGACCATATTTGGTAAAACATTCAGATATGATCTTTTCGCTTTTAAAAAATAAAATAAAATAATTTATTATTTATTAAATTTTCATTTATAAATATATTTTATTAATTTATTATTTTTATTATTATTTATTCATTTATATATTCATTTCTAAATATATTATATTCATTTATTATTTATTTATTATTTAATTCATTTTATTTACTATTATTTCATTATTTCATTATTTAATTCATTTCATTATTTCATTATTTATATTATTATATTATTTCATTATTATTATTATTTATTCATTTAAAATTATTTAAAAATATATTTTATTAATTTATTCAATTTTTATTATTATTATGTATTATTTAATTCATTTTATTTATTATTCATTATTTTTATTTTATTTTTAAATATTTTTTATTTAATTTCTTATTTATTATTATTATTTATTCATTTTTAATTATTTATAAATATATTCGATTAATTTATTATTTATTCATTATTATTATATTCATTTATTTATTATTATGTATTATTTAATTCATTTTGTTTATTATTCATTATTTTTATTTTATTTTTATATATGTTTTATTTAATTTATTATTTATATTATTATTATTTATTCATTTTTAATTATTTCGGAATACATTTTATTCATTTATTTATTATTATATTAATTTATTATTATTATTATTAGTATGTATTATTTAATTCATTTTATTTATTATTTTATTTTTAAACAATTTAATTTAATTTATTATTTATTATTTATAAATATATTTTATTAATTTATTATTTATTTATTTATTTATTATTTAATTCATTTATTATTATTATTTTTATGTATTATTTAATTTATTTTGTATATTATTATTATTTTTATTCAAATTTGATTTTTGGTGGTCTTAATCGTTGGTCTCAAAAATCTCAAAAAACAGCACATTTGGTTTAATTTGGTCTAGTTCTAAATTTTGAGACTATTCCAAACAAACATGGTCTGGTCCTGAAAACCAAGACCAGACCAGGTGGAATCATAACCACTTACCAAACATGACCTTAACTTCAAAAAAAAAAACCCTAGAGAACCTTATTTTAGCAATTTATCAACGGCTCCTGTTACCGGACTCAACCCCGTTACTGTAAACAACAATAATCGACTTATCTTCGATTCATCTCTCTCTCAATCAACGTTTGGCTGATACAGAATGACTCATATCCTTTAACTTTCAATTCTAGTTTTGATCCACGATTTTCTTGTTTCCTATTCATCGATTCACTTATTGATATATGTGTATGTGTGTATGTGTATATGGGTAGTTGTATATGTATGTATAATTGTATATGTTCATATATGGATTGATTGTGTCCTTAATTTGACAAACGCGGAAATCAGAGAGAGAAAGATCGCGAAAGAGCCCAGGCTCGGAGCGGTAAGGGCAAGAACAAGGACGATGGATTGACCCCTGAACAACGCCGTGAAAGGTTCGATTCAAAACATTCACACCCACATATATATATATATATAAATCTATATTTATATGTATATGTATATCTAAATTTATATGTATATGTATATCTAAATTTAGTATTGAAGTTTGGTGTGTTTTGTATGTATAGAGATGCGAAGGCGCTTCAAGAAAAGAATGCGAAGAAGGCGGGACAGGGGGCATCTGGGGGCGATGCAGGAGGTAAAAGCACCAAGAAATAACCAAAATTATTTGTTGATTGTGAACAGGATTGTGTTTCCATATTGAGGTTGTGTGGGTTCTTGTGAATTTGTTGTATTCTAATTTATATTGGTCATTTGCATCTGTTGTGGCAAAGGGATTGTTCCTGTTGTGTTTGAGATGCCATTTTAATGAATGAATGATTAATAAAATTGGCTTTCAATTCTTCAACATATTTATGATGCATAATTGTTAAATGGGTTTTACATTTATTTAATTTATGTTGTGATTTGAATTCCCATGTAAACATAACATAATTGTTTGTGAATGTGGCTAGATGGCTCATTCATATTTTTGGAGTCGCCAAGGGTAGGTGAAACACGAAACCGTTGTAGGGGCTATGCAATTTTTTTTTTTTGACAAGTAAGATGTAGAATGCATATATAAAAAGCACTCAAACGAGGAGTGCATCCCTCACACCAAAAGAGGCCATTCTATGGCCCTAAAGAACCCAAAAACAATCTTTTCTTCTATAGATTTACATTATCTACCCTCCACCCAGTAGAAAAGAGAGGAGATAAAAAAGTTATTGATAGAGCCAATTGGGGACTCCATCCCCTCAAAACACACGGGCATGCGACCCCACCGAACTACCTCTCCAAGCATCAAAGACATCACTGACAGTAGCAGGCATAGTCCACTTAATCCCAAAGAGGCCCAAGAGCATACCCCAACAATCATAAGCCACTGGACCGTGCGAAAGAAGGTGGTTAGTAGATTCGCCATCACTCTTACACATAAAGCATCGATTGACGACAATAATTTTCCGACTCCCAAGGTTATCCAAAGGAAGGATTTGACCCCACTCCACCGAATAAAGTATGCAATTTATTAAGTATAATAGACACCAGTTAGATCCCAAGTGTTCTGAAGGACTCCATAAAAGGAAAATAGGAGGGGTAGACGAGAAACAACCTTGAATGTGCTAGTTATGAGGCGCAAGAGGGAGACCTCATTCCCACTATAGACATGAATAAGTCAACGCTATATCCTAACTTGGAGATCGATAGCTGGCTGCATTTTCCTTTCCGTGACCTAGACGTCAGAGGAGGATGCCCCTTTATATGAAAATGAGGTCTTCCTCTTCCACTACTCAATAAACTTTTTGAAGTAGTTGTTCATATTTGCGATTGCGTCATGGATGATGGGTATTTCTAGGAGTAGACATATTCACAGAAATTTCTTTTTATAGTTCTTTGCTATTTCTGGAGCAGAATGGGGTTTCTTTAATTGTTGAATGTTGTCTGTCACTCATTAGGCTATGTTATTACTATTGAAATTGCTTTACTTTTTAGTGAATTTTTGGTCCGCTCAAGCAATGAAATATGTTCGACACAACTTTATTGCTGAATCGGATTCACCCTATTCTTAATGTCTTGTTTAGAGCGACAGCTGATTTTTGTTTTCTTGGGTAGTAAAGGCAGAATAGTGCTTGCTGATATCTTGAAGCAGGGTTTTAAGTGGCTGTGTCATCACTTCAAAGTTTAAATGCAGCCCATATTGGTATTTCAATCATGATATCTGGACCTCAGATTTATGTTACTGCTATGTTCGTGCTGCCATCATGCTTGGGAATTAATTGAAGGTTTTCCTAGTTTACAGTCTTGTAATTTCCTAAGATTGATGGAAGAATCAAATAGCGAAATAAAAGAAACGAGTCACAGAAAAGGAATCGTTACTTTTTTTTTTCAATTTCAACTTTTGTCTTATAACTATCTCAAAATGATGCAAGATAGCGCCATGGACCTTTAGAATAGGGGCTGCCTTTAAAATAGTGACTGTGTGGAAGACAAGAAGAGTTGTGAAATAGAGGAAATGAAATAGTAGAAAGGAAAAATAGGACAAATAGGAGGAAGGAAGAAGAAGAAGAAGAAAGAGATGTTTATCTAGGTTGCCGGATGTAATCCACTAGGATCTCTTGCTGACAGCCAGTACTTATTGAATCACCCGTTTCATAATGTTATCTATACTCTATGTATATCATAAGTACAATTTGAAGGTCAAGTGCCTAATAAATAAGATGAGGTTAATGAATGAGGTCAAATAAACTTAATAAGCTAGCTGCTTGAGGAAGTTTGATTAACATCTAAACAGTAGGTACTTGGAGCTGTAAGTTTATCCCATGACTTCTACAATAATAATGACACAAATGGCATTTAGGTACCATGTGATTCGAGGGATTTAAAAGGTTGAACACGGGATCAAGTATTTACTGAATGTGTTTTTGATTTAGATATGATAGTTTAGATTTATGTATACTGGATTTTAGGGTCTAATAAGCATTCAGTTCAAATAACAATACGAAATGTATTATTTGGAATCCGTGCTCCTAAGAAACGAGTTGCACTACTCGAATACTCTTGGGCTTCACATTCTACCAAGGAACTCCAAGCTGTATATCAACATTTAGATCTCTTCATTTCAACCTCTTGAGATATTCAATATATATATTTGGAATCACATATTATGGTGTTGCTGTAGCTTCTGTAGGTTGAAGGCATTATTTCTCAAGTTTATTACTTTTATTACTAAAAGAGCACAGTGGCTTATTGCTGCAGATATACAATCAGCTGGTAGAAGTAGGCAATAGGGTAGATTAATGCAGGGAGCAAGAAAGAAAGAAAAATTCGAAGCCTTTGAACAGGATAATTTTGCAGTGAAGAATATTGAATCCGTCCAACTTCATATAAAGACAAATGTGTTGAGGAACTCCCTAATTTATGCCAATCGTGTCCGGTAACTACTTAGTTTTAACAGCTTCTCATATTGTTACTGCTGAGTTCATGTGAACTGTTGTGGACTTCTTTCTTGCTTAATTTTCCCGTTCATTGACTCGATAAAAAACTGTGGTAATTTTATTGCTACTGTTTTTATACCCTCCATATGATTTTTCAGCTTCTAAGTTTATACCCATTACTTTCAAAAGAATAATTACTTGAAACAATCTTAGGTTCCATTTGATTAGGGATCTAACTCAGGGTTCGGGTTCGGGTTCAACTAATTGAGGAATGTCTCGTAACTTTAATTATGACTTCTTATATTTAGTTATCAAGAAGCTGCCTGAATAGATTTTGTCTTGTGAGTGTGGATTTTAAATAACCCCTTTCATAATCAGTTTTTGAAATCCATGCTAACAAGGATATGAGTATGGTCTTAATAAAGTATATCTCTCACACCTCTACTTGAACATCCTCTTGGGTTTCTCAATCTTACAACAAGCTTTAAATAAACATTTAGATCTCTTCATTTCAATAAGTTAATCACTCAAATGTATCACTAATTCCACCATTTCTTTTTGCAATCACGTGTTATTTTTGTAGCTAGTGAAGGTCGAATGCATTTTAGGTATCATGTTTATTTGTTATATCAAAAGAGCGCGGTGACTTGTTGCCGCAGATATACAAACAACTTGTAGATAAGGACAATAGGGTAGATGGTAATGTTGTATTAAAGATTATTGCAGTGGCGTTTGCTTATGCAAATAAACTTTTCATTATAGACTATTATTATAACTTCGTAATGACACAAATTAATTCCTAAGCTCCTTAGTTTTTGCCAGGTTATCTTATTGTAACTTCTCGACTTCTTTCCCACATATTCACCTTGTTAATGGCTCAATAAAAATTTGTGTCAACTTTGTTGCTACTGTTGTCTACCTGATTTACCAGCATCTAGAACTGTTTTTTGACTTTGACGAGGAGGGCTCACTTCCTGTAATCTGTACCTGTTTTATGTTGGGAGAAAGTTGCATAAGAGAGATTTAAGGGTCCCAAATAAAGGATATAATATAATTATTATTACTCTTTTATATGCTTTGACTGTAATAGTTGAACCTAGAACACAATTTAAAGAAGACAGTCTGTATTACCAGTATTATATACTTTTAAAGCTAGAAGAAAAATAAACTGTAGGCTCAATTTTAAATCATCAACTAGTTATCTTTCTATAGCATTGGTTGAAGTTTCCCCACTGTCTTTTGATAAATTGTTGTCAACTGTCTTCATCTGTCCATCCAATCCAATGGTGTTGTCCTCTGTCCATCCAGTTTTCGTATCTCTGTCCAACCAACTATCATTCTTCCTCTTACCTATTTGTCTTTGCCTTTTTCCCTCCCATCTATCTAGTTATCTTTCAATACACCCTCACATTATGCCAAGACGATTGAAAGCACTACTTTTTTTTTTTAAGTCATAATCACGTTCCTTCCCAAAACAACCATTTCATGCGTGTAAATGTTGTCTGTTGTCGCATCTGTGTTTCCCAGATGTGTTTCCTGGGGATTGCTATGGTTTTGAAGTGTGTTCATATTGTCAGCTTTCTGGATTTTTTGGATGCTGAATACCTGTAATGAACCAGTTCTCGGCTTCTTCTGTTTTAGTTTGCCATGTTTGAAGGACATCTGGGAAACACAGAACGTATTTATCAGAAACTGAAGCAACGTATGTTTAGAAGGCTAAGAAGGGTACCAATGTACTTTGTATACTAGCTGTGACCTTTATGAACCTCTAATACCTAGTTATGATATAGGATTGGGAATCTAGTTCATGGTGCCACCATTTTTGTCAATGTGAGGCCCATTTGACTGCATCAGGGGGGCTCTGGTGCTCTTTGGTCTAAGAGAAAGAAGTTCGAGTTTTCGTGAGACGGTCAAAAGAAAGGATGATTTTAGGAAAAGGTAAGTTTGAACATAGAAGATAGGAAACTTTATTTGCTTCTGTGAGGTAAGAGAAACCCTCGAAATGTGTTGGAACAATCGACTTCAGGTAGTGACAGAGAACGAAAAATCCAAGAATATTCCCTTTTCTACTCTTCCTCTCACCTTTTGATAGGGCTTCCACCGCATTGCTGAGGTAGGAAGACCTAGAGTCCGTTCCCCCCTGCCACTGTTTTAGACACAGAAATTCATTCCTATCTTTAGGGTTTTTCTAAATTCTAGGGAAATAGGGTCGTTTTTCTTTTCTTGCAAATAGTTTCAGTAGTGACAGACAGATAATAAGGGAACTGATTAGGGGTCCTTGTGAATTTTGCATTTCATGCATAAATCAAAGATCTTTTCGAGCTTTATTAGGTGGGAACAGGTGAAGCTGAATGATGAGATGGACATGGAGCATGCCATGGAAACATAATGTTGTTGTCATGATAAGTTAGCAGCTAGTTTAACCGGTCATCAAGCTAGAAGGAACAACTATGTAGAAAAAAATTGCTTAGCGAAAGGTTAAAGCTAGGCACTCCCTTTTAAAGGGAAACAAAGAGTTTTATGTACTTGCGCAACAAGAGCCTTCGGGTACACCATACACATGTTCTGGCGTAGCCAAGTGACCTGAGGCGGCTGAAACAGTGATCTGAAATGCTTACGGAGATCGCATTTTGGTTGGATGCTGAGGACTTCTTAGTTGTTGCATCCAACTAAGGGAAGCATTAGATGCACAAAGGTGAAACATTAGGCATGTTGGTGTGTTGATAAACCTGAGAATGGTGGAGGTCATTTTCAGAGTACTGATTTTGTGGCTGAAGAGAGCATTGGAACCACATGGGAGTCTAGGAAGATATAGGCATAGAGTGAGTTTTTTTTTTTCCGATAACAGGGGTGTCCGGAGCTTTTGCCCCGACTAATCCACTAGATCCGTGCAAAGCGACCCCTCCACACGAATCGGATAAAGCGTGGACTATGTCTTCGGTCGTGGCTCCAATGAATTGTTTGCACCCGGTAAGAATCAAACATATGACCTAATATCTCTTGAGGCACTAAGTCCCAAGTCTTTTCCAACTGGGCCAAGTCTTTCGGGTTCGGGCATAGAGTTTGTTCGATGAGAATCAATTAAGGAAAGTACGGACACATCGTCTGGGAGTGTCGTACATGTGGAGCCAATGGAGATCAGAGGTCTCAAGAGTGCTTCCAGGTAGTGAAAAATAGTCACTCTTTGCTCATTTGTCTTGGACTTGTTGACTCTTCAAATTTAACTTAGACTCATCTTCGTCCTCTTTTATCACATTTTCTAAGCAGAGTTTCATATGTCAGATTGTTGTGACACTTCCATGTACACATACCTTCCTGTGCTTGTTTAGAAGGAAATGTATGTGTGTGTGTATATGTTGTGTATGTGCGGATATATACTTGAAATAACTTCATAGATTCTCATGTACATGTGTATATGTGTATGTACTTGAAATAACTTATTCATCCTTTATATTTAGAGATACACACATCTGTATGTGTGTATATGTGCTTGTGCCTATACATATGTGGGTGAGAGACATATACTAATTAATTGATAAATTTATTTGATGGTATTTTCTTTTAATGCCTGTAACTGAATGTCAACTCCATTCTTTTAAGAATGTTAGGTAATGAAGCGGGCAAGGATATTCTGAAAAAATTAGAAGAAAAAAAATGTGTGATTTTCAAAGAAGATCATGTTAAGTCATAGAAAATGACTACAATAATATTTAGGTGTGAATTGAGAATCATATTTGCCAGAGTTATAAAGTAATAAAACATAATACACAAATTTTAAAATTATAGAGAATTTGTATAATTGTATTGTTGGGGGAATATTTTAGATTCTCTTACAGTTATAAGAATAATGAGCTAAAAATTGATTAATAAAATTTAAATTATAGAGAATTTGAATAATTGTCTGATTAAAGATTTTATAACTTACAGAGTATGCCAAATAAACCTTTTTTTTCTTGGCCAATTCTCCTGTAATGCCTAATTATTTGATTCATTTGCTGTGAAAATGAGATGGTGGTATTTGATGAAAGATAGAATTATATAGCGGAGTTGGTTGGTAGAATGAACATTCGGTCCTAGACGAATCGTATCCAATGTACCAAGTGTGAGTTTGAATTCTCGTCCATTCATAAATTTACGACTTAACATTACACGAATTGTGGGGTTAACATTCTCAAATGACGATCTCTTTGAGTTCTAAATCCCAGAGAGATCGTCCTTAGGTTAGACATTAGAATTATATCTTATATCATGGAGTATAGCAATGAAAAATAATAGAGACATATTCCAATATTATACTCCTTTCGTCCCAAAATAAGTGTTCATTTTTACTTTTTTCTCCGTCCCAAAATAAGCGTCTCATTTGAAAAATCAAAGCAATTTATTATATCACTTTACTAATTTACCCTTCATATATTGAAATCATAAATCATCTACACAATAAATCATCATATCACTATGGTGGGATCAATGATAAAGTTGGTATTTCATTCATTACCAATACAACATCTTAAAAAATTGAATTCCCAAAATGAACTTATAAATTGAGACAGAGGGACGGCAAAGAGAACACTCTGAATTGTTGTATATATAAACATAACCACACAAACACTGATACACATAAAAAAAACTTGATACAAATACGTGTAGTCGTGTACCATATATATATATATATACAAACATATAAACATACATACGTCTATACAATGGGACAGTCTAACGTGGCATCCACATCACTTGCCAAACAAGTCATAAATGAATAAACATCCCGTGCACCCCCATTCCCCTCTCTTCTTCTACCGCACCCCATTACCTTTCTTTCCTACCCCTAAAGTGTATTTCAATTATATTATTTATATATATAATTAATATATATATATTCATTTCTATTTCTAGATTTAAAAAATCACTAACCCTTTTCCTATATTTTAGTTGGTCATCATTAGCAACATAGCATGCAAAGACAAATTAACAATTTGAAAAATCAAGTCAATGACATAAACAAGTGCTTAAACATCTATGATGGAGTTGTTGTGGTGTATTATATGCTATCTTAAGCATGAACTTTTTGTCATTTGGAGAGACATGGTTGAACTAAACTAACTTATCATCCCAACATTTAACATAAACATATTAATATATAATTATGTATATATGTGTATATATATACACAGCCACATAAAACAGCTAGGTATACAAACATTCAATGTCCTTCATTACTACGCAAATATTATTGGCCATCTGTTCATGGCTCACAAACATTCCGACACGTGGAACCGCGTCATTTGTCAGCCGACTCGCTCATACAATATTATATATTTTGCTTTCTTGCAACTAACTCATGTCTAATTAGATTCCAATGACTAGGCACACTGTTTTTTTTTAACACCATTAGCTCTAATCTACATATTTGCTTAAATTAATCCAATGATGATGATGGTGATAACGGCAGCAACATTTTTAATCAATATTAATATTAATTAATACTAATGTTTAAATAAAATAAGCATAAAGTGCATTGGGTCATAATTATAATTAATTCATTTCAGATTGGTGGAAGACATGATGGTGCTTATGAAGAAATGGGCAAGTACAACTTAATTTTCACATGTCAGGATATTATTTTCTAATCAATGGTCAGAAACAGTTAGCGTATTTTTCGTTCTACGTATGCATATATGACAATCTTATGATATAAATTATGTAATATTGATGAGAATAAGGCTATATATATATATGCATTGGTACTGATTATATGTTCTTAACAATGTTGTATTTTTTTATTTTTTTTTGAAAGTTAACAATGTTGTATTCATGATGGTGGTGGTGACCATGATGATAGATGGGTATGAAAGAGATCCTAATCTATATAGATATTGATTGTTATATAGTTGGTAAAAGTAGAATAATTTGAAGATGAAAGTATCTACTTTAGATATAGCTTTTTCATCTTTTACACTATTCCTTTTCTTTTCTTTTTTTCTTATCTAACTTTACTTGGGTCATATCAGAATATCATGCATTTTTGGGATGTTCTAATTGGATTTAGACATGTAGATAGAGATCAGAGGAAAAGGGTTTGGAATAATGAAGAAACTATGTTCCTAGTCAGAAAACTAAAGGAATATGGTGATGATAACTACAAAATGACTAGGAAGAATTTGTGTACTCGAAAGGTACTAGTGGTTGTACCTAGACCTCTTAATGGAGCGGATTCGAGTTCGAATTCCGATCCAATTCGTCGGACTATGGATTAGTTTGATCATTTATGTGCGATTATGATTCAAAATCGATTTTCCAATTTCTTTGATAAATTAGATGTAATTAGGAGATCTGATCCGATAATAATCTAATCTAATTATATAGTATTATTTGTGAATTGTATATTTTGAGTAGTATATCTAATTAATTATGTTCCAAATTTGTCTTCTATATTTATATGGACTTGTATTATAAGTATTGATAGGTAAATGAATTGTTTGTTTGTTTAATGAAAATGAAATAATAGCAAATTATTGAAAAAGTTTGTTGATGTGTGTAAATGTGGATTAACTAAGTGAAAATTCGTCAGATGATCGGACCAGATTGCCTCTTTAAGTTTATCAGATTCGGATTCGGATCGAATTAATTCCGATTTGGCTCGAATCCAATTCATTGAGAAATTTGATTGTATCAGACATAAGAAACATACTATCGAACACGGTGATTAATAAACTCTAATACCAACTATAATAGGTAAAAAAAATTCGTCATTCAACTCAAAAACTGAAAACTCTCCATATGCATATCCAATTTGGACAAGGCCAGTGTGACACTTAGCCCTCTATTAAGTTATTGCCTAAATATTGATGGCATGGCTATTTACCAATTGAGAGGACACATGATGGAGTGGTCAAAGGCTGTTGCACAGGCCTGAACTTGTTCAATTAAACTACACATATATATATATATACACACATATATATGTATATATCTAGTTACCATAATATGGGAGTTTGAACACATGTACAAGAGTGAGAAATATGAGATTGGTGCAAAAGCTGAACAACCAGGCTATATACTTATCTTCACAGTAGAGAAACCAAGGGATAAGAAGAATATATAAAGGTCATGCCTCAAGCTCATCATCATCATCACCATTTTGCATTAAAACTCCACCCATGATTTGTCATCTACTGCTTGGTCAAGCAATGTTTCCACATGTCCAATCCTTATTCTTCTTTCTGTTTATTTATTTATAAATATTTATATATATATATACATACATATACAATACTAAAAGTTATGGTGATGTGTTAGAACTTAGAAGGATAATTTCTATCATGATCTGTCTTCTTGTAATTTGAGGCCCAGTGATCACAAGAAGGAATAAAGCTTTGTGATGTTAAGGAAAGAAAAAGTAGCAAGAGGCAAAAGCAACTTTGAGAAACATGGCCTCATGTTTACTCACTAATATATACATATATACATATATGTATGATCACCAAGTCAGGTAATTAGAGGTAGATTGGTAGGATTAGGCAGCACCATGTGCTGACCCTATATAATACATAACAGTGCAAAATGACTGCACTATTGGAAGAACTTGGTCATATAATGGACAAAATGAGAAAAGTGAATAAAGAACTTCTGGGAATCTCTCCCCCTATGATATACCGAATGCCTACATATATATATATATATATATTAAATATATATGGAGTTCATACCATCATTAGTTATTTGTCTCTTATTCGTAACACTTTTGTGACGTGCGGAGATCTATACTTGTTTCAATATTTATTTTTAAGACTGATATTATTCGAATCGATATGTTACTTACTGTTTGAGCTTCGTAACATTACTATATTTATATAAGTATATATATAGAAGAATGTAGTGCTGATATAAGAAAGCTAGCTTAAGAGGGCTGCAAACCAAGCATTACTACTATTAATAGAATACTAACCATCTTGAGGCTTAACTTTGAAGGTGGAAATGGCCCGTATGAATTCCCTCACTCTTTAGCATTTGTTTAATTCTAGATTTGGAAAAAGACAGTCATGATTGGCTCATACTTGTGAAACAAAATTCATTTAAAAAAAAATATATGTTCCAAGGCCTGTTCCAAGCCAATAATGATGTTTATGATAATGTTGATAATTAATCATGCTTTCCTAATTTCAGTTCTAACATATGGTTTCCATCTGATTACCTATAAATCAGGATCAATCATTAGGTGTCCCACACCTTCTTTGGTCTTATTACATGGGGATGTGTATACAATTAGCAAATATTTTCTTCTAGTGTTCTCTTTGCAAATAGTTATTAGCATCAAGAAAATACATATATATATATATATAAATATATCATGGTTCGCCGTAATGGTATCGGTTTCGGTCCTGATAATAATATAATGGATTCTCGATTTTAAAAATGAATATCGGTGTTGTGTAACAATATTGACATCTTCTACAAACATTACGATATATAATGTAACACCTACAAACATTAGGATATATATTGTATTGGATTATACCGCAGATCATGATATATATTTATGTGTGTGATAGAAATGTAGTTAAAAGTATATAGTGGTAACAATCTAATCATCATATAAAACTCAATTAGGAAAGTGCAAAGTGCAAAAGAGCATGTGGGTGTTAGAGAAAATCACATGATCATTCATAAAATAAAAGAAAAAAAAGAAAGTAAAAAAAACAATACCAAATAATTCCATCGAAGTAATGCTAAGATTTTGAGGTCATTGCAGTCATTGTCATGGAAGAATATTCACCCCCATGTCAAAAACCCTAGAAGACAAAGGAGCCAAGAGCCATGAGCTGTCAGCTTTTGATTGGTGGTGACAGCATTGAGAATGGCAAGCACGAAAACAAGCAGATCTGACTTGGAGCATAACTTTTCTTTTTAAGCCTATATATATAATGTCCAAGCCCTTTTAATTTTTTTAATGAGGCTTGAAAGACACCTTTGATCACAAAAATATGTTCTTAAACCATATACATATACACACACACACATAGTCACACACTATATTAACAATCCTTGTTTCCACCTCTCATTTTAATTCATATTAGCTAAAAGCTAGCATGGAGAATCAATTTCTTTAGATGGAAGCCTTCTTGCCAAAGGACTTTCCATCTTATTTTCTTGGAATGGAAAATATTGGAACAAGATTTTCCTCTGATCCAAACACCTGGGGAGCTTTAGCTGACAACACTTGTGGTGAAAATGGTGATTCTAGTACTCTAAGATCATCTTCATCATCTCCTGATAGTTTTTTTCAGAGTTCTTCCATAAATGAAAAAGCATCGGCACAAGACATGATCGAAACGCGTACTCCATTTGTTTCTGGACTACTTTCTGCTTCTGATCATGTCGAAAACAACTATGTCCCATTGAATTTTCTCAAATCATTCCCAGAACTCAACCATTTCCAAGTCCCTAACGAACCCTCTACGCCACCTTCACAACCAACCACTCACAAGTTCCCAAACCTAGGCTTGTTTTTGCAAGAACCAAACATGTTAGATATGCCAACAAGAGCCACTGAGACCCTAAAGTGCGAGCCCTCATTGAACCCTTTGTTTCCCATGTCTCAACCTAGCCCGAGTCAGCTTCAACCGGGCGTGGACTGGCTCAAAATCAATCAAACACTCACAAACTATACCTCAAGAGGCTTTGGTGACTACTGGCTGAGTGCTACCAAGACACAGCCTATGAAGTACACCGGTAAAAGAACGCAGAGTCACAGCCCGAAAACCTCTTTGTCATCATCACTATCATCATCATCATCGTCGTCGTCGTCTCAGGGGAAGCTGTATAGGGGAGTGAGGCAAAGGCATTGGGGGAAGTGGGTAGCAGAGATTAGGTTACCCCGAAACCGGACAAGGGTTTGGTTGGGGACTTTCGACACGGCTGAAGAGGCTGCTTTTGCATATGACACAGCAGCCTACATGCTAAGAGGAGACTATGCACAACTGAACTTCCCAGATCTCAAGCACAAGCTCAAGGCCAATTCTACGAAAGGCGCAACAGCGGCGCTTCTTGAGGCGAAACTGCAGGCAATATCACAGGGGGTTTCGAAGAGCAAGAAGCCAATTGATCCTCCTCCAATGTCACAAAATGAGGACTTGGTAGTAACCAAGGATTCAAAAGTAGTACTCAAAGGGTTGAGTACTCAGAGGTTTGATCAGTTGGAGAGTAAAGTTGGATCTGAGATGATTGAGAATAAGAAGACACAAGAAGTTTTGGCAGATGTTGATGCTGTTCAGCTGAGTAGAATGCCATCCTTGGACATGGACATGATCTGGGATGCACTTCTAGTCTCTGAATCATGAATTGTATTTGTCTTTTATTTGCATCATCATATCAAATATATCTATATATATGTATGTATGTATGATGCTGAATTTCTTAGGTTGAATAGATCTTTCATGTTGTTGATTTTCTATTAGAGGCTTCTCCAGGATGATGTTTGATTACATGTAAGTTAAGCATGTTCTACTTTTTTACTTTTTTTTTGTCTTTCTGAATTTGGGATTCTTAGTTTGTTGATCTACACAACCACTATGTGCTTTATGAGAAAAAGGGTTAATTTTAAAGTATCAATATTCCAACTTGTTAAGGTAAATGGGAAGCTCCAAAATGGTAATTAGTTGCCAGAATTAAAAATGTGTTTCTTGAGTCCTCTTCTATATAGTCAAAGGGGGGCATAAAGAATGTTAAGCTCACTGTGGGTCCAGTTTTGGTTCATATGCTACATATATAGTATAAAAAGAGCTTAGATCAAAATACACAGAAATAAATTATTGAAGAGTATATGCATTGTCTACTGTTATATACCATGGTGTACTGTATAGCAGGCATTCCATCTCATCAACATGGATAATAGGTATTCGAGGGTTATTGACACGTGGTACTCTAGCCCAATAATCGAAAGAGGTATAGCACACGCAGAAATAATAGAGCCTGTGTATGTATTGTGTATTTTTTCAATTTTTTGGCGGGAGTATATTTGCCCCCCAGCTATCCAATAATTTTCTCTACTTAGCAGACATCGGTTGCCGTTAAAAAACGAAAAAGAAGAAGAAAGTATGTATAGTAGGCTGGCAGCTGACACAATAGTATGTGTTTCATCTGTGTGTGTATATATATATTTATAAAACACAGTGCGAGTATTTCAACTCATCAACATGAAAAGTTGGCAAAGTCAAAAATCAAGTTTAAGTGTAATGCAAGGAGATATTCAAGTTGGCTTGAAAAACTGAGTTTGTATTTGACAATATAGAGCCCAACAGTACCAAATGTGACACAAACGTGGATTATAAATCTACTTTAATGTTAAGAGTCAATGCTTCAAATAAACCTGTTGAAGCCTAAGCCTTTTGCTTAAAAATTCTCCTTTGTCCAAGTCAAAATTAATATATATATATATGGGCAAATGGCACTAAATACCCCTATGATTTCAAAAGTGTGCAAAAATCCCTCCTTCTAGTTCATTTTGTGCAGATAACCCCACTACTATTCCAAAAGTGTGCACTTTGACCCCCTTAATATTGTTCCGTTCACTTTTTTTACCAGAATCCAGTCACGTGGTGAACACAAAACACCCCTATAATTTAAAAAATGTGTAGAAAACCCCCCTCTCAGTCACTGGAAAAGGGCTTTGAGGGGTTTATTTGCACTCCTTACAAAGTATAGGGGTGTTTAGAAACCATGAAGAGAGTTTTCTGCACACTTTTAAAACCATAGGGGTATTTAACACCATTTGCCCATATATATATATATATATATATGTATACTTCTAGTAGCTCTATATGAAAAGACTTGAAATGTTATCAAATCTATCTTCCCAAGATGCAGCAGTAAACTAGAGCATATTTTCATCCCAAGAGTTATTATCATTCATCATCGCTGACATACATGAAGCCTTATTTGACATTTTTCTTCATATATCTCATTATCAATGACATAATTTGTTCTAGTGTACCTTATTTTCCTCTCAACTATTCTATTTAATTTTGGAAGACTTTTTTTAAATGAAGAATTTGTCAAGCACATATTTGAAGAATGCTCTAGGGAAAAAAAAATTCAATTAATACCTATCCTATGTATTTTCTAAATTGTTCAGTTATGAGTGTTTTTTCCGGTAAGTAAGTAAATTAATAGAGAGAGAACATACACAGATACAAAGGCATTCCCTATACAAACATGAAAGAATCAAACACGACTTCACGCTTTTACATGAAATATACTATGCTAGTATCATAACCTTAGTTAAAAATAAATAAAAATTAATAAATAAATAAAATTAGAAGGAAACTATTTTCCTATTGTCTTGTCATTTGTCAACTCTAATGTGATCATGAACAAGGGGGGATTAATCACCTACAAGTCTAATGGTGTCAAGGTTTAACCATAGTTGAGGCTGTGAAATACGATTCACATGTTTGTCTTCACATAGGGCTGCAAATGAACCGAGCTGTTCATGATCAGGTTCGGGCTCGGCTTATTAAGAGATCGGTTCGTGTTTGCTCATTTAGTAAACGAACCGAGCCTATGCACAATTTTTAGACTCGTTTAGTAAACGAGCCGAGCTTGAACATTAGTAAGATTGGCTCGCCAAGTTCGTCTAAGTTAAATAGTAAAATTATCTCATATTTGACAAAAGAAAGTGTTCAATTTAAACAAATTATGAAGATTGTTGTGAAAATATTATAGGAATTATTCGGTCCTAATATAAAAATCATTTATAAAAATTATACTTTTGGAAAAATATATTAAAAACAAACATGGAACAACTCAATTCAGACAGCTATTGACAAAAATAATATATTTTGCAACCAAAACGAGTCGTTCGTGAGCAAGTTCGGGCTCAACTCGTTAAATCTGGCATTCGGCCCAGGCTCGTTCGTTAAGTAAATGAGCCGAACTTGAACACATTTTCTAGGCTCGTTTAGTAAATGAACCGAGCTTGAACATTCCAAAGTTTGGCTCCGCTCGGTTGATTTGCAGCCTTATTCACACTAAATCTCTATCACTTGTATCTTTTCAGTTCATATCACATCCTGAACAAAAACAGAGGGCTCAAAGGAATATAAGCTACAAACCAGTGAACCATAATACCTACAAATACATTTAGAAATACATATAAGTAACTGGCTGCCAAACACATGTATTTGAACTATTATGCTATGTTAATAGGTCCAAGTTCACATGAAAGTTTTAAACTAGTTTTTAGTACATTTAGAAATTTGGCCTCAGCATTAGGAATTTTCAACAGGAGTGTTTTCCAACTTTTGACATGAATTCAGTGCAAACAATACACTGAACTCAAACCTACATACAACTAGAGAAAAAAAAATCACTAATCTGAAATCCATGACTAAACAGACACTAGAAAATGATTGAGTATATTAGTCTATGAGGGCATCAAACTAAGCTTCTCTTAAACAGCTCGGACCACCGATGAGGTCAACAAATGTGTATCAAGATAGCGGAAAATATATGCAAATCCAAAAACTCGAAAAACAGTAACAACAATAACAGCAGCAGCAACATTGGAAATAATGCATTAATCACTTAAAGCTAGGCTTAACAGTGCTACGCGACACATTAATTTAGCCTAAATATCGAAATTTCTGCACTACAAAAGAACGAAAAAAAAAAAAAAACACACATAATTATATAAATGAACCAAGATATCTAGTAAGAAGATAAATTAATAAATCTAGAAGCATATATGCTCGAGTTAGCTACAGCAATAGCAAGAGGCTGTACCTTCATGCACCATGGACAAACTTTAATGATCTCCAATGGGCAGTAAAGTCTTTTGCTTCGCTAATTACTCATTCTCTCTAAACATTAGGAACTGATTCTTTGTCAATGCCATCTACTGATTCTGTCTCCATCCTAGGTAATTGTTCGTTCGTAGTCTGCACCAAAACATGATGATCCACATTTGCTTCATTTTTATCTCCAATCTTGTCAACTTTTTCCCGGGATTCAAATTCCTCTTTGTCAGCCGAAATATCCATATCCACATTTCCCACGCCAATTTCTGGTCCTGGAAATGTCGCCAAATTTAAGTTCTTGTCTGCAGTTGCATCATCTTCCATGTCGCTCTTCTCACTCTTGTCGGAACTAATTTCATTTTCCAAAGAGTGAGGAGAGAGCTCATTTACATTTTCAGCTCTCTCATTTGCTTCAACCATATTGACATCAGGCTCTGGAAGACGCTGCTGTATTGGTACCGCATCACTAATGACTTGTCCCGTTCTCAATCTCTCTCGGTAATCTTCCATTTCCACCTTGTATCTCTCTTTATCCTTCATCGCTTTATCCTGATAAACCTAAATTCAGAAAAAAACGAACCATCATAAAGTAGTTAGCTAAAGTTATAGTTGGAAGTTAAAATGGAATGAAAGTAACAATAGCATTGCTATATATGATAGAAATGGTGTTTTTTTTTATTTATACCACTTTTTCAGATTCTTCCATTTTTGTCCAGAGTTCACCTATCATCCTACTGATCTCTCTGTCTTTCCCGGGATGAAGTGGTTTAAGCCTCGCATGCTGTTCTGCAAAGAAGAAATTGTACCCGCTTCTGTTAGGTTTTGGATGAGCAGGGTCCCTTTTCCTCATCTCTGATTTCTTCCTACGCCTACGACGCAGCACACCTGGTGCTGCAGTCTTATCGTCACTGTTGTTGACAGAAAATTTTTGATTTTGTGGCATTTCGAGTGTGGGGTTCTGTAGAGACTGATAAAGGACACCTTTGAGCTTCTCTGAGCCAATTGTGACAGTTACAAGGTATCCGCTTTCAAACTTCCCATCGATGACCCCAATCACTTGAGAACCTGTCGGTGGTGCTGATCCTGCTGGAGTATCTGCTACCTTAAACGCCGGAAGTGCATTGCTTAGTTATCCATAAGACACAGTTATGAATTCAACAGTAGAAACATAATCAGGAATGCAATAAATACATATATATTGTTGGGTTATTACAGATAAGAATGAATTTGGTTGGTAAACAAATGAATTTATATTTGAATCCAATGAGTGAACAAATAGAATCCCAAAGGGTGGAATCCTAAGTACCGAAAAGATGACTTGGAGAATGTAATAACAGATTATATTAGAGTAACTGTCATAAGATTCATTGTTTCTCATTTTCTTATAACTTCTTCGTCTTCAAAAGGGCATAATTTGTTGTAAATCACTAATGGTGATTAAACTATCCAGGATCAACACAATATTGAGAGAAAACGAACTTATATTTCAAAAACTCACACTCTTTCAAAATACAAACTTTTCTCTCTTTTTCTTTCTTTTCTCACACCTCTATTCTTATGGTCTAGCTTCTGATTTACTACACTACCATACAATCTCTATATATAGACATGAAATATATAAGCTGACAAACAACATTTTCATTTGCCGCCATTATTGACTTTGGTAGATATTGACGTGAACAATCTTCACGCATGGTTTGGCTCCACTCACGCATGGTTTTGGTGGTAGCCTTTCTTGACCTCTTGGTTGATGCATGCACTTGAAGGTGTATCAAGTTTATTTTCAACATTCCCCCTTAAACTTGATTCTCCACACTTTTGCATTCCTAGCATCATCTTCAGTCTTGTGGACTCATCTTGGAATTTCTGCATTCCTTGCAACTTGCTTTGCCTCTCTCTTGTCCAGTTTTGCACAGAGATGGTTGACTCTCTTCTTCATAGTCAAGTCCACGACTAGCGACAAGCACCTCGAACTGAACCGAGTCGACCTGCCTGAACTCTGAAGAGATACCATTTTCTTTCCCTGCGCTTCCTTTCCCTGGATCCATTACCGAGGCATTACATTCCTTCCCCAGACTATTGAACTTGTCTGGCTTCACTTTTCTTCCTTTGTAGTCTTTCACGGATAGACGAGTTTTATAACTCTGAACTTCGCCTTTTCCATTTCTCGTCTTATGGACGCACTTCAACCCAGTTGACTTATGATCTTCTGGTGGACTACACTGTTTCTTCTCTATGGTGAACTTCTCTTCATCCATATCTGTCTTCTTTCTGGTCCAGTATCTTTCACCCGGATCCACTTCTGACTTCTTCTTGTCAGGAACGGGAGCAATTTGTGTCACTGTTGGTGGCACTGCTTCAACCTTATCTTGTGGCACTGTTGGTGACACTTCTTTTTCAATCACGAGCTCCTTGGGCTCCGTTTCTTCTTCAAATATCCAGCTAACAGGATTCCTATATTGAGCCATCAATAACATTCCGTTTAGCTCATCTGTGTCTTTCTCTGCAAAGTACACATGTTCATCATTTTCATCTTCTTCTATTAGCTCACTTTTGCATTCACGGGCATAGTGGCCGTATTTGTTGCAGTTATAACACTTCACTTTTCTTTTCCCATCTTCACCTTCTCGTCTTTGATAACCACGACCTCTACCTCGACCTTTTTGTGAATTTCCCCAATTCTCTTCTCTGGCTGAGAACTTTGACTGCAGGACTCGCTCGTCCTCTGGGATACTTGAAGTATTCTTCTTGTCGATTCGTTGTTCATGAATTTCTAGCGTGGCTTGTAACTCGTCAACCGTCATGCCATCCAAATCCTTTGATTCTTCAATGGCTACAACCACGAACTCAAATTTTGAATTGAGCGATCTCATTATCTTTTCGAGCACACGTACATCTTCGATCTTTTCTCCACATCCTCTGATCTGATTCACAATTGTCAATATTCTGGTAAAGTACTCAGAAATTGACTCTCTTTCTTTCATTTGCAGCAATTCAAATTCCCCCCTTAGACCTTGAAATCTAATTTTTATCATCTTTTCAATTCCTCGATTTGCTTTACGAAGAATTTCCCAAGCTTGCTTAACGGTGTTGGCGGCGGAGATCTTCTCAAAACTTGTTTCATCTACACTCTGATAAAGCAGATATAACGCCTTCTTGTCATTTCGTCTTTCTTCTTTAAGCTCGGCCTGTTGGACCTGGCTTAGATTTTCTACTTCTTCGGGTTCGTCATACCCGGTATCGATCACATCCCACAAATCTTGTGAGGCTAGAAGGACTCTCATCATGATACACCACTTCTCGTAGTTGTCTTTGTTCAGTCGCGGAAGCTGGGGCTGAAAGAAATTGCTGGAGGACGCCATCAGATTTACTTAAGCACTTGAGGTGCTTATTTCTTAAAATCCGTATTGAATCTGGTCAAACCGACTGCACGGTTGCGTCCGGAGCGTTCCGTTTAGTAAAAAACGACTCTTCGTTTGCTCAAATCGGAGTTAAAATGAGCCCGGAACGGACAAAATACCACTTAGGGGCAATTCTGTAATTTCCAGAATATTTGCTGACGTGGATGCTGACGTGGCAGTGACACATGTCGACTCCTGATTGGTGCCACGTGTCGGCTGGTAGTTGGTGCCACGTGTCGGTTGGTACTTGGTGCCACGTGTCGGCTGGTAGTTGGTGCCACGTGTCTGCTTCTTATAGGGCCACGTGTCAACTGATGGTTGGGACACGTGGCTGATGACGTCACGCTGACGTGGTTGGGCGTGTGTGGCGCATGTGCTGCCCGTGGGCCCACGCGCTGGCTGGAGGTTGAAGATGACCTCGCGCGTGGCTGAGAGTGGGCTTCACTCGCCGATGTTCCGGCAGCGCGTGAGGGCGCGTCCTTCGTGATTTTCGCCTGATTTCTTCGGGGCTACGTTCCTGCTGGAACGGAGAAGCTAGGTATGTGTTCAAAATTGTGTTTTGAACACCTATGATTCACGAATATGCTTTGAAAGGTTCGGCTCTGTTTTTTTTTTTTTTTTTTTCCTGGGCTTGCTCAAGCTTCATCAAGCTCTGATACCATTTTGTAAATCACTAATGGTGATTAAACTATCCAGGATCAACACAATATTGAGAGAAAACGAACTTATATTTCAAAAACTCACACTCTTTCAAAATACAAACTTTTCTCTCTTTTTCTTTCTTTTCTCACACCTCTATTCTTATGGTCTAGCTTCTGATTTACTACACTACCATACAATCTCTATATATAGACATGAAATATATAAGCTGACAAACAACATTTTCATTTGCCGCCATTATTGACTTTGGTAGATATTGGCGTGAACAATCTTCACGCATGGTTTGGCTCCACTCAAGCATGGTTTTGGTGGCAGCCTTTCTTGACCTCTTGGTTGATGCATGCACTTGAAGGTGTATCAAGTTTATTTTCAACATAATTCACACAATTAAAGTCCTATTTGGCAAACATTTCAAAACTTTTTAAATGCAAAAACCATGGAAAGGTGCTTCCTACTCATAACTTGAACATAGTCAAGAAGCTTCGTTCTAAGCATCCAAGAGGCATTCTCGTCTAAATGATTTCATCAATTTATTTTTAACAGTTGAACTTTTCATATGCTCATGAAAGATACATTCTAGCATGGCAAGGGAGTTGAGACAATCAAGAAAGTGCATAAGACTTGATGACATTTTACTTGTTTTGAAACAATTGTAACAACCGAAATACAATAAAAGTTTGACGTACAACTACATAGCTTCACGCCTACCCCCACGCCTAACCAGTCGTCATGTTCCTGTATGAATACTTCGTGCATGTAGAAGAGCCCATATAAGATTAGCTTGAAAAAACTTCATTTTTCGGGGAGTTTAATGCATGACTACACGAAGCAATGATTTTTCCTTATCAGAAGAAGAAGACAGAAGGAAAAAGACCTGCACGCAAGGATTCTGGTGTTTTAATCTTTTTATACTGCATTGCACGTGATCGAGTTTCTGGGACTTGCGGCACAAGTTCACCCAAGCCATGAGCTGGAACAGTTACCATGGACGGACTTTGCAAAGCACCTGCAGAAGACTTCTCTCCCGTTATTGTGAAGAGCACCATCGAAATCAGTATTGGAACAGTTATAAAAGTTGTTTGCGCGTACCACCAGATACTGGAGACCAACCCTTGGCCATAAAATAGTAAATCTGTTCGTAGTGGTGAAGCAGCGAAATATAGTATTTGCGCAGCACAAAAGAAGCATTTGTTGCTGTGGAGGGGAAGCTGAAAACGTTAGTTACTTCCTTCCATCTTCTCTCTTTAACTGTCTGTAAATTCAATTTAGAAAGCAACTGGTTACTAGCTAGACAACTCCATGTTAAGTAAATGTTAACAGAAATTGCTGCCTACATTATTTTAAGTATTCCATATCTACTGTGTCATTGAACCACTTCTTTCCCACTTCCAATTTCCAAGCACAAGAAAGCAAAATAACGAAAATAAAATAAACCGGATGAAAAAATAGCATTCTACATAATTTATCAGAAAAAACAGACTTTTTCGGTTGCTAGGAATTTAAGAAACACATGAGGGTTATTTGCAGTCCTATTGGCACCATTGTCGCACAGATAGGAGGTTCATTCAAGAAACATCAAAGTTCACTTCAAATAACTTAATAAATGCTGCTCACAATTTCATATATATATATATATATTCATTGATACATCGCAGTCATAAACCACACAATAAAATTCTCTAAACAAGCACAGCTCCAGTGCTTCAACACAATTATTAGCTAGTCTCTCAAAAGAAGAATTTTACGAAAACTGAATTTCTTTTGTTCAAAAAAGAGATGCACAAATGTATAGGGGCCAGAAAAGTGTTAAACTTGAAGGAGAATAATTTGAAGATTCAAGCAACCCAATCAATAACATACCTTTTCGATACCTCCACGAGAAGTTACCTCCACAAAAAGCCGATGCAAGTCCAGGTCCTTCCCTCCTATAATGGGAATCCTTCCATAGACATATGACAAAAAACAATATTAGTGTCAACGGAATCCCGGGAAAAGTCATTGATAATGGCTAAACAGGTTGCTGAAAGACTGAAAATTATGTATGAAATGAAAAAGCATCAAGTATCAAGCTTCACCAAGGGAATTCATTACCCCAAATTGAGAATTTTGAAAACTGAAAACAATAAAAAGGAGTTATCTGAAAACAGACATTTTTATAACTGAATTTTCTGAAAACAAGTTTCAGAAAACCCAACCAAGCCGATTTTTAGTACATTTTTCTGATTTTCAATTTCAGAAAACAGAAAATTGTTTTCAGAAATACAAACCAAGTCAGCCCTAGTATTGGAAAAACTATGGGGGGTTTTCTCTGTTTTTTGGCAAGTGCCTAAACTCATATTATACATGGATCTGCTTATATCCTCTAGTATGAACTATCATGATTTAGGCAAGCCAAAGAATCGAGGCCAAACAGCGCATGTTAGTTCCGAACACCAGCGGTTAACTAATCGCTCACTGGTTATTTAGCATTGACTTAAAATTTCACTCTTTTTAAGAGTTTAACAATGAAAAGCTCTATCAGCATCTTGAATGTCAGATATGCATAACAATGACAGCAATGAAAAGATCCATGTGTGCAAAATGCTAGACTCTTGTCCATATCTTTTTAAATCCAGACAAAAATATGTGAACAAAAAAATGAAAATGCAGACAGCAAACCACATACAAACACACCCACAATATTCTTTTTTCATTCATAGGTGCCACTAGTAATTGAAAAAAAAAAGTTTTTTTTTTTTTTTTGGTAGCCTTTAGCAAGATTTTGGAGTGCATGAATATATTCATTCTGCTTTATATGCACTCAGCTTCCATATCAGAGAGTACATGTTTAACAGTACAAGGCCCACCAAGAAAACAGGTGAACAAAATTCCAAGGTTCAAAGGGCATCTAAACAGAAGTGCATTTTTTTCAGAAATAGAAGATTTATTTTCTGGAAGTTCTTTTACTTTTTTCAAAAAATTAGAAACTAAAATAAAATAAAATATTATTAGATTTAAGCTTACATGAACTTGGTCCCCATAGCAGCATGGAGCTTCTCCAAAGTACTCATAAAGAGTTTGGGAGAGGCTACAACATCTTCATACTTGGCCAGAGGTGCTTGGTATGCTTGATAGTTTGAGGCTGCTTCTTTATTGTGAAATGGGCTCTGCCTAGCAGCAGAAGATGATGCCATTGCTAACTTCCCACCACCACCTTCCTCTATCTCAACCATCAACCAAACTAGTATTCACTTTCCCTTCACTGCATACAACCCCAAAACACAATAGAGAAAAAGATTATATATATATATATATACACACACAATATATACAACAGAATGGTTAACAACCATCATCAAAAAGCACTTTTTATGTGGATTTAATTAAATGCAGGTTAAAGTGTGGAAGAGCAAATAAGACAAATACATGATACTCATCATACAAAACTGCCATGAATATGATGAGAGAGGAGCCAAAGAGTTAATACATACAGACATACCAGAAAGTGGAAGGAAAGTAATGAACACCATATCACCATGCACAGGCAAGAAAGGACAATGATATATATATATATATATATACACATCTCACCTTTGATATTATGAAATCATGAACACAAATCTGAAATACAACAACCCCTCTTGTTGAAGCATAACTACTCCTACTCCTAATAAGCTAATACCAAAGGTATAATATTCAAACCCCAAGAAAAGCAAATCGTACAACATAGCTGTCTTAGCCATGAAATACACCACAGTAACAAAAGATGGAACATGAAGAGACCCTTCAGGTAATGTAAAAAAAAGAGCCCAAATGTACAAAGTGAACTGGGATATACAGGCCTATATGAGCTACATAATCTTTCCCTGACATTCCAAAGATTGACCTCTAATAGGTCCCATATTATACTAAATAGATTTATATAGTATATATATATAACAAAGTTCCAAGACTCCTTTTTTCCATCTCTGCTTCAAGGTACAAGATTTGGAAGATACCATGGTGGGGTCTGTGAGCCATCCCCATCAATCATATAAAAAAAAATGTCCTTTTTTCTCAAAAACACAAAAGGGTCCAAAACTACCTTTGCCAATATAATCACCATGAAATTTTAAATATAAAGATGTATAATTTGAAACAAATCACAACACAATGCAGCACTGTTTCTCATATTATTGTTATTTTAATTGCATTTCTGAATGTGTGTGTAAATACAGATACATATATAATACATGGGTTTGTATTGTTATTTGTTATTTGTTATTTATCTCAGACATAAGATATTATAATGATATGTAATGACATTAAGAAGCATATAATACAAAAACCCAGATAAAGAAATGTAGCAGCGGTTAAAATAAACACATACGTATACTTACCAACAGAGAGAGTTTGTGTATATGAAAGGACATCAAAGATGAAGCTTAGTACCAACCATTAAAAGGGTTGATTTTTTGTTTTACTATTGTTTATAAGGTTGGGTTATATATATATATATATATATATATATATATATATATATATATATATATATTATGGTGAAAATGATGAAGAAATGTAAAAGTAACCCTAAAAATTACATACCCATCATGGGAAGATAATTATGCTAATTTCAGAAAATCAAGGGTAGAGATGGGTTTCTACATTCCATTGGTGTGTGTATGATAAAAATGGTGAAGAAATGAAACTATCCCCAATTACATACCCACATGTTGAAATGACAATTATGCCCAATCTGTGTTGTACCCAATTTGACATGCTCAAGGGTAAAGATGGGTTTTCATATTCTATTCCATAATTTAAGAGGGAGTGTTCATTTTGTTATTGGAAAAAGATATGAGAGGTGCCCAAAACATCAGCCTATATAAGGATTTATATTTAGTCAATATACATGTCGTTTTATTTCTAAGTTTGAAACGGTTTATTCTCTTTATAGATATATATATATATATATGCATATGTATATATACATATATATATATATCTATATATATATAGAAAGCTAGGATGAGAACCAAAAGTAGTTTGAGATATGGGTGCCGTAACAGAAGCTCTTTATATTTAATACACATTAAAACCTTAGAACAAGTCTCAACCTCTCCCACTCTTTCTCTCTCCAAAAGTCTTAACTCCTTATTAATTATATTTAGTTACCCTTTTTTTAATATCACCACCAACCATTTGTCTTCTAATTAATTATGGGAATTTGAAAAAAAAAAACCTAATTAAGGGCATGTATTTGCAGTTATTTTTTTTATACACATATATTAAATTCATAAGGAATTAACCCTATTTTTATAATACTTCATATTTTTTATTTCTATCTAAAAACTCAAGTGAGGGTAGGGATTGTGGATTAATGTCCTCATATTAAATATCAACAATTATTCTAATAATAATCTCTTATGGGTTATTTATCTATATATGTATATCATATCTGTCACTATTAAATATTTTTAAATTTTAAACACGTTTAAATTTAATGTTTACATTTTTATTTAGAAAACATTGAGTTAGGATATATATGAAAGTTGTTCTATGCAAAATTTATTGTTGCAATCCTTGACAAGGAAGACCCTTATGATGTGCACATTAATAAAAGCCATATTGATGCAACAGTGAGTTTATTATAGGCTTATAGCCTAAACGCGACCCAAATAAAAAGAAATATGGGCTGCTCTTACTAGATTTGGGCCTACATATACTTAACTAGGCCCAACCCAAATCATCTTTTAAATGGGCTTATTTTACTGGATTTGGGCCGAAGTATGTAACTAGGCCCAACCCAAATCAAGTCATATTGGCTGAATTTATTAGGTTTAGGCCTAAATATGACTTTCAGCTTAACTGAATTGGGCTCATACTATGGACTTGGACCCTCTCCTCTTAAGCGAAAAGCTATCATGTTTTCAAATTCACTTCCAATGGTAGTCAGAATCCCGATTTTACTTGGTAAAATTTTACGATTCGATTATGATTCTGTACGATTTTACTACAATTCTACTACGTTTTTATAATGATTTGATGGTTTCGCCCTTCATATGAAATGCCCAAAAACTTTATGATTTAATCCAATATCCCAATATATGGCCTAAATTTATGAGAAAATATTTAAAGGGTCAATGTATTAATAAATTTTGAAAATTCTAATATGATTTATATTTTTAAAATAAATATATAATTATTAATATTTTAAAATATATATTAATACAGGTTGCTAGAATTTTACGATTTTACTTACGATTCTACAATTCCGATTCTACGAACTCCAAAACAATTATAACTAGAATTCCGATTCTTATTACCTTGCTTCCAAATTATTGGACTTGTAGTTGTTGACCAAATGCGCGCACACATATATATATATATATATATATATATACATGAAAGAAAAAACATATACTACGTATATGTTATTTATTTAATGAACCTACTAAATTTTTTTATTATTAAACGTGTCAAAGTTTGTTTGTTTTGCTTTTGATTGTTTTTAGCGTTATTCTGTTATATTTTCTCTCTTTGATTGATCTCTCATAAGTCCTTTCTTTGTGGTGTCTTTCATCTTATTTTGAAAGAGTTTGATGTCAAATTTGATATAAACTCGTTTTTCATGAGACGAAAATAAAAGAAGAGTACCCGTGAAAGTTATTTGCATACACAAAGTGTTGTGCACTATCCAAATTATTTGTGTTTATTCAGACTTGTGAACGTTCTACACATGTGAGTGGTTAAAGTAGGGGCGCAAAAAGTAGGGGCACAAATGAGTCGAGTCCAGCCGAGTTGAGCTTTGAGATGTTCTGTTGGATTGTCCCACATTAGTTGTGAAATGAGTTAGTGATCAGTATATAAGTGTGATGAAAAATTGTTTTTCGGGTGAGAGAGGCCCAAGACCACATAACACTAGTATCAGAGCCCAGGTTACCAACAAGTCTCGGCTCTGGTTCCGAGAAAAACGGGTTGTTGTTACTCCGACCCAATGCCCAATCTGTGAGAGGAAGATTGTTGGGGTTGTCTCACATCGGTTGTAGAAGGGGTTTGAGCCTTACCCTTTGAACTAGTTTTTTAGGTGAGAGAGGCCCAAGACCACCCAACATGTTCAAACTCGGTTCATTTACTTAATGAGCCTAAAAAATGTGCTCAAACTCTGTTCATTTACTAAACGAACGAGCTTGAGCCGAACGCTAGATTTAACGAGTCCTATATTTTTTTTTTAACATATTTTCATTTTTCAAATACCATATTCCTTGGTTCTTCTCAATTTTCCTTTATTTATATTTTTTTTACTAGTACAAACTTTTCATAATTGATTCTACATAATGACTGCATCAGTCCTATAATTTCCCACAACACTCTTCACAAATTTTCAATTTGAACACCTTCTTTTGTAAAATATGAGTTAATTTTAATATTTAACTTAAACAAGCTTGGTAAGTCGAACTCAATAATATTCAAGTTCGGCTCGTTTACTAAACGAGTCTAAGAATTATAATCAAATTCGATCATTTACTAAACGAACGAGCTCGAGCCGAACTCTTAACGAGTCGAGTCCGAGCCTGCTCATGAGCGGTTCATTTGCAGCCCTAGATCAGAGTCATCTAATGTAATACAATTGAAATCCACTGAAATCTAAATAAAATCAAGAATACCCCAAGATAAAAAATTGTATGTTACTCTTATTCTACAAGGTACCTTCAATTTATTTTATTCCTAATGCTCTTGCTGCTCTGTTTTCCTGTTAATTTATTTTCTGGTATTTTAGTAATTGAATAAAATTCCTTGTTTTTATAGTGATTAAAGATTAAAGTCCCCACCTTAATGCATTAGTTGTCCACTTATACCATAATTCAACAATTGAAGTCATCCAAAATAGAATAATATAGTTTCATTTAATGTCCAACTAATGCCATCAGTATTGATGTCTCTCACTATCTCTATCATGCATTTGAACTGCTCCTTATAGTATTTGCTTCCCATATTGGCAAATATGAGCCATCTAATCACCACCCAATCCTCTCTACCCAACTGAGAAAAAACACCCCCATCACTCTCCAAAATTTATACTTTATTATTGTATATTAATTAATCAAAATTTCTCTTATTTTGTGCGTTCTTATGAACGTGATAGATGGATTTGTTCGATTTTTGAAATAATCACTTTGTGCAAAATAATAATAATAGAAATTAATGGTGGAATATATATTATCAAAAGGTCAAAGTAGGTATAACTATCCAAAGTGTTAGATGGAAAAATGGTAGCACTCAATTCACCCAAGGAGAAAAAATTGTGACACTAATTAAGAAGGGCAAATGACTCTGAATTTTGCATATATTTCATATAGACTATCTCTCTTTTCAAATATTCTACTGAGACCCCTTTAAGTGCTGATCATCTATTTTCTTAACGGGGTAGTGTGAAAAGAGCAAACTACTCTTATATAGTATACACATACATTTGAAGGGCAAAAATGTCTAAATTTTTTAGTAATGTTAGCATATTTCATTGATCAACTGATGATCAACTCACGAAGGGAGTTTTGTGAATACAATGGATCAAAGTTAGGGAATCTAGGTGAAATATTTATAAGGAGATAGGATCTATGTAAAATATAAACAAAATTCATAGAGTTTATGTGATATTTATCCTATTGAGAATTATCAACTTATCATGCAACACTTTTTAAGGCATGAAATTGGTGGAGGCCAATAAATGTATTGAATAAATCATATGAGACAATAATCAATATTCAATTTTTTGTAATTATTATTTTTGGTAGAAAATCTTTTCACTTCACTCTCACTAGGTTAATTCTGGCTGCATCATTGTATATACATATTAATATATGTCCCTTTCTAGTTAAGTTGCAATTTTCATTGAAATGTGCGCATAAGATGAGAATTTTTATCTTCAAATCCCATAAATGCTATAAGTGACCTACCACCAATTCATTTCAATGCAATGCAACCATAACCAAGTGATTGAGAAATAATGAGTTCATCACAAAATGCAGAGCAAAAAGGTAGTTCTTGGGAGTTGAGAGCAGTTGACTTTATAAGACCAAGTGTTGACTATGATGCCTTATTTTCCATTTAAAAAATGTCTATCTTTATATACTATATTGCGCCAAAAATTCGTCATGGCAGCAATAAGATATATCACATGATTTCTAATAATTTAAATCCATAACACTAATCGACAACAGGTGCGGTGTTAGTTTTTAATTTTGGATTGGGTTGATTGGGTTTGATGTGTTTTTTTCTGAATTGAAATTATATTTGGTGCATATGATTTTGGTGTGAGAAAAAGTAAAGTTGAAAAATCAAACCATGTTTGGTAGAGTTGATATGAGCTGAAATTCTGAAACCAAACCATATTTGGTAACTTATAATGGTTTGATTTTTTATTTATTTATAATAATATTTTGTAAATATATATGTTTTAAAAAATAAAATATATAAATAAATGACTTTTATACTCATTCTTATTTTATTAAATTTTAATAGTAAATCACAATCACACCCCTTAAATTAGTCCATATCCCACTTACACCCCCTTAAATATTTCAAAATATATATATAATTCAAAAAATATATAAATTCCTAGTATATATATATAATTCAAAAAATATATAGTATTAAATTTTGAAAAAACATATATAATTCGAAAATTAATATATAAAATTTTTAAAATATATGAAATTCAAAAAAATATAAATTCGAATATATGTATAATTCAAAAATATATATAAATTTCGAAAAAAATATAAATTTCGAAAATATATATATATTTTCAAATATATATAAAATTAAAATATATATATAAATTTCAAATATATATAATTGAAAAACAATATATTAAATTTCGAAAATATATATATAATTTGAAAAAATATATAAAATTCAAAAAAATATAAATTTTAAATATATATATATAATTCGAAATATATATATATAATTAGAAAAAATATATATTTTGAAATATTTATAACATTTGTTTTGAAAAAATATAAATTTCAAATATATATATAACTCAAAAAAATTATATTGTTTATGTATTGTTTTCAAATTTTATATATTATTTTCGAATTTTATATATTTGTTTCAAAATTTATATATATATTTTCTAATTTTGTATTTTTTTTGAATTTTATATATTGTTTTGGAATTTTATGTATTTGTTTCGAAAGTTATATATATATTTTCTAATTTTATATATTATTTTCAAAATTTAAACATTGTTTTCGAAATTTATATTTTTTTTTGAATTTTATAAAAAAAAAATTCGAATTTAAATATGGCTTATAATTCCAAACAAAATTGTTTCTTCAAAATGGTACACCAAGGATTGGTTTGGGCTTTAAAATGGTACACAAAGATAGTTTTGGTTTGAGCAAATAGTAACCACACCATGTAAACCATGTATTAAGATGGTGTGAAAAAAGATTCATTTAGTACATCATGGAGCAATATTTTGGAACCAAAACTAACCAACCAAACAAAAATTGTATTACATTTTTCACCCCAAAATCAAATATTTGACTCAAACCCATGTGACAAAGAGGCACTAAGGTTGTGTTTGGTAACGGTGCGGTGCAGTGTTAGTTTTTTGTTTTGGTTTGGGTTGGGTTGGATTTGGTTTGGTGTGATTTTATTTTGATTCCAAACCATGTTTGGTGCATATGGTTTTGGTGTGAGAAAAAGTGATGCCGAAAAACCAAACCATGTTTGGTAGAGTTGGTATGGGTTGAAATTCTGAAATCAAATCATGTTTGGTAATTTAGAATGGTTTCACATTTTATTTATAAATATTAAAATTTATAATATTAATATATTAATTTTTAGGAAAGATAATAAAACTATAATATTAAAATTTATTAAATTTCCAAAAATATATTTTAATATTAATATATTAAAATAAATTAATTTTTAGGAAAGATAATAAAACTATAATATTAAAATATATTAAATTTCCAAAAATATATTTATATTAATATATTAATTTTTTGGTTTTGTAATCAAATACTAATATATTAATATATTAATTTTAATATTAATATATATTAATATTATAATATAATATTAAAATTTTGTAATATTAAAATATATTAATATATTAGTATTAATATTAATATTAGTATATTAGTATTAATATTAATGAGTTGCTACAGTACCCGCACATGAGTTGCTACAGTGCCCGCACATGGGGTGCTACAGTACCCGCACCATCCAAAACCATCCACTTTGATGGTTCCAAAAATGGTGAGATATGGTACGCTACTGTACTTTTTGATTTGCTACAGTAATACTAACATCAAGTTTACCAAACATGGATTGATATCACTATTTCGTACCAAAACTAAAAATTTGGTACCAACACCAATTACAAAATTTGGCCTAAGAGTTTACCATGATTATAAATTATGGTTGGAAGGCGAGGTATCAATCACGGTCATAATAATGAGTGTATAGATTAAAATATTTTTTATTAAAAGATTATCTATCGAACGTATATGATTCACACATTTCAAAATCATTATGAATCAGATAAAGCGTAAACATATACTATTATATGACAATCATGGAATACTTGCGTGATGACACTCTCATTGTCAAATGCTCAAATGTTATATATATATATACTTTTAAGAAAGAAGGAAAAAAAGTAGGCAACCAAGTCATCCTACTCAACCTAACAACAGCCACATATTACTGAATACATTATTCTATATATATAGGTTTTATATGATATAATATACACTCTTATTTGTATATATATGTAAGTATAATTTAGTGCTTCCAAACCTAAATTTCCGCCATTGATGCATGTCAATCTCCGGTCCCCACATTTCCGTCCAACCACCATATCCTCAGTCTTGACCTTTAGCTGTTCCACGACTATGGCGTGTTTGGTTAAGATTATCAATTCTAATACTTCTTTTGTATTTTATTTTGCCAATCCCTCGAAAATAGGTCCCTATAGTAAGGTAAGAATAGGACTAGCACAAAGTGCCATAAAATATAAAAAAAATAGTTAATCATAAGGTATGATTAGTAGGATGATTAATCCTAGTATCCTTCTTCTATCATTGAAAAAATATATATTTATGCTTCGATCAAAAGTTGAATAATACCTCTCTTTTTACCTTTCAAAATGATTAGTACAATAAAAAAAGTTTATGCGACTTTTTTGTTTTTGTATTTTTGGATATTATGATATGCCCTATTATTTCATATGTTACATTCGGCTTTTTTTATGTTTTTGAAAGATATCGAAGACTTTTTGTCGTTATAACGATAATATATTAGTAACCAGTATCGTAAATACAAATCAATAAATATATATATATATATATATCCGTAAGACTTATTTGTATATATATATATTTGTATGCAAACCGTGTAAATAAATAAATCCGTAAGACTTATTCTGGGGTATGTTTTTGACAGTGATATTAGCGTTTATAATAAACCTATTCATGTGAACGGAAAAAAGAAAATGAAAGATAAATACACAATAGCAAAAATCAAATTTGAGATGTACAAGACAGCTCACAGGTGCTAGAATGTGGAATTAGTAAACGAACTAAAAAGTCTTCTGTAAAAGCGTGAACTGTGAATATTGAAATTTTAAAGCAATTCTTTTTTAAAATCGAACTCATTTTAGCCAATATTTCTTAATTACCCAATAAAAGAATAATCAAAATCAAACACACGATCCTTATGACTTTTTTTGCAGCCGTGTAAGAGAAAGAGAGTTTCCACTACTAACAATTGATTTCTATAATTTCCCTCCATTAAATATTTGACTTAGATTTATTTTAAAAAATAACTGCATACTTCCCTATAGTCATAATAGTAATATATATATATATATATATATATATATACATTCGCTTAGCAAAATATTTAAAACTAGGAATTGTACAACCAATTGAAATCCAGTCAAGTCCTTATAAAGTCTTTCCCATTTGGGTGTTTATCTCAATTATTGACACATTAATCAGTAACAAGGCTTGATTAATTATTTATTTTTATCATTTTCCTAAAATATACACAAAATAGATAATAAAATGGAGATAGATGGTCAAATATACAAAAAAACTTCAAAAAATATATAAACAAAAAACCTAGGAAATGTGTCACGTGCTTGGAAATGAAAGTGATCCAAGACCACCTAGTGTGAAATCATTGATGGAATGTGTGTCCCAATAACCCCATCAACACAATTAAAGAATTTGATTACTGACATCTAACCTGGGTGGGTAATGGTTGGCTTTTGTGAACATACAATTCAACCATGCAAACCTAACCAAGTTGAACAAATAAAGCCATAATCAAATTAATACAATATATATATATATATATATATATATATATATATACATGTGTGTATATATATTTTCACATTGAGAACTTCCTTATCAAATATCCTCTATCCCTAACCCTCCAACTAATGCCATCCAAACCACCACCATGCAGCTGAACCATCTCTGCTTCGTTTTGCCGGCAGACTTGGATGATGTTGAACCATTTAATAATCAACAACTCTGTAAACCCATGAAAACGGAACCGTCCCATCGCAATTGCGGAACTCACATTCTTCATATCATTCGCCAATCGCTTCACCGCTTTCTCGAATCCAAATGGGTTGTTTTCTGTCGCCATGATGCGCCAAAAAGGCAGCACTCGGGCGTGTTTCATGACATGGAAGGAGTCGAATTGTCGGACAAGGTTGGAGCCGACAATCCGAGGATATTCAGCTATTCTGAGCTTTACATAGGCTCGAATGGCTTCAGTGACGATGAAGTACTTGGCAGTGGCGGTTTTGGCAGAGTGTATAGAGCCGTTTTGCCGAGCGATGGCACGGTGGTTGCTGTCAAGTGCTTGGTGGAGCGAGGGGAGCGGTTCGAGAAGACCTTTGCGGCCGAGCTGGTCGCGGTGGCTCACCTCCGCCACCGGAACCTTGTGCGCCTTCGAGGATGGTGTGTTCACGAGGACATGTTGCTTCTTGTTTATGAATACATGCCTAACCGGAGCCTCGACCGGGTACTCTTCCGCAGACCGGAGAATGTGGGACCCGGGCCGCTCAGCTGGGAGCGGAGGATGAAGATTGTTAGAGGTCTGGCAGCTGCACTATTCTATCTCCATGAACAGTTGGAGACTCAGATCATACACCGCGATGTGAAAACCAGCAATGTAATGCTTGACTCGCATTACAACGCCCGCCTTGGCGACTTCGGTTTAGCAAGGTGGCTCGAACATGAGCTCGAGCACCAAACCATTTCGCCGTCCATGAAAAACAACCAGTTTCGATTAGCGGAGACTACCAGAATTGGTGGCACAATTGGGTATTTGCCACCGGAGAGCTTCCAGAAAAGAAGCGTTGCCACTGCGAAATCTGATGTCTTCAGCTTTGGGATTGTTTTGCTGGAGGTTGTTTCAGGACGGAGAGCGGTGGATCTCACGTGCTCAGATGATCAGATCATTTTGCTGGATTGGATTCGGAGGCTATCTGATGGGGGGAAGATTTTAAAAGCAGGGGATACTCGGCTTCCTGACCGGTCTTACAAGCTTTCCGACATGGAACGTTTGATTCACCTGGGGCTGCTATGCACACTTCATGATCCGCAGTCACGGCCGAACATGAAATGGATAGTGGAAGCACTTTCGGGCTCGATTTACGGCAGATTGCCGGATCTTCCATCGTTCCAATTCTACCCTCTATACATCTCTTTATCCTCCGCAACCAACACTAGTAGTAGCAACACATCCACCACAAGGTCCAGCACCACAACCACAACCACAACAACAATAGTTGTATCAAATGTATCAAACTTTGTCACTGCCAATGGAGAAACCATGTATGCAACTGCTGAATGCGGAGACGGTGATCACGCAGGCTCTTCAGACAATGGCCGGCGGCAATCAAATACTTTCCCTCTGGTTGAAACTCCGAGAGTGATTACCTACAAGGAAATCATTTCTGCCACAAACAATTTCTCGGATTCTAGGAGAGTGGCGGAGCTGGATTTTGGAACCGCCTACCACGGGTTCCTTGACAACCGACATCGCATTATGGTGAAGAGGCTTGGCATGAAGACATGCCCTGCACTCCGTGCACGCTTCTCAAATGAACTACGGAACTTGGGAAGGCTTCGCCATCGGAACCTGGTACAGCTGCGTGGATGGTGCACCGAGCAAGGAGAGATGCTTGTCGTCTATGACTATTCAGCGAATCGCCTCCTAAGCCACCTCCTGTTTCATCATGATCGCAAGAATGACAACCATGTCCTGCAATGGTGTCACCGGTACAACATAATCAAATCGCTTGCTTCCGCCCTTAATTATCTCCATGAGGAATGGGACGAGCAAGTTATTCATCGGAACATTACCTCTGCTGCTGTTATTCTTGATGCAGACATGAACCCCAGGCTCAGTTCCTTTGCTCTTGCTGAATTCCTGACACGGAATGAGCACGGACATCATGTGGTCATTGACAAGAATAAATCAATCCGCGGGATTTTCGGTTACATGTCCCCGGAATATCTAGAATCTGGTGAAGCAACAACATCGGCTGATATTTATAGCTTTGGGGTGGTAGTGCTAGAGGTGGTTAGTGGACTTATGGCAGTTGATTTCCGAAGGCCTGAAGTGCTATTGGTAAAGCGACTCCATGATTTTGAGACACAAAAAAGACCATTTGAGGAATTGGTGGATTGGAAATTAAATGGAGATTATGATCATCAGGAATTGGCGAGGCTTCTGAAATTAGGAATGGCGTGCACACGATCTAACCCGGATTTAAGACCGAGCATAAGGCAGATTTTAAGAATACTTGATGGACATGACAGATGCTTCATGGAAGAGGGGCAAAAGAAGGAAAGAAAGGAAGAATGGAAACGAAGAAATGCTTCTTCATTGTCACTGATTAGGAGAATCCAAGCTCTAGGAATACAATGATTACCACCCAAGAATTAGAACAAGGAAACATAGATATAGATAATGTATACTGTTTCTTTTACTAGTAACAGAAGATGTAGTTCAACTTCTTATTCTTCGTTTTTTTTTTTCTTTCTTTCTTTCTTTTAGTTCCTTGTAAAAAGTAGTGTATTATTTAGGCTTTTTGTGTCCATAGCGAGAAAGGATTGAGCAACGGAATGTATATTTTTAAGTAGCAGTAAAGCTTTGAAATTGTCTAGGTTTTTCAAATCCACCACAAACAGCTTTCCGTATACAAGTTTCCAACATGATACTATTAGAAAGGAAAGAATCAACATCAACAGAAAGAATACTTTGTTTTTTTATCGCAAGGAGAAGAAATCATTAAATAACAAAAACTGTAAGTGAGGGAAGTTGAAATTTCAACTATACTAAAGACCTTGTATCCTGGTGGTATTTCTCTACTTCCCAAATTGGATGCTGAGGGTCCTATTCCCCAAAGGGGCAAATGGGTGCATGTGTTTCTGACCAAGGAAAAAAAATACAAAAAAAAAAAAATCTACTATTCAACGGAATGATCAGATATGTAAACAAAGGCAATATGTAAACATCAGATATGTATTCATCAAACAGAAAGAAACATCGAACAACTCATATTTTAATATATTGAATGCTGAAATTACTACTACAATTCGACGGGAGGTTCAGATATCTACACAAGAGTGATATAATGCAATGATATACACAACATATATCTATAATCTATCTAACCTTGTTTCAGACTGTGCCGACAATCCATTTTAAACTGTCGAGCATCATTTTAACATTTTTCCACATCAGCGTTGAGGATCTCCAGGAAGCTCTTCCAATTCCTGTCCAAGACCAATCCTTCTTTCTTCTACATTTATCCGTAAAATAAGGTTCCAAGAATTTCAAAAAAAAAACATAACCATAAATTTACTGGTAGCAGTATAGTAATTAAAGTACCTAATATTAAAATGAGTCTAGTGATGCATATAGTGGATCTCTCCAAAGAGAAGCCTCATTCAATGCCTTGACCATGTCCTTATTGTTCAACTTTTCGAAACCATTTTCATAAAGAAACAAGAATGCTTCCATTACAGTATAAAGGTGGCTTCAAGCTGTGATGGCACATATGTCATGTCTGAAATGTTGTTGAAGATCATCAAATAATTGACAGCACATATTTCCCAATGAGCGCCTCTACAATATAAAAGACAGTATTAAGTTTTTTTGTTTTTTTTTTTAAGAAACTCACACTCCACACCCACAATGCCTCCTAGGGGACTCGAACCCCTCACCTCCCCAATTGGATTGGGAGATAAAATTGGACATAGAAGAACAAGGAACTGTATTCACTTTGTAGGGGGGAGTCGAGACCAGGCCAAGGGCAAGGGCCTAAAGTATAAGAAATGCAAGGACTCCAAGAAGAAGCGCCAAGCCAGGCTTCAACTCATCAAGACCATCCTCCTAAGCCGAAAAATGAAACAATTCGTATACTGTCATTTCATGCTCATTTTAAAATTCGGCTTTGTTATTCCCATCATCCGGTAACCACATGATGATCCACAAGAAAGGTAGCAGGATTCGAACCTACCATCCGGTAACCCCTCAAGCAATTCATCGAACACCTTACGTGCCGACACCAAATCCTTAACACCCTTGGCATAAACAGCAAGAAGACCATTGCAGACAAACGAATCATCCCCAAACCCCAATCGTCGCCTCTGTACCCGAAACAGATGTTCCGCGCTGCCTAGCGCCTAACCTTGTCTCCCCTACTATCCATATCACATTAACACTATATACATCTACATACATACAGGCAGTGAGTACAATTTGATTTAGTGGATAAGTCTTCAATGTGGGGTTCTATTAAGAACATAAAAAATGATATTCTCTCTTCAGCTTAACAAATAGATTAGGATGGATTATTTTTCTTATCAAAAATATTACATAAACATATTAAAAAAAGGAAGAAGAAAACACACACACCCTTTTTGAGTACATAGTCTCAATTTCTCAAGATCGCATACAGGCAGGCATGTGAATTCAGTATACGAATTACCTGGAAAAAAAACCCAATGCATAACCCTAATTGATCAGTTTCTATCAATCAAATGCCCGAAATTCGATTTTTAAACGCATTGTGAAACCCTAATTAATCAGTTTCTAAACCATTAGCATTTCAACTTCAGTCACATGAACCTTTATATGAACAAATTACAGTCATCTCATGAATTATTTCAATAAACGCAGAGAGAAACAGAGACTTACCCGGTGAATCTTTCATGGGTTTTTTTGGCGCGAGAGCAGAGGAGCTAAACGATCCCCGCGCGCGTGGGTGAGAGAGAGCAAATAATATATGAAAAAGAAAAGAAAATGGTAAAGAGAGAATGGCTTTGAATTTTGTAATGTGTTTATTTATTAATATTTAAACTTTCGCATGAATGGATATTTTTGTAAATGTGATGTATTTTGTTGCGACAATAGACCACCAGTCCTCCAGAAATGTCACGCATTTATTCTGTATTTAAAATAAAAATAAAAATTGATCTCCAATATATAAAAGGAGGGTATATATCATTATGTTCGTGATACAGCTTCAGATGTGTCCTTTCAAATAATATGCGTTGCATACTTGAAAAATAATTGTGTTCATATCATTAAAGTACTGATAATGTACAGTTATAATACAAAAAAAAAAAACCCAGAAATTTCTTGTTTTGATCACTTTGGCGTCATTTAGCAAGGAGCTTAGATTTAATAATCAAATATTTATTATTTAAATATCTAAGAGACCTTCATTTGACAGCTATTTTTTTTCGTTTTTCTATTAAGAAGGCAGCCATTAACCATTTCCGATCATTGACTACAGATCTTTATCTAATGTCTTAATTCTGGAGGGGGGAACAACAATTTTCCTTTTTTTCCCCTCGTCACCCCAATATATGTGTGTATATATATATATATACAGGTAATTTGCAGTCACACCCCCTGAGGTTTGGATTTATTGCAACCAGATGCAAGGTTTTGCTTTTTCGGTCCCATAGTCCCCTGAGGTTTCAATTTCATTGCAATGACACCCCTAAGCCGGTGAAATGACTATAATGCTCCTTTAATTGTTTCACTTATTACATTAGGGTAATATATAAAGTGTAAAATTACCCATATGCCCAAACACTTCACCCCTCTTAAATTGTTAATTACACTTCCACCCCTTATTACAAAATATATATATATTACGAAAATTACAATTTAATTTTTTTTCTTTATAATATAATTTGTATATATAATTACGAAAATATATAAAATTTGAAAAAACATATAAAATTCGAAAAAATATATAAAATTCGTAAACATATAAAATTCTAAAATATATATATATAATTCAAATATATATATATATAAAGTGTGACTGAAGTTTAAGTGGACAATCCTCAGAATCATTAGTCAAGGTAACGGATCATTTCCAACCCTCTGCAGAGCTATTTCAATGACCACGATGGCGACACATGCCCCACGATGATGACCGAAATCGGAATCGAACCGATACTTTATTAAAATATTTTAATCAAAATTAAATATATTAATATTTGAATCAAAATTAACGATTTGGTTCCTATTCTCATTTTTAAAGCCCCAAGATGTGATTTATTTGGTAATATTGTTGTGTAAATTTTGCTTCTTTGTTGCATTCTTGTTCTTTTTGTTTCAAGTCAATTCTATTGATCTTCATCCTAATGTAATTCAGCTAATGTAATTTCATATTCCAATCCGTGAAACAGATCCGAACCAATCTAATTTGGATCGGTTCGTCCGTTGAACAAATGGATTGGATTGGTTTTAAAAATTCTGAATCCGGTAGTAATAGATTGGATTCAAAATATATTCAATCCGGTCCATGGCCATCCCTAGATTTCATTAGTAAACATTTAAATATCAAAGAGACCTTCATTTCCATTTTTCGCTTTTAAGAAGTCAGACATTAACCATTTGGGATCATTGACCACAACCACAAGTCGTCTTAACTATGGAGGGGGTGAGGCAGATTTGATACATTTACACCATGGAAACAACAATTTTCTTTTTCCCCCTTGTAACCCAAATATATGATATGTGTCCAAAACAATCTCCCCAAGACAAAGCCACTGAGAAAAAAATTCAAAGCACATTTGTCCATGATCAAACTGCAGGGTCATCATCCAAGTTAAATTCCATACATTTTCACCATGAAAACAACAATATCATCATTTCTTCACCAGGTCACAGTTCCATACATCAGGGAACAAAGAGCTGATGAAAGTTGAGTCCATTGGCACAACAAATCAAACTGGAACAGTTCCTCAACATCCTATCATTTCCCAAATCAAAATAGATGCATACCTATATAGAAGTACCGAAAAGATGATAAGAGCAGACAAAAGCAGAGAGAAGAATATACAAGTACACGAAGTTCGCTCAAAGTTCATAACTCATACAGTGTGGAATGTCCTCCACATCATGTGATTTTCATAAATTAAAATGCACTATGCACTGCAGTCACCCCCAATTGTTCACAAACACATCATCTGATCATACAGAGTGTATCTAAAAAGTGATTCACAATCACCAGATCCTAAGTAAAATCATGGTATAGTAAAACAGATAGGTCCTAATGGCGATGTGCTTAACCTAATGTTATGTCCGAATGGGTAACCAAGTAAATTTTAGCAGATGACACTGAATTGTTCCTAACCAATAATTCTCCTCTGGGGCCACCAATGGCTAGTTTTGGGGCGCTTTTGATGCATCTAAACTTAGTTAAGCTTGTAAAAATCTGATACTGTACAATATGTTTACGGACTTGCTGTGCAAATTGTTCCACTTAGTTAAGCTTGTATAGATCCCATACTGTACAATATGTTTACGGACTTGCTGTGCAAATTGTTCCTATACCTGGATATATGGGAGAAGAATTTTTTTCTTACTTTTCTTCTCTCCTTCACTATTAACCTTTCTATATCAATTTGAGTTAATATTACTATGCACTGTAGAACACTATCTTGGTCAATTTATTGCATCATCGTTTGTTCTTCCATGTGAAAAGAATTGCTCTTTTCTTGTTCTTTTTCTGTTTTTCAGCATTTTTGTCTATGTTCTGTATCTATTCAATTTCATTTATATAACCTTACTTATTATGAGATGTCCATATTGTGACAATGTCCCTAGTGTTGCATTATTTGTTAGGGGGGGGATGAACATAAAGCCTAAAACAGTGTAAACTTGGGACTTGTAAGTAATTTGTACCAAATGCTGAATATAGGGTCAAAAGACCAAGATAATACACTCAAGTTAAGCACTACACTAAGAAAGAAGGTGAAGAGAAAATAAGCAAGGCAGTTAAGACTCGGAATTTCCCAATTTTCACAATGAATTTATTGAAAAGGAGCTAAAGAACCTAGAGCTTGAAAAGATCTCTCGGCCTTTGCTTTTGATTGACATGTGTTCAATCTTTCCTTGCATCAGTGTTTTTTTATCAATCTCAAAAAAAATAATAAAAGTTTGATTTATCTATCTGCTTTTCATGCTTTTAGACTTTGTAAAAAGCTATTCAGATGATAGTATCTGTTTGAATAATCTAAATTACCTAAAAACATCCAAGAGTGCATCCATATATAGAAGAAAATAACAAACAGAAAACATGCATACTTGGATCAAAACAGAAAGAAAAAAAAAAAACTCATCAACAGAACAGGAACTTCTAATAAATACAATACCCACTTCAGAAGAAAGGGAGTGTCAAGTGTGGTGTTGAAGGAACATATAAAACACTAATACCCACTTCAGCGAGAATTGCAAAGCCCATCAACAGAACAAGAACTTCTAAGAAATCTGATAAATACAATACCAAATTCTATAATCTCAGTGAAATATTATGTCTAACCTGAATCTTGGGAGAAGATTTTGAGAAAGCTAGGGCAAGTGCTGAGATTTCTTGCTTTTGCAGGTCAAATTGAGTAAGAAAAACATGAAAGCCTTTTGTTTCAGAAAATTAGAAACCTGCTTCATATTAAAGGAACACATGCAATGTTATCCCCCCCCAAAAAAAAAAATCATACAAAAAAGCCAAAGAACAGAGAAAACAGCAATACCAACATCATACAACAGTTTAAAGAGCATGAATGGGCTTTGAAGGAAGGATAGTCTTGATCTGTCAATGTGTGTGAATTTCTCTACACTACAATACTCTTCATTGGTCCACGAAATTCTAGACAGAGAAACATACCGAAACACTGATTCAGATTGGAGTCTTCAAAAGTAAGCAATTAAATCCAAATCATAGCCAAAAACCTAAAATGAAAAAGAAGTACAATTGAGGGTATTTTAAAGATAAGAAAAATTCAAATTACTCACCTAAGTTCTATTCACTCAAGAAGATGGCAGTAGGATTTCCCGGGGATGGTGGATTTTGCTTTAGCAGCGATACATGGGCCCCAGCTCTATTCTCTGCTTCAGGATCTGTTGCAGACAAAATTTCCATCTGCTCAAGCCCTAGCTGTCGCTTGATCAATTCCAAATTTTCCCTGAGGACGTTAATCTCACCAAAGGGTAGCTTCAGATCCAATGCCTGAACTCCTACAGCAATAACTTCATCCTTTTTGAACCTCAAAAAAGGCATACAAAGCTTCTGGATCTGCTTAAAATTTCCTTCCTGCCCGATTGCACTTTGCTGCAATGCCGCAAGGATCTCTTTGTCGGGTGAGAAACTACGAGTTGTGGTGTCAAACTTACTTCGAAGTATGTTCAAGCATTCTTTTTTCCATCCATCATATTGCTCATTCACAAATATTAGGCCAACAGTTGGCCTGTTTTGATTATTCGACACCTTCGTGTTACCTTTCTTTGAGCCAGAAACTTGTTTCTGAAGCAACTTCCTCATTGAGACAATTGAGTCTTGCAAATATGTGTTAGATCTTTTAAGAGTAAGATCAGGCAAATCCGCTTCAGGCCAGCCTGCTTTGATGACAAACCCATCTTTCTTCAAAAGCTCCCTCCAAACATATTCAGCATAATGAGGGCAGATTGGAGTTAAAAGCCTCGTTTGAATATCCATAAACCGCCACAGCAGTTGGCGATTCATGCCCCACGAGCCACAAGAAAATCTGTACTCGTCCCGAGCAGCCTGGAGATCATAGAACCCTGTTTTGAGAGCTTCACGAAACATAAACTCATTGTAGTTCTTCTCCGTCATTTCCACTGCAATATCCATCTCATTAGCAAATACACGGTCTGCGTACGTAGAAGGAGGACCATTTCTCAAGGATGACTCCGCAGCAAGAACCTCCTGCATCCATGCTATCTCTTTGGTAAGACGTAAGATTGCAGCATTAGCCGTATCAAATACAAAGTTTGCATCATCCATTCCATCCCCCGCATCAGCAAGGGAAAACCTTGTGGCATCAGCAGAGAACTCCTCAATAGCTTGGCGTAATGTCCTGAAATTCCCTGTTGACTTGGACATTTTCTCAGAATTCAGCATGATGTGCCCATTGCATCTGAATCCTCTAGGCCAGTGGTGTTTGGGTAGAAGTGCCGTGTGGTTATAAATGCAGAAAGTGAGATGATTCTGAATAAGATCCTTGCCAGAAGTTCGGAGATCAAATGGATACCAATATTCAAACTCCTGCTTCATCTGATTAAGAAGGGCAGAAGATATATCTGAGGAATTAGGGTATGGTCCACCACAGAAAAGGAAATCCCAGACCTCATCTGTCAGTTGATCTGGTTTTACCGAAGAAGTATCAGAGCCATACATATCACCTTTCTGCAACAAGTGACAGACAGTGTAATATGCCATGTAAAGAGTTGAATCTGATAAAGACTCCACAAGGAACTCCTCATCCCAAGGTATGCGGGTCCCAAGTCCAAAATTACGAGAACAAGCCCACTGATTTAACCAGCCCAGTGTGTGCTCAAAGCCGTGTCGTGTCTCATCACAGTAGAGCTTCATGCTTGCCAAGCATTCCTCTGCAGCCTTTTTCCAATTTGATTCACCGTAAGTGATGTACCACTGATCAGTCAGAGCCACAACACACTCATCTCCTGATCTCGACATGACCTTCTTCTCAGGCTCACTATATATAAGAGCTTGACCAAGATCAAGAATCTTGGCCTTGATCAAATTCTTGGCTTCCTGGACTTTCATTCCTGCATATTCTCCAGCAAGCATCACTCCCTCATAGAACCCTCCCCTGTAGATTATTTTCTTAGCCTCCTCAAGCTTGTCTCTTTCATTCTGGCTCTTAATCTTCATTTGTGTGCAAATTTTCTCAGCAGACTTGTCTCCATACTCCGGAGTGTTGATGATTGGTATGATCTCAAACGGCATGACCCACTCATCCTTTATACCAAACTTGGCCCTGAAAGCTGGTTTTGATTTCAAATCCTGGAGGGCCATGAAATCATCAGGAGAATCACTGGGAACGCTAGTAACAATGCCAGTACCCTTGTCAGTGAGAACTGACAGCATAGGTAGAGCGTATATAATCTCATTGAATGCCAAAGGAGATTTCAAAGGTAGACCAATAAGATCGTGACCAGTTAGCTCAGCCAGACAAGTTGGCTTCTCTGGGACTCGAGACTGCTTCTGATATGCCAGATTAAGCGCTGCCCTCCCAGTCAAGATGAAAACGTCTGTTTCATTTATTTCAAATGCACCATACTTGCCCTCTGGTAACACCCATGCATTAGTTTGCCCCATCATTGTTTCGGGCCTCAAAGTCGCTGCTGCAAGATACACTTTTTTGCCTTCCAAAGCTTTAAACTTAGAAGGAAAAGGTGGGACAACCTCCATTTTTATCAGCGTATACTCTTGAGGGTTGACACCTTCTCCTGATGCCCGATCATGGTCAGCACAAGGCTGGCCATCCAAGGGAGAGTAGATGGTGTACCTCAAGTCCTTGACAATTTTTCCCATTGCTTTCAATTTCCGCACCTGCCACCTAACAAATGAGTCAAAATATGGGTTCACGTCTGTAGTGATGAAGCTACGTCTCCAATCACAACCTAAGCCGAATGCCTTGAGATCTTCAACAGCCAGAGGGGGGAAAAACGTCAACCAACGATACGGGTCCTGGAACTTAGCAATCTCCTCATCAGAGAGTCCATAACTCCTCATAATTTCCCACTGGTACTTGTCACCACCAGATTTTGCCGCAACTTTGGATTTCTTCCCTTTAAATTTATCAGGTGCAACCTGGCTACCTCCACTTGCTTCAACTGGCACAGGATCATCAATTTTAAGCTCTTCAATGGAAGGGAAAATGGGTGGATTGCCAAATTTCTCAATTTCCCGACAAAGCTTATCAGCTGAGGCCTTGATGGGCATGCCAGTACAGTGGAAACCAAAAGGCAAAAGCACATTGGCACCCCTTAATCTGTGATAAGCTGAACCAAATTCAAGCTTGGACAGTGAAAATGCATGGCCAAGGTGAAGGTAACCATTCATGTAAGGAAAAGGGAAGTTCCCAAAGAACTTCTCCCCGGGCTTTGGACGTCCTTCTCGAGATTCAGCCCTGAATACATCTGCTGCATTCCACCATTTTTTAACCTGCGCCTCAATTTCCAAAAGCCGATCTCTCCTTGCAAAGCTCTTCCCACTCTCAGCATTTGATGCCATCTTTTCAGTAGCAAATTGACAGAATCTGCAGGAAAATAGGAGGAGGATTACGGTGGGCCACACACACACATGTATATTTGCAAAATGTTCATACACAACAGTAAACATGTGGGCAATGTGAAGATAATTACTGTACCAAAACCCAAATATATATACATATAAATATGCAGATATATATCCACCACACGCACACACTTAAACGGTTTCTCCCAAATTTATATTCAATTGTAGGTAGTTTGAATCAGCACTTGCATGCTCTAAATTTTTTATTTTTGTTGATCAAAGCTGCAATTTTGATAGTACCATATATAAATAAATTCATATATGCATATAATTCTAGTTCAATTCCGTGCAATTCCAAGTGAAAAGCAAGTAGAGAAAGAGGAAAAAAAAGAAACCTATGAAACTAGGTCTAATTATCAATATGGTGGGAAGAGACAGATAGCAAGATAGCAATACAGTGTCAACTGGGTAAAACATAAAATATATATATATATGCACATATATACATATATTTCAATCAAGGGTTTGTTATTACCTTATCTGATGATTCTTTGGTTGCTGTGATCTGAAAATTAGGTCTCGACTAACAATCTGAAACAGCAGTGATAGTCGTCTCTTAGTTAGGGTAAGAGACGACGCCACAATGACCCAGCTTTTGGTTCTTCAAAACCTATACACACACACATAGATGTATATGTATATATATAAGACAACGAGAAAGAGGGTGAGAGTAGATTGAGTATGGAATAGATTAGAGAGAGCACCTCTGGCTGCACTGGACGGAGAGTGGCGCAACTTATCGTGTTACTGAATTTGAGAATGGAGATATCTAGGGTTATGTTTTATACCCTAGTTAAAACCTTTTACTTTTTCTATTTTTTATTTAATAATAATAATAATATATTTGTGGAAATGAAAATTAGTAGTAAAAAGTAAAGAATAAAAGAAAGTGATTATGTAGAGTGAATAGAAAAAAATAAAATAAATGTCAGATTAGTGCCCTTGTTTCAAAGGACATGTTATTCACATTTTATTTTATTTTATTTTTATTGGTTGAATTTTCAATTATCTTGATAAAAAATTTATATCTTTATTTTTGTCTGAACAAATAAGATAATGAAAATATAATAAATACCATTTTACTGGGAAATTTTTTTTTGTGTTTCTGTAGAAGAAAAAAAAATCCTTTTATTTTATTTCTTTTTATTCCTATGAATATATTGTTATCTTGTGTATCAAATGTGAATATATTTTGTAAGCATAATACAAAAAAGAGAAATGGATGAAGTAAAAGGGAATGTGATTCTTAGAGTAAAGCGAAAATGTCATTATGGCTTTGAATTGATTCTCTCAGGAACTTAAATAAAAAGCTTTCTTAAACAAAATAAAAAATATAAAAACACAATAAAAAATGAAAACTAAAATATTATTTTGCAGTGTTTGAATTTTTTTTACCAAAAAGATATTTTACTTCCAGACATGTCAGTTCTTTCTTCTTTTTTATTTTCAAAAAGTGGAAGTGTGAGTCTACAAATTGACGAGGCATATCCACTTACACATAAGTAGGGGTGTTCAAGAACCAAATCGGAACCAGGGTGTTCGGTTCCGGTTCCAAAAATTAAATAATCGAAATTTTAGGTTCGGTTCCGGTTCTTATTCCTTCGGAACTGAACCAGTTTATATATATATATATATATATATTATTAGTATTATATTATTACCTTTATATATATATTATATTTCAAATTATAAGTTTATAATTTGATATGTGTTAATTATCTTTGGGTTTGTAATAATTGAAATTTTGAGAGTATTTCAGTTCGGTTCCGAACCGATTTTTATTAATTATTTTTTTAAATAGAAGGAACTGGATTCAATTCCGGTTCCGGTTCAATTCCTTTGGTGTTTGGTTTCGGTTACGGTTTTTAAGGAACCAAAAAAACCGGATTTAGTTCCGGTTCAGGTTCAATTCCTTTGGTGTTCGGTTCTGATTACGATTTTTAAGGAACCAAAAAAATTGGTTCCTGCCGGAATCGGAACCGAACCGATTTTAAACACCACTACATATAATTACTTTGAAAAATTAAGTACAAAAAATACTTGCCGAAAAATATAAGAGATAATTCACAAGTTAGTTTACTCTGAGTTCAACTTAACTATTAAATTTGTTTCAGTTCCATCACTAACCTCTATTATGTTCATTTTGCCCCATATACGATTCAATTTCATCATTATGTCCCCTCACCTCACATTTTGAGTCAAAATATCTAAATTACCTTCAATAATATAAGGGGGTTTAGTGAAATCAACAATTTTAAAAAAATTATTTTTCGGAGGGAGTATATTATTTTCCAAAATATGAATTATTTTGGAAAAAATAATATATATTTTTTGTAAAAAAAAATATTTTTCGGAAAAAAAATCATATTTTGGAACATAATAGTATATATTTTTCTCAAAAAAAATATTTTCGGAAAAGATCATATTTTGGAACATAATAGTATATATTTTTCGCAAAAAAAAATATTTTTTAGAAAATATCATATTTTGGAACATAATATATATTTTTCGCAAAAAAATCATATTTTGGAACATAATAAATACTTTTTCGCAAAAAAAATACTTTTTCATAAAAAAATAATATTTTGGAACATAATATATATTTTTCGCAAAAAAAATCATATTTTGGAACGTAATATATATTTTTCGGAAAAAAAATCATATTTTGGAACATAATATATATTTTTCGCAAAAAAAATATTTTTCGAAAAAAATTCATATTTTGGAACATAATATATACTTTTTCGCAAAAAAATATTTTTCGAAAAAAAATCATATTTTGGAACATAATATATATTTTTACGAAAAATATAATTTTTTTTTGAATAATAATTATTTTAAGGGTTGATTTCACTAAACCCCCTTATACTATTAAGGGAGGGTAGTTTAGACATTTTGACTCTAAATGTGAGGAGGAGGGGGCATAATGATGAAATTAGATAATATAGGAGGCAAAATGGACACAATAGGCGTTAGTTGATTAAAGGGTAATTTGCACTAACACCCCCTCACGTTTCAGTCAAATCCACTTACCGGTTGACTTTCGATTTTTTTGCACTAACACCCCATGAGCATTGGTTCCTTTTGCAATGACACCCCCTGGGCCAATAAAATGACCAAAATACCCTTGATAAAATTCGAAAATATTATATGAAATGTGAAATGACCTTTATGCCCCAACCCCAAATATATACAATTTCAAAAAATATATATATAAATTCAAAAATATATATAAAATTCGAAAACAAATATTTAAATTTTGAAAAAAAATATAAAATTAGAAAAAAAATATAAATTTCAAAATATATATATAAAATTAAAAATATATATATATAATTTGAAATATATATAATTCGATAATATATATAAATTTTGAAAAATATTTTAATTCGAATATATATATATTTCAAATTTTATATATATATTTTTAATTTTATATATATTTTTTGAAATTTATATATGTTTTTCGAAATTTATATTTTTTTTCTAATTTTATATATAAAATTCAAAAAAAGATAAAAAATTTGAAATATATATAATTCAAATATATATATATAATTCGAATATATATATAATTCAAAATATATATATATTCAAAAACAAAATTCAAAAAATTATATAATTTCGAAAAACATATGTAAATTTCAAAAAATATATATAAAATTCAAAAAATATATATAAAATTAAAAAATATATATATAATTTTAAATATATATATATATATAATTCAAATATATATATATCTATATATATATATATATATATATAAAATTCGAATATAAATATAAATTTTGAAATATATATAAATTCGAAAATATATATATATTTCAAAAAATATATATTTTCAAAAACAAAATTCAAAAAATTATATAATTTTAGAAAAATATATATATATTGATAAAATGACATATATTTTATAATGAAGTGAATCAAATTACTTACTACCAACATCAATTAGTGGTCTTCTTTTATATATATTTTTCCAAAATATATATATATTTTTTTTTTGAAATTTATATGATGTTTTTAAAATTTATATAATTTATCCGAATTTTATAAAAACAATTCAAAATTTATATATATTTGTTTCAAAATTTATATATATAGTTTTTGAATTTATTTTTTATTTTTATATATATTTCGAATTTATATATATAAAATGGGTAATCTCAAAAAATTTGTGGACAATTCATCTATGACAAACTAAGTTGTTGGGTAAAAATTCAAAAAATATATATATTTTGGAAAATTTTGGAATTTTTTTTGGACAATTCATGGACAATTTTGGAAAAATATATATAAAAGAAGGCCACTAATTGATGTTGGTGGTAAGTAGTTTGATTCACTTCATTAGAAAGATATGACATTTTACCAATATATATATATTTTTCTAAAACTATATAATTTTTTGAATTTTGTTTTTAAAAATATATATATTTTGAATTTTATATATATATTTTGAAATATATATTTTTTCGAATTATATATATTTCAATTTTTTTATATTTTTTGAAATTTATATATGTTTTTCGAAATTATATAATTTTTTGAATTTTGTTTTTGAAAATATATATTTTTTGAATTTTATATATTTTTTTGAAATATATATATATATTCGAATTAAAATATTTTTCAAAATTTATTTATATTTTCGAATTATATATATTTCAAATTTTATATATATTTTTTGAAATTTATATATGTTTTTTGAAATTTATATTTTTTTTTTCGAATTTTATATATATTTTTGAATTTATATATATGTTTTTCGAAATTGTATATATTTGGGGTTGGGGCATAAAGGTCATTTCACATTTCATATAATATTTTCGAATTTTATCAAGGGTATTTTGGTCATTTTATTGGCCCAGGGGGTGTCATTGCAAAAGGAACCAATGCTCAGGGGGTGTTAGTGCAAAAAAATTGAAAGTCAACCGGTAAGTGGGTTTGACCGAAACCTGAGAGGGTGTTAGTCAAATTACCCTTGATTAAATTGAATAACATAGAGGGTTTTCTTGAAGTTAACCCATCAAATAATGATTATAGTAGAGAAAAAATTGATTTTTTACCCAGGGTTTCAAATTTTAGTTCTCCCAAAAAAGAAAAATGAATAACTGTTTTAACATAATTGAACAGAGAAACAGAAAAAGATAACCAAGCTATTTCAAATTCAAGTAATCTGCTTCGAGAATATACAGAAAAAGATTTAAAAAAATGAAAATAGAGAGAGGAACAATCCATACTCCATAGTTCCATTTTAGACAGAAATGTTCATCTTCCTCTCTACTCATCCAATGTTACTAGTACATCATCCACTCCACCTGCCTCATGTTGCTGTCCGGAGGGGACGGCAAGTCTCCGTTCCCAAACAATGGTCTCGGCCTCTTTTTCATAGCGGCAGCCTGTGAACCCACACCCGGTGGAGAAACCGGGCTGCCATTTGTGGTCAAGCAGCTGTCGAGAGAGCAATTGCCAATCCGAGCAGGAATGCTGGAAGAATTCTTGTTGTCCAGAGTGGCAGTTACTTCAGACAATGATGGCATTTTTAGGGTTCCGACAGCTCCCATACCGATACAATTGTTTGAAACCTTGATGGCCAGTTCCGATAGCTCTTCCCTTGCAGCTTCAAGCCCGGCAGAGGCTGCAGCCTGGTCATCGAGAACTTTACACGCTTTCTCGAGAATTGACTCTAGGTATTTGCCTTGAGCTTCAATGCGAAGTTGGAGACGGCGCTGAACCTGGTTACAGTTCAACTATAACAATAAGCTTCTTTAAGTCATAAAATGAGTATCGAATTGAAAAGGTATTTGCGTCGTGCCAAAAAGTGGGTTCCGATCTTGACTTTGCTAATAGAAGGAAGAAGAGGAAATAACATTAACCACAACTGACAATTCTGGCGATTAAAGAAAACTCTCCCAGGGTTGCTGAATATACAACGACATCTCATAGGCTTCATTTCTATTGTCCAGAGGCCCCATCCTTAAATCTACCACCAATTATCGTGAGAGAAAATGAAGGAGACTACCGATAGATCTATCCCAGATATAGTATAGGCTTTCTTCCCGAAAGGGAAGGTTGCATGTGTGAGTCCGGTTGAGGTCAAGTATATGTATAGCGTCTGTCGTCTTGAACTCCCAGAAAAATAAAACAAAATGGATTCTTCGACATTCTTGTTTCAAACGCACATTTATACCCTCAATTTGACCAAGTAAAAATGATCATTATGTCCTCATTCTAGCTCTCATCATCTCGGCATTACCATTAACTAAATTCAAAAAGTAAATCAGATAAACCCTGCCAAATATATGAAGTATCTGTGGTTGACAAACAGCACATCAATATCGGCATGAGATGATGTATTTAAGATATCTGGTGGATTATGAATGCAGCAATTATGTTAGTTATTTTTGGAACTCTTTTCTCCTTTTACTAGAAGGTTCCTCCAACATGGGTGTAGTTGAACCCTCTCATGTTATATGAAGAAACACCATCTTATCAAAGTATACAAAGGAAAATATATACAAATACTTAGTGTTCCCCTGTATCATCTAGCTTGGAGATTCAGGAAATCTGATGCATAAGACACACAATGACACCCGAAACAGATATCCACAAGTCCCTATGTCATGAGTTCAAACTAAGGTTATAGACTCGTGGTATAATCTTTATTCAGCAATCAAATGAAAGTATACCTCGAGCTGTTCATGCAGTCTTCGCTGTACTTCCATTTGTACTCGTAAAGCCTCAGTAACCTGGTAACCACTGTTTAATAGATGAAATAAGCTATAGACAGGTAATAAGAAAGAACAGCTTTGGTGGTCAAATGGAAAGAGAAAATTGCTACTCAACAAGAAAAAATAAGCTGACTAATCAATGCACGAAAGGAAATAACCAATCAAATTTAGAAAATGGCATCATGTGGAACCCACACAACCATATCTATTATTTGCCTTTCACGTTGTTTATTCAGCCTAGTTTCTTGGCTTGAATAGCTTTATTGAAGGAAAAAGATAGAAATTACTCATTCAAATCTTGTGATGTCATTCGTGACGATGGTGATGTAGATAAAGCAGTGTTCTGACTCTCTGCCATGCAAGATGCTGCAAATCAAGACTACATATTACTAACAATACAAGAGAATCGCAGCTGCTGTTATTCATCACACTAAGAACAACCCACTTTCACCCTTTAGTGAAGCAGATACTGTTTTGCTTCCTTTTGTCCTACCATCTACTTCCCTTTCCACCTTGTAGGTGACATACCCCACACTGATTCGCCATAACTTTTATGAATCCGCTTTATTGTAACATTGTTTGGAACACAATCAAACAAACACTGATATATTTTTACTATTTCGGGTGGTGATCATGGTGGTGGTGGGGTGGGGGTCCCTTGAACGATCCGCCCCTGCGGTTCAGGTTTTGGTGTCGGGCACATCAACCCGGTGACAAAAGGAAAGTCTATTTGCCGGGAAAAAAATAGTCAAAATATTTGCTGAGCCAAGATTAGGAAAATGCATTGGTGGCGGTGACAATTAGAATGCCATGGCGAAAAGAAGGAATACTATAAAAACTAAAGCCCGCTTGATGGAACTTAAACATCCAGAAAACCAAGGACACAGTTGCCATTCAAATACTGGTGCCCCTTGCCGAAGTGTTTGCCCAAGGTGTTCATATGTTCAGGTGGTGCCATTCAAATACTGGTGCCCCTTGCCAAAGTTTTTTAGATGGATCCTACATAAATGCATGTTATCAGGTAGTTCTGCTACTGTGTCCTTTCTTTTGAAATAACCATCATTATTTCATACATCATAGAGATAGATCACTGGTGCAAAACTAAGTACCCTGTATCTTAGTTATGGTGCAAACACAGTATATAGAGAGATCAAAGTTAATACCGTCTTTAGAGTTGTCAATTAATTCCTTGCGAGCTTGCTTTCCCAACCGATATTTCTGCAGGAATGAGACTCAAATAAAGGCAGTGATGCTTGAGGATATACTCAATCAAATTCTTCACAAAGCAATTTAATAAGGAAAAAACATCAAATAAATAAAACAAAAAAAATCCTAATCTGTGGTATAACTTTCTTCATTTTTCTTTTTTGGCGCATTTCTAGTGTGGGGACAAACATTAGTCCACAAACAAAATCAAAATAACAACCCTGAAAAAGAATATTCAGAAACAACAAACCTGGAGATGTGACTTCAAATGATAAAGAGTAAGCCCTTTTACCCCCATTGTTCTCATAATTGACTTAGGTGTTGCTTCTGAAATACATATATAGATATAAATATACAGGAAAAAGAAAAAGGGAAAAATGGATAATTAGCATAACCGCCAATCAAGAATGTCCAAAATTATCATTCATAAGATGTAACTTTGTTGTCACTTGAAATAAAACTTTCAGCCAAAAAAAAAAAGTACTTCTGGTCAAACCTACGTTGGGGTTAGTTTGAACTGTAAAATTAGAGGGATGAGTGAAGAGGTCCGGATTTAGTTTAACCCACTACGCAAGCAATCCAGAAAACAGGTAAATGGGATAAGTAAAAAGAAAAAAATAATAATAATAACAAGTTAATCTGCTATTGTGAAAGGGCTACCTCCTCTGGGTTACTTATGTCTTCCACTACAGCAAAAACATATATATGAATAGCAAATTTATGGAACGAATTATTATTTTTCAAGTATATTTAAATAGAACAGTGTTGCTTATAATATTTAATAGAAAAATCTGCCTTTTTAGGCTTCATGTGATCTAAATATGGTGAAATCACAGAGCAGAACCATGATTTTTTTCTTAATGTGCTTTTTCTCCTATAAAATCTGCAAAAATTAACATCCGTATTGTAGATTATCATAATATAGTTTTGAAAAATGGATAATACAATAAAAAAGGGAAATAGATACATTCCAACAAACGGATTGCCTTCACTTTGTCAACTTGAGATACAGAGAGTATACCTCAAATTACGAACAAAAGAAAAAGAAAAAGAAAAGATGATCGAAAGGGTAAAAACATAAATTAGCCTCTTTGATTTCTAACTAAAAAATTAGGGGTTTATGTCATGCATCCTTATATGTCACTCGTACTAGGTTACAATGCATCTATGTTTTAGTTTATTTAAAGGGTGTTTACATGAAACATTGGAAATAAAAACAGAGTACTCCTACCATAGCTTGACTGACTGAAAACTTTTATCTAAGTCCAGCATGTTTTGATAGCTTTCAATCAATAAACAGATGAAAGCTTGATCAACGGATTAGCGAATTTTTTATTGAAAATCTTTCTGATAACATTTCAATAAGTTTTTATTAACCCTTCCTGTTTACAACTCAAAAGATTATACAAACTCCCATAGGCTCTCAGAGTTATATACAACTCTTTACACATTATTGAGAGAACATATAGAGAGATCAATATTCAAAGTTTTCACACAGAACATGTCACGTTAGATGATGAGTTACTAATGTTGACCATCAAGTTGTGGAGTGAAACACCTTATCAACACTGAATCACACAAACAAAAACATTCAGATGTTAATTAGCAATTGGTCATAAAAGCACGGATTGAAGAATGCAGTGCATGATGAGCAAGTTCCTTGACTGGCAGCAGAAGAGATCAAGTTAGATCATCTCAAGTAGTCAAGTGAGCTTGGATTAGAGGTAATTAGAGAGATTTTCGGTTTGCAGTCTACTAGTCTAGTTAACATAGTGTAAGATTTCTTCAGATTTGAGGATTTGATCTGCCTAAACCATGTTCCCCAGTTTTTTCTCAAACAGGTTATCAACAAGAATCATGAATTTATGTGTGAATCTGGGATTGCTTAATTTGCTCTCCAGACTTTAACTCACTCATATCAACGTGTTTTATCTACTATTGTTTGTAAAACCAGACAATTCTTCAGCTCCTTCTGAATCTCTTTTCGACATGGCACACCAATTATTAAAAGTTTTGGTCATAATACTCTGATTTCTCAATAAAGTACTCTCTACATGATGAAATAAGACTTGGGATTTAGTTTCTCAATTTCCCATGTTCGATTTCTAAAGGGTGCAAACAATTCGTTGGGGCACAACTGTGGACATAGTCCAAACTTTACCCAATTCATGTGGAGGGGTAGTTTTGCGTAGGTCCCGGGATCAGTACGGCAAAAACCCCTAACACCCCGGTCATCGGAAAAAATAAAAACTAAATACAATGTATGCTATCTAAACCTAAAAATTAAAAAGTCACAAAATAAAAAGGAGGAATGATGGTTGGAATTTATATTCCACAAGGCCCAGTTTGGATTGACTTTTCAAACGTGGCTTTTGGCTTCATGGAAATTTTAGAAGAGTTTTTGGACCTTGGAAGAGCATTTTAAAGAAGTTGAGGATACCAGTTTCTCAAAACAGTTTTTGCTTCTCCTTTTCTTCTGCATAAAGCTAGAAGCAGAAGCGACAAAAAGAGAGTGTCTAGGTTAAATTTAACTACAATTCCCAACTACCAAACTTGATAGCAACAAGTACGATGATATCAATGGGAAAAATAGTACTTCCATATATTTGATTAACTTCAACAAAAATGAGCAATTACATCAAACCCATCAGGCATCAACCCCGTTATTAAAAGAAAATTTTAAAAACTATAACATAAATATATATATCAGGTAGTTATACTCCAATTTTGGGTGTGTATATATATATATATGTGTGTGTGTGTGGAAGGGCTTAATTTTTTATAAGCAGCCAGTACAATAAATAATAATAATAATAATCCATACCTAACAGTGTCATAACTCATAAGAGCTCACATTAGCGAAATAACATGAAGTTTTTCTAACATTAAGTTGTATTTTCTTATTTTCTGTAATTTATAATAATAATAATAATAAAATTCAATAAAATCCTTTGAAAATTTGTGGGTTTAGATTAAATTGAAACCTAGAACCATTCATGGAAACATTGTGTATGGGCAAAAACAACATGGGTTATAATAAATATTTTATATACATACATATATATATATATATAAGTTCAGTTCCATCAATACTCCATATCAAGCAGCAGAAAATAACATATATAGAGAGAAGGGTAAAAAACGAAAACGCACTGTCAGGGCCACCGAGCTGAGTGACCGCATCCTCAAATTTGTCATGGAGCTCCGCGGTCCACCGGAGCCGGGGCTTCGGATCCATGGTCATCATCAAGCACGATTCGCCCGACCCATCAACCGACCCGTGAAACTCGCCGTGCCCCATGGCGCCACCATCTTGTGGAAGCGGCCGAATCGCCGAGTACATTCCCTGGAAAAATCACCGCCAAAAAATGAGAGAAAACTCAAAACGAATCAAATAGTCAAAATGGGTTACCTGTATTTTCGGGGCTCGGAGCCCCGACACTGTTCAGAAAGTTGGACGATACCAGTGGCTTGAAATGGTGGTGTTGATATATATATCTATATTGATATATGTATAGGTAGAGAGAGAGGACAGCGATGGAAGTCGTACTCTGTCTAGTGTGTGTACACTTCCTCTCTCTAGAATACACACTTCCTCTCTCTAGCCTCAATTCACTGGCCCCTTCTTTCAAAGTATATATATATGGGGCAACGAGTTGTTTGGCTGTCATTTGATATTTTATCTGTTTTATTTTGTTGGTGAAAAATGTTCTCATGTGTGCATCCTTATGTTAACACAATAGTTGTTTTTTATTATAACAATAATTAAATAAATAAATAAAAGTAGAGGCTTAAAATTTGGAGAACAGCCTTTTTTAGTTTGTTACATTAATTATACTTCTGAATTTTTTGTTAAGAGTTTTGAGTTTGGGTAATGTATATGGGATTGTACAATAATAAATTATTTCTTTTTCATTTTTTAAAAAACAGCTTGATAATAGTTAAAAGTGATTTTGAATGTGAAAAGTTTGTAATATATATGTTTATATTATAATATTTTAAATAAAAGAAGGGTGGACTTTTCTCATAATATTTGGAGTGTTGATGAGCATATGCGCCAAAGTTTTAAAAAAATTATACTCCATATGTCTTAGTTTATAAGTTTTTTTTGGGAATTCAATTTTTAAGATGTTGTATTGGTAATGAATAAAATACCAATTTTATCCTTGGTACCATCATAATAATGTGATGGTTTGAGTAGATGATTTACAATTTCAATGTATGAAGGGCAAATTAGTAAAGTGTTATAATAAAGTGTTTTGACTTTTCAAATGAAACACTTATTTTGGAACGGAAAAAGATTAAAAGTGAACACTAATTTTTGAACGGAGGGAGTAATAAGAAACATGTTACGTTCTAATTTGTGCTTGGCTGGTAAAAATCTACATAATTTTTTTCCAACTTTATAAATATTTTACTTTTAGTCTATAAATTGATTATTCAATAAATAATCGAGCAATTAAAATATAAAAGAGATAAAAGACAATAGTGTTGTTTTATTGAAGTAAGTTTGAGGGCATGCATGATGTGGTTAACAATTGCCTCCTTGAATTTTAAAGATAAAAACAAATTCAGTTCATAATGTTAATAAAAATATTTAAATTTTAACTTTAGATTGTCAAAATGGGTGTTTTGGAACATAAACACGATAGAACCCCTATATAAAATTTCACTTTGATTGGTTGGTGAGGTGTAAACTTTTTTATATTTACAAATTATTCTCAAAAAGTGCTTTTAGAAACTAAAAGGTTCTTTAGATTATATAAAAGTTTTGTCATGGTCTTTTCAAAAACAACAATTGTTTACATTTATTTTGGAAAGGCACTCGTTAATAAACAATGGATAATACACACTTTTATATATATATATATATATATATTTCTTTACCTTTTTCAATGAATATATATAGCCAACACATACACTTTTACTTCAAATGGCATTTGAATCCTCAATATTCCAGATGAAAAGATGAAGTACTACCACTTGAAGTTAAATTTAAATGTTTCTCTTTAAAATATATATAGCATATGTATGTAGTATACCTAAATAGCTGTATTGAAAGTATTGCTAAGTTGTTAATATTTATAGGTTTTTCTTTTGTAGAGTAGTTTCATTTAGTGGGTAGTAATGAAACTTAGCTCTAATGCTACCACAAAAGGAAAGAGAAACAATAATACGAAAGATAATTTTGAGCAATACAAGTATTAATAAATAATACTTCTAAGTTCTAAATTGCATTGCTTTATCCCATTCCTACTTTTTATTAATTTGTGCTTTCTTTAGTTTACTTTTCTCTTCCTTTGTTTGTCCCAAAATTGGTTAATTGAAGTGACATACTATTTCATTTTCTTTTGAAATTCTAATTCTAGTCTAACCTTGTTTTACTTGAAAATAATTTGCATCGTCATGAAATACATAGTTATCAACTATCATAATTTGACATACAAAATTAACGTCTTTTCAAGATGACACAACTACTTATGTACATATAGTTCAAGGTCATACAATGATTTCTCATTTTGGCGAGGACAATTAGTGACTTGAAAGAGAAGTGATTTGAAGTGTGAAAGTCTGAATTCAAAATTAAGAGCACTACAAAAAAATAAAAATTAAAAATTAATGACATGTTACCATTACCACATTTACATACATATCAAACTTTATAAAGTATATTTTTCTTATTGAAACCAAGTTATTTGTATTACCTAAACTCACCTTACCTCCATTATAGTATGGAACACACCCATGTACTCCATATATATATATATATACACACACATACATATAACAATCCAGACAAAGTGTCCTCCAAATTATTACTTATTATGAAACCAATGGGGGTCATTTGTGATTGAGGACATAAATAACCTCTTTTCTCTTCTTTTCATTGTGCTTTTTTTATAATTCATCAAGTGATTAATAATAGTTAATAGATGTAAACACTATTTTGTATCTGTATTGTCTTCTTATAGATTGCTTGTCCTATGTAACCACCCAAATGATGAGATATTAATAAAATGCTCAAGAAATAAGTTAACCTAGATTCTATTAATTAAGAGTCTGGACAGTGCTTAGGTTTTCAAAACGCATCAAGAAATATCAACTAGGATGAGGGGCAAGTAACCACAAGTTCTCACAACTTTAATCAATCATAGGTCATATACAAAATGACCCCAATGATTTATACATAGTATATGCTATATATATATATATGGAAAATTACATAAACCATCCTTGAACTTTGACCTAATTACAGAGAGTACTCCTAATGTTTGAATAATATCAGTTACTACTCCTTAGAACACCGGAGAGCAGAGCCCCAGTCAGATTTGTGAATGAATTTACTTAAAATCCCTTATTTTATATTATATTTTAGGGTTCAAGAAACCCCCTATACTATCCAGTTTAATCAACTAACCCCCACTATGTTCACTTTGTCCCATATACTATTCAATTTAATCATTATGCCCCCTCACCTCACATTTTGAGTCAAAATGCCTAAACTATCCTCAATAGTATAAGGGGATTTAGTGAAATCAACCCATTAAAAATATTATTTTTCGAAAATCAATTATATTTTTCGCAAAATTTATAAATTCAAATATATATATATATATTTTTCGCAAAAAAATATTTTTCAGAGGGAGAATATTAATTTCCAAAATATGAATTATTTCGGAAAAAATAATATATATTTTTTGAAAAAAATTATTTTCAGAAAAATATCATATTTTGGAATATAATAGTACATATTTTTCGGAAAATATCATATTTTGGAACATAATAATATATATTTTTCGCAAAAAAATTATTTTTCGGAAAATATCATATTTTAGAACATAATATATATTTTTCGCAAAAAAAATCATATTTTGGAACATAATAAATACTTTTTGCAAAAAAATATTTTTCAGAAAAAAATTATAATTTGGAACATAATATATTTCGGAAAAAAATCATATTGTGGAACATAATATATACTTTTTCGCAAAAAAAAATCATATTTTGGAACATAATATATATTTTTCACAAAAAAAATATTCTTCGTAAAAAAATCATATTTTGGAACATAATATATATTTTTCGGAAAAAATCATATTTTCCGAAATATATACTTTTTACGGAAAATATAATTTATAGAATCTTTTTATTTAAGCTTTTGGGGTTTAAACTAACATTAATGTTAATGGAATTTGTTAAAACATTGATGTTTGTGTTTTTTGGAACAAACAATTTTAATTTTTATATTTTTTTAAATGAAATTGTGAGAGCAATTTGGTAAAAAAAGTTGTAGTATTTAAGTAATTTTGTATGTAAAAGTAAGAGTTAAATTGAAACATGCATATATAAAGGTAAAATTGGAAGTTCACTCCAAAAATAGGCTTTATTGATCAAAAAGAAAAATTTCCGTCGTTGACTTTTAACGGAAGGGGTTATGTGTTACACCGGAGCTGGTTTTAAGGATAATTTATGATATTATTGAAATATAAGAGGTACCACGTGCAATTATATCATAATTTAGGAATAATTTGTGTAATTTTCCCTATATATATATATACAAAAATTAATTTTTGAAATGAGTTGAAACATCAACAAAATTATAATGGCTTGTGAAATTTCAAAGTTGGGTTCAAGTCATGGTCAATAATATCGGAGGACCAATGGTATACTTCAATTATTGAAGTCAACCTTTGGACACAAAGCCACATCAAATAAATGCCAAAATTTAAAAGCCACCACTCATCAAATCATCATTCATCAATCATAGGAATTCTTTTTTTATAAATTTTGAGTTAGGAGCGACATACAAAAAAATAAAAATATTTTTTCCCCCTAATGCTAAATTCAGTGTATGACCCCATTCATATGAAATAAAGATTAATTTAGGGGTTTGCTTAATCAACTGTTACATGAGTTACTCATGCCTATTGAGCCATTAAATTTGGAATACAAAAATCAAAATTTGTACTAGTGTGTTTGAAAATAATGTTGACAATAATACCATAAACTTGAGTATGAATTTGTTGAACTAGAATTAAAATAAAATTAGTTCTAAAGTGCCAAATAGATATTCCTGAAAATTAAAACCCAATTTTCTCATGAAGCCATAACAACCATGGAAAAAAAATCTCAAAATAAAAAACCAAGCCGTCAATTACTATGTGAGATCAGCATGGACTTACGTCCGTTTGAGAGTATGGAATTGGAGCCTTGCAATTAGAATTGAAATTGGGGGCTCCAATTCCAAATCCATTATTTTGATATAATAAAATACCTTGAAATTAGAATTGAAATGAAATTCTAAATATACCAATTCTATAAGGAGAAATTGTGATTTTCAATTACACATCTTTTTCAAATCTTGACCCACTTAATACCATCTCTATAAGAATAATTTTTTACAACCACAAACATACATACATATATATATACATAATCCAATTTCACATATTCTCCAAACCTTTACCCACTTAATATACTATTTCTGAGAACAAATTTTTTTATAACCACAAACATACACACACACACACACACACACATATATATATATATATATATGCCTATGTATATAAAAATATATACACACAACTATATACACATACATATATGTATACACACACACATACACGTGCATATACACACGCATATATATTCATACCTATATTTGTATACTTATATCTATATCTATATATTTATCTACATTGTTTAATTTGATTTTAAAATTATAATTTTTTACATTCAAATTGAGTTTGAGATTGAAATCCAATTACACTTAAATTTCAAGACACATTCAAACAATGTATTTGGAATTGCATTTGTGGAATTGAAATATCATAAAATTTCAATTCCAAATCTGCACAACCAAACATACCCTTAAAACTTTTTTGTTTTGTTTTATTTTATTTTTCACTTTTTTGTACTTTCTTACGCTTGGTATATGTATATTTTTTTCCTGATTGGAAACGCATTACTGAAAAAATAAAATATAAAATTAATAATACAAAACAACCGACAAAAGGAAAATTGCACATGTTGGATAGGTGTACCTCTTAATGATTTGAAGGTGCATGCACTCGTTGCCTTATAATTGTGACAAAAAATAAAAAAATAAAAATACACACACACATGCTACATGGTTTACATATCTTAGAATTTTTTTTGTATATATTTTTATTTTATACAACAGATAACATAGTTCATATAAAAGCATAAAAACTATTAAAATGACATTTAAAGAGCAAAACTACAAACCATCATGAATATAAAAGACAAAAAATAATAATATTATATTTGCATTTATGAATTAACAATACCAAAAAAAAAAAAACTATAAACTGAAACAAACAAATATTAAGATTCAGTATATATGCATTAAACAAAAAAGAAGAAATTATCATAATTTTACCTAAAAAACATTTTATCTTATTTTCTTTACTTCTACATGGAAGTTAGAAAGTAGCCTTTGAAGTGTAAGTTTTAAATACACACATATAATTAATCATTTATCTACATGGTTCGTGAGAGAAAAATAAATATATATAACTCCACACATTTAAATATAATTCATAATTTAAATCTTATGCTAAAATGTCTTTGTATTGGACCTATTGGGGGACTAGCTGCTGGGCCTCTTTCCTAATGGGCTCTATTGAACTATTGGACATTAACGGGCTTTTTAAAAGTTTTTTTTTCATAATGCAATTATTTTCTTTTTATTTATAGACAAGTGATTACCAAAATAAAATAAAATAAAATAGAAAATAAGTTCACTCTATAAAAAAAGGACACGGACACGGAAAAAAGAGTAGTGATATAATAATTCCGTTAATTATTCAATAAAAGTGTTCAACAATTGTATTATTACTCAACTCGTAAAATAAATCTCTAATTATATCCCATTTTGATATAGGTGATGATGATAAAATAAAAAATTCAAATTTGAATACGTGACCTCAAGGTTATGAGTTTTGCGAGCTACCAAACTACTTGACCCCTGCGATAAAATAAAAAAATGGTCTCTAAATTTAGGCCCCAGAATTTCAATAAATAATTGTAAAATTCACTTTTTTATGCTTTATTTTTGTCCCTTTTTCTGGGTATTCTGTGTTCAACATTGAAAAATAAGGGAATTAATTCAATATTATTTGAAAATAGACAATATATTAATAAAAGTATATAAAAATAAATGTGAAATTAGCATGAATTGAGCTACAAAACCCTTCTTCAACCCAGAGCTCACCTGAAAAACAACAGCCAATAAAACATCTGCGAAAGAGCTTCAAAGAAATGTTCTCTCGTTCTCTCTCTGCTAAAACACTTCCTATTCTCTTCCTCACATCTAAAGGTATATATATATATAGATGTTGGTATTTACTAATGTCTCTGTCTCCCCTTTTCTCCCAATTCTCGATCGCTTTTGTTGATATACTGTAAGCTGTACATATATATATAGGTTTCTATGTATGTATGTGTATGGGTGTATTTTTAGAGATGTAATTAAACTTTCTATTATTAGTTAATTTTGCTCATCTATTTCCAGCTTCCTTTTCCACACACATTGTCGGCGACACTCCAGTTCTTGTAAGATACCATCTCTCTCTCTCTATATATATATATATATCGCACACATATGTGTATATATATAATCGTATATAGACTTGTATTTAATGTCAGCTTCTGGTATACGAAATGATGGTGTATTATGGGGTTTTCCGATTTCAATTCGCAGGTTAGGGATTTTATACGATCTGCATTGTATGATCCTACTCATGGTTACTTCTCTCAAAGATCAGGATCAGTCGGAGTGCTTGAGAGAAGCATCAAATTCAATCAGCTCCAAGGTATTGGGGTCTCTTTTACTCTCTTCTCAGCTGCTAATTGAGTAATTTGTACCCTTTTTTTTTTTTTTTTTAATTTCAGGAATGATGACTTATTTATTTATAAAATACCTCCACCGCGAATCCTTGACCTCCCATTAGGGAGTAAGGGTTGGGTACCTCTGGGCCATTAGGCCTTTGGTAATGATGCCTTATTTGATTACACAAACACAAGTTATTTGATTATCGAAGCGGCGGAGTTACCTGAATAGTGGGCGGAAATAGGGTTTTCATTTTCAGGGCACATTGATAGTGAGTTCCAAATAGAGGGTTTGGATTTTCAGGCAAATTGATTATTGTCAACCTGTGAGTTTGATAAATTACCTGAATCTCAGTAAAAAAGAGGGTACGAATTATCGGTGCGATTTGATTATGTTCATGGATAGGTAAAACTTATATTATATGGGCTATTCCAAAGTAGGTGAAGTGCGTGTTCAAAACATATTAGTCCGATATGGGTATGGTATATGCGTCCAACACTTTTCGTTCGACCTAAATGGTTATTTGACTAATTTCATTTTGCTATATAATTACTTCTGAAATGTCTATTTTGAAACAGTGTACCAATAAAACTAGGGAATTATATTCCAAAACATGGGAAACTTCAAAGAATAAGTTAATCAAGCTTAAATAAATAGGGCTCCTGATATCAGCCAGACTAGTAGGAAATCGCTAAACCCAAGTGCCATGCACTTGTGATTCCCATATCAAAAGCCTTTGAAGTGGTAGTGTCTCCTTGGTTGCCTATCCCTTTTTACTTATGTTTGCCCTTTTGAAACTTAAGAAGCTAGAAATATTGAACAATGTCATGAGTGCTTATGTAGTGTGACCCGTCCATCAGCAGTATATATGGGAGTACTAAGTAATGAACTTGTGGAATATTCCAGGCAGGAGAGCTTATATGCAGCATTTGGATAAGATTTACAAGCAGAACAACATATCATGGTTTACTCCTGTGGAGCTCTTTAAGGTAATAGATAAATTATTACCCATTTACTTAATTAATTCGAGAAAGTAAGAAGGTACTCTTTATCATGATGTATTTTGGGAACTGTGAAAATGTTGGAGCCATAGTGTATATCCCTTCTGAGAACCCAAAAAAGGGAAACGAATAATGATTATTTTGGATTTTACCATTTTTGTTACAAAAAAAATATTTTTGACTTGCATTCATTCCCTTTGTAGTCATATAGTGCTAACAAATTTTGATCAATTTTACATGTCTACCCTTCTCATGCTATTAAAATTTTCGTTCATGTAGCCTTGGTATGCCCATGGAATTGCTGAAGCAATTATGCGAACTGCTAACCTTTCAGTTCCATTAAAAGTAAGTTTGATATCTTCTGATCTGCCACCTGATAAAGTGTTACCATAAACTTGTTACCGTTAAAACTATATCTTATGTTGCTTTTAGTCATCCAGGGAGTTGAGTTATGTATGTATTCACATACAAAGTTTTGCTTATGCATATAAAAGAGAAGCTTTATTTCTGTATTACACTAAGATTCACTGGCATTGATCTGTTTTCATTTAATAAATTGATCTATTTCCATAATGTGGACTGCGGGGAGGGGTGGTCTGATGACAAAAGTTAGCTCTAGCTTTATTTGCATGTATGGCTGAATTGGACTGAAGTGGAACCATATCGCCCAGTGATAGTTTGGACTTTCACCAGTTGTAAAACATTGCACTATTGCAGGGTTAGAAAATGAGAAGAATTTATAGCCCTTATTCCCAATTGAATAAAGATTTATCACCTGGCAACTAGTCTCTGAAACTATAGCACTGCCTGTCGAGGATGTCATGACCAGCCCAAAGCATGTAGATGTTATTTGCTTTGCACACTCTACTTTTGGTGCTCAAGGTTTTGCACAAAACACGGCTACATAGTTAGAGATGTCCACACATGCAAGTCTCATCAAACATCTTCCCTCAAGCGACGTGGGACGTCACAATCATCCCCTTTTGGGACCTATTGTCCTCACTGGCGTAATACGCATGGGCTTATGCATGCCCCTATTTTCGGCTGAGAATTGGCTCTAATACCATTCCTAATAACTTCACCCCGCTCTATTTTTTTCGTCCTAGCTGTCTCTTAATCTCTATTGAAATTAAACTTCCTTCTCCCCGGTGCATCTAGAGTGTGGTTCCCAAATAATCCAAGTCTACTGCCTCTTATTTTCTCATTGATGGGTGCCACACCTAGTTGTTCACGTACTCTTTCATTTGTACCCCTATCTCTTTTTGTCACTCCGACCATCCATCTCAGCATTTTCATTTAGGATTGTTCTTGCTTCTATGTGGTAGTAATATAGGTTAATTAATCGAATATAGTTTGTTATTTTCTCGCTGTTCTTATTTAGGGTTGTTCTTGCTTCTAAGAATTTGTATTAACATGTACCTCAATCATTCTTCCACGTTGTTGATCATATCGTAATTTTCCCTTCTAGAATAAATCATATTCTAGCTCCTTTAATATCTTTTATTATATGTTACAATAATGTTCTTCCCCATGGCAACACTTGTGCTCTGCAAAATTCATTTGTCACTTTCCTTGTTTTTTTTTTTTTTTTGTTATTCGTGTTATAATCTACTTTTTGCATCCTGGGCATAAAAATTGATCTTATTCCTCTATTATCTGCATTCAGATATATGAAATTGGTGGTGGATCAGGAATTTGTGCAAAGGGCATAATGGATTACCTAATGTTGAATGCACCTACCAGAGTTTACAATAGTATGACTTACATGTATGTGCATCAATTTTACCTTTTATTACTATGACACTGAAGACTTCTTTCTAACATTAAGCTTGGAATGGCATCGTTAAAGACGTAAATTGGAACTTTTGTGCTTTTCATATAAATTGTTATGAAACTTAAAAAACAAAGCTACACCCTAGAGAAGGTCAAATTGGATAAAGAGATGTTTGTTTCTCATCTTTTTCACCGTTTGGTTAACATCAACATATGTGACTGCATCTATTTTTGGTTAGAGGCTGCACTGTTGTTCTACTTCATAGGTTCTTGACTTGACTGATTGTACTTCATCAAAAATTCTTTTATTTTGATGAATGGTTAGTAGCATATAACTATTTAAAATGTTGATTCAAAATGTTAAATAATTGGAGACCCAAATTTTCATTAGAGGGGTAACTATATTTAGTTTATGTGGTTGGACATAAATAGGGATGGAAAAAAAACCCGCCCGCCCGGAACCCGCCCCGTTTATCCACCCCGCTCCGCCCCGTTTAGCTAATCGGGGCGGGTATCAATTCCCCGATTATAATCGGGGCGGGTATGGGGCACCCCCGCCCCGCCCCGAACCCGCCCCGATTAGGTATATATATATATATTCTCCTTAATTATAAATTTATATATATATATATATAAATTTATATACATATAATATTCTCCTTAATTATAGATTTATTGTTTGATTTTTATTTCATATAGATTTATTCTAGAATAATAATATTAATTAGAAATAAAATAATATTATTTTTTATTATTAAAAAATATATTTTTAATAAAAATAATACGTAATCGGGGCGGGGCGGGGCGGGGCGGAAAAATAAAAAATTAAACGGGGACGGGGCGGGGAAAAATAATCGGGTACTGGTACGGGTACAGGGCGGGTGATACCCGCCCCGACCTGCCCCATTGCCATCCCTAGACATAAATCAATACTACTAATACCACCTCTGATGGTGGTTAAAATGCATGTGTAAGTTTAATTTTGGCGCTTCAAGTTGAGAGGAAGGGACTCAGACATTAGATGGTACAGGTAACAGAAAATAGAGAGAATGGTATTTTGAACATTAAACATGTAATTCCTCATGAACCCTTTGCATATTGCTCTTTAGTCACAACTATTGGCGCGCACAATGACTCCTTTTGAGTTTTATGGGGTTTTGGTGCTCTGTACTTAACCACAGGGAGGCTAATGTTATTATAACTTGAAGTATCTATCTTCTTTTATAATTACCATTTATTTTCTTTACGTAAGCAGTATGCTTACATTGAGTTCTGGCATGACTGGAATCTGCCTGAACTTTATCCAGTTACTAGTTAACATGGATGTTGTTTTGAAGTTTCTACAATTACAGATTTAAGAGATCTTTTTGTTTACTGCAGTTCAGTGGAAATAAGTTCCTCATTGGCCCAGAAACAGTTAGAGACAGTTGGAGAAGTTAGCAGTCACTTATCAAAGTTTCGAGTAGAGTGTCGTGATGCTGCTGATCAAAGTGGATGGGGTAATTTGGCCTCAACTGTGAACACATTTCCTGAAAAAACAGCATTTACATTTCTTGCTAATTTAATATGCACTTATGTCTTATGTCCCATAGAGGCCCTACTTCTTAGTCATGACCTTGAAAGAATATTCAATGAAGAGAACTACGGTTTCAATACACCATGATATCTTCCATATAATTTTATGTTTTTATTATGCTATTGCTATTGATAATATACCCTTAATGCTATTGAAGTTATTATGGTGCCCATTATCACTACAATGAGATGTAAGTTATTATCATTGTTTTTGTCATTCCACTCTTGTTGTTGTTAGTATTTTTATCGTGTAAACGAATAAATATGTAATTTGGCTCACTTGTAATTCTTCACCTTCACTTACCAACTTGATTTAAGTAATTTAAACAATAAAAGAAATATGCCCTTAGTTTGAATTTGCTTGTTGGATAATGAGAATTGTAGTCAATTTAATCCCTGTTGAAAAGTAATCCTTAGAGGAGTCAGTTATACAAACTTTTTAGTATAATCTTGAATAGAATTTTCAAAAAGATTTTCCAACTCAAATTCTACATTCTTAACACAATTTTGAGAAACATTTTTGACTTGTTCAATGGATCGTATGGGATTTTCCTGATTTATTTTCTTTTTGTAAATTGAAAACATGTCCTAAAAAAGTAAGTGTTCTGCCTCCATTGTGCATTTGGTGGATTGATCTTAAATGAAAACAAGAGGGAACATCTAATATATTGCTGAAATGTCCATGTGTGTCTTGAAGATGCAAATTTTTGAAAGTGGTATAGTGATAGTTCAATATTAGGGATTGCTATGGGCCAATTTGGAAAGGGTTCTTTTTTATTTTTTCCCTGGGTGAAGGGGCTCTGTAACTACCCTTTCTCCTGCGAACAAAAATACTACTTCCTAAACTTGTCTTTGAGACTGGAACTCAGTTCAAGACAAGATGGAACGGGGTGAGAAGATTATATGAAGTTGGGTCAGTATCCCGTTGGGGAAAAGATGGAGAGAGGAGAATGGCTGATGGCAACACAACCACCAAGAATGGGCATATATTCAAAGGTCATTAGCTAGTTGGGGCTCTCTACCTAATTTTCGTTCCAAAAAATTACTCCCCGAATTTGCATTGGAGACTGGGACTCAATTTAAGAAGGGATGGGACAGGGTGAGAGAATTATATGAAGTTGGCAAGCACCCATCAGGGCAAAGATAGAGAGAGTATAATTGCTAATGACAGCACAACAACCAAGAGTGAGCTTGTATTCAAAAGGCATTAGCTAGTAGCCTAGTATTGGTCAGGCCTAGACAGGGTGCTGTGAGAGTGTGATGTATATATATTTACTTTTTCAATTGAGTTGTTCTTTCTGGTGGTTCTCTAAGGTTCATTACCATTTAGTTTTTACTTTCTCTTTCTAGTAGATATTGACCTATCTTCATGTGAAATTTGGTGTAGCATGCACCAATAAGTGGGCTGTAGAATGTTACATGGATGAAGTTCTTAATTTTTAGTTAACAGTTACCACATGCTACTGTTTATATGAGTTGGAGGGAACAGAAAGGTACTTGAAACAAGATCGTAATGTATCCTTGCTCAGAAATGACAATATTGTTTCTCTTCATCATGCATATGGATACATTTTTCTATAATATATGAGCTAGAGCCTAGCTTCTGCATCCTTCATTAGGCCAGAGAACTAAGAGTACTTTTGATGTTGAACACAGGGGATGCGGAGCAACAACCATGCTGGGTTATAATGCTTGAGGTATCCCGAATATCTTTGATTTTCTTTTGGCTGGATTGTAACTATGTATTTACAGGATCAGTAGTATAAATTTTCCATATATACTGAAAATTGATTGCATACCCTTGGTGGTCCTTGGAAAACAATCATTGAAAATTGAAGGTGGTGTTCGAGAGTCCAAATTCTTTTCTTGACTAGATAATGTACGCAACAATTATGTAGACAAGAACATGCGATGAATATTACACATTTATTCCCCAGTTCTTTAAAATTTCGTCCCATAAAACTGATTTTATGAAGACAATGGTTTATATAGTCACTGTAACATATTGCTGCCCTTCCTATGAGGACAAGGTGGTTGTAGGTTACGCCTTTACCATGACTACGAGCAGATGCTCTAATGAATGGAGTAACATTATGTCCTAATTCCACTTCAGGACGAAATTCCTATGTGTTTTTCAGTTAGATTAATCTTTTATGCTATAAACACATATAATTAGTTAATTTACTTGTAGGTTCTTGATAATCTTCCACATGATCTTATCTATTCGGAAAATCAAGTTTCACCTTGGATGGAAGTGTGGGTTGAAAAGCAGCATGACAGGTGAGCAACTGTGTGCATGCACCTAATGTCACTATATCTGTCAGTTGCAACTGTATTCCAATATTTGTCGACATATGAAAAAACATGAATTGACCTTATCACCTTGGATATTCTATCAAGAAATGATATAGTGACTCACTCTCTCATTAATATCCATGTGTCTTATGATTTGCTAGATGAAAATGAACAAGATGAAGTAATCCATTATTTATTTGGCGTGGGTCATCTATGTGATTGTGCAACTTTTTTAGAGAATTATAACTCTACTGATTTGTTACTATTTGCTTTCTCTAGAATTTGCTTTGATCTCAATAAACCATGTAAATCACTTGCATCTACTAAACCAACCGGTAAATCAAGAATTTATTAATTACGTCAGCACAATGGGACTGTTGTCCGGGTAAGGAAGAGCCTAGGAATGGCAGCAAGGTGGGTTTGGGACAGTTCGCCAGTCCAAGTGAAAAAGAAAAGGTGATGGAGAATTGAGAAGAGAAGAAGCTCAAATCTAAATTTGTGTGGTCGTTTACTTATTCCCGGTCCGGCCTTGGGGTAAAGCGACCCAGGCGGTCGCCTAGGGCCTCCGGCCCTAGGGGGGCCCCATTTTATTTTCTTTATGTATTTTGTTTTTGAAAAAATAATTAATATTTTTATAAGCCCTAAAAAAATGTCTCTCAACCCATTTCAAAACATAGCCTAATATAATTACACAATATAGGCCTCAATTTTTATTTATTTTTAAATGTTTCCCTATAGGTCCAAAAACAAATTTAATTTGTTTAACATCCCAATTCGTACTAAATTTTAATCCAATTTCACAATTTAGGGCCCCCAAAATTTTATATTTCACTTACTATTACTATAGACAAAAAAAAATGAAAATGAAAATTAATATATTTAATGTATTTTTTAATTATATTTTTATATTTACAATCTTTAAGCGTGTGAAGCCTTACATATAAAGGGCATCACATTTTATCTTGCCTAGGGCCTCTACTTATTTTTGAAATTTCAGGGCCGGTCCCGGCTCATTTAGTCAATTTCAATCTCCTTTTCGAGCTTATGATTGTTAAGGAGAAAAAAATAATGTCATATTTGTGAGCCTTGTCAAGCTTGTTCACAAACATGTCCATAAACCTAACAAGTTAAGCCACAGAGTTTTGGGGCTTGGCGTTTATTAAACAAGCTTAAGAAACAAGCTTGAGCTTGGTTCATTTGGTTAGTGTTAACTACCCAACTGCTCTAAAAGCTTAAGATATTAGAGAGAGTGTAGTTTTAATATTTAAATCATTCAACACGCCCCCTCACGTGAAACAACTTTTTAATTGGGTGACGGTGAGGTTTGAACACATGATTTTTTGCTTTGATACTATGTTAACTACCTGAATGCTCTAAAAGGTTAAGTATTAGAGAGGGTGTAACTTTAATATTTAAATCCTTTAACCGTTAGTAGTTAGTACATATCTTAAATGTAAATTAGAGTATATATTTCTAGGATTTTCGACAAGTCCAGCTCTTCAGATGCTGAATTAACCTAATAGAGTAGATTATAAAAATGGCATCACACGAGGTCGGATAAATTTCATGTATATTATCCCTATTTTATATGTTGCTGGTGCTTAAATTGGATCCCAATTCTTAGTATGCTAATATACCAGTCTATAAAGTGGTCCCCCATTCCTTGGGGGTTCAAAGTGGCAAGTTGGTAGTCTTAACCTATAGTGCATTGGTATTGCTGCTCTCAATAGGCATGTTGTCCTCGTAACATACAGTTTTACTTTTATGTGTTAATAGATAAGAATTCCGGTTTCTATTTTGAACGAGTCTAGTCATGTTTGATGCACAGAAATGGAATTTTGTCATGATAAAGTGTTTAGAAACCTTGTTTTTTTTTTATTATTATTTAATTTCGGCATGGTTTTAAGAACTCTGGTCAGTTATGAACTTATGGCATTTAAATGCCAACTCCAATCAGTTATTTCAAGTCTATGGACCAATAAATTTGAAGATAATGATTCTATTTTCTGTACTTTAGTAGGTCACAGCTCTCTGAGTTGTATAAGCCTTTACAAGATCCTCTAATTAGACGTTGTATGGAGATTGTGAATCTCGACGAAGATCGTACAGCTCAAGGAAGCCGGGGAGCTTCAGCACTGAAAAATATTTGGGCTAAAATTTTTCCTAAGGCTCAAAGATGTTGGCTACCTACTGGCTGCCTGGTAAAGAATTTGTAGAACCATTCTACAATAAATTTGTTGCCTTCTCTAACAATTCACTTATGCAAAAATTCCCTCTAAAACATTCAGAAACTTCTAGAAGTTTTACATGGAGCCCTACCAAAGATGTCTTTGATTGCTTCAGATTTCAGTTTCCTTCCTGATGTGAGAATACCTGGTGAAAGAGCTCCACTGGTCTCAACCAAGGTACAGTTTATACCATGTCTTCTTTTAACATTCTGCATTGGGGTTTCTAAATGATCGCAGAACCATCTTATGAAAAACATAATGCAAATCTAATCAGCCATATAAGCTTATCCTCACTGTTCCTTGTCCCTAATAAGCATCATATTGCACCTCACTCCTATTGTCTCCTAAAGTTATTGTACCCAACATTACCAAGCTGCTGCTTGTTAATTGAAGCAAAGCAACATCTCAATACTTCTGGAGGCACTCAAAAGCTTATCCACAAGATTGTGTATTTTTCGAACATTGTTTTTATTATTATTATTATTATTATTAATTTTTTTATATATATATTATTTGTGTTCCATAGATGGTAGATTAGCTAGTGAGTTGTTGACTATGTTAAGTAGACAGCTAGTACGTTGCATGAGTTTCATCAACACTCATTCATAATTTCCTTGATTTGACATTTTCCAATACTTCTTTTTAGTAGTCTTCTACTATTTATTTGACTTGTGTTTTTCTTTTCTGGAATCTCTTTCTTCCTCTTACTAACAGTTTCTTTTCTTAGCGGAAATAGGCAAAATAGGATCCCGAATTGGCTTCTTGTCCATTTCATCTATATTTTGCTTGTTTTATTTTCTTAAGACTATTGGCATGATTAACTGACTTTTCTGCATTCTCTCTCTCTGCAGAAAGACGGCCAAAGCTCGGATCACAGCAGTTATCTGGATGCTAAGGTTCTATTTTATAATTTTCTTTCCCTATATGTTTCTGTCTATAAATTGTTTGGATTCTTGAATTACCTTAGTGCTACGTCCTGCAAGTAATGCCAACGTCGTTTTTGTCAGTGACTAGAATACCAAACACCTGAAAAACATGCTATGGGATAATATTGGATGGGAACATTCTGGGGATAGCTTCATATAATGAAAAATGTTCTGGTTAAGGTGGATATTTTACGACATCTTTGTTCATTTTGATTGGTTTGGTTTTTACAGATTTGGATTCTCTATTAGTTTCTCTCTCCAAGTCATCCCGAAATCAGTGAACATTTTACCATTGTGCAACTACCTACACCAGAAATCTTAGCTAAAGTGATAACATGGCATGTTCATAGCTGTTGGATGATGGATGATGTCTTGGAGATACTTAGAGAGAAAATTTAATAGAGAGGATCCAAATCCTAGTACAATGGGATGTTACTTTATTCTTTATCATCTGGAAACATACAGAAGTGGATTTCTGATGGCTCACCCTGACTAGTAATGAAATCTTTGTACAAAACCTTCAGCGTGTTCTGCTTAAACCATTATTCTGGTCCATTTTTCATCCCATTACAAAAACTAAAATCGAGTGATAGTTTCTGTTTCAGTCTTTTATCAACTTCAAATGGTTGGATTGATTCATGGTGGTGTCTTGGCAACAGTAATGATGTTTAATTTCTGCTACATTCCTAGGCATGAATCTCCAAAGTTAAGAGTGGAGCTGTGAGAACTGAGAAGGGAGCCGGTGTTAATTAATTTATTTAATTATCAAGATTTTGATAGTCAGTTTTTCTATTCTTATTCCTTGATATCTCAAATCTTACATGTACAATGAGATAAAACTTCCATGTGCTGTGAAGTACAAATGTGGGCACATCCATGGTCTATTGGTGTCAGTCAAGTTGAATTGAAATATACACATTTCCAACATATCATCTACAGCTCATTGCATCTGACTATAATCATCCTCATTATTTGATACTTCCAATTAATGTCATCCGCTATATTTGCTTGCAGCAATAAAAGTTGTATTCTATCCCTTGGTTCATCATTTAAAAATAAGTATCCGCAATAATCTTGCAGGTTATAGTAGTTCCTGGAGATATTGTGCTTAATATAGTGAGTAAATAAATTCGAATATTATGTAAAAAAAAGTCAACATAGTAGTGTACTGAGTGCTTCATAGAAGTATGATACTGCAAAAATACCCGGAATACTTGTTTTTTGGCATCAATCTTGTGCGTGATCTTGTGAATTGGAGAATTTCCCGTATTTTATCATCTCTGAGCATTACATCAATTTTTTAATATATATATTTTTTATTGCAGGGTGATGCTGATATCTTTTTCCCAACAGACTTCTGGCTGTTGGAACAAATAGATCATTATTCCTCTGGGTGGCTGAAGTTGCAGAAAGAAAAATCACCAAAGCAAGGGAAAAAAAGGCGGACTATCACGGTAATTTCTGCTCTTTTTCTAACACAATGTTTTAAATCCCAGCATCTAAACTCCAATGGATTGGGTGCAAACAATTCTTTGGGATGGGGAGAGTGTGTAACTAGGAAAATAAATCCCGACTTCTACGGGAAATAGGCGAATGTTGGGTAGAAAATTCCATGAAGTACAGGTTGGCTTCTTTTCCAAAATATTTAGAAATATATATTTCTTAGAAGAAGTGAGGAATTGAGTTGATAAACATCTTATACCTTCTCTCTCTATATATACCAAGTGTCGGTACTTTTCAATATTGGTTGATTATGTATTGGAAAACGACACTTCCCTACACATAAAATACCCATCATTGATTAAGATAGTCTCTCTGTCAATTTGGTTATTATGCACTCATCTGGAGTTCAGAAATTTCCTGTTAACTTGTTTTTACCCGGTGCTCATGTTTATCACATTGGGTGTAGCTTGATACATCTGCATTCATGGAAGAGTTTGGTCTGCCCACCAAAACGAGAACCAAAGATGGATACAACCCTCTTCTGGACGACTTCAAGAATACTAAAATTTATCTGAGCGTGCCTACGCATAACACCAAGTAGATGCTGGCATATTACATTTTCCGAGGCCATTTCATTTTGGAGGAAGCATGCCGTGGAAGATTTTTGGGGTCAGTTTTGAGGCTCGACTTTGAAGATGTGTAAGTGAGTCAAATATATGAGTATTATCTGCCATGATGCTATCAGGACATAAGCATACAGTCATGGAGCCTTGAAAGGCTCATTAATTGGTCCCAAAGTTACTTTGGACTCTAAACTTATGCGAATTGGGGGTGTTTGAAGAATTCTTTGTTCCGAGGCTTTATCATGAGACGAACACTGGCACAATGTAGGTGCACGAAAGCTCGGAAACACTATCAATTTTTCATGATCACTGGTTGGCATTCATTCAATTTTTTTTTTTTAGAGTTAGACGAGGAAACAATGTAATGATAATGTTTGTCACATTCATGCTGAGATTTTCATCCTCTACAATATTTGAAATAATTGAAGTGTAACAAAAAATATATGTGCGTGTTTAATCTCTCTCTAATTGACTTTAATGACTTTATGTTGGTTGCTTCCAATGACATTATCTGGAGGCTTAAGTACAGTTTCTGAAAAACTCCACCACTCTTTGGACCATTAAACATTTCCTTTGTGATTTGTCATAATAGGTTCACTAGCTAGTTAGTGATGCTCTAACCAAATAAAAGAATGAGAATGACCATTTCTTCCATTCTCATTTCATTCCCATCTTCATTCCATTACATTCCTACGTACCAAACGCAACATAAGAGTTGAGTTGGAATGGGATCTATGGATGGAGTACATCTTCAGTTCTTCACCAACTCAAGTATTGTCCTTGAAACAATACAAGACTGAAAACAAATTAACAATATAGCACCTCATCAATAATGTCTATGGGTACCTTCCTATTGGAAAAAAATTTCCAATATGCAAATAAAGCCATTCAAATTCAAAGGACATCCGGATACAAACTAATTAACCACAGTACAGTAGAGCATACCATGCTCCAAACTGTCAAGCAATAGAAGCTGTTCGATTAGCAGAATGATTTAAAAGTCCAATTATAACAACTTCTAAATCATATGAGTCGAGCATATACCAGAAAACCCACTGGGAAATACAGCAGCGGCAGCAGTCTAGCTACTTATTAAACATAAACGGATCATTTGGATAAAGATAGCATAAGACGATATGACTTAAAAGAGCAATAAGGTCTTCTCTACTCAAATTTTGCCACGAGAAAAACTCCCCAACAATAAACATGAAATTCAAATCAAAACAAAGTTTAAACTTGCAGAAAACTCCCCACAAAATTGCCATTCGAAAATCTAACGTCTTAATTTCAATATTTGATGGGAGCAATGACGTCTAGCTCGGAACCAAGCTTCTCCTCAGCAGCTTTTTCGGCTTTGACCCTCAGCTTGTTTAACTGCTTCTTCCTCTCATACATCACCTGAGCCCTCTCCTTCCTCTTCTTCTCAAGCTCCTGAAGTGAAGAGCAGTGATAAGAAATCAGCCAAGACATGCATATAACCATATTGATTACAAAAGACTAACAACATGAAAGCATGACAATTTTGCAAACTCAAAGATCTGTCAGTCTAATAAAAAATGGTGGAAAGGATTTATCATCCAAGATGCAAGGGTTACTAAATATAAGTACACAAACAAAACAAAGCAACTTGGGTTACTATATTCATATTAGTAAAAAATCTGAAGATCACATCAGCGGTTAAATAATTCCTATACTAAAACAGCGCAAACAAAACATGGAGTTTATTTGACTGCACCGTAAAAAGTAAATCTATATCTTTGTTTCGCGATTTGTGCCAGTGATCAAATATGCATTACAGTGATAGCAGATTAACGGCAGAGTTATGTTATTTTAAATTTGGCAAAAGTAGCAGGAGTGGTGGAGGTGTGAGTGAGAAATAGAGTAACCATAGATATGTGACCTCAATTAAGACTGGATATTCTTTTTAAAAAAGAAAGAAAAGACATCAAGCACTCTACTCTAATATATAGCAAGTTCAATAAATAAATAAAAAATCGACAAAAGAAACAACCAAACAGATGAAATTGGCGTAAGATGGAAATAAACAGAAAACCATAGTTGTAACAAGTAAAGACATTAGTACCAAAACCAATAGCAAGTCTAAACCGTTCTAATGCATGCAGTTGCGCACTGGATAAAGATCAAATTAGAGAAACCGATAATAATAGCCACTCTAATGCAGCTAACAAGAGGGTATCCAGCAGTAATGCAAAATATAAAAAGGTCATAAAATCTGACCTTGATAGTATCGTAGTGGTTCCATCCAACCTCTGAAGAGAGCCTGCCCAATAAGCAGTACTTATGTCCAGCTTGAAGTCTCAAAACCCTGAATTTTCATTAAACCCAAAAAGTTAGAGGATTTTTTATGACCAAAATAAATTAATCGCATTTTATGAATGCACAAAGGACTCACTTGAGTGCATCAGGGATAACCATCCTCTTTATCTTATCATATGGTGGCGGAATTCCCTCGTAGACCTTCAAGCGAGCAAGTGCAGCTGCTCCACGCTTAGTCTTGTGGGGAATCATCCTGCAAATCAGTTACCAAATAAGATCACGCAGATACTGTTAGTGTCTCAATTAGACATACTCAAACAAAGAACAAAGAACTTCTGCAGATATCCACTAAATCTAACTTTTATTACAGTATAAGAAGTCCTGTACAAATTGAAGATAAAAACTACTTCAAATTCTACTCTCTTACAAGATCACACAGATTGCTCACCCAATGAGGGAAACATGAGGCTAAGTTTTAATGATTATAAAGCTTTTATGGGGGAGTCTCTTTTTGGACAAAAGCAAAATTATGCGATCAAAAGCACATAGCTTTTAAGTTTCTAACAGCAAGAATCACCCCAAAAATTAACTTACCCTGTGCCACAATTCAAAATCCACATTCTCGAGTCCGTTTTTAAAAGAGAAAACTCAAGGGCCCTTACTCCTAACAGGAACCCTAATTGAATGGGTTCTTAAGACTTCACAAATTGCAATGTCAAATAATAATTAAACGGTGGCAAACAAAAACCCTAATTCTCAAGTCAGTGCAAAGGGGCTCATTCTACCAGCAAACAAACCACACCAATTGACAAATACTAAAAAACCACCAGAATTCCACTTTTCAACCAACAACAACAAAATGCAATTGCAAGGAACCCCTCTTAAACCTACGAATAAAATTAGAATTCAATCATCAGAATATCGTTGCCCCAAACAACAGCGAAAAAGGGTATCAAACAATCTATAAACACGCACATAACTCCACAGCAAAAACACACATAATGAACAAAAAAAAATCTCCATCTATCTCTTTAAATCCTAATACCAAATGCGTATTTGTGTATCCACATACATACAAAAATAGATACATAGAAAAATGAGTGATATAATCAATTACATAAGGACATACCCACGAATAATATACACAAATAATGAGCAAATATATCCGTATCTGTATCTACAGATCATAATAACAAATGGGTATTTTCCTACTTGGCAATCTAAATATACACATACACATCTGTATCTATACATTTCAATAACAAATGGGTATTTGGTAATCATAGTACATACACAAATACACATATATACAAAGATAAACCAATATGATTAACTAAGAGCATATATAAGTGTATGTGCATATATGTATATACCCACGGATGGTGCGCCAGAGGATCTTAGAAGGGGCTCGGAAGTGGATGGGACCGTGAGAGGGCTTGGTGTTCATGCGCTTGCGGAGGAACCTCAAGTACTTCATCTTCTGCCTCACTAGTCCGCCGGAGAGGCATATCTCCTCGCAACGGACCACCACCACTTTCTGTCCGTTCAACAGCTCCTTCGCCAGTATCGACGCCAGCCGACCCAGCATGTGGTGGCGCGCATCCACCACCACCCGCCGCGCGCAAATCCCAGACCCAGACACCATTTCTCTACTTTCTCTCTCTACAATGCTGCTGCAGTCGCAAATGGAAGTTGGATGAAGGGAAGCTAGGGTTTTTTTAGTGATGTGTTGTGGGGAAATTTATTTTTTATTTTGGGTAATCTATGTTATAAAGACAAATATATAAGTATTGATATTATTTTGTTTTATAAATATATTCTATGCGTTTCTTTTAGTTATCTACACTTTGTTGGTGTTGGATTCTAATTGATGAGGTTTTAATATATAAATTTAATTATGAACTACATAAATCAATGTCTGTATTATTTTGTTTATACGATTTATATATAATTAATTATGTGATTATTATTATTTTTGGATAAATTATTGTTATATTCCTTCGAGATATAATATATTACACTACCATTCAAGTTTATAAGTTGTAACAAATACTCTCTCAATTAAACTTCCCCCGTTTTATGTCATCACTTTTTTAGAGCTAAAATGCAAAAAAAACTAAATGCAAAGACATGAAGATAAGTCATTTTACAGCTCCGGTTACCTAAATTGAACTATAAGGAATAAAATTGTAATTGTTCAAACAACAAGAAATACAGATGTAATATATCATATCTTGAGAGGATCAAAGTATAATTTATCCTTTTTTCTATTATAAATTAAATAATTTTACGAGCGAGTAAACTAATGTGTTTACAATTATAATAAGGGTTATTATCACAAAACTCATTGAGATTTTATCAAATGATCAAATTGCCCCATGTCCTATCAAATAATCCCTTAACCTTTTCAATTTGATCAATGTCCCATCCACCATCAAATTGACTAAGGGTTAATTACATTGACACCCCCTGAAATTTGTTATATCTTCAATCACACCCTTTAACTTTGACAATCATTATTTATACCTCTAATTTTTTCAAACTCACATCATTTACACCCCTTATACCTAAAATACCTTCAAATTTGAAATATTTAGTGTTTGAAAACAAGGTTTACTAGCCTCATCTTTTATTATCCAAACAAGTCATTAATTTTTTATTTTGGCATAAATCAAAAAACAAATTTGTTTATAGTAAAATATTTAAAAAATGAAAAAAAAAATAGTTCTTCAAACACATTTTCACATAAATAAATAAAAAGTAGGGTAAAATATTTTTTTCCAAAAAATATAATAATATGCCAAAAAAAAAATTTCGAACTACCAATCAGGTAAAAATATACAAAATAATTATAAAATATTATTATTTTTATATGAAACTATTTTGCAGAAATAATTTTTATTTTTATAAAAAATAATGCCGAAATGTTTTTTATTTTTATATAAAAATGAAAATATTTTATAATTGTTTTTTATATTTTACCCTACTTTTTTTATTTATGCGAAAATGTGTTTAAGGGCCTATTTTTTAAAAAATAAAAAAGGGAAGAAAATATTTCGAACTACCAATTAATTAATTTTTTTAAAAAAAAATATTTTACTATAAAGGAATTCATCTTTTATTATCCAAACAAGTCATTAATTTTTTATTTTGGCATAAATCAAAAAACAAAATTGTTTATAGTAAAATATTTAAAAAATGAAAAAAAAAATAGTTCTTCAAACACATTTTCACATAAATAAATAAAAAGTAGGGTAAAATATTTTTTTCCAAAAAATATAATAATATGCCAAAATATTTTTTTCGAACTACCAATCAGGTAAAAATATACAAAATAATTATAAAATATTATTATTTTTATATGAAACTATTTTGCAGAAATAATTTTTATTTTTATAAAAAATAATGCCGAAATGTTTTTTATTTTTATATAAAAATGAAAATATTTTATAATTGTTTTTTATATTTTACCCTACTTTTTTTATTTATGCGAAAATGTGTTTAAGGGCCTATTTTTTAAAAAATAAAAAAGGGAAGAAAATATTTCGAACTACCAATTAATTAATGTTTTTTTAAAAAAACATTTTCTTATAAAGGAATTTGTTTTTTGATTTATGCAAAAATAAAAAAATTATTGGTTGGTTTGGATAATAAAAGATGAGACTAGTAAACCTTGTTTTCAAACACCAAATATCTTAATTTTGAGGGTATTTTAGGTATAAGGGGTGTAAATGATGTGAGTTTGAAAAAATCAGAAGTAATAATGATGATTGTCAAAGTTGAGGGGTGTGATTGAAGATAGAGCAAACTTTAGGGGGTGTTAAAGTAATTAACTCTTTGTAATTTGATAAGTACAGACCATGATCAAATTGAAAAGGAGAGACATGATCAAATTGAAAAGGAGAGACATGATCAAATTGAAAAGGTTAGGGGTTATTTGATAGATTATGGGGTAATCTGATCATTTGATGAAATCTCAGGGATTTTGTGATAATAACCTTTATAATAATATAAAATTATTTTAAGAGGACCACGTTTTTCGTGTAAACGTTTTGCATTAAAACTTTATATCCACCTACTTGTTTGTTTTTTTGTTAAAAGTAATCGGAAAAAACAAAATTTGCATAAACTTCGTCATATTTTTCTTCTAAATGATATAATAGACTTAAAAGTCATAAAAAAATATGAAGGATTGTAGATTGATTTAGAATATTAAATTTTTTAAATTTGTGTAGAGGAAAAGATTGTAAGAGATTATAGGCCGAAGTTAGAAGAATATAAAAACTAAATCCTAAACCTTTGATTGTAATGCATTTAACGGTATTTATCGAGTATGAGGCCTATATAATGGTTAAACATATTTTCAAACATTCATATAAACATGTTAGTATGTAATACTGTGTTTAAATTCAGAATAAAAGATATTCTTTAAAACAATATTTAAAAAACTTTATAATATGTTTTTTTTTAAGCATATAGTCATGCCCGTTTGAGTACTATTTCGATCCTTTATTTTATCTTAAAATTCATAAAATGTATTATTTCACTTTGTTATTATATATTAAAATTTATTTCATTATTTGTGTATTATTAAATTATGTCTTTATTATTTGTTATTATATCTTATTTTCCAAAGATACTTTATTAAATTATCACATTATTAAATTATCACAGTAATAATTTCACATGTTGAATTAATCTGTACAAGTGATGCAATTTCGATATTCTCCCTCCACTATAAATAATTGTAGCTACAAATTTTATTTTATTTTATAAAAATCATCAGTAAAAGAGATTGCCATAGATATAATTGGGCAAGCAACATAACTCAGCAAGATATGAGACAATAAAATTCCCAGAAAAATGATGAATAAGAAAATAATACATTAGACACAGAATTGAGGGACTATTAACTTCATAAATTCACATCATGTCTGGAATGTTCATCTCATGTTTTTTCTAATTTAAATCAGGAGAATTTCGTAGAAAAAAACAGAAAGATATTCTCGTGATTACTCTTCCAGAGATGACTAATATTCGCAGTGCATTGCAGTTTCCATCCTCTCATTATCCTCCCAGCTCCCACTGAAGGTGGAGATTAAATAGAAACAGATGGCAACAGTGACAATTACAGAGAAGATGAAGATATAAAACAACAGCAGCGTAAAAAAATGCTCCCGAGCATCGCCATGATTTCCAGGATGTTATCGAGTGTCTGACAAACCAATTTCTTCTTTCCTCGGAGAAGCACAAGGGTTTGCCATGTTACCTAAATTCTGAACTCAGAACCCAAATGCAGTATATAAGCAAGACCCAAAAATTATGCAGTGTATTCGAATGGCTGGGGAGGCTGAGGCTCCTCATCAACAGCCATGGCCGAGGCAGAGCTCTGTTGTCCAGTCGTTGAGCCACCAGCATTGGATACTGCAGATGAGGGTGCATCAGTGAGAGACAACACTTCAGGCTCGGTTGGACGTAGGTCTTTCAAGAGAACAAATCCTGAAGGCGTCAACTTCACTGGCACATATCTACTATCTTCCAGGAATTTAATGAATTTTTCCTGCACAGGAACTACCCTGGCAGGGTTGGTCAAAATTTCAAATGATGGCTCGGGCTCCGACTTCTTATCTGCTGGACTGTCGACCTGCCAACCGGAAAAACAAAAGAAAATGAAGAACAAAAGGACAGTAGGGTGAAACAAAAAGATGAGTAACTGAGTCACATCACTAGATCTAAAGCAATTGAGTGCAGAACTCTGGCACGGTGACTTGAGAATAGATCTTGATTTTTCTTTTTTCTCTTGGATGCGAATGATCTATTGTCAACACTGCTACCATTATGCTATTAGACTATTATGCACGGAAACGAAGTAAATGATCCCAAAGTCCAGTGGCAATATCAAAGTTCTAGGTCCATCATTAAAAGAACAAGCAATTAAACAAAACTTATGTTTAAGAGTGAGTGAGTGGGGGGAGATGCATTCATGAAAATGAAAGTTCAAATTTTCTTCAAAGGCATATTTGAAACCTGGGATTTTCTGGACAATGGCTAGGCGTCTGGACAATAATAGATAAGCAACGCATGATTGATATATACCTGCATAGATTCCCCATCCTTGTCAGCTGACGATTTCCCTTTCCCTGTATCAGAGACTACAGAAGATGAACCTGCCCCGGATGATTTTTCAGTATTAGCCTTCTGATGATCTGCTTCTTTCTTACTAGCCCTAGCTTTGGCCTTCACTGAGGTTGATAAAACTGCAGTAGGCAGTTTAGCGGCCGATGCAGTGGTGGGTACAACACTTGGCCGAGGATACTCAAACAGTGACGGTTTTGCATGGGACAAGAATTCGAATTTTGGAACTTTCAGGTCATAGTTCAGTCCAATAAAAGCTGTCGGCGAGAATGACAAACTAATGAAATAGATGAGGGGATACCAATACCAAAACTGGCTAAAAACAGCAAGGCCAACAACTGCAGTAATTTTATCATGTTTTGTCTTGGAAAGTAATTTTATTGTCACATTCCTTCCACCAGCATCAAGAATTCCAGAGGCCAAAATTGCTCCCATCTTGCTCATGGTATCTTCATGCTTATCCAGAATTATTTTCTCCAACTGCCGTCTGAAATAAAAGCAGACAACATAGTAAGATAGAGAAAGATGATAGAATAAGCAAAAGGAGAAATAAAAAGATTCTATTACAAGCATAGTACCTGAATGCTCCAACACGAGAATCGCTAGCTTCACTGATCTGGACCATGACCATAGCCATTGCAATAAGAGCACCTTGACGAACAAAATCAACTACATCTGAGGTCATAGGCTCTAGCAACGATATGGCCTCGCTCAGACCCGTACCGGCACAAGAAATGCCCACTGCTAAAGCCGCACCATACCGGACATGTGGGTTGTAAGATTCAGAGAGCAGGGAAACAATTCGAGGGGTCTACAATTCAGAGGCAGTGAGATCAATTGCAGTAAACACAGCCAAGACACACACACAAACAGAGAGGTAACAGAAAAAAAGAAGATAAAATAACTTAGATGCCAATTGGGTAATCCGAAGTAGCTAAAAAACAATATAGTTAGCAACTTAGCACAAAATCATGTACCCAAGTTTACACTAGGGAGAAAATAACATCAAAAGTAAGCTATTGCTGACAACTGAAAGAACCACACACTTGCAAGAACTAGTATTTAGGAGCTGCAAGGGACCAATTATATCGATAAAAAATACCAACCTGTTCTGGTTCAGAGTATAGGACAAATCCAAGGGCTAGAACAGCAGTCCGCCTGACATCGTCACTCACATCTGATACAGCAAAATGAAGCAGCTGGCGGATGGCCTTGTTGTTCGCTGTTCCACTGTACGCCAATGCTAAAGCATACATCCCACCGTAACGTAGAATAGGGTCCTGATCCCGCGTCATCTGCTCAATCAACGTGTCGGCTTCTTCTTCCCTCCCATAGACTGTGAGGGCTATCCCCAGTGCCAATCCCCTGCCACAAATAGTAACAAAATAAGTATCAAGAACATCACAACATAAGCTAAGACGGTTGACAAAACACCCAACTTTACCTTATGATCTTCTCATGTTGTGTCTCATGTGCATAAGCAAGCATTTCACTTGCCTTCTCACTTGCAGTTCCAACCATAAGCAAACCCATACTAATACCAGCAGCTTCACCAGCAACAGCACTATCAGTATACAGCACAGTCTTTATGTCATCATACGTATCTTCATCAGCAGTTCCTATAGCTGCCAACCCAAGTCCCAAACATGCCCCATGCTGAATAACCTGTACCAATCATAGTTTCCAAAATTATATCTGCTAGTAGATATGCATGTGCATAAAGGCACCATTAAACTATTGAATGCAAGCACCTCGACATTGGTACTACGTAGGCTATCACGAAGAAATTGTTTGATGCCTTCGCCATGGTTTGCATGAATCAGACCCAGAGCATAGAGGGCGCCGCCTTCAGAGTATGGACTCCCAGCACCACCAGATCCACTCTGTGGCAAGTATGGGGCCATGAGTGATCTTCCCTGCTGCAAATGGCCTCTGTGAATCACACCTAGCCCCGCTGTTGCACTAAACTTGGCCCAATTTGTTGCCCTGCTCAGCCAGTCCTAAAATTTCATATAAACAACAAGAGATAATTACCTAACAATAAAAGCAAAAATATGAAAAACCAAATACTATACCATGAAAAAACAAGGATAATTAAGAGATAGAAAGTGCACAAATGATTACCAGATTCTCCCTCAGAAATGTGTCCACTGTTGTTCCAGCATGCATAATCGCATTAGAATATATAGTTGCACTATGGCACACACTGTTTCTCATCTCAACAGACTGCTTTATTGTCTTGAGAATAAGAAGATCCGACCTAAATGTAAACTCACAACCGTCAGCTCCAGCATTTTATTCACTGTTTATAGTAGCTCCTCTAAATAAAATTCAAGTCAAAAGTAAAGAAAATAGAATATGACATATAAACAAATTGCCTCACTTGTTATGACTATAAAGAAATTGTAGAGTCAACTGTATTGAAGTCTCTCCAGACAAAATTCCCTTAAGTTTTGTTAATCTCTCGGCATAGATTGCTTCAACTGGATCCACTTCGTGCACCTCCGCATTTAAAGCTTGAGTTTCATTTGCCATTTGAACATCCTCTGATGCAGTGGCATTTCCAGTTTGCTCAGTGTGTGGCACAACAGATACTTGCTGCACTTGTTGTGAAGGTCGAGTCTTGGGAACAGACAGCCGATCTCTAACATTCAACAGAAAAGCTTGGTGCTCATTTTCTACAAGGTCAAAAGCTATTTGAAACGCCAGCAGAGCATCTTCCTTATTTTCGGACCTTAGAAGCTTTTCCAAAATGCTCGCAACACCTGCTGCTTCGTCCAAGAACATGAGGCACTGACAAATGCTCACATAATCAGGAGACGGCAACTGTTGATACACTTTAACAAGAAGACGAAGCACCTGTCGAAAATTGGCAGAGGATAAATACATTTGAGTGTATCCCAAATCACTATCTTCTCTTCCTCAAGAGCTTGTGAACAATCTCTAACTTACACACCAAGCAATCATCAGAAGTAAACAAGCTACAGGCAACAAAACAATTATATTACCAGGGTCGTGACATAATCATATATACGAGGACCAGCAACGTCGTACGAGTGTTGAAATCAATAATATATATGTCATATTTAGTTGCATTACAGATCTTTTAGTAAGTTTATCTCCCCCACCCCCCACCCCCTTCTCTCTCTATATATATGTATATGTGTGTGTTATATTTTAATACAATCAATTGTAAATTCTATATATGCTTTAAAATATTTAGTTTAAGTTCCAGCTCAAGGCATTGTTACCAACATTGTATTCACCTTAAACCGTCATGTCTTGCTTGTTATTATTAACTTAACCCATATTTCATGTATTGATCTTCAATTAATCATCAGAATTATTCAATTCAGGCAGGAAAAAACATTATTATTGTATAAAATATAAACCATCATAATGCTCCTACATTTTATCAACTAATCTACTTTCTCACCTCATAATCAAAATGAAAAATCACTCACCCAACCGACCAAAAAGATATTTGAAAAAAAAAAAACAGGGTTTCATTCCCTTGCTGCATGTCATCAGTTTGCAGCTTCTCCCACTTTCTCACGAATATTTTTGGCCAAATAAAAGCCTAAAATCCATTCAGAAGCCATTCCATTACACAAAAATGTCAGTATGTTTTCGTAAATTGTAGATCAAAAACCTCTGAAGTGAGATTATAAATCAGCCTTAGCTACTGCATCGTCGTTTCTTTTTTGATGCCCTATAGACTTGAATGAGGAAGCCAGCATTACAGCATGAGGTGATCATATTATTGGTGCTAACACTACATGATTATGACATGTATCCAGCAGCATGTTTAAGAGAAAATTCTCTGTTTCAACTACAAGTCTACAATATTCTGGTTGTTTTCGTTATTACGAACATAATGTACCAAATTAACAGCAAAAAGATTTGAGAAGCTGTTTACAGCAAGATGTGATCATATTAATGATGTTAACACTTAACCAAACATGATTATGACATGTATCCAGCACCATGTGGAAGAGGAAAAATATTTGAACTACAGGATTTCTCGGACTTCTCCTTATTATCAATAAAATGTATCGAAAGTAACAGCCAAAAAATACAAGAAGTCGTTTTCTTACACGATTAGTGCAAAAGATATATTAATAAATAAATTTGTAGAGCCTGAGTTTTTTTTTACCTCGTGTCGATATTCTCTACGATTTACAAATGAATGAGAGATATTGATGCAATACAATATAGTGGCAGGAACAATATCACTCCTCGTAATTGCTTCCTCAAGCTTATCCAATCTGCGGCATTCAAGAGCCATTCCTATAGCTTGTTGGTATCTTCCATCTAGTATACACCTTAAGGGGGGAACAAAGAAACCGAAAAAGGAACAATGGTAAGACAGAGAGGAGAGAGACGTGTGTAACTACATTAAAAATGATAATTTTACGTACTTATCAAGCATCCTCTCAACAATAGCTTCCAACCTAGGATCCACCTTTGCTGCTTCATTACTTGACTCTGCTGCTTTAGTCTTCAGGCTGGCGTATTCATCTATGGCTTTAGCTGAATGAAAGGAAAGTGGGACAAAAATGTTCAGTAACTTACACTGCAAATTGTCTACATATCCATAAGTTTCCACTAGTTATGATCACCGTAGTTACAAACTTTACAGGACTGCAACATTATACTTATATTCAAGAGCTGATTTGGCTAAAACCCCTTACGGAAAAAAAGAATTAAAAAGTTGGTCTTGATTCATAAACTTTCTTAAGACCATCAGCCACATGTAAATGCTGAAGTACAAGCTGAATCATAAATCCTCTAACTAAATACATATTTTTTTAAGACAATAAGAATCAAAAGGTGGAAACTATACCAAGAAGAGTATGAACATAATCCGAATCCACGGAAACGTCGAACAGTGGACCAGCACCAAGGGCGTACGACAACGAGTCATTAAGTTCACCCAAGTAATAGAAAACCTGTGGATAGAAAAGAGTAATTAGTATAAAGGTTTCTAAATTTACATATCTCGAGGAATAATTTTCAACTTTCATCTGCACATTTGATTAGTAATTTTTCACCAATAGGAAAAAAGACCTGTTGACGAAATCTGGATAAAAAATTTAAGAGAAATACTCAGGTAGCAGAATTCAGTAAAACCTTCCACAAAATACGGAAGAACAAATTGTAAGGCAAATGGTGGTTGTCATGTCTAATGGGATTCACTCTCATTAAACACCACCAAGAGGTGTACTTGATTAATCATGAATCAGAGGGGCCGCCACCCTTCTTATTAGTGAGTATAAATACGCCAACATGTACTGACATGTTCAGTATAATTTGGATCTACAGGGCAAAATGCTCTAAATTTCTGCAGTCAAATACATTTAGACGAGATAAACAAACATTCGGTTTACATACTTGAAGATGACCATAAAAAATCTAACAAAACCTTTCTTTCTATACTAGCAGAGAACATATAACTCAGGTAATGTCATCGTCCCAATCTCAAATAACATAACCAAACAATTGAAAACTCATTAAATACACTATTACATAACCAAACAATTGCGAACTCATTGAAAGCACAATATTGTTAATTAGTATTTCCCTCCCCACATTCATATGTCATCAGAGGATTAGATCATCTGGTTCTTCTTCAAGTGGAAAATGCTTCCAGAAGAAATTCAATTTAGCCAAAAAAACTGCATCCTCCAGTCCATTAAAGTAAGAATTTAACAAAGAAAATTTAAAGCCATTTTCAGTAAGTGAGCTGAATGATAACAATCTACACCACTTAAATCCACTTGAATAAGTTCAGAAAAACTATTAATCTATTACCTTCCTACAGGAGGGTTAGAGACATTACTATTATGAGCCAACTCCATACCAATAAGAAAAGCACCAAATCTCTTTCTCTAAACCTACCAACCCACTAGAACTTGGAGAAGCATGCCTTTTAACAATTTTACATGATGCATCAGATGCCCAATTGACCCGGATTACAAAGAGAGCAATATGCATAAAAACAAATAGCCTAAAGCACCTTCCAGAGGAAAAAACAACCACCCTAAATCCTGTCTCAAAGTGTACTGAAATTAAACACCTTTCAGTTCCAAAAGAAGAGTGTGGGTGTTAGTCTGTCCAAAGACTACCCCGACTCAACATTTTAACAGAGAGCAAAAACATTAAATGTGGATGGGTTGATTGGCACAGACCTAACATTGGCATCCTCTGCAAAAAGTTGACACGCTCAAGATTAAAAAATTACAGTGCTCCAGGAAAAGATCCCTATTTCTAAGATTCCAAACATGGCCTTATTTTCTTCCATCTTCCTTGCGACCCAAATAAACATAAAACGCAATACAAGGAAAATGCTTTCTAAGTGTAGCAATAAGAAACCGCATGAATAGGAAGAAACTAGCACAAATAACAAGTAAAGGAGCAGGAAAAAAGCAAGTTATGACCTTTGAGACGAGTAATGCAGCCAGTTGTCTTTGGTCAAACTCCTCATCTTCATATAAGCTCTCTCTGGAAGAAAAAATCACAGACATTTAATTTATAATTTAAAAATAAATGGAAAACAAACTGCATTTAAGAAAATATGAGCACAAGTATTCAAGCAATACCACATATTGTATAAATGCTAAACACCAGCATATTGCAAGCCTACTACTTAAATAGCCAACTAAGGTCAAAAAATTGCATGAGATGAGAGTAACCAAACCGAACATGGAAACATTAATTGGGTAAAAGATAAAAAGCAAAAAACCTATAGAACAAGCTGGCTCCAGTAAAATGCATGACCCAATGAGGAAAAAAAAACGCACACACATAATATTTATAGTGATTCAAGTGGCAAACATATGATGCAGCGAAGATAAAACAGAATTACATGGGATAATGATAAATGTTGAGAAACTATTGTCAACACTTGGTATTTGTTAACGATTCGTGATATAGAAAACACAAAAAACACATTTGCAAGATTAATTATTGAAACCAAAAATCCACTTTTAAAAAAATACAGCGCTTAGTGACATTATAAACAATTGAAGCCTGATAAAGATGCCTGAATCAGATTTCATAGTGGAAATAATATATATATATATGTTCACCTCAAGAAGAACCATGACACTACTGTACATTATAAAAAAAAATCACTCAGAGATTAGAAGATGCAAACGAATCAACACCAATCCACATATTACACCTTAAAACATCATTATTTTGGCATAAGTAAACTAGGAACAGTTCCATCCTATCAAAACTGTTGCACATAACCACAAGCCTCTCCAAATATAAAAAATAAACAAAGCTGCCCTCATATGCTAACCAGTGGCATGGTAAGTGCAAGTAAACAACAATGATTGGTGACAGGATTTATCACTGATCAGATGCGATCAGTCTCATCCATGTAAGAATTAGGAATTCCTCTTCCAACTCATCCCGGAATGGGCGTTATGGCAAAGAACAAGAAGAAAACAAAAGGAGATATTTGTCCAATAGTAATAAATGGTGCCTCCACGGGTTGACATCGGATCCAACCCAGTAGTAAGCGATCCGCCAAACCTCGCCTCGCTCTTGTGACATGCTATGTTTCCCCTCTTCATTCCCATGTAAAGGGTCAGTCCCATGCGTCAGTTTGTGGATCGCGGTTTCACACACTAATCCCTACAGGTGCCCGTAGTAGGCCGGCCACCCTACCTAAACCAATCATCATATCGGTCCCTAGGCCCTATCGAAATGCCCAAACATTAAACTCATAAGAAAGTGTATTCTAACCCAAGTCAAGCAAACAAATTCAACACACTAATCCAGAACAACTTAACCGCAAGGTCAACATATAACTCAAGCTGTACATATAATTAAGTGGAGATACTAGGTTCTACCTGAACTCGAGTTCTGACAGTTCGGGAAAATGCCATGCCTCCCCCACGGATGAAGGAGAAAAGAAAAGATTCATCCTGTTCTACTCTTGGCATAATTTTAACCAACATTAATGGTTAAAACTCCTATTCTAGACAAAGATTACTTTCCAAACATTCACAATGTGGGTTCCCCAAAGTTTTCAATTCAACTAAGACTAGTATCTACTCAAGGTATACCAAAACAAAATGTTTAATTTTAGCCCTTGCCCACACACCCCACGCCATCTAAATGTAATTATCTAGCACGACAAAAGGTTCCACTCCACTAAATAACCTTCAATCTTCAATTTCTATCTTTCCTGAAAGACACCAAATAAGGCATGCACACTTCTCTCTAAACCCAATTTGCATATATGATGTTTGTAATCATTGCACAATCAATTTTCTTAACAACCTCAGGATAAGCCAAAAAAAAAAAATCACTCAATAGCCAGAAACTAAAACACCCATTGGAAAAAATGACCTGAAGATTCAATTTGTTATTATTTTTGTACTTTTCCTGAATTTTCTCAGTAACCAAACAGAAGGTAACATGTGAGGAACAGATAAAGAATAATCAAAACTCGAAACCTAAATCAAAATAAACGAAAAGAAAAAATCTAGAGAGAGAAAGAGAGAGTTGAGTTGCAATACATGATGGGTACGCTAGTGGAGATCTCGGGCCAGAAAGAGTCGACGAAGGCATTGAGATTGGAGAGTGCGTGGAGCTTCAACAAGGGATGGGTTTCGTTAAGCATCGCCAAGAGGCCTCCCGCCGAGCTCACCATAGTTGCTGCCATGGCCGTAGCACCACCGCCAAATCCAAGAAACTAGGGTTAGGGTTAGGATTTGGCTGTTTGATCTTCGTTAGAGTGGGCTAGGGTTGGGGGTTTTGAAGAAGAAGAAAGCAAAAAGAAAGACCAAAAGACTGTATCTATATATATTTATGTATATATATATATGTATATATATATATATATATGTATAAAGAGAGATGGTTTTGATTGTGTGTTACAGATGTGTTTCTTGCGGATGGTGCAAGTGAAACTCTGTTACCACTTCAAGATATATATTTATACATATTGGACTATTCATTATTCCAATCAAGTTAGGGAATGAATTTCAGGAAAATTTAAAAGGTTTAATCTAATTAGGAAGCACCGATTCTGCATATTAATAATTAGTTCGTGAATATGTATTTTTTTTATTTTTCAAATAATTTTAAATTTCCTATAATTTTATTATCACCATATTTGTTAAAATTTATCTTAAAATTTCCAATTTCAATTTTATTTTTTCCTTCAAAAGGATATGCATATATAGGTCTCTCGGGTTTACTCATTATTGTGACTCTAACGCAAGGTGCTCGAATTGAATTTGTTAAAAAAAAAAATTTGTTGTAGTCAAAATTATGAAAAAAAGGATATGTTCCAATGCTTGTTTTGTTGACATTTGATATTGCCGTCATTACCTCGACAAATTTCTTGAATCTACGAAAAAGAGGATTAGGGTTGATATGAGTCACTTGTCAATGGTGTAATTCTGATTTTTTTATTATGATAAACAAGATTAAATAAATAAAAATAGCAAAATAATATGACCTGAAATGAGTTATACCATATGAATTATCAAAGTACTATCTTTTTTAAATAAATAAAAAAACTTGGTAAAAAATTCACACACTTTTGTAACTCGGTGCCTCGAACTTCTACTATTTATTAGTGACTCTCTACTTAAATTGAATTTATTAATAGACGGGTCAATGAATTTAATTTTAATTCTAAACACGAATCAACTCGATAATCCGTTAATGATTTAAGTACAATATTCCGTTACCAAACACGCATTCAAACTTCAATTGAACATATTTAAGATAAAAATTACAAAATAATAAGTAAATGTATAATGTCTTAGTCAAATGTTTAACTATGTGATCACAAATTGTTGTAAAAATTTTAAAACCAATAAGTAATAAAAAGAAAACAAAATTAAAGCTAATACATACAAAAAAAAAAAAATGCCAATCTTAGTGGGACTGTTGAAGGAAAAAATAAGAGTTACTTTCTTTTCTATCTATTGTAATGAATATTGATCAATTTTTATTTTATGTTTGACAAATATAGAATTAACTTCAATAGGTGATACATAATTATTATGTTTAATGTGTTAATTTGGACAAATTCAAGATTGAAGTTTTGTAGCTCGATGTGAAGAGTTGACATTGATTTCAAATTTGAAACAAACAATGATTATTGAAAACATTTTATGATAAAGAAGTCGAAATAGTTTAACTTTTTATTTAGGCAAAAAGCATAAAACCCCCTATATTTTTTAAGAGTTGCAAAATACCTTTCTATACTTTTTTTTTGCCCCACTTCACTAGCCTCACCTTTCCAAAAAAAACAAACTATCCCCCTTTACACCACTATATGCTCAAATTACCCCTAAAGTTTCATTTTATTATTATCATTTGTATTAAAATTTAAACAAAATATATAAATTTCAAATATATATATATATTAAATTTCGGAAAAAATTTATAAATTTCAAAAATAATATATAAATTTTGAAAAAACATATAAAATTTGAAACAAATAAATATATAAAATTATAAAAATATATAAATTTTGAAAATATATATATATTAAATTTTGAAAATTTTATAAAATTAGAAAAAAGAATATAAAATTCGTAAATTAATATATAATTCAAAAAATATATATAAAATTAGGAGAACAAATTTTTCGAATTTATATTTTTTTTTCGAATTTTATATATATATTTGAAATTTATATGTATATTTCGATTTATTTATTTTTTGAATTATTTTTTGAATTTTATATTTTTTCGAAATTTAATATATATTTTTTGAATTTTATATGTCATTGGGGTGCTTTGTGATCTCAATAGGACAATCAAAATGAATTATTTTATTGGATATGCAGATTCACTCAGTACCATTGGAGGAACTGTAATTTATGAGACTAAATAAGAGAGAAAATTAATATTAAAACATGATATTTATGGGTTTGTTCTTCACATTTTTCGTCTCTTCAAAGTATAAACAACATGTCAACCTACATCATTTTTAGGTACAACATGCAGTAATACAGTTTCTTATATTTTTAGGTACATCATTTTTATTTCAAATTTTATATGTTTTTTTTGAAATTTATATTTATTTTTGAAATTTATAAAAAAAATGAAATTTAATATATATATATTTATAATTTATAATTTTTTTTTTAAATTTAATATATATTTTTACGAATTTTATATATTTGTTTTGAATTTTATAATTTTTTTCAAAAATTTAATGTATATTTTTTCAAATTTTATATATTTATTTCAAATTTTATATGTTTTTTTTGAAATTTATATATTATTTTCAAATTTTATAAAAAAAAAATCAAAATTTAATATATATATTTTTGAATTTTATATATTTTATTTAAATTTTGATACAAATGATAATGATAGAATAAAATTTTGGGAATAATTTTGGCATATAATGGTATAAAGGGGATAATTTACTTGTTTTAAAAAAATGAGTGTAGTGAAATGTGGTAAAATAAAATATATGGGGTATTTTGGCACCCTTAAAAAGAGGGAGTTTTACGCTTTTTTGTCTTTTATTTATGGATAATGCTCTTTTGTCTTTTATTTATGGATAATTTGCATTGACTCTGCCTGATAATGCTGCAAACGAGCCAAATTTTGGATGTTCGGGCTCATCTCGTTTGAGTTTTTAGCTCTGCTCGGACTCGTTTAAAAAATATTTTTTATCTAATTTTTAAAATCTGTTCAAGCGGCTCGTTTGTTCATTATGAAATTCAAAAAAACAAAAAATCAGATATTATTATGAAATTCAAATTTCATAATATCTAAAATAAAAAAAGTGTAAAAAACTAAAAATCAACATCTAACCATCAGAACCAACAAAAAAAAATATGAATCCCAAAAATCAAATCACTTTTTCTAAACAATCTAAACCCCAAAAAGATAAAGAGTAAAAGAAAAATTAATTATAACTCGATCATTAAAAAAAATAATTAAAAGGAAAAAAAATCCCATGTACAGACTAATCTATAGGTTTATACGTATACATTGTGCCCTTTATATAATCATATAAATGCAAACATATAAGATCTGTATGGTATATAAGATATTTAGCAAATCACCAGAAAGAAAGTGCCATGACTCCTGACAAAAAAAAAGAAAAAGAAATTAATCATGGATCCATGAGCTCAATGCCGACGCCGCCGAGGAGGAACATGAAGTCGGACCGTTGACGCGACCGGGGAGGAAGACGATAGGGTGGACGGCGCCGGAGTGGCGGTCCTGGGTGGAGTCGATGCCAGGGGGCTCGATGATGACATTGTAGACGATGCCGGAGACCACCAATAAGTAGGTCAGAAGGATTAGGCCGTAGACGATCCAGGTGGAGGCGCGGGAGGCGGAGGAAGCTGTAGGAGAGGAGTTTGAAGGTGTGCAAGATGGGGTCGATGGATGGATCCGAGGAAGAGGAGGTTAGGGTTTCCGATTTGGGCGCCGTTTTTGTGGGAGGACGAAGAAAGGTCTGATGTGTGTGTTTGTGTAAGGCTCATGAGAGGCAAGGCCAGTAATTGCACGAGGATTATAAGTATGAGATGTTTTCTTTTAAAGCCATTGGATCTACCCATCCAACGGTGGCTAAGTACTCTTTTCTTTTCTTTTTCCTTTTGCAAACTTAAGAGATAATTAAGTAATTGTTCTATTTTTTGGATAAAAAAATATTAATTATTCAATTTAAATATTATTAATGAAACTTTACTTATATTTTTTTATGGGTTTGAATTTTATTATTTTATGGGTTATATTTTTAATTTAAATATCATTAGTATTTCGATATTTGAAATCTAATCCAATCGTTTTTATACTCTAATATTATTATTAATTAAAAATATTAAATATCATTAGTATTTCAAAATATTATTGGAAAATCAAGTAAGTCGTATAGTATTTAAATATATAATTCAAAAGATTTTTATATTTCATATTTTATTTTGATACCATATACTATTTTAAAATTAATTATACTTAGATCAATAATATTAGTCAATTCAACAATATCTATTATCCAAACTCTCAAATAGAGGATTAATATTAGTCGATTCGATAATATCTAATATCTATTTGTTCAAATATAATTTATGTTGATTCATTAAGAATTCACTTTTCTTTTCATAAAAAATATTTACACAATATATGGTGGATTGAAGACTTATTATTTTTGTAACATCTTTACAATTATGTTAATAATGTAATAAAAAAAGATATGATTAATTGAATGTTAACGTAATATAAAATAATGATATATGATTAATTTGATATACTATTTTCATATTTTCTATTACGTTAATGATAACTAACGTAAAATAATATATGATTGGTTGAATATAAACAATTTGGCAAGAAATAAATGAAATAAAATAAAAATATTGATGTTTAACCAAATTTCAAAAAAAAAATGAGTTCAATTTAGTAAACTTAAGTAAAATAATAAAAATAATATATTGATGTTTAATAAAAATATTGAGTTCAATTTAGTAAACTTAAGTAAAATCCCCAATTCAATTAAGTCAAATTGAGTTTAAATAATGATAATCGCAATTCAATCAATTCAAATTCAGTTCAATTTAGTAAAATTAAGTAAAATCTCCAATTTAAATAACTAAAACCCCAATTTAATTGATTCGAATTGAGTTCAGTTTATAAATATTCAAGTAAGTCATTATTTTAATTGAGTCAAATTGAGTTCAAATTTGTGAAATTAAGTAAATTCATAATTAAATTTAGTCAAATTGAGTTCAAATAAGTAAAATACCAATTCAATTTACTCGAATTGAGTTCAATTTAGTAAGATTTAGTAAATCCCCAATTAAATCGAGTCAAATTGTATTTAAATAAGTGAAATTAAGTAAATTCTCAATTCAATTAAATCAAATTGTGTTCAAATAAGTGAAATTAAGAAAATTCACAAGTCAATTAAATCAAATTAAGTTTAAATAATGAAAATATTAATTCAATTGAGTCAATTTGAGTTTAATTTAGTAAAATTAAGTAAATTCCCCAATTCAATTGATATAATATTATTTAAATTTTATACAATCTTAAGTTAGTTAATAAAATTTATTTATTTTTAAAAAATATATTGCTTGATGAAAATTAATAAACAAAGATGATTATTTTTAATTTCCTAGTTAAAACTTAAATATGTAATTATGAATAATTAGTATAATATTAACGAGCCTAAACGAGCTTTAAACGAGCTTTTGTTCACGAACGTAAACGAGCCTTAACGATCTCATCTTCACGAACAAATACGAGTCGAGCTCACCCTTGCTCAAACTTGACTTGTTTACTAAACAAGCCTGAAAATTGTGCTCGGGCTTGGCTCATTTACTAACAAGCCGAGCCCGAGCCTGAGCCGAGCTTTAAACGAGCCGAGCCCAAGCTGTTCGTGAATAACTCGTCTCATTTGCAGCCCTACCCCCTGAGGTTCGGATTAATTGCAGCCAGATGACAGTGAATGAAAAGTTTGTAGAGACACCCCCTAAGCTTTCAAAAGTCTTGCAATGACACCCCTTTAGGCCATGAAAAGTCAGATTTGCCCTTATTTAATTTCAATAAACTCCCCTCTACTATTGAATTTAATCAACTAACCCCTCATATATTCGGATTGCCCCCTATACTTTTCAATTTCAATTACATTACCCCTCACCCTCAAACAATATATATACATATAATTCAAAAAATATATATAAAATTCAAAATATATATATCAGATTTCCAAAAAAATATAAATTTCAAATATATAAATATAATTCAAAACAATTATATAAAATTATAAATATATATATTTGAAAACAACATATAAAATTCATAACATATATAAAATTTGAAACAAATATATAAATTTTGATTTTTTTTATAAAATTTGAAATTATCATATAACTTTCGAAAACATCATATAAATTTTGAAAATGTCATATAAATTTCGAAATATATATATAATTAAAAAAATATATATATTTTTTGAAAAATATATATAAAAGACCACTAATTGTTGTTTGTGTAAGTAGTTTGATTCACTTCATTAGAAAAGATATGATATTTTACAAATATATATTTTTTTCTTCTAAATTTATTTATTTATTCTAATTTTTTTTTTCAAAATATATATATTTTGAAATTTATATATATTTTTTCGAATTATATATATTATTTCTAAATTTATATGTTTTTGAATTTATATATTTCTTCCGAATTATATATGTATGTATATATATATATATATATATTTTTTTTTTTATATATATTATTTTCGAAATATATATATATATATATATATTTAATTTTATATAATTGTTTTAAATTATATTTATATATATTTTCAAATTTTATATCTTTTTTTTGAAATTTGATATATATTTTTTGAATTATATATATATATTGTTTGAGGGTGTGGGGTAATGTGATTAAAATTAAAAAGTATAGGGGGCAATCTGGATATTGGAGGGGTTAATTGATTAAATTGAAAAGCACAGTGGACAATCCAGATATAAGATAGGTTAGTTGATTAAATTCAATAGTAGATGAAAGTTTATTGAAATTAACCATATTTATAATAAGGCCAAATCTGACTTTTCATGGCCCAAGGGGGTGTCATTGCAAGACTTTTGAAAGTTCAGGGGGTGTCTCTGTAAATATTTTGTTGACTGTCATCTGACTGCAATTAATTTAAACCCCAGGGGGTGTCAATGCAAATTACCATTTATTTATTTATATAGAGTATATTAGTTGTTATCAAGTCACAGAATCCAAATAGTTTAACATTTTATTTATTTATATATAATATATTAGTTGTTATCAGAATCACATTCCCGTACATCAGAATATAATTAATGATTAAATTACACAAAAAGTCACTTCATTTTCACTCACTAGTGACCTCTGTTACATTAAAATCCAAGAATTCATGTAAATAACTAAATATTTGAAAAATGACCTGTGTAATTCAGCCAAGAATGAGAATTTAAAAAAGAAAATCTACAATATTCTATAAATCAGACAACCAAATAAACCATTATGAGTATAGCCAAAACCATTCCCAAGGTGTTCAAACCTGAAAATGGCTTTTAAGATACCATTTCCAACTTCTTAAAAACTAAGCTTCATTCTTAAAATGCCAGTATATATCTCTGCTATCAAGAGTCCAGCATTTGAAAGCACCAAGCCCACAAGCATATATATATATATATATATATATACAAGTTTTGATACAAAATTTTCAGTGTGTTAATATTGAATACCCTACCATTAATTATCATCCTTGATTGTATTTTTATACTCAAATATAGATTCTGAGCTTTATCATAATTTCTCATCCTTTATAAGTGATGGGTTCTGATAGAAAGGTCTTCAATTCTGCTGAATTATCTGTGCACAACAATGCAAAAGACTGTTGGGTCACTATCAATGCAAAGGTAAAAATATATACATATATGATCTTAAAATTTTAGGTATTTTTTAACTTATATTGTTGCTTTCATTTATCTTTTGAAGATGTGAGCTTTAGGTACTTTACATATGGGATCTCCTTTGTTGATTAAGTTTCTTTGATTTAATGTTAATTTTATTTTATCTATGTAATTTGTGTTGATTAAGCTTTAGGTATGTTGAGTGTTTATGTTGAAAATCAAAGCACTTTTATGTATAGAAATTACTATCATATCTGCTCCATGAATATAGCATTTTTATGAAACCAAAGAGATTTATTTTAGAACTGGAAAAGGGAGAAAATCAATTTATTTTATGTTGGAAAGACACCTATTGATGGCTCTCCTAAGAAATTACGGTTTTGTAATTTTTCTCTTAACCAAAAAGAATTTTCACGTAAAAATATTTAACGTACTTTTGTGTAAGCTATTTTAATGTCACAAATTTTGTCGATAACTATTTCAAATAGTTTCATGAATTCAACCATCCTATTTTCAGGTGTGATTTCACCTCTTAGCTCTAGTCCTTCTCATTGATGAAATTATTGGGCTGGAAAATATAGGATAGCTCTGTTTTAGGGCTGTGGACTACAAAAACTTGCATATTCATAAAGTTATTGTCTCACTTGTTTTAATTTTTTCAAAATTTGAAAACAGGTTTATGATGTGACAAACTTCTTATACGACCATCCTGGTGGTGATGAGGTTCTGTTAGCTGCAGCAGGTATATAATATATATATATATATATATGAATACCTTCTAAGTGCAATATGAACTTTCATGTTTTCTGCATTTTTCCTTGTGTTGAATGTGTTTTTGTAGGGAAAGATGCAAGTGAAGAATTTGAGAAAGCTGGACATGGCAGTGCTGCTAGACTAATGCTGGATGAATTTTACGTTGGAGAAAGCGATCAACCAAGCTTCCCAGCACAAGTTTCATACACGCCTCCGATGCAATCTCACAACATCAGTGACTCTAACAAGCCATCTGAGAAGCTCTTCTGGTTCCTTGTTCCCCTTGCCATGGTGGGTTTAGCGGTTGGTGCCCGCTCCTGCTATTGAACAACTTGATGCAAAAACCGAGCTGCTGATACAGATATAGAATAATAAGCGCTTGTGTATATAAATCATCGCCCTCTTGCCTTAATTCTATATGAATGAAGTATGAGTATAACTTGAAAGAGTAACAAGATGGAATAATTGTGTGTATGTATCTGTTCATGTATCCAAGAATTAAATAATTGAGATGCTCATAGTTACTGTGTATTTTTATGCTATTTTGTGTGTTTTGGTTAGGCAATATCTTTGGCAATATGTTTTATTTCTGTATTCATGGGATTGGAGTCACTGTCACAGTAACAGTAAAAACCAACCCTCCAGCATTGTGCCAGCTTAAAAAATCATCCCCACCATTTTGAATCTTCATTTCAACTCTGTGTTTGGATTTGAATTGAAGAAATTTTAATTCAAATCCAAAGAGCTGAAAAATAAAAAAAATAAAAAATAATTGCTCCTCCCATAATCCCATTGGAAGTATAAGACTTGTCAAAACAATATTCGACTGCCAAAGCAATTGGTACGAGTGTACAACTGCAGACAAGCCATACAAAACTTTTGAAGCAGCCAAACAGAACTTTGTCACAACGCCCTACTCGACGCGGAACTGCTTTTGTCCGTGTCCCCGCTTTTGTCCGTGTCCGCCTTTTCAAAATCAACCGAGAGATCCTTGTCCCTACTTTAAAAGCCCAAACTACTCTAGCAAAAGCACAGACAAAAATTCTCTCATTCACAACAAGTAATATCACAATCCATTGTCACAATGGGCTAGAACTGGGGGTAAATCTGCACTGTGACCTTATGCATATAAATGACAACATCTTTTAGCTCACAAAAGTTGCATTCTCACATGAAAGTGAAGTATTAGAGAAAAAGACAAAATGGAGGAGGTAAATTAGGTCATTTCATTTCACGGACTCCTTCAAAGTTCCATCAATACAAGTATAGACAACAGCTGACAAAAGCTGCATTCTCACACATGAACATAAACAGCTCAAAATGAAACAGTGCATCACAATGAAAATATACTTTCTGGAAAATAGTAATAAAGATGAATAAGAAAAAAGAAAAAAGAAAATTGAACTGGGTAATTTATTTCATGGTTTTCTAAAAGTTCCATCACAAGAAGTATAGACAACAAAGGGAAGGAAAATTACAGGATGCAGAAAAAGCTAAATCTAGCAACTTCATGTACCATTTAACTAACCTAATTTATTGAACCCTAATGGACCTACCACTACCACTACCTTCCCTTCCCTTCTGATGATCAGTTAGACAACAAAGTTATGTAACTTACTAGCTCTTTTTTATGATACAGATTATTAGTCTGCACATTAAATCTTTGACAGCCCTACTTCTTTCTTTACACTTGACAGACAAGGTGATGGAAAATGGTAATACCACCATCCCCGTAAAATCTAAAACTATTCCTGCTAATGCTTTCAACTATCCTAAGCCTAAGGTCAGTGAGATTTTGCAGGAAAAGTCGTCATGACGGAACAATAACAGCTTCTACGGATCCAATTTCACCCATTCGTATCGTCCAGGGAGGGGCCTCTCATTCAAGGGATCGAAATTGTACCTACAACAAAAAGTTTTATGGGAGAAACTAAATGAGCAAATGGAAATGATAGGACCATGCAGTCATACATCAAAAGCAGGCAAACCAAGAAATGAAATCATGGAGGGACATGCTATAGGAATAACAGTGGTATACTTCTCAATAAATTGTTTTCGCTCCTCCTCTTCTTCGCGGGCGAAGAACTCATCCATTTCGCTCGTTGTCGGGACATGTCTTCGCAATGAATTTTGTTTCCCCCCTTTGGCCTCAGTAGACCTGTTAGGCCTAGTTGCAGAACCAGGGGTTCTGATGGTGTCTGTCTCCCTAATTAAACTGCATGGTGTGGTCTCCCTGGTGCTCCTGTCACAGAGAGGATGCAATCCTTAGCAAAATCAAATAGAACCAGCAGTAAAGTAACACACACACGCATGGACATTTTTTCGTAACTAAAATAACTGATGCTAAGCTTTGGCCACCACGTTGGTATGGATAGAAATGATAGCATTCTTCCTCATACATACAGTTGTATGTCATGCAGGGCACCAAGACACCTACGCATTCATCAAGCTACAATTTATGGTTCTTTAGGCCAAAATCAATCTACTTGATCACTGATGATTGCATATGAATACTTTTTATAAAAATTATGACCGGAAGAATTTGGGAAGAAAGTATTCCAAATCTAGTTATAATCTCTCACCAGATCATCTTGCCCGAAACAACCTTTTATAAAACAAATTTTACAAAATCTTAACTAACCGTTTTTCAAAATGCTTCTTACTTGCATCAATTACTATAAATAAATTACAGAATTATATCATCCATCACCTACACAAATTAAACAGAAACAACTTTACAACACTGTCACTTTCCACCAACAACCCCAAAGAAACAATGAATGCAATCACACCTCTCTGGCCTTGGAGCTAAAAAAACCCCACCTCTCTGAAGCAAAAAAAAAAAAACCCACCTCTCTTAGAGCTAAAAACAATTGTTCGAAATTTAGAAATTTTTATAATCAAAATCCCTCTAAAATACAACCTACCTCTCTTCTTCACAACCCAATAAAAAACTTATCTCATACACTTCTCCATATTTTTCTCATCAACCCAACAAAGGAAAATTTTAAAAACTAGAAAACCCAAAACTTCTTATTCAATAGATTGGAAAAATTCAGAAACTTTCTCAGCAACCCAACAAAGAAAAACCTCTAAAAAACTATATCAACAAGTACAAGTACAACACTAAACAAATGATCTGAAAATCGAAAACCCAAACATTTCTCCACAAGATTGGAAAAATTCGAAAAACCTAATTTCATAATTTCCCCAAATTTTATCAGTAACCCAACAAAGCAAACCATATATTAACAATAACAAAAACAACAAATAAATAAAAAAACAAAAAAAAAACAGGGTTAATTAAAGAACAATAACAAGAAATTTACCTCTCTCTACCTTCAAAATCCAAAACATTCTCTCCAAATGAAGCTTCAATACCCAAATCACCACCATTGCCTTCTTCAATCCCTTCCTCTTTCCTCACCAAACAACCCTCTCTTTTCCCCATACAATCGCGCGAAACAGACCCAGCAGACCCAGAATTGACAGACCCAACCCTCAATCTCGAACTCACTCTCGAATTAGGGTTTCGCACACACCTCCCTTTGTGTTTCCTCCTCTTCGAATTGCCACTTGCCACGATAATGGTGGACTTGTGGAGTCGTCGGCTTCGAAGCTGGAGATAGGAGCCGCCGGAAACCGCCGCGGTCGGCGGCGATTTGTGGAGTCGCTGCAAAGCTAGGGTTTTGGCTCGGGTTAGAACGCCGATTGACTGAGAGACCTCCATGAGGGCAAGCTCGGGTACTCTACTACTGGACTTCCTCTTGTACTTACCCATCTGTAAGTAAGCTCATATATATATGTGTATATGTGTGTGTATATATGTGTGTGTTACAGTATATATATATATATATAGAGAGAGAGAGAGAGAGCGAGGGAAAAAGGGTTCGTTTTCGGTTGGTGGTTAGAGAGAGAGAGAGGGGAATGGAGAGAAGGAAAGGGAAAGGGATTCTGCAATTTTTGTACTGCCTTTGGGAAAGAAAGGGAAAGGAGAAAGGAAAGTAGGGTTGGGGGTTTCAGCGATTTGTACTTCCAATTTTCTCTCTCTTACATATGTATATGTGCGTCTCTCTCTCTCTCTCTCTATATATATATATATATGGGTGAATGACGCAAAACACCCCTATAATTTCAGAAATGTGCAAAAATCTCATTTCTAGTTCATTTTGTATATATAAACCCCACTGCTATTTCAAAAGTGTGCACTTTGACCCCTATAAGTTTTAACACTGTTCCATTCACTTCTTTGCCCAAAATTCAGTCTCTTGACTGGCGCAAAACACCCCTATAATTTATGAACTGTGCAGGAAGTCCCCTCTCAATCACCGAAAAAGGGTTTGAATGGGGCTATTTGCACTTTTTCTAAAGTGTAGGGATGTTTAAAAACTAATAAGGGGGTATTCTACATATTTTTGAAATTATACTGGTATTTTGCGCTATTTATCCAATTATATATATTGATGAATGGCGCAAAATACCCCTATAATATGCATACATTTCATATAACCCCCTCTTAATTTTTAAAACCCCCTTATACTATGGATTTGGTGCAAATCGGCCCCTAGGACGAGATTATGTTCACTTTTTACCATCTTATCCTTATTCTTTATTTATTTTTATTATTTTACAATAATGTTGAAATGTAAGAGGTTTGCTTTATCTTCAATCAAATCCCTCAGGTTTGAAAATTTTCATTCACACCCCTTATTTTTCTGACACAAATCATTTACACCTCCTAATATCACTTAATACCTAAACTAACCTCAATGTTGAGATAAATACGTGTTTGAAAACAAGGACTCAATTTATTTACTACCTTCAAATTTTATTATCTCTATCTAATATTTTTTCACTTTTAACATTATTATCTAGTAATATAAAAAAATTATTTATTCTCAACCAATACATCAAAGTTTCAAACAAAAACATAAAAAAATGATAGTTAAATTTAAAAAGTGAACTATAAACGAAAAAAAATATTATTTGTGACATCATCCATTCATTTATTTTGCTAATTTTTAATATCCGAAAAATGCCCGTTTTTTTTTTCCGTTTATAGTTCACTTTTTAAATTTAATAAAAAAAATATATTTCAAGCATTATCCAAATTTTTAATGTCCAATTTTTTTTTTTTGTTTATTGTTCACTTTTTAAATTTACCTACCAAATAGAATTTTTATTTTTTTGTTTGAGACTTTGATGTTTTGGTTGGGAAAATATAAATTAGTTATATAAATAGATAATAATGTTAGAAGTGGAAAATGTTGGATTGAGATAATAAAATTTGAGGGTAGTAAATAAATTAAGTCATTGTTTCCAAACTCCACATATCTCAACATTGAGGATAATTTATGTATTATGTGTCATTAGGGGGTGTAAATGATATGTGTCATAAAAAAATAAAAATTAAAGGTATGAATGAAGTTTTTCAAACGTGAGAGGATTTGATTGAAGATAAAGTAAAATTTAAGGGGTGTAAATAAAGTTAATTCAATTATATAGAAGGGGTAAGGGTATTTTTGCTGTTTGGAGAGAAGGGATGGCAAAAAGTGAACAAAATCTTATGGGATCATTCTGCACATTTTTTTATATTATAGAGGGTATTGTGCCATTTATCCATAATTAATTGGATTGTATGGACTCCCCCTATATTTTACTTTCTTTTTTCTTTGGGACCGATGTCATTTTTGTGTTTTACACATTAGAATTGTATATTATAATTATTGTTTAATTAAGTCATAATTCGTAAGGTAAATTCTTTTATTGAGGTTAGGACAAATTAGTTCTAGACTGTCAACTTTAATCTTCTCTAAAACCCTTTTGTTAGCTGTTAAAAAACTATTTTGAATATGAACATTCACAAACTTATACAAGCTTATGTTCTTAAAAATTAATCTATTTTTACAAACCATTTTGTCAGCTATTTAAAAGAGATTTTGAATATCAACATTCACCAACCTATACAACTTTATGTTTAAGAAAATCTCATCAATAAGATTTTATATTTTATAAATATGAACTCACATGATATCATGTTTAGAAGCCTTAGACGAGATGAGTTTAATCATTCAGTATATATAAAGTTCAAAATTTTACTTAATGAACAAACTCAATCTAGACGAGTTGAGCTCATCTTTGATTCATTTGTAAATTTTAATGTAAAATTTACGAGTTTAATAAGTTTACTAAGTAGTTATTATTTTGTATCCAATAAAACAATAAAAAGATGGTGCTTATACATTTATTTTAGGCAAAAGTAAATACCCCTGAGTTTTTATAAAGTGAGCAAAATACTTTTTTTTTAACTCTAAAAGTGAGCGAATTACTCCTATTAAATTCAAAAGTGAGCAAATTGAGCAGATACCATTTTTCGTCCCACACAATTGTTTATTTACCTATTTACCCCTAACATTAACTTTTTAAAAACCATATACATATTAATAAATTAAAGTGATAAAATTACCATTAATTTTATTTTATTCACAAATACACTTTACTAATGTGTAATGTGGCGTTTCAGGTCATTGTAAATATGACAAGATTGGATATTTGACTTTCATATTCGGTTTATTTGGTTGTTTTTGCTGAAGTTTAAAGAATAGTTGGGTCTTTCACGAAGAATCATCACACATTTTTACACTTTCACTACAACATCGCAACAAGAATTCTCTTTCAATGGATAAATGGGTAAATATAAAAATATTTCTATATTGCATTGCTTGTAACACAAGCTCCTACCTACACATGACATGAAACCCAAAAGAGCACTACTGTCGTTACCGGTGGCTATTCCAGTGAAAAAATAATTTTGAATGAATGATTTTATTGAATAACTATTTGATTTATAAGCTTGCCTTGGATTCTGATTTTTAAGCCCTTCGTTGTTGTAGGCCCTAGTGCTATGCTTGTTTGACAACCAGTGTGGTATTGGTTTTTGGTTTTGATTTGGTTAGAGTTGAATTGAGTTTGATGTGGTTTTATTCTGAACTGAAACCATATTTGGTGTAGATGATTTTGGTGTGAGAATAAGTGAAACAGAAAAACCAAACCATGTTTGGTAGAGTTGGTATGAGCTAAAATTCTAAAATCAATCATATTTGGTAATTTGGAATAGTTTGACATTTTATTTATTTAAAATAACATTTTGTAAATATATATGTTTTAAAAAATAAAACATATAAATATTTAATTTAAATAAATAAAATGTCAAATTATTCCAAGTTACCAAATATGATTGGTTTCAGAATTTTAGCTCATACCAACTCTACCAAACATGGTTTGGTTTTTCAGTTTCACTTTTTCTCACACCAAAACCATCTGCACTAAACATGATTTCAGTTCAGAATAAAACCCAACCAAACCAAAACAAAAAACCAACATCACACCGGTTGTCAAACAAACACTAAAATTTTATGGCCCAAGCTCAAAACACTAGTCCAGGCATGTTGGATTAGATAAAAAAAAAAAATGATAATTATTCTCAGAAAAAATTCAAATGAAAGATAATTATTCTAAAAGATAATTATGAAATTATAATTTTATTATAACTTTGTAATTATCACAAAAAGATATATTTTCATTCCGTTATTTATTCGTCCATGTTACCTATAAATATAAGAAGAAGGAGAATGGAGAAAGGGGGAGGTTCACGTGAAAAATATAATACTTTTGCCTACAAAAGCTCTCTCCCAGTAAGAGAACATGAATTGAGCTCTGCCGGACTCTGCCAACTAGAAGAAAAAGAACGACGAATCTCTGTCAGACTTTACCAACCAGAAGAACAACAAGTACATTAAAGTTCATGTCGTTCGTCCCAAACAATTCAACAATCTTAAAAATCCAAATAGGAGCTTTGATGGACTCTTCTCTCCTCCAACAACACATATAGAAAGTACAACAAACACTTCAAAGTCGTGCCGTTCTTTCCTCCATGGTTCAACAAAGTTAAAAAATCACACAAATTCAAGCCTTGAAGAAGAAGGACAACGGACAACAAACACATTCAAGTTCATGTCATTCTTCCTCAATAAATTCAAAAAATCAAATACAACTGTTCGAGATCAAACTTCATCAGTATTCGACCAGAAATCAAAGACAAACCAATTCAAGATCAGCTATTGGATCGCTCTCAACAACTCGATTCAAGATTAAACTCGAATGCTCTCAAATCACCACTAACAAAGGAGATCGAATCAGATAATTACTTTCTTTCCCTTATAAATTAAAGGAAAAAAATAGAGGATCGTCCCCATTATTTTCAAAGAGTTAATAAAATTATTATTTGTTGCAATTTCGTTCCCTTGATTTTCGGACTCGAAATTTGTTACCTACAGTTTTTTTTTCCTTTTTTCTTAATGTTCTTATAATTAATAATTGCTGGAAAAAGTACCAAAATAAATGTAATACAAAGAAAAAATATTCAAGAAAGACAAATACATAACTTACCTCGCCCAGTGCAGAGTGTACTTATTAAAGGAGATAGTGGGTCTAATGGGTTTAAATCGAAGTAAATAATGAGGGGCAGGGCAAAAGGGTCATGTAGGAGGGTATTTTTGGGTTTAAACAAAAAGTCTCCTCTAGGTGCGGGATCATATGCGGTCAATTTGCTCATGTTTGAGACTAGTAGGAGTAATCCGCTCACTTTTGCTCCCTTGGTTAAGGTTGAGATATTTTGCACTTTTGGCATTTGTTTACATTTTATAATAACGTATTTTAACTAACACTGACCCAAGTACGAGTTTGGAACATATGTTATTTGGTGTTTCAATCCAATCAAAATTAGCATTAAAATATGGAAAAAATTGTTGAAGAATGTTTATTAGACCAACGAAATAGAAAGAAAATAAAAAATAAAAAATCTTAGATTTCGTAAACTTAATTTCTCTACGGCAAACATAAAGGTATGATAAGGTGTTGCTAAATTTGTAATTTACTACGTTTTAACTATTTCATAATTTTACTTATGGTTAAAAATGTTATTAAAACATTAGCTATAACAATGATAAAGAAACCCTCTATCCTTTGCTCTCTCTATATATTTGAATTAGTGACAGACCATTCGCTTGAGTGACTTTCCAGAATGATTATCTCATTTGTAGAATTGCAAATATAAACACGAAACCTTTCAAGAATGAACTAGAAATTTTGTTTTTTGTACCATTGTCCATTAGCAACAAGTACAGTCATTGTTCCTTCCTACTAGAAACGGTAGCAGTAGAAGTTCGGCATTATGGAGAAACATTGCATTACATCAATGGATTAAGTAGATCATTTAAGTCAATATATAACCATTGGAAATAATCTTCAGAAAACAGCTCAAATGATGGAGGGACTGGAGATAAATATAATCATCTTAAATATATACAGAATCAAATACTCTCATCATTTAATATAGATATCACATATATCAACAAAAAAACTCAACTATTTTCACAGATATATATATATATATATATATCTAATAGTAAAATAGAACACATCAATAGAATTATAATGGTCTCTACAAGCCTACAACACATTTTAACACAAGAATCCCTCAATTTATATGGTTTAAAAGACAAAACAAAAATACATAGATGGACAAATATCATCAAAAGTATCAGAGACTGCAAAAAAGACCGGTAGTGCCTCGAGACGGACAAAACAGGTGGAAATCTTTTATATTAAAAAAAAAAAACATATTAGACGCCATCCTTATTCTCATCTCCATCTTATCGTAAATATGAACCACCCCAAAAAAAAAAAAAAAGACAAAACTTCGTTTATGAATAAAATGAATGGGTGCCTTCCTATCTAACACTATTATTCATAATTTATCTATTTAAACAGTTCAATTACGGAATCTACCGCAATTAAAAACATTATACATTATCAAGAATAAATAACGGAATTAACTCGGAAAACTGTACAGGAATTAAATAAAATCCAACATAAGCAGCTAAGATGAAGTAAAGAATGTCGGAATTGCCCTGAAAGCGCTTCCAGAGATGCCATTTCCGAGAGCACTTAAAACGCTTTTAGCTCGTGGAGTTGGTACCTTCTTGATCTTGTGTAGCCTCATCCCTGGAAATCGGAGCAGCTGAACCATCTTCTGGATGCCGTAGAGCATCATCATCACCTGACAAGACTGGATCAGAGAATACATCATCCAGATCATCAGGATCATCAGAGTTTTCACTTTCTAGTCCCCCTCTTAAGTTATGCACTAGGTATGGATCCACAATCTCAAACTTGTGTTCTGATGTGTGCTGCTGATTAAACCGGCCAGTGAGCTTGGAGGAAGCATTGTAGCACCCTTCACATAGGTCAAAACCTATTTTCTCAACACAGTCTTTGCATCTGTATCGTTCTCCAATAATTGGAAACATCTGAATACAACGTAATGGTCTAGTAAATTAATTACTTCCAGGGAAAAGGATGGCAATTTCAAATTGATTTTGCAGGGTGCTGTAATCAAGTACTTGTATTAAGGATTTTGGAATTAGTAATAGAGACATCAGAAAAAAAGGGTTTATTGCACGGAGTTCTGAGGTTAAAATATTAATCTATACTCCAACGGAGGTTGGCCTATCAGATCACTTCATGAGATCCAAAATTTATGCCATGGAATAGGAAAGAAAGAAATGAAACTTGTTGACATATATGAGGTAGTTTTGATTTTGTTTATCTTTCGACTTTTTGGTCTTTCCTTAAGGATTTTTTTCCCGCTTCTCCTAACTTACCTACTGAGTCTCTCCTAACTTACCTACTGAGTCCCACTCATGATTCCAAGGCAAAAAAAACCAGCCAAGGAATAACTCCTTCATTTCATTTTCCCGATAGGCACTTAGATTACATGGATTTTGTTAATGCAACATAAATTCAATATTTGAAACATGTCAAAAGATGATTCAACTAACCCAAGAGCCAGATTATGAGATCCCAACCATGTTAGGCAGCATGTTCCCTCTAAGTAATCCTAGAGTATCTATTACAAGAATAGCGAATGTGTGATCTGTGATTCTGTTTCATGACATAGAAGGACGGAAAAATAAAAATCAGTTTTGTTCAGATGACGTCTTAATTTTCATCTAAATGGATCCAGTACTTGGAAAAACAAAAAAACACTTAAGGAGAGTCATTGCACCAAGGTCATTTGTAACTATCAGGATGTCAAAAATCAACCATCTGGGATTAGCTTTTCCCATTACAAACTCATCAAGGAACTCTGGTCACAATGTTTAAGAGTGTATCTGACACTAAGCAAAACTCAAAAAATAATGACCTTACCCCGCAAAAATCACAACCAACTCTAATATGAACGTTGGGTCCTTCGCCAGACCACCAGGACGAATAAATATCGGTGGGTATTGACGATGACTGGACAGCATGCTGCTGAGCTTGTGCTGAACCTGAATATGAAGTGCCTCGAAGGTCAGAGCATGATGAAGTTGACATAATCACAAATGGAAGGTATATATTATTACATTTTATGGAGCATCCCTGAAGGCTGAAACTGCATCAAACTACATATGCTACTGAATGTATAAAAAGAAGAATGGATACTTCTATAAAGATACATATCCATAGTGGATACCAGTAAATCTCATATACTAGTGGTTACATGTCTGATGATTCATAAAAAATAGGGTAAATTGCTTAAGACCCCCCTCAAGTTTAATTTATTTTTCTACTATACCCCCTCAACTATGAAATGGACTTAGAACCCCCTAAAGTTTCATAAAATGTTACACCATGGGCTTGCCCTCAATTGTTTTTACCCTTTTACCCTCCAAACTTTTTATATTTCCACTTTACCTTTAATCTTATCCTTACTATTATATTTCTTAATTCTTTAAATTACAAAAATATTATTTCTTTTAGTTAGAATATTAATTATGCCATTTACCTTTAATGTATTAGACTAAATATACTCTCAAATACTAAATTTGTTTTTTGTAAGTTTTAATTATTTTATTTGTAAATCAATTAACTTGTTGTTAAATTTTAGTTTGATTTAAATAAAAAAAAATCAATCCTAATTAATATATTCATAAATAAATCACAATTTATGAATATATTTTTATGAAAAGAAAGTTTCATTTGGCAAAAAAAAAAATTAATTAGGATAATGAGTTTTATGGGTTAAATCAAATTAAGTTTTATTGGAAAATGATATATATTTTGGAATATATATATATATAATTCGTCAAAAATATATATTTTTCGAATTGTTTTAAAAAAATATGAATTTTTTCCAAAAACTAATTTTTTTGAGAAAAATATATACTATTTTCCAAAATATGATTTTTTCCCTAAAATAATATAATTTTTGTCCGAAATATATATTTTTTATATTTTAGAAAATAATGTATATTTTTTAGAAAAAATTCATATTTTTTAAAACAATTCGAAAAATATATATTTTTAACGAATCATATATATATATATATTCCGAAATATATATATCATTTTCTAGTATATATATATATTCCAAAATATACATATTTTTTCAAAAAATATTTTTTTTGAAGGTTTGATTTCACTAAACTCTCCTATACTATTGATGGTAGTTTAGGTATTATGACTCAAAATCATATTTTGGAACATAATATATATTTTTCCCAAAAAAAATATTTTAAAAAAAAAATCATATTTTTTTAAAAGAATTCGGAAAATATTTATTTTTGACGAATTATATATATATTCCGAAATATATATCATTTTCCAATGTATATATATTCCGAAATATATGTATTTTGTTCGAAATATATATATTGTTTTCATAAATTGTGATTTATTTATGAATATATTAATTAAGATTGAGTTTTATGATTTAAATCAAACTAAACTTTAATACCAAGTTAATTGATTTACAAATAAAATAATTAGAACTTATAAAAAAAAAAAAACTAACATTTGAGAGTATATTTAGTCTAATATATTAAAGGTAAATGTCATAATTAATATTCTAACTAAAAGAAATAATATTTTTGTAATTTAAAGAATTAAGAAATATAATAGTAAGGATAAAATTAAAGGTAAAGTGGAAATACAAAAAATTTGGAGGGTAAAAGGGTAAAAAAATTTGAAAGCAAGTTCATGGTGCAAGAAAATGAAAGTTTAGGGGGGTATAATTAGTTGAGGGGGTATAGTAGAGAAAGAGAGTAAACTTGCAGGGGTTTTTAAGCAATTTACCCTGAAAAATAAAATAAAAAATGATTTGTTACTTTCAAAGAGGTATCTACATGTGTTTGAAATTCCTGAACTTAATATAATGCATTTTAAATGTAGCCAATACAGTACAAGTAATTAGTAAAACCAAATTTAAATGCTTGGACTTGTGCTTAATTAACTAGAAGCCTAATATTCTAAGGAGAAAGGTCGTTGAATATGGTCCCTGGTCAATGTTAAAGCAAAATAACCCTCGATTTTCTCATGAAAAGTTTTGAAAAATCGCAGTGCACAAGGCTCCTGCCATTGCTAGGTCAGAGAGGGACACCTGTACACAACCTTACCTTAGTAATATTAAAAGGTAATTTTTGGACAATAAAAACTCTATATACAACAATATGCATCTATCATTGCCATATACTTGTACCACATTTTTGGGAATCCTGGTCCTATCTATATTACCTGTCCATGCTTCATAGAGTAGAGTAGAAAACGTACCAACTTTTTTAACGAAGTTTTGGAAACTAATGAAGTGAATCACATATATGCATATTGACATCCTTACATGGGGGATTTTTTTATTTTTTTAAGGTAAACAACTCTATTCAACAATAAAGTGCCAACATTATTCCTAAGCCTAAGTAAAGGGAATTAAAGTAAGAAAAAAAAAACTTAGGACTCACAAGTTGCGGGACTTCCATGCTGACAATTAACTTGTTTGAGTACTGCCTCCTTCCTTGCTGCATATTCTTCAGTAAACTGCTCTTCCAAGAAATGCTCAAGGACCAAACAAACTTTTCGCAACCCATATGGATGCACACTTGGACAAATTTGACACCTACATACCTCACCACCAGGATTGATGATGCAGGTTTCACAGTATACTGCAAAATGGAAGGAATAAAAACACGAGAATTTCTTTAATATATTTCTCCAAACTTCAATGAACAACATGGATGTCTAAACTTGTAAGGTTTACCATGGCCACAATTAAGAACTGTGGGTCGATAGAGTAGCTGCTTGCATATAGCACATAGAAGATCAGTAATAAGCACCTTATTGCCAGTTCCATGCACAAGCTTATATGTATCTGTACTACTTTCTTGGGTGGTCCCATTTTCAGTGGCTTCATTTGGCTCAATAATTTTTGATGAATCATGGATTAAGGAAGGTCCCCCATCTCCTGAAGAAGATGGATCCATACATAATTTACTTTGTGAACTGGTAGAATGTGGATAACGTCCCGCCACGTCACTGGATTCTTCATTAGGACGTGATGCAGATAAATTATCCTCTAATTGGGGTGAGAAACTCCCTCTTTCCTTTTCTTCCTCTGGAACAACCATAATAAACAGACATTTCAGTCGCATAAAAGGGCAGTAATTTAGAAATAGACCATTTTCTTATCAAGTAGATAACACGAACACTTTCAAGCTTCAATTAACATACCATCTAAGTAAAAGCCTTTTCTTATCACCATCCTCAAAGCAAAATTTACTTTGCCAGCCATGATGTCATGAAATATTTGCTTTCTTCATTCTCTCTAAACTTATGAACACTAGTTGTTATTTACCTGTTAATGTTTTAATTCTATAAGTTGTTAAGCTAACCCGGTTATATTTTATCAGATTCTTTCTCCGCCCTCGTCTAGCATGGCACAGAAACCCTGTTATGCAGGATGGTGTAGGGAAACTTCGAAATCAAGAATAAAGAGATCTTAATTATGCTCTGATTCCAATTGATGTGTGACACAATAAACGAAAGCTCTGATACCAATTGATGCAGAACACAATAAAGAAATATAAGAGAGAGAGATGGGAGATAGAGAAAAGATAGAACTTGGGGTGTGAAGAGAAAGAGCAAGAAGAAGAAGAGAAGTCACAAAACAATATACTCAATATTCTCAAAAACTAACGATCTCTGTTACATCAAAGCATTTTATAGGCAACTCAAACCCTAAATAAAAGTAATAACCAATATAATTAAAATGACAAATAAATACTAAAAGTAAAAGTACTAAAAATAACCCTCCGGTAATAAAATTTCCCTAAAGTCATATCTCTTTCCCACATCTCCAATAGTAAAGGTGGGCCATGTGGGCTTCAAGCTCACGGGCTTTGCCCAATTCTTCATCACCCTGCCTATACTCACTCTATCTGGTCATCATTGTGATGCCCCCGTCCTATTTCTCAAAACAATTAAGTTGAAAATAAATCTCTCAGGGGAATGAATGGCCCCTATTATTTTCTTGAATATTCTCAACATTCATATTCTAAGGGTTTGATAAGGTTTAAGCAGGCTGTCAACTCCCTAACACCACTATCCTCGTTTTTAAAACCTATGACTTGTTGCAAACAAATAAATAAATTATTTAAAAGGAAAAAGAAAAAGAAAATACAAAAAACAGATGAAGCTAGCACAGACTGAGTTCAAGAGATAGATGCAAGTTTTCTGACTATTCACAAGTACCAAGGCATTATAAAATATACAAAGAATAGAGGTAGAGATAAGCAATATTTATTAGTATAAAAGAATCAACCATCTCACCGCTCACTTGTCTTTCCCTTCTTTTATAAGCTACTGGGTACAATCTCAGAAGCAAGAAGTGCAGCAAATGGCAGATACTGGGGAAATGATTATATGGTTGCCGACAAACAGGACAGTATGATTCCTGCCATCTATTCATAGCTTTGAAGACACACCAGAAGCTTGAAATGTGGCCACATGCTGCAAACAAGAAAAAAAATGCTCTAGAATCTAATAAATAGAGAAATCTCTTAAAACTTTTTAATCTTTCTAACACCTACTTACCTAAGACAATTGGCTTGTAGAACAGATCCCTGCCAAAACCAATAGATAAATAAATAATAAAATAAGAAGAATAATCATAAGAAGAAAAAGTTTCAAACCAGTTATGAATCAAAGGAGAAAAATCGAATGTAACTTGTGGATTATTAATACTCCTTGTGCCAACTCTATAAACACTATAAGCCAGCAACAAACTTTATGTAGTTAAATTGGAGATACTCAACACCGACCAGTTTTAAATCTTACTTTAAGCATCCAGAGTAATTAAGGGACAAGTAATGAGACGGAATAAAAAAATAATAATTTGGGTAATAAAGAGCTGCTTCTGAGGGTTTGAATGATCATAATCATGATATTAGGCACATAGTATCAAAAATGCACGACAGATTGTCGAGAAACAAGTGATAGTATAATGAAAAGAATGCCTTCATGAAGAGGTGTTCTCATGACGTGTGACAAAGCACAATCGGTTGCACCAACAAGATAGAGCAAACATAGTTAAGATTAAAAAATTGACAAGGTTAATGGTTCATATGAAGGAACAAAGACAGGCGCATAGTGTCGAGGAAGATCTTATCGCCCTTAATTCACACACTCACTATCTCTCTCTCAAACTCACAAACACAGGTATGTGGACTCCATCAATCAAGTGGTAGCAAAATGTGATTGCCCACTACTATAGTTGTTACAATGCTTTGCTGAAACCGAATATAGTATGCAAATTTGTACTGCCACACTGTTAATTTTTGCCTAACAAACCAAATTTATTCTCTGCAACATACTTTAAACCCTGAAATAAATTCCTGATTGACAGAGTTTTTTTATACATGAATCAATATGCCAATGTCCTCTTAACAAAATCCAATTGCTTCACTAAATATGCCTCATTGTGAATTTCATCTTCAATATTACTATTTCACAATTAACACCACATTCTTCTATAATCCTATCATTAATTCTACCACAATTAGAAAATAATACCTTTAATGATTTAATCTACCAGGAAACCAATCAAATATTAGATGTGTGAATGTACACACACAGCCACACAGGGGTCAGGAGCTATATATATATATATATATATATATATATATATATATATATGTATGCATTATATTTTGCCAGAAATTGTCTCCAATATATCTTGAAATCACTAATTCAATTGTTCAAGTACACATTAAAAAAAAAAAATTGAAGCAGATTTATCAATGTGAAAACTAAATAAACAGATAAATGAAGCGAGTTAAAGATTTATAAATACATATTAAAAAAAAAAAAGTGAATCTCGAATGAAATAGATATATAGATACATAGTTGAAGACTCACAGGCATACGCAACACTGAAACTCGTCAGGAAACTCCTCACTTTCTGCAGCAGACTCTTCGTGTTGATTTTCCATTTCTGTGTTAACAGTTATGTGCTCGTCAATCTATATATATAGCTACATATAATTTAGGGTTTAGTTCAAGAAACCTTTATCTTATTTAATTTAATTAATTAACTTTGTCAGTCACTTTGCCATTTATACTATTCAATTTCATTACTATGTCCCTCATTCTCACATTTTGAGTCAAAATATCTAAACTGTCCTCTTTTAATAATATAAGGGGTTTAGTGAATATATATTATGTTTCAAAATATAATTTTTTTTACAAAAAATATGATTTTTTTTATGAAAAATATTTGTTTGGGAAAAATATATATTATATTTCAAAATATGATTTTTTTTTGCAAAAAAGTATATATTATGCTTCAAAATATGAATTTTTTCCGAAAAATATATATTATGTTCCAAAATATGATTTTTTTACGAAAAATATTTTTTTTGCCAAAAATATATACTATTATGTTCCAAAATATGATCTTTTCCGAAAAATAATTTTTTTGCGAAAAATATATATTATATTTTTCAAAATAATTCATATTTTGGAAAATAATATACTCCCTCCGAAAAATATTTTTTTTGCAAAATATATATATATATATATTTTAATTTATAATTTTTGCAAAAAATATAATTAATTTTCGAAAAATAATTTTTTTAAATGGTTAATTTCACTAAACCCCATTATACTATTGAGGGTATTTTAGGCATTTTGACTCAAAATGTGAGATGAGTGAGCATAATGATGAAATTGAATAGTATATGGGGCAAAATAAACACAGTAGGAGTTAGTTGATTAAACTGGATAGTATATGGGATTTTTTTGAAATTAACCTTATAATTTATAATTAGGTACACATATTACATATATAGGAGATATATATATATATATATATATATATATATATATATAGGTGTTATGGGTGGACTGGACTGGCTGCTTTCAAGGACTTGATACAAAACACGTAGTAGGGCTGCTATCTGAAGCCCGGCCCAGAAAGAGTTAAAAAGAACTGTCCAACAAAATGTTCCATCTTTGTAAAGCCTCTAATGTTTTCCTACCCAATTCTTTAATAATATTATATATATATATATATATATATTGTCATTTTAATTGAGAAGAAGAAAAAAAAAAAAGAGACTGTTATTGTAAATGAAAATTTCCTAGTATTAAAATTAAAAAATGAAATAAACAAAAAAAAAATCATGTTCTCTAGGAAGGGGCAAAGATGATAAACTTGGGAGTCGTCCAAAATCAGCCTCCTTTAAAACTTTTTTAGATTGGTCACCAAACATAAATAGAACTGATGAAAAGTAATTTTAAAGATTTAAAATAATGAATAATCAAAACTAATTGTGAGTAATTTAGTCAAATACTAAAATTAATTATTAAATACTATAAAATTATTTTAAAATGACTAATTTGTCCCTTGAAAAATACTTCAGTGGTGATCTTCCTATCTTCTCATTATTATTAGGATTATTAACAGAAAATCTCCTATGATTTCAAGTTTTTAACAAATACTCCCATGAGGTGTCATATTGCTTCCTTCACTTTAAAATCTTTCACAAATCCCTTTTTAGTCTCAAAACGATGTAGTTTTAGGGCCAAAAAATTTGAAAATAGGGTTTTTTTTGTTAAAATGTTGAAATCATTGCAGATTTTATATTAAAAAACTGAAATTATAAGGGGTTTTATGGGCTTAAAAATGGTTATGTGTAATCTATAAAAAGTGGTTATAAGAATTTTTATGTTAATACCCCATATTATTATTTGAATGTTAAATTCCTTTCTCCTTACTGAGTATTGTTCTATATTCCCCCATTTTCAACGCATTGGCCAGGAGATTGAGTTTTTTTATTATTGTTGAAAAGGAAGAAGATAATAAATCGACATTGAACAATACTGTTGACTCTAGATTCAGCAAAAGTAGGAATAATATGAGGCATCATTATTAGCAGATTTTTAATTTTTTTAAAACAAAACTATGATATGGATCAAGAGAGATGCATAATCGTCCGTTTGGATACGAGAAAATAATTTTTATGTTTTTTATTGTTCAACCAATTCAAAAAAAAAAATACGTTTGACAAACACGTTTCTGTTCACTTTTTTTTCCCAAGAAAACTGTTTTCTGTGAATAGTGTGTAAAAGTGGTGAAAACACCAAATACAACTTTTAATTATTTTTTGAGTTTTTTCACTGTTTAGGGTACCACCTCCGCCACCGCCGCCGCCACCAACCACCACTACCACCCGCCACCGGTCGCCGCCGCCGGACCCCATTGCCGCCGGTCACCGCCAGCCACTACCGCCGCCCACCAATACCATTTTATTTTTCAATACAAATTTTCATCCAAACACTTTTTTGTTTTTAATTTTTTGCTGGAAAAAACAAAGACAAATACAAAAATAATTTTTGAAAACAGAAAACAAATACAAAAAACAGGTTTTCCAAACGCACCCTTATTTATTTGTTTCTCGTAAAACATAATTGATAAAAACTTTTTATAACTAATGCATATTTTTGCTCTAATGATAGATTAATTAAGACTAATAATAATAAAGAAGTAAGAAGTATTAGAGATTGATTTAGAACATCAGATAATATCAAATACTTCCAAAATAGAAGAAGTGATAGTATAATAATGGAGTTAAGGGAGAATTATAGAAACTAAATTTTAACGCGTTGATTGTAATCTATCTAAATGATTTTGAATGGTTGTTATTGCACATCATCACTATATATAGAGCCGACATAATTCTATATATTCAGATAAATGTGTTATAATTCAATATTTAATTTTTATTCAATAATTCTCACGAAACCAATATAAGGGTGGATTGAATCAATCCGATTTGATGTTTTATTATTCAATAATATCACCACCAATGTTACTTATAGAGGAGCTTTCAGACCAAGAAAATAACAATGCAATCTAATCCTAGAAAGCAAACGAAAGCCAAGGCTGCCCATACAGAGCTGCTCAGCTACAACTTCTAATCTTCTTTACACAAAATAAGATCTTTATATCTTAAGACCATATATTGCATATCACAAAACGAAAACACACAATTTCTCACTATTTCGGTATGTAAATTTAAATTTCTCACTATTTCGGTATTTAAATTTAAAAAATTCACTTTTTTATATCCGTTAATTTGTTACTGCCAAAAAAAATTGTTGTGTTAAATTTATACTTAGGGTAATTTAGATAAAACTCCATTGGTTTCAGGATTTAATCACAAAACTCTCTGATGTTCACCAAACCCCCTGAGATTTCAGATTTGAATCAAATACCCCCTCCTCCCAAAAGCAGTCAATTTTTATGTCAAAATGACTTAAATGCACATGACATAAAATTATCTTTTATGAGTAATTTACAAAAAAATCCCCTGAGTTTCAAATTTTAATCAAATAACCCCTGGGATTCAAAAAGCTCTTAAAAAATTCATAATGCTCATAATAAATACAATATTATATATCTTTCATAAAATAATACAATAACTAAAAAAATATTTCAAACTACCAATTAATGTTGAAATGTTAAAACAACAATAAAAACAAAAGCAAAATCTAATTGGTAGTTCAAAATATATTTTTATATTTCAAACTTTTTTTATATTTTACCCTAATTGGTAGTTCAAATTTTTTTATGTCGCCGCTAAATGTTTTTATTTTGGCATAATTTTTGTTTTCCCGTTTATAGTAAAATATATAAAAACAAAATTTAAAAACGAAAAAAAATCCAAGGCCAAAATTGCTTTTTCATTTTAAAATTTTGTCTTAAAATGAAAAAAAAATCGACCATTTTAAAATTTTGTTTTTAAACGAAAAAAATTTCGATCGATTTTTTTTTTTCATTTTTTTTAAACGAAAACAAATTCCCCCTTGATTTTTTTTCATTTTTTTTGTTTTAAAATTTCATTTTTAATATTTTTTAATTTGAAAGATTTTTTTATTGGATTATTTATTCATCCCTAAACCACATATTTATACATAATTTGGTAAATGGGTCAAGTCCATTTACTCAAGTTTATCGATCCCTTAAATCATGGGATTTGATAAACTCTTTTCTTTTTTGGACTCTCTTTTCCATAAGCAGGTCAAATCCTTAACTTATGGATCACTCATTCTCTAGAAACTTCTATGGGCCCATTAGTCCCACGACCCATCAGTCTTTCGGTCCATCAGTCACGTGGTCCATCAGTCCTATGACCCATCTATATTGGGCCATATAATTTCTAACTATTACACAGGCCCCTGAGGTTATGGGCTTATGATTCACATCATAGCCCATGACCGAAATTATATACATTAATATCTTTATGGGAAATGATGGTGGTGAGTTGGCATGCATTTAATTGTATTTCAAAATAAGAGACCATAACTTCCTTAATTTTTGCACCATGACGGCTCAACGTGCAACGTGCAACCTTCGGGTTTCGTGCAGTCCTTTGGTATGCTCCTTTCCTTCTATAAAACCCACCCTAAACTATTTGATTTTTTCATTCTTTTCATTCACAACTTTTCGCTCTTGCCTCTCTCTCTCAACTTTAGCTCCTGGAACTTATCTTTCCTTCATTCCTGCAATCTTTTTTGTCGGCATTTAAGAACCTCCATCAGAACAGACGTCTACTCTTACCCTAAGCTCTTCCTGTTTCTTCATTATCAGCTGAGTATGTCGGATAATACTTCCCTATTTTTAATTTTCATCTTTGCCCCCCATCTGTCTCTTCTACCTTTCTGGAACTATGTCTGGTAGTGATGGTACTAGGTCAGTAGAGGAGGTCGTTATATCCTCTGCAACCGACACCGACCCTACCAGTAGTGATAGCCCTTTTTCCATCCATCAAGAGGCCCCTGTCCCAAAAATAGTTCCCCTAAATGCTGACCTTCCGGGTTTGTCAATGAATCTGGGAACACCCGTTTTAAGGGGTTCTCATGATGATGACGAATCTATGAATCGCAAGCCTTCTGAACCCTTCACGGTTGCCCCTCTTAAGAAAGCAAGGCCTAAGGTGGACGTAAAACATCTTCGAGCTGAGACCAGTGTACCCGGTGATGTCGATGTGGCCCCTTACCCAGGCTATTTAGATTTCTCTAAGAGTGAGGGACATCAACTAGGTAGCATTTTGCTATCGGCGGTTCATCTTAAAGTTTTAAGATTTCCTCTTCATCCTTTCTTCCATTATGTGTTTTTTATGTTAGGGTTGTACCCCCTTCAACTCAACCCGAACAGCTTTAGGATTCTGTTAATTCTCTTATTATACAATAGGGATCTGGACCTTAATCTAGGTTTAGCCGACTTGCTTCTCTGCTATTTTTTCCAAAATGCCAGAGAAAGTAAGGGTAAATACAACCTCTTTCCCTTATAGGGTCGGGGTCTATGTTCTGGTATAGAAAATTCAGATAAAGGGTGGAAATAGAGAATGGTAGTTGTTAGCGGTAATTGATTTTACCCGTTCTCTCTGACATTCTCGATCCCACATACCTTCGGTGTTATTCGCTTGCCTATCTACCGTCCCCTCCACAAAGCTTCTTGTTTTTGTGAGTTCTATGATTTACATTGGGAGGAATACACATACAAATTTCTAAATTAAGAGGATAGAGAAATTCCTTTATCTCTCATAAAAGAACGGATAGCCCTTCTAAAGGCCAAGATCTGGAGCAATGTCCGATCTGCCACTACCCTTCTAACTCAGGCCAATCTGGAGATGATTTCTAATTTGGACGCTACAGTTGACAGGATGGATTTTCCCGTCAGACCCCTTTCAGCCAGTTGCACTCAGGTTCCTGAAGGGATCAACCTGGTTGATGTTATACCGCTCTCGACAGCACCCCCGACTCCTCCAGTACCTCCGCCCGCACAAAGTCCCGTAGATCCACCTCAGCCTCCTCCTGCAAATCCTCCAATCATAAGGTCTCAATCTGGTGTGGGTGTTGGAGCGGCCAACAAAAGACCCAAAACCCAAATTGTTGATGCTTCTACGAGCGAAACTCCTCTGGCTCAGGATGCCCCCTGTACTGCCATCCCCTGGGAGCCAAATTTTTTCCTTCCTGATAGGACTCCGGTCTGCGCCGATCATCTCACCATCTGTCAGCCAGAAGCTCTAAGAGTTATGGCGAAGGGGATTTAGACTCCGGCCGATAGGGCTACTCAGTCGAAAATCTTCAAGACTGAGCTTCTGAAAAAGAGCTCTACAATGGCCATGGAGGTTGGTAATTCGTTTTTATTTTGTACCTTAGTTCATTATCTTTTCTTCGTTATGTACTAACATGCCCTCTAGTTAGTTCAAATCAGATTTGAACTCAACACTTAGGAAATTTTTTAATTAAACATGAAGCATTCGGGCATATGGCCCCTGAGACTTGTTTTTACCCTCTGGTTAGTTCAAATCAGGTTTGAACTCAACACTCAGGAAAATTTTCAATTAAACATGAAGCTTTCGGGCATATGGCCCCGGAGACTTGTTTTTGCCCTCTAGTTAGTTCAAATCAGGTTTGAACTCAACACTCAGGAAAATTTTCAATTAAACATGAAGCCTTCGCATAAACATGAGTATAAAAATAGACTGTATCTTTATTCAGAAGAACTTGAGTATCATGAGGCAGATGTGCCGAACATCGGGCACATATGATTTATTATAATCAGCAAAATGTGTCATATACGAGACACAGTTTTATTTTACTGTTTAACAAGAAAAAGAAACTACCTAATGATATTACCTCTTCAACCGATAAACGTTCTGAGAGTTGGGCTCAATGCGGCATGTCTCGTTCTTCCGTACCCGATAAGCACTGCGTCTGATGACCTCAATTATTGTATAAGGTCCTTCCTATGTCTCCCGTAACTTGCCAATAATCCCAATATTTCTTCTGGGTACCATATCGCCTACCTGAAACTCTATTCTTGACTTTCTGATTAAACCGTGCCCTGACTTGTTGTTGATAGGCAGCCAGCCTTATCCCGACAACTTCTCTTATTTCCTCTAGTAGGTCCAAATCATGGGCTAGGTGCTGATTGTTTGGACCTTCCTCCCAGGCTTGACTTCTTAAAGTAGGTACTCTCAATTCGGTCGGGATAACGGTTTCGGCCCCATAGGCCATGGCGAAAGGGGTTTCTCCTATTGGTTGTCTCAGAGTAGTCCGATAGGACCATAAGACCTCGGGCAATTTCTCTGACTAGGCTCTTTTTGCCTCTTCAAGCTTTTTCCTGAGTGTATCAAAAATTATTCTATTTGTCTTTTCATATTGTCCATTTCCCTGTGGATAGCCAACAGAAGAGGTGTTCTGATTGATCCTATGTTTTTCCAGGAACGCTTGAACTTTCCTGTTATCCAAATTGGTGCCATTCTCCATCATTATAGTTCAGGGTAGACCAAATCTACAAATGATGTGACTCTATATGAACTTTATAACATGGCTACTTTTGATAGTAGAGTATGCCTCGACTTCCACCCACTTGGTAAAGTAATCCATAGCTAGAAGAACATGTGTGGTAGATCTTATAGCTTGCGGGAGATGACCCACAATATCCATACCCCATCGGGCAAAGGGGTGAGGGATAATTGTTGAGTTCAGTAATTCCGGAGGTGGATGAATAACATCTCCATGAAATTGACACTTTTTGCAGTGTCGGGTGTAGACCTCAGCGTCCGTTGACAGATAAGGCCAGAAGTATCCCTGGGTAAGAACTTTATGGGCTAAAGACCTTAATCCGAAATGATTGCTACATGGTCCAGCATGTATCTCTTCCATGACCGCAGAAGCTTCGAAGGGTGTGAGACATCTTAAATATGACCTGGAGAATGACTTACGGTATAGTTGGTCATTGTATAGAGCATATTTGATGACTTTCATTCTTATCTTTCGGGCCTCTGGTTTTGACTCAGGTAACGCACCGGTCCTCAAATAGTCTGCTATGGGGTCCATCCAGCTTGGCTTCTAAGAAATGACTATCACGTCTTCGAGGGGCTCCAAGCTTGATCGAATGATGAAGTCCACTGGTGCTATTCGAGTCATACTTTCCCCTGCTGCGGAAGCCTAGTTAGCCAGACGATCTGCCATGATATTATCCCCTCTGGGGATCTGTTCAAAGGTTAACTGCTGGAATTCCTCGGCCTATTTTAGTACCAAATTTCTGTATGCCTCCATTTTAGGCTCTCGAGTTTCATACTCCCCATTTAACTACCGTACGACCAACTGAGAATCACTCCATATCTCTGCTTTCTGTACTTGAAGGCTTCGGGCCAACCGAATCTCTGCTAGAAGGGCCTCATACTCGGCTTCGTTGTTGGGAGGCAGGAAACTCCAATCCAACGGACTACTGAATTTTAGTGCCATCTAGTGTCACGAGCTCTACACCGATCCCTGCTCCGTTGACATTTAATGATCCGTCTATGAACACAACCCATAAGCCAGGTTCATTTTCTTCTAAAGAGTCTGTAGTTTCTGTTTCCAACAAAAATTCAGTTACCGCTTAATGGCAGTTCGGGGGACATAGGTTATGTCAAAAATCCTGAGTTATATTGCCCATTTAGATACTCTCCCTAATAACTCAAGTTTCGCCATTATGGATCTGATCGGGGTTGCAGTTGACACCACGATCGGGTGTGCTTCAAAATAATGTTGAAGATGTCGCTTTGCATTGATCAGTGATAGTACCAGCTTTTCTTGTTTTGAATAATGGGTTTCTGCATCAGCAAGGGCTTTGCTGGTGTAGAATATTGGTATCTGGTACCCCTTGCCCTTATTGACCAGAGCGGCGCTGGTAGATGTTGCAGATATGGCTATATATGTGTAACGACTCTTTTGCTTCTGGGGTTGCTAGTATGGGAGGCTTTGCCATGTAGCTTTTGATTTTTTTCAGGGCTTTTGATTGCTCCGGCCCCCAAACCTCTCATTTTGCCGCCTTTATAGCATGAAATAATGGTCGGCACCAATCAGTTAAGCGAGAGATGAAATGGCTAAGGGCTGCTACCCTTCCGGTTAGTACTTGGATCTCCTTCCGGGACCTTGGCTCTGCTGACTCCATGAGAGCTTTGACCTGTGCTGGGCTAGCTTGTATTCCCGTTTGATTAACTATGTGTCCCAAGAATTCGCCCGTAGATACTCCGAAAGAACATTTGGATGGGTTGAGCTTCATCTTGTACTTTCTGAGGGAGTCGAATACCTACTGCAGATCGGTCAGGTGATCACTTTTCGCCTTGCTTTTGACCACCATGTCATTAATGTAGGCTTCTATGGGAGATCCCATCATGCCCTGGAAAACCCTGTTGACCAACCTCTTGAAGGTTGCACCTGTATTTTTTAGTCCGAAAGGCATAACTGTGTAACAATATGTACCTAATTCAGTTATGAAGACATTTTTTTCCTTGTCATCTGGGTTCATTCCTATTTGGTTATACCTAGAGTATGCATCCAAAAAACTCAAGCGCTCGAATCCTGCGGTGGCATCTACCATCTGATCGATCTTTGGTAAGGGGAAATAATCCTTCGGGCATGCTCTGTTCAGATCAGTAAAGTCCACACACACCCTCCATTTCCCATTCTTCTTCTGAACCACAACAATGTTTGCCAGCCAGGAAGGATACTGTACCTCTTTAATGAATCCTGCTTGGAGAAGTCAATCGACCTCTTCAGCTATGATCTGGTTTCGGTGAGCCCCCATTCGCCTTAGTTTCTGTCTGACAGGTTTTGCATCGAGATCCACGTTGAGGGAATACTAGGTTATTGACGGATCGATGCCGGTCATATCCATATGGCCCTAGGCAAATATGTCAACATTGGAGCGTATGAGGGCCTCCATTTCTTTCTTTTCTTGTACATTGAGGCCAGAACCAATATAAGTTAATCTTTCAGGGTGATCAGGGTAAATCTAAACTTCCAGCAAAGGTTCAACTGCTATCGATGACCCCGCACCCTTCTCCTATAATTGCTATTGATCTTCGGGTACTGCCTTGGATCATGATTATCGTTTCGGTTCTATCCTTTTCCTCAGACCTTTCAAGGTGACGGCGTAACATTCTTTGGCTGCTACATGATCTCCCCTAATGTCAATCACATCAATTCTGTTTGGATCGATGCACCGCATGACCTGATGCATGGTTGAAGGAACTCCGTGCATCCGATGGATCCAACCACTGCCAATCAGGAGATTATATGAGGGTTTGACATCCACCACCACAAAAGTTTCTCTGAGCATGCGCCTTGCCGCTGTCACTGGCAGTTAGATCTCTCCCACTGGTTCCACTCTTCTGCCATAAAATCCGGCTATCGGGCTTCTGGAAGGGACTATCTCATGAGGGTTGATCTCTAACTTTTCAAATGCCCACTTGGTGATAATGTTGGCGTTACTTCCTAGGTTAATCATTACCCTCTTGATCAAGCAGTTTGATACCATAAGGGAGATAACCAAGGGATCGTCATGTGGTGATTGAATGTTCTGTATGTCTGCAGAAGAAAAAGTTATCCGAGCATCCTCTTTCGGGCTTCGAAACTCGTTGATTTTCCCAACCCTTCGCAGTTTCTAGGCTTGACGCATATGGGATCTACGGGCTTCCTCCGCTTCTAACCGAATTGGTCCACCGTGAACCATGTGAATGACTCTTACGGGCTGTCCCACTGCTCCCTTGGTGAGTGTGTGTGATGTTTGATCTGGTCGGGGGCCCTCCTTGGCAACGTACTTCGTCAATTCCCCTTTTGCTATCATGGCTTCTACTTGTCTCCTAAGGCTTCTGCACTCGTTGGTGTGGTGTCCATACTCGCCATGGAAGACACAATGTCTTAACATGTCTCTCTAGTCCATTGGTTGTTTGATGGGTGGTGGTGACCGGAAGATTCCTTTACCCTTAGTCTCCTGATACAGTTTGGCCAAGGTAACCTTTAATGGAGTAATCTTGTCTTCGAATCTCTGACGTTTCTCTGGGACTAGGGAGGGTGCAAGAGGAGTGTCTGGCCGTTCCAATCGATTGCCCGATCTTTAACTTTTAGTTCGGATACTCTTGCCTCTACGCTTGTAAAAGTTGACATTCTTTGGCGTATGGCCAGTTCCTCTTCTATCCGGAGGTGCCCTTATGCCCTGGAATTGAGTTCCCCGATGTCTGCAGGTGGCCTATTGACCAAAGACTGATGGAACTTGATTCCAGGGATCAAGGCCATTTTGAAAGCCTCAACGGCTGAGTGTTTATCGCAATTGTCAATTGAAGATATCTCCATATTGAATCGCAAGACAAAGGTTTTAAGGGATTCACCTTTTTCTTGGATCATGGTAAATAGAGTGGAGATGGTCTTTCTTTGTATTTTATTGCCAAAATACTGGGCAATGAACAACTCACAGAGTCTGATCCAGCTTCCAATGGATCGGGGTTGTTGCTTCCTGAATCATAACAGGGCTGCTTCGGTCAAGCTGGTGGGAAAGACTTTGCAGAGTAAGGCTTCGTTCTCATTGTAGACATTCATTTTTGTATGGACATGGTAGATGTGTTTCGTCGGGTCTTTTATGTCGTCAAATATGATAAATTTTGGTAGCCTGAACCTCTCCGGGTAGGGCACGCTGGTGATTGCCAGCGTGAATGGAGTTTGCACGACGTCGATGGATGCCTCGGAGGCCAGATTGTTTGGGGTCTGAATCTTCAGATCTTTAAACACCTCCCTTTGAAATCTGATCATAATCTCCTCCAACTTTTTCATGGTCAGAGTCTCCTCGGGATTGTGCATCCCGAGCACTTGCAGGAATGATTCTGCGTGTTCCTCCCGATCGTTATTGGACTTTGCGTGGTGGTTGTCCATTTATGATTGGTGGCCTGCGGACCGTTCCTGCTGGTTGGATTGTTCGCCATTCGGGGTTTCTCGAGAGTTTTGTAACATGGCTAGTTAGGCCACCAACTCGGCGTTCTGCCTTTCTAATTCGGCGGTTTTATCCTCCAAGGCTCGCCTGATTGGATATTCGGTTTGTGAAGGTTGGCCTCCATTCGGAGGTAACTCGGATTGCTGCGAACGGATGATAACTACCATGGATGGTGTAAGTCTAAGCTCTTCGTAGAGAATGGGAAGCTATTGAAAATAAAGATTTCAATAAGAGTGTTTCCCACAAACGACGCTAATTGTGTAGATGCAGAAAAATACACAATGAAATAGGTTAAAAATTGGATCATTTATTCATCACTAAACCACGTATTTAGACATAATTTGGTAAATGGGTTAAGCCCATTTACCCAAGTTTATCAATCCCTTAAATCATGGGATTTGATAAACTCTTTCCTTTTTTGGACTCTCTTTTCCATAAGCAGGACAAATCTCTAACTTATGGATCACTCATTCTCTATAAACTTCTATGGGCCCATTAGTCCCACGACCCATCAGTCTTTCGGTCCATCTGTCCTGTGGCCCATCAGTCACACGACCCATCAGTCCTTCGGCCTATCAGTCCTATGACCCATCTATATTGGGCTGTGTAATTTCTGAATATTACAAAGGCCAAAATTGTTTTTTCATTTTAAAATTTTGTCTTAAAATGAAGAAAAAAAATTGACCATTTCAAAATTTTGTTTTTAAACGAATTTTTTTTCGATCGATCGATTTGTTTTTTTTTTTTTCATTTTTTTTAAACGAAATCAAATTCCCCCTTGAATTTTTTTCATTTTTTCGTTTTAAAATTTCATTTTTAATGTTTTTTAATTTGAAAGATTTTTTTATTTATTGTATTATTTATGAATGATATATAATATTATATTTTATTATTTATTGTATTAATTATGAGTATTATCAAATTTTTAGGGGCTTTTGGAATCCCAAAGGTTATTTGATTAAAATTTGAAACTCAGGGAGTTTTGGTGCAAATTACCCAGAAAGGATAATTTTATGTCATGGGCATTTAAGTCATTTTGGCATAAAAATTGACTTCTTTTTGGGAAGAGGGGGGGTATTTGACTCAAATATGAAATCTTAGAAGGTTTTGTGATTAAACTCTGAAACCACATGGAGTTTTGTGTAAATTAAATGTTTAAAATTTTTATAACATTAATTTATCTCAAATTTTATTCTTGGGTAATTTGCAATAACACCCCCTAAGGTTTAAGTTAATTCCACATGAAGGTCGGTCAATGTGTTTGTCGTCCCAACGTCCCCTGAGGTTTGGTTTTTCTTGCAATGACACCCCATAAGCCAATAAAATGACTAGAGTACCCTTGAGAGAAAGATCTGTCATGTGAAATGACCTTCATGCCCCAACCCCAAATATATAAAATTTCAAAAAACATATATATAAATTCGAAAACAATATATAAAATTCGAAAAGAAATATATAAATTTCGAAAATATATATATATAATTTGAAAACAATATATTAAAATTTGAAAAAATATATAAAATTCGAATATATATATATAATTCAAAAATAATATAAAATTTGAAAAACATATAAATTTAAAAAATATATATAAAATTCAAAAAACAAATTTGAAAAAATATATATAATTTGAGATAAAATATATAAAATTCAATATATATATATATATATATATATATTTTAAAAAACAAATTTCAAAAAATTATATAATTTTAGAAAAATATATATATTGGTAAAATGTCATATCTTTTCTAATGAAGTGAATCAAACTACTTACCACCAACATCAATTAGTGGTCTTCTTTTATATATATTTTCCCAAAAAATATATATTTTTCCCGAATTTTATATGATGTTTTCAAATTTTATATGATATATTCGAATTTTATAAAAAAAAATTGAAATTTATATATTTGTTTCAAATTTTATATATTTTTATGAATTATATATATATATTTTTCGAATTTATATATTGTATTCAAATTTTTTTTCTTTCGAATTTTATATATTTGTTTCAAATTTTATATATTTTTCAAATTTTAATATATTGTTTTCAAATTTTATATATTTTTTCCCAATTATATATATATATATATATTTCGAATTTTATATATATATATATATTGTTTGAGGGTGGGGAGAATGTGATTGAAATTGAAAAGTATAAGGGGCAATCCGGACATATGAGTGATTAGTTGATTAAATTAAAAGTGGGGTGAGGTGAAGGGTTTTGGTTTAGGGGCATGGAGGTCATTTCACATGTCATATATTACTCACATGTAATAAGGGATAAAGCTCAAGGGCATGCTATATTTTCGCCCCTCCATGTGGTGTCATTGTAAGAAAAAATAAATCTTAGAGAACGTTAGGATGACAAATGCGTTGACCGACTTTAATGTGAAATTGACCTAAACCTCATGATATTACTGCAAATTACCTTTATTCTTTGAACGCGACAATGTCACTGAAAGTGGAAGGCTTCACGTAGTCCAAGTCTCATCGTCATATTCCAGAAATCTATTCAGTGAATTTAATTACTCCTATATGCTCTCTTACTCTTAGGCCCTGTTTGGTACGTGGTCTGGTCTGGTCTTGCGTTTTATGAGATTAGATCGTGTTTGGTAGCATTGGTCTCAAATTTTTGGTTAGACCAAATAAGACCAAATCAGACCAAAATGGCCTCATTTCAGACAAAAAAAAAAAGTGGTTCCTGGTGGTCCGGTCTGGTTTTATTAATAAAATATATTTATAAATAATTAAAAATGAATAAATAATAATAATAAATTAAATAAACATATTTTAAAAATAAAATATAAATAATAAATAATAAACAAAATAAAATAAATAATACCTAATAATAATAAATAAATAAATATAATAATAAATAAATGAATAAATAATAAAATATATTTATAAATAATTAAAATGATTTATTAATAATATAAATAAAAAATTAAATAAAACATAATAATAATAAAAAATGAATACAATAATAATAAATAAATATAATAATAATAAAAAATGGACTAAATAATAAATAATAATAATAAATTACATAAAATATATTTAAAAATATAATAAATATAATAAATAATAAACAAAATGAAATAAATAATAATAATAAATAAATATAATAATAAATAATAAATAGATATAATAATAAATAATAAGTAAATATAATAATGAATAAATACTTCATAATAATAAAAAATGAGTATAATAATAATAAATTAATATTAAATTAATAAAATATATTTTTAAATAATTAAAAATGAATAAATAATTTATAAATAAAATGAATTAAATAATGAAATAATAATAAATAAATAGAATATATTTATAAATTAATAAATAATAATTTAATAATATAAATAATAAAATAATAAAGTGATGAAATAATACATAAATAAATATTATAATAAATAATAAATAAATAGTAAGACCAGATTGCTTACCAAACAGACTTTTCCAGATCAGATTAGACCAGACCAGACCAGATCAGATTGGACCAGACCGGACCGAACCAGACCAGAAAGACCGCCTACCAAACATGGCCTTAGTGTGTAAAATTGCTTGTTCAAGAATTATTTTAAAACAATTTGTGTATCAATTACCTTAACAATTTGTGTATCAATTACCTTATATAGATGGTATACACCGTAAAGTTACATTGCTGATCATAATCCATATACTTTATTACTTCTGTAATATTTGGAATCAGACTAACGAAAATGTAAGTGATTTTAATTGCAGAGTTGCCAAGAGAGTACTGTTTGTAGGCTTATCAATTGCAATTAATAGTGGTGATGGCAATAATGTTCGTGAATGAAGACTAACTACCAACAACCCATCAATATCCAACTCAGAATCATTCAAAGGTCACTCCAGAGGACATTGTACCCCAAAATGTTTCACGGCGTTCGATACAGGTCAGCCTATGATTTTTAAATTTAGAACAATAAGGTTAAGAACAAATTATTTAATTTTGATCAAGTTCAGTTCTAACAGTAGCTTATTCGTAGTCTAATTAATCTACTTTCTAAGTTAACATTCATGTCTCACCATGGCTCGGTATATTATCCGATACTTTGATGTGACATATTATTTGGTTCGCAACTCTTTTAAAAGGACTTGACAGTATTCACGTTTTTAAAATTATAGACATGTACAAATTAATATTGTTTGATGTATGTATTTTTCGGTCGTTGGTTGAATTCTTTGTGAAGGGAGTTATATCTATGGATTCATAACTCTTTCACAAATACTTCATTAGACAAGTCACCCTTCACCCTTTTTTTTAAGAAATGAGAGCTTAATTATACCTAGCCATGTGAAGTCTTGTCTGGATAGGTTTATTATGATCCATTATAAAACATACTATATATATATTCCATTAGAAAAATGAAGGAGGTTGTTTGTAAAGTGACACTATGACAATGAAATTTTGCAACCCTCCTAAAAATCATTCAACAAATGAAGGAAAGAAACAAATGAAAATAATGGTAAGAACTATATCAAGAAATTAGTTAGGTTCACCATATTCATGACCAAAATAATGTGCTATGTCACATTGTGAAATTAAAGCAAAATGTACTGTTGATGGGACAATGTTTGGTTGATCCATTTATTGGATCAGCAATGGCAATCAATGCAGTGACATGAAAAAAGCAGTACTAGAGTGTGCAGAGATTTCGACCTCTATCTTAAATTGACTAACCCTAATCAAACTGACCCTTTTGATTTTTATATATATATATATGGGCATATGTATATATATATGGGGAAATGATGGTAAATACCCCTTTAGTTTTAAAATTGTGCTAATTTTTTTTTCATGATTTCTAAACATTCTTATACTTTTCAAAGATTACAAATAACCCCTCAAAGACTGAGAGAAGTATTTTTTTTTTAATTTTAAAATCATAAAGGTGTTTTGCTCTCGTCATATGACTAGATTCCGGCAAAAAAAATGAACAAAATAGTATTAAATGAGTCAAAATACACATTTTTGGAATAGTAATTAGAATTATCAGCACCAAGTGAACTAAAGGTGGATTTTTTGCACACTTTTAAAAACATAACCCCATAACATACTTCAATTCACGCGTTGTTCATCACAAAACCCTAGAATTATTTAATGAAACACGCTGTCAAAAGTGAATGTGTTCGGAGGGGACAGTTGGAGAACATAAATTACTAGGCCAATCAAACCCCACCATTTATTTACTCAGGAGAGAGAGAGAGAGAGTTAACAATTGGTTACTGTGGACCAACCAATGTGTTATGGTGCAATACACGAGAGAGAGAGAGCGAGTACAATTGGTTACTGTGAACCAACCAGTGTTGTGGTGCAATACACAAACCTTTCTTCTGTCACTATATATATGTGTACACTTCACATGCACTTCTGTTACACTATACTCACTCAGCTTAGTTTGCATATATATATTCATATATTCTAGGGTTGGGGTTTTCTGGTTTAGAAGCTATAATGTGGGTAGTGGGGCGTTGTGTTGTGGTGTTTGTTTTGGTTGGTTTAGTTGTTGCGGATAGTGGTGGTCATGGAGTTGAAGATGATAAGCACTTGCTCGGACTAGGGCCAAAGATTTTTAAAAAAGGCTTGAGGCATGGGAGGTTTGCTAGAGGCGGGCTAGGTGGAGGATTTGGTGGTGGCGCAGGCGGCGGTCTAGGTGGTGGTGGCGGTCTAGGTGGCGGCGGTGGTTTAGGTGGCGGTGGCGGTCTAGGTGGCGGTGGTGGTTTAGGGGGTGGTGGCGGTCTAGGTGGTGGTGGCGGTTTGGGTGGTGGCGGTGGTTTGGGTGGTGGCAGCGGTCTAGGTGGGGGTGCTGGTGGCGGTCTGGGAGGAGGCGCTGGTGGTGGCGGCGGTTTAGGTGGTGGTGGTGGTCTAGGTGGTGGCGGCGGTCTAGGTGGCGGTGCAGGTGGTGGCGGTGGTTTAGGTGGTGCCGGAGGTCTAGGTGGCGGTGCTGGTGGCGGCTTAGGTGGTGGGTTAGGACATGGAGGACTTGGCCATGGAGGAGGATTAGGAGGTGGTGCGGGTGGCGGGTTAGGGCATGGTGGGGGACTCGGTGGTGGTGCGGGCGGTGGGCTTGGCCATGGTGGTGGTTTAGGTGGAGGAGCTGGTGGTGGTTTAGGTGGGGGTGCTGGTGGTGGTTTAGGTGGTGGAGCTGGTGGTGGTTTAGGTGGGGGTGCTGGTGGTGGTTTAGGTGGTGGAGCTGGTGGTGGTTTAGGTGGGGGAGCTGGTGGTGGTGCAGGTGGCGGCGGTGGTGCTGGTGGTGGTTTAGGTGGAGGAGCTGGTGGTGGTTTAGGTGGTGGAGCTGGTGGTGGTTTAGGTGGGGGAGCTGGTGGTGGTGCAGGTGGCGGCGGTGGTGCTGGTGGTGGTTTAGGTGGTGGAGCTGGTGGTGGTTTAGGTGGGGGGGCTGGTGGAGGAGGTGGTGCAGGTGGAGGTGGTGGGATTGGTGGCGGCGGTGGTGTCGGAGGAGGGTTTGGAGCAGGAGGAGGTTTTGGTGTAGGTGGCGGAGTTGGCGGTGGCGGTGGAGCTGGAGGAGGTGGCGGTTTTGGGGGTAGTTCTGGTGATGAAGGTATAGGAGGTGGTATTGATGGAGCTGGGCAACCATGACGGTTTAGGAGGCTACATTATATTCAACGTGTATTAGCAAAAGTAATGGCTTGTTTGTTGCTTTGAGGCTAGTCCTAGTTTGCACTAAAACTTCTTTCACTACCTTCTTTTATATATATCATGTTTGCTTATATGTATCTTATTTTTTTCTTTTTTTGAAAAATGATTTGATAATCGAAAAAGACATCTCAGATGAATCACTCTAGCATTTCGGTATGAACCATTCAATACATCAGCAGATTCGTATTTAAGCTTAATATTCAACCAATTACAGCTCGAGGTGCACAACATGCATGTATGTTAGTTGAGAGTACGTATGATAATAGATTATATTATGGAGTTTTATATATATAGGTACTGTCGCCAACATTACATACATTCCGCGGGATGCATGTAATGCACAATGAAAGTATATAAGGATTGTTTGGTGAATTAGATTGGTTGTTTAGTTGGTTCTTTTATTGTGAATATTTTCAATGCCCACCAACCATATAATCTTAGATGCAAGGAGAGGGTGGAAATATAAGGAAATAACTCAGTTGAGGGTAAAATTGTCAAACTATTAAGATGGATTCAGCAACTACACATTACCCAATTTTCAAAAAATGAAAAAAAAGTGTGAAAATTAATTGCTTGTACGTACGTAGTTGTTAAAACATTGAAGTGTCTTTAGCCCAAAATCTTAAAAGGTGCTTGATGTGTTCTAAAGTGATCATCAATGCATTAAAATGGTAGTTGTAGTGATCTGAAAATGGCAAGCAATGGCCCAAGTTTCCGAGCAACTGTACCTCATCCTAATCCCATGACTTTAGTATCTTGTCCTAATTTCTCCATGCACATATTCAAAGACAATATAAATATATATATATATATATGTATATGTATATATTGTGTTAGTGCATTTGTATGTTTTAGGTACACCACAGTCCACACTGTTCCACATAAATTCCAACAGCTCACCCCGTAACTAAATTAGAGCTCATATTATAAAGCACCGTTGACCAAAAACTTGCATCTTCGTTTTTGAGAGGAGAAAATCAGGTAGGCGAGTTTGAGTGTTACTAGAGAGCCAGCTGAGAAATTTTCGAGGCTCCATGTTCGCTAGCTCACACTACGAATACTTATTTTTAAGATCAATCAATATTGGTCTCGTTCACTTTGTAACCGATACCACGTCGACGAACCATTCCAGGTACATTGGTGGAGAATGGAGATATTTGGGAAAGCAATCCATACACAGTCTATCTTTCGAACTAAGCAGGCACGGAACCAAGTGGTTGCCTTGGGGCCAACCTCCCCCATGATTTTTTTTTTTTTTTTTTTAGTACTTGTAATACTAATACAATTTTTTTAAAGGAGTTAAGGGGAAAATATGAGATTTGTCCCCCATTAATTTTTAATAAATTTGTGCTTATAACCTTAATGTTATAGATTAAAAGAAATTTTAAGATTGCCCCCGCTAAATTATTTTTTTGTTCCGTCCTTGGAACTAAGCATATGTATTTATGTAATTTGTGTTCACGATGTTTATATATGTTTAATTTTCTTTGTAGAACTTTTAAATTAATTTGAATTGGTTGAATTTTGAGGTAACTCGGAACCACTGATCGAAAAACTTATTGGGTGAAAAAATAATTAATCCCTAAGCAAGTTGACGTGTACCCGCTCAGCTGATAGTGCTAAAAAGAAAATTAAATGATGAACAAATGAGCTAGTTTTTGATGAGTTGTATATACTTAAAGATAGAAGGTATTATTTGTACGTTGTACTTCTTTTTATATCACTTATTCATTGATTAAAAGAAAAAAAAAATGATAAAAATATTGCTATAGCTCAAAAAAAAAATCAATCCAATTTCGTAAAGTAAGGCCCTGTTTGGTTGGTGGTCTGGTCCCAGGTGGTCTGGTCTGGTCTTACGTTTTATGGGACCAGACCGTGTTTGGTAACATTGGTCCCAAATTTTTGGTTAGACCAAGTAAGACCAAATCAGACCAAAATGGCCTCATTTCAGACCAAAAAAAAAGGTGGTTCCTGGTGGTCTGGTCTGGTCTTATTAATAAAATATATTTATAAATAATTAAAAATGACTAAATAATAATAAAAAATTAATAATAATAATAATAAATTAAATAAAACATATTTTAAAAATAAAATATAAATAATAAATAATAAACAAAATGAAATAAATAATACCTAATAATAATAAAAAATTAATATAATATTAATAAATAAATGAATAAATAATAAAATATATTTATAAATAATTAAAAATGAATAATTAATAATATAAATAATAAATTAAATAAAACATAATAATAATAAAAAATGAATAGAATAATAATAAATAAATATAATAATAATAAAAAATGGACTAAATAATAAATAATAATAATAAATTACATAAAACATATTTAAAAATATAATAAAAATAATAAATAATAAACAAAATGAAATAAATAATAATAATAATAAATATTAAATAATAAGTAAATATAATAATGAATAAATACTTCATACTAATAATAAAAAATGAGTATAATAATAATAAATTAATATTAAATTAATAAAATATATTTTTAAATAATTAAAAATGAATAAATAAAATGAATTAAATAATGAAATAATAATAAATAAATAGAATATATTTATAAATTAATATATAAATTAATAAATAATAATTTAATAATATAAATAATAAAATATATTATAAAGTGAATAAATAATAAATAAATAAATAAATAATACATAAATAAATATTATAATAAATAATAAATAAATAGTAAGACCAGACCGCTTACCAAACAGACTTTTCCAGATCAGATTAGACCAGACCAGACCGGACCGGACCAGACCAGACCGGACCAGACCAGAAAGACCGGTTACCAAACATGGCCTAAGTTTCCACAACGGAAATCTCCCTCTCGGATCGAAGTGGGGTTGGATATTTGGAGTGGTAGACTCATTTATATATTTTAATTAATAAAATTATTCTTTTATTCATAAAGGATATTAATTTTTGATATTATAAAAATAATACTTAAATTATTATCCTTTTCCCTTCAAATCTTCTTGTTTTTTCAAGGAAAAGAACCAAAAATTTAGAGAGATATAGGGTCCGTTTGGATACGAGAAAATAATTTTTGTTTTTTTACTGTTCACCCAGTGAAAAAAAAAACACGTTTGGCAAAGGCGTTTACTGTTCACTTTTTTTTTTTCCCAATAAAACTATTTTCTGTGAATAGTGTGTAAAAGTGGTGAAAACACCAAATACAACTTTTAGTTGTTTTTTGAGTTTTTTCACTGTTTAGGGTACCACATCCGCCACCGTCCCCGCCACCAACCACCACCACCACCCGCCACCGGTCGCCGCCGCCGGCCCCCACCACCTCCTGTCGCCGCCGCCGTCGGCCCCCACCACCACCGCCCCCCGCCGCCGCCGGTCACCGCCGGCCACCACCGCTACCCACCAATACCATTTTATTTTTCAATACAAATTTTTATCGAAACTTTTTTTTGTTTTTAGTTTTTTGCTGAAAAAAATAAAGACAAATACAAAAACAGTTTTTATATTTGAAGACAGAAAACAAATACAAAAAACAAACTTTCCAAACGTACCCATATACTTAAACCAGAGAATTTTGGAAGGCTACACTCGTATCAAACCAAAATTGCTTTTTTTTTTTTTTTCTTTCCAAATCCTTTCGAATTACTTATAGAATTACTTATACCAGAAATCTTAGGGTGCGTTTGGATAGGGGTGTTTCCGTTTTTGTTCTTGTTTTTTTCACTGTTCACGGGAACAAAAACGCGTTTAGGAGCCTTTGATAGTTTTTGTTTTCGTGAACAGTAAAAAAAGCATTTTCTCACCCTTAGTTCAAAATTTGAGAACACCAAAATGGTGTTTTTTTGTTTTCGGCACTGTTTGTTCTTAGCAAAAAAAAAAAATTAAGGGTGTGTTTGGATAGGTAGTTTTTGTTCTCGTTTTTGTTTTTTGTCCCCAAAACCAGAACAAAAACGTGTTTGGATGAGTTTTGGGCCCACACCATCTTCTAGCACAGTAAAAAAACACGGAGTAAAAAAGGCCCAAAATTGAGAACATCAAAATGATGTTCTCAAGCTTTTGCCACTCTGCGTGTTCTCCAGTTTGAGAAACATACCTGAGATATTTTCACCTCTTCAGAAAAACAAAAAAAAACGTCTCCTCTTCTACTCACGAAACATTTTTGGGGGGTTTTCTCGCTAGGGTTCTTGTGGAGGCTCATGATCAGAAATACTTTGGGGGTTTGGTCGTCTTCTCTGTTGGTCGTCTCTCTACACAAACCCTAGAACCCACAGAAACAGTATCGCCTCTCTCTCACAAACCCATAGATCGGCTTGTTCTCATGCAACCATTGTCCGATTTTGAATTTTCTTGGGTTTTTCATTTCTGTGTTGGTCGATTTTCGTCGTTTTGGGGATTTTCAAAAAAATTTTGGCACAAACCCTTCTCGATCTAGAAATTTGTGGTCTTTCGTGGTTGGATCTGAAAGAGAAAATGCACAGCTACTTCAGAAAAGTCGATATCTGGTACATATATATATTTACATATATTCATTTCGTTTTGTTGTTCAAGTTTTCTTTTTTATTTTTGCTTCAATTTTTCTTCTTTCGTTGCATATATATACATATACAGGGCCTTACTTTCTGGGCTGGTTTGAATTCGTGATATATTAAAGGAATTTGATGAAAATTTGTTTAAATGGTTTATGGGCTGGTATGTAGGTGTGTGTATCTCTGTATTTATATATATTATATGTATATATATTGATCAACACTCTCACTCTCACACCCTGCTTTTACATGTCAACGAAAATTATAGTCATATGCAAATTTGATGAAATAACCATAATTTGTGCATTTAATTGATTTGATATTTATGATGTGGGTATGTATGCAATTTATAATTTTAAGGTGTAATTTAGAAATTTTGGTGTGTAAATTGATAATTATGATGTGTGGAATTTTATGTTGGTAGGTATATATATATATATATATATGTATATCGGTGAGGGTAAATGAATTAAAGAATTATATTTATTTAATAATAATATTATAAGGGTGGGAAAAGGGAGTGATTTATGGTAAAGTGAAGTTAGGTGTTGGAGTTGAGCTGTAAAGATGAAGAAAATTGGGGAAAGGGGGAGACAAAAATTAAAGGAGGGGCCCCACATGTTTTTAAAGGAAGAATTGTTAGAATTATTAGGTTGTGTATTAGAATTGATACAACTTGATTTTCGGTTCTAATGTTTGTGAGAAAATGGAGAGAAATGAGAGAGAGTCTTGGAGAGAAGGTGATCATCTTGGATGGATTTTGGGCTTGAAGATATAAATCCAAGCCGGATAATTTAAGGCAAGTTACAACTCTATTCTACCCCTTTGGATTTATAAATTCAAGACCTTTGTGAAATAATATGTATAAATAGATATATATTATTTATACATAGTTAATTTTCTATAAAAATAACTATATAAGTGTTATCATGTATATAAATGCATATATATATATATGGGTAGATGAATGTTTAATGATTATTATAATATATTTCATATTATCTTTAAATTGTATTTTAATTATAAAATACATCTATAATCATGGAATTTATCATCAAATACTAGTTAAGAAGCTTTATTAACATTTAATATTATTTAAATAGGCTTCTTGAATTTTCTAGGAATTTTAAGAATTTTTGTGGCAATTTTCGAAAATTATATAAATCTGGAAATCTAGTGTGGTTGATTGTATGTTGTTATGGTACACTTGGTTTTTTTAACCATAGGATGTTATTAACTTTCAATCCAAGCCTTTGATTTAAATATATATATATGCTGGAATCTAGTGTAAACGGATTTAGTTTACTATGGTACACTCATTTTAGTAACCATAGGATTAGATGGAATCTTTAATCCTTACCATTGAAGTAAATTATAGTTATTGAGTATAATCTAGTGTAGGTATGCACACACTAAGCATAACTTTGACCAATTAAAATCATCCAAATATATGAGAAATGATCCGGTGTAAATGCGCACACCGTAGGCATGTGAACTTCACTGAAATTATATTCAAACCCCTGAATATTACTATAACTACGGATATACCCCTTTAAATTATTGTAATTACAGTTTGACCCCTAATGATATTACGTTTTGACCCCTTAGGTTGTTACTAATTATAATATGACCCCTATAATTTACGGAAATTATAGATTAGTCCTCATAACGTTTCTGAAGTTACAATAGGATCCCTGTACTGCACTGTAATTACAGTTTGACCCCAAATCTTTCTTAAAAAGATATTTGGGATCCCTATACTTTAATTAAGTAATATTGTGATTTCGGATCTCATTATTAACCTATCATAAAATATGTCAAGGTTATAATGGTGTTAAATATATTCCTTAGAATAGTTTATCAATGATTATACTATGGAAGTTGGTATTTGTTATTTATTGAATATAATGGTTTATTATGTTGATATAAATCATTATGTATGATTTCGTACATATGTGTAGCATGTGATATACAGTGATGTGTAGGATATTCACCTTTATTATGCTAATAAGCATATTTGTGTGCGGTGATGTATGAGATGAAATAAATAATGCAAGGGAATCGATAAATTCGTAAATCATAATATTTAACTAAATAAATATGGATTGATGATGTTTAAGAAACCACTTTGAGGCTGACTATTAACGTAGTCTCATGAGTACCACGGGACATGGTTGAGTTATCACGACATGGGTGAATTGTCGGGTACGTGGTTAAAATAAGGTTTAGATAAGTTGTATATTGGCATAAGAAAATGATTATGAATATTAATAGGTTCATTTATATGATATTGGTGAGGCATGGTATGCATGGGTTATTTATCCTAAAAGGGATAATTATTTGTTTTTATTTGATTATGAAAATATATTCATGCACAGATTTCATTGGTTATTTATTTTAAAAGGTATAACTATATATCTTTTAATTGAGTATGAGAATATATTATAAAATATATTTATGCATGGATTATTTATTTTAAAAGGTATAATAATATATCTTCTATTTGATTAAGGGAAAAATATTATAAAATATGTTTATGCATGGGAGGTATGAGATATTTGTTTTCAAATATATAATTATATATCTTTTATTTGATTATGTGAGATACATATTATAAAATATGTGTATGCATAGGTTGCATTGGTTATTTTAAAAATAAATATATATATATATATATATATATATATCTTTTATATGATTATGAAAAGAAAAGAAATGTTCTAAAGGTTTTATGAAAAGTGAAAGATAAATCTTATTACACAGGGTCTATATATTCATGTTGTTTCGTTCAGAGATGTTGGCTTTATCGGTCCTCTGTTGGGTTGTAGTAGTAGTGGACTTGCTCGTGGGTTTAACCCACCTTGTTGTTATCATTTCAGGTCTGGGATAGTTCAGCCACCGGGTTAAGGTTTTGAGTCATTGCGTTTTGTTCGTGATCGTCTACTCCATTCCTACTTTCGGTTTACAGTATATATTGGTTGTACAACTGTTGTAAATTAGGCAAGGTTATTAAAAATGTAATTTTTATTTAGGGGTCCTTCTTTAACAGGATTCTCAGGTTGTATCTTAAAGTCTTTTGTAAGATTTGACGTTAGTGTTGCTTCTGCTATGAATATTTTTTTATTTCGCAAATTTCCTATTGTATTCTGTGTTTTTTTTTTATATCAATTGCATGGTATTTTCCGATCTTCGTGTGTGAGTCTGGCCAACTTACATGCGGAAATTGGGGGTATCACATTTGATATATTGATTTTATCTGTTTTTGTTGGTTAGGGCTTTGATCGCTGAATGAGATCAGGAAATCGAAATGAAACGGAGCTTTGATTGGTACGTTTGGTGTGCTTGGGTCGATTATAGATTCAATTTTCGTATCTATTATGCAATGATTTCTAGGGTTTGCTCTGTGACATGATTTTTTATATTGATCGTGAGGTTCACATGAATTTTTATAGAATGATTATTCATCATAAACTTGAAAGTTATGTATGTGTGTGTGGTTTTGGGTGTGTGTACATGCATGTTGCTTGTATTTGATGAATCAAATGTTGGGTGTTTGATTTAGGTTAAGCTAATTATCCTAGTGAAGTTGGGTCTTCATTATATATCTATCTAACTATATATTTGTAAGTTTTTTTAAATTTTTTTTAATATATATAATCAAGTTGGTATTTGATTATATATGCTTTTATTCTTGATAAAAGTGTATATATAAAGCAAAAACTTGAATTAAGGTAACATAAATGGTGGTTACCTGTTTCAAATTCTGAGATTTTGAAGGAAATTTATTTTATTTTCGTGTTTTTATAATATTTGTTAAACTCCAAGTTTATTTTCTATGTTGACTTTATCTTTGAATATTTGTTAAACTCCAAGTGTATATATTTTTTGTTTGAATTAAGGTAACATAAATGGTGGTTACCTGTTTTTATTTATTTTTTATTTACTTCATTTAATATCTTTTATATCAAAGAATTTAGGTGTTTTTGGTGATGAATGGAGCAGTGATTTTTTTTCTTTGCTTCAAATTATATTATGGTTGAAATCTCTGTTCAGTTTACCATGTGATTTGTCACCAGGGAGCAACATGGGATCCTGAAGGTCGAATGATACTCATAGTTTTCTCTGAATCTCTAACTTTAGTTTCTATTCACTTCACATCAAAGCCTCCATCATTAGGTACTTGAGTTCTTCCATCTCTTTTTTTCTCTCAAGGTCTTACTACTAGTTACGTTCTCGCATCATATTTATCTTTTGAGGTGAGGAAACTAGACCTCATGTATGAGGTCCAAGCTTTGCAATTGATGATTTTTAAATAATAGTAAAATAATTTGTGATTTGTAGTTTGATTTCCTTATTTTATTCAATTTTGTTACTGGTTGTGGTCATGGTGGCGTCGTTATTGGGGGTTATTCTTAGGTGCACATATCCATGAGGTTGTGATGAGCTAGTAACAATGGACTAATAGTTGGGAAACAAGGGTCTGAGCAGGGACCAAGTTCACACAAGGCATAATTCACAATAAAATAGTAGTCATATATTAGAAACTATGGGATTTTAGCGTTGCCACGAAGAGAGCTACTGCTATCAAATGCCCTAAGAAAACGATTCACATAATCTGTTTCTATTGCTTTGCTAAATGCTGGGCCTGACGACTATGTTTCTATTGCTTTGCTAAATGCTTAGTACGTTAAATCCTTAACCCCATTTGTATGTATTATGTATACTTAATTTATTATAGATCTTTCATCAGAGGATAAATTTTCAGTTAAACTGAGCTAGTAATACACCGGTAGTTGCCATTGGAGTAGGGGTCGGAGTTTGCAGGAACTGCAGGTTAGTGAGTGACTAGTGATGTTCGGGGTGGCAAATTCATGACTTACCTCCTATGACTTGGTCTAATTATCTTGCTAAGTCGACCGATTCACATATTCTGTCATGGTCCACACAAGCATTTTGTCTTCTGAATCAATTAAAATTTAGGAAGAGTAACAACTTAAAGTTCGTGGGTTATCCTTGAACTGTTAATCTTGAAAATTATAAAGCCATATGTTTTTATCCAGCTCCAGCAGCTCAATTTTATTTTTAGGGTACGAAATATTTTTTCTCTTTAGTGCTTGTGTTTTTTTCCTATATCATCTACCAAATATAGTTGTTATTCCTATTCTAGAATATCCACATTATCACTTACCTTCTAAAACTAAATCAGGGTGTTCTTTTTTCTTTATTGCTTCTTTTCCTTCTTTAGTACCTCATAAAGTTGCAAGTATTTATTATCATAAAGGAGTGCTAGTGAAGGAAAGAATATCGAACTCTATCTTTGAGTTTATTACCGTCTAGGTACACTTTCCCTGCTGGATCATGTGCACTTATCTTTCAATTTTTTATTTATTCGTATTTTGCAGCTTGGAGAGATTGTTAACCAGGGGCACTTGGTCTCAGATGAGATTATAATAAATTTGTTGTCCAAACGCCTTGAAACTGGAGAAACAAAGGGTGAATCATGATTTATTCTTGATGGTTTCCCTCGAACTATAAAACAAGCGGTAAGCATTTCTGCATTTGAGAAGTATTGAAATGTTAGAAAATATATTTAATCAGCTTTTATGGAGTATTAATTGCCACAATGACTAGTTTAGAAGTGCAGTACTGCCAATACGTGAGAGAAAACCATGTTACTTGTTGGGTTTGAAGTGTTGTATTGTGACTGGTTTAGATGGGGCCAAACCCTTTTTGGTTGTTATTTTCATACTTTGTGTCTTTTGGAAATGGGCATATTCATGTGTCCCAGATGTCTTTATTGTTTTGCTGTTTGGTTTAATAAAATCACATTTAGGGGTAAAAAATTAGACCTGAAGTATGGAAGAAACAACATAGTAAATTGGCTGAGATATTCAGGCGAGATTACCTTGTTAATGGAATTTTCATTATTATTATTATTATTATTATTATTATTTTGTTTTGGAAGAAGTAGATATTTTTATGCAATTTAAAGCTTAATGAGCTTGGTCACCAAAATGAGATAAAGAAGCATGAAGGGATTACTTCTTTTAGTTAGTTGACGTAGCTAGATAACTGATGCCCATAATTTCTCAATACCATTTCGGATATAAACATTTTCTGGGATCTATTTTAATAGCTACAACCTTTTGAAATCTGATGAACCTTTGACAATATGCTAAAAACTGACCGAATACATTAGGCATAAAGTAACTTGAAAACATTCTGTCGAGGTTACCGCTCAAGATAAGACCATTTACACTATAACATTGTGATAAGATTTCATTAAATTCAACATTCTGATTAATATTGACAACTGCTTGTTGAGCCTTTCTGAATTTATTACTCAAATGTTGGATAAAAGAAATGTCAGGATTGGAGTGTCAGTACTTATTTCTATATATTTTTTTGTGACAAGAGTTAAATGGTGAATTGTCATAAATTCAGTTTAGATATTAGAATCTGCCAATTTTAGTCATACTTTCTCAGTATATTTATTTGTGATCAAGGCTTGTTTCTTAGTCTTCCTTATTCTAAAATCTTGCAGACTTCTTTTGGCTCCTCCCCTTGAATCAAATTTTGGTTGGGCATCCGTATTCTACATATTTGGCTGTTTCGGGATAGCCTGGTGAGTGGCTATTAATAAAATTGCCCAGTATCACACTTGTGGTTTTAAATTGCTATTGGTAGCATACATTGAACTTGAGGCTTGACAGGCATTGTACTGTCTTCCAAAATGGTTGGATAGAATATACATCTTAATAGCTGCTAAGGTTCTTTTGCTTTGAGCTTGTATTATATTGAAGTTGTTTACTGTGGAATTTGTTGGAGGGCACTTCTATAATAGGCAATACGTGATTTATTTTTCCCAAAACTGAAAATACTACGGAGTTATTTTTTCATGGTTCTACAGAGACCTCAAGTATAACTCTCTTTTTTGAAGAAATACTTTTGCATATTCCAAGACCAGTAGCTTTTCAAAATTGCCAATATGAAGATGTTACTAATACATGATTTTTTACTCGTCATTGTCCAAAATCACATGTTTAAGCTAAATAATATGTCAGTCAGTGACCTTTTGCTTCAATCAGTACTTAATAGAACTTGAATAACTTATACTTGTTTATTAACTACATCCAATGTTAAATTAAAGTTCATCATTTGTATAACTGTAGATAGATACTAATGTGGAGGAAGGTACTGCGAGTGAAAATCAGACTGGAGTGTTAGAGGATAGTAAACTTTGGGGAAATGCGCGGTATGAGAAGTTGTTGAACCTAATGGAAGAACAAGTACACCTTGGTAACGGGACTGGCAAGGGATCATTTAACAAAAATGGTTGGGAAAATATTGTCAATAGCCTTCAAGCTAGTTTTGGAAAAGATTATGTAATAAAAAAAGTTAGGGGCAAATGGAATAAGGAAAGACCAATTTGGAGGAAGTTCAAAAGAGTCAAGGAACACACAAGAGTTGGTTTTGACCCTACTACTGGGTTGGTGACCATGCCCCCTGAACTATGGGAGACTATGGACAAGGTAATTAATAATATTAAATTTTTAATAATTTACACCAACTTTAAATTTCTTTGATTCATAATGACTGTATAGTTAAATATCTTATGTTTTGGTTTTTAGGAAATTACTGGGTCCAAAGACAAATTTATGGGTAAGTCGTTCGTGTACCATAGGCAATGGAGCGTTATAGACGCATACGGGGAAGCTACGGGTGAACATGTCATACCTTCGACACAAATACCGGAATCCTTCCCAGAGTCCTCCACCCGCCCAGTTCCAGTAGTTATCGGGGATGATGATATTGATTTTGATGAGCTCATGGGGAGTCCCGGCCCAAAACGTAAGAAAAAAAAAGGGAAGAAGATATAATGAAAGCAATGCATGATTTCATGAGGGTGATTGAGAAGACATCAGAGAGAAAAGATGATAAATTTGAGAAATCATCCCAGAGTGTGGTAAGTGCCTTTAAGGAAGCCAGTTCAAAGTTAACTCCCCGAATGGAGTCCCCTGATAGTCGTAGTGATGGGCCACATCCCCTTCTAAGAAGTCGTACGATGAGTTTCTAGTGTGTATTGAAATCTTAGACACTATAGAGGGAATAGATAGTGTGCATTATTCTAGGGCTGTGATGGCGTTGGAGAAGTCTGTGGCACTCCGGAAATTCTTTCTCAAAGTTTCAGATGATAGGAAGCGTGATTGGGCGATGGGTCTTTCTTAGAGGGGGAGTTTTTCATACTTTATTTGGATTACTGTATCGTTTAGTACTATTTTGGTAATTGGATGATTTTTATTTTCTTTTATTTGGAAGACTGTAGTTTGCTTTTATTTGGATGACTGTAGTATCTATGTGATTTGGATTGTTGTTATGTTTTTATTTGGAAGACTGTAGTATAAACCTTCTTAAATGTCAAACTAATTTAGATGTTTCGTTTAAGTCTTATATTTATTTGATTTTATTCTATTTTTAGTGTTTACTCCATTTTTTTTTGTTTAGTTTTAAATGTGCTATGAATGTTTGGTATGTTGTTAATTTTTGTATATTTGTCATTAATAGGTAAATCGAGACCATTATGAGCTTCCCATATCGCTACATGTTGAATTCGTTTAATAATGAGCTAGCACCGTATTGTCTTGATGACTCCTTACGAGATCATATAGTTCGCAGAGTTTGCATGATGTTGGAAGCCTATTATATGGAGATGGAGAATGAGCGAATGCCATGTAGGAATTCGATTCTGAAGGGTTCTGCATATGTCATTGAAATATTAAATGGACATCCGGATAGATGTCATCAAAGTCTCCGGATGAAACCCAACGCCTTTTGGAGATTATGTGACAAGTTAAAGTCTTTAGGGTTAATTGACTCTAGAGGCGTAGAAGTAATCGAACAAGTTGCAATTTTCTTAATAGTCCTAAGCCAAAGTCTCACGAATCGGATGGTTGCTGAAAGATTTCAGCATTCAACTGAAACCATATACCGGCACATACACAGGGTACTTCCTGTGGTTGGACTTCTTAGGAATGAAATCATTGTCCCTCCTAACATGAGTCAAACTCCACAACATATTCTGAACAAAGGGTCGGGATTCCACCCATTTCGAGATTGCGTGGGCGTAATAGACGGCACCCATGTGCCTGCCCACATAGATGCCGACCAGGTACATCCATATAGAGGTAGGAAAGGCTTTCCAACGTAGAATGTTATGGCAGTTTGTTCGTTCGACATGTTATTCACATATGTCGTAGTAGGCTGGGAAGGTTCAACTAATGATTCAAAAGTTTTAAATGAATGTATTCGAAGACCGGCTTGGAGGTTTCCCGGACCGCCACAGGGTAAATATATACCTCCAATGATAATATTTCCTGAAGTATATTGTTTAATTAATTATTGATTTATTTTAATTGTGGATATGTTAGGAAAATATTATTTGGTCAATTCCGAATATGCCAATCAACCGGGATTTCTTGCCCCCTACCGAGGACTAAGATATCACTTACCCGAATTTCGAGCAGTTAACAATAGATGGCATGGCAAGGAAGAATTGTTTAATTATAGACATTCATCACTACGGAATGTCATTGAGAGGTGTTTTGGCATGGTTAAGCAACGCTTTTCGATACTAAGGTTAATGCGTCCATACAAGTTCCCAACCCAAGTTAGATTTGTCATGGCTAGTTGTGTTATGCACAACTTCATAAGGTTGCTTGGAGAACCGGATAACATATTTGATGGTATAGAGGAGCAGAATGTGGATGATGGGATGGGGATGGGGCTGATGATGATCATGATGAGGTCTTACAAGGTCAACAGGGCACCCAATTTATGCAGGAGTTTCGCAATAATATAGCTAATGAGATTTGGCAACATAAACAGTAGTGTACCACTTTGTATTTTGATGAACAATTGGATGACTGTAACATATTTGTATGCGTACTAGCTTTTGTAGATTGTGGTTCTATGTATTAATTTTCCCTGCTTTACTACTATTGGATGACTCAAATATATTTTTTTTCATGGATTGTGGAAAAATAAAAAAAATAGGCATGTATGGAGTTTTGGGCCACGGGCCACCTTGTAGGTGTGGCAAGGGTCCTATGGTTCTTTATCAGGCCCACACGAAGGAAAACTATGGACGATATTTCTATCGATGTCCAGATTGGGGGATATGATTTAAGGTTACCGTATATAATATTCTAAAATATATATTTTGAAGTCTATAATTGATTATATTTCCTTTGCAATTATAGGATCACAATCGTAGTTTTTTGTGGCTGGATAGACTAAATACGGAAGAGCAAGAAATTAATGAAGCAGATGATAGTAACAATAATTTGGTCAATGTTGTTAATGATATTCAACAAGAACAACATCGACAAAAGTACATGTTATATATGGGTTGTATCTGCTTCAGTTCCTTGTTGGTTCTTATGTGCATTCTCATATTAATTGTATTTCTTGTTATTGTACTGAAATGAAGAGATCCTAGTGGTATGAAACGATGTTGTAAAATATTGTTGACATTTATGAAGTAGTATATATGTAAAATATGTTGGGTATTCAAATAATCGTGTCATTTTTTTTTTTCTCTTTCATATATTTATTGCTACTTATTTTATAAAGAAAAAAAATTACTTATAATTTTAATAAAAAAAATATTATTAATCATTTTTATGGGAATGTGTTGTATGAATTTTTTCAATTCTAACACTTATATGCAAAAATTTCAGTAAAATATTTTTAAAAAAATAATTCAACTGCCAAACATGTTTTTATGTTTTTGTTCTCAGAAATTCAGAGAACACAGACGCTGTCAAACATGTTTTTCTGTTTCTGTTCTCATAATTTTTTGGTCTACCAAACGTGTTTTTTTATTTTTTGTTCCCGAAAATTTTTTAGACAAAATTTACAACCAAACGTGTTTTTGTTTCCGGATTACCCTTAGGACAAGAACAATAAATTTTTTTGTTCTCAAGAGATAAAAAACGAAAACGAAAAACACTAGTTTCCAAACGCACCCTAAAACCCACAAAGTGAAATAAATGAAAGTGGAAAAAAATCTTATGGTGCGTTTGGATAGGGACGTTTCCGTTTTTGTTGGGAACAAAAATGCGTTTGGGGAGCCTTTGATGATTTTTGTTTTCGTGAACAGTAAAAAAACGTTTTCTTACCCTTAGTTCAAAATTTGAGAACACAGAAATGGTGGTTTTTTGTTTTCGGCACTGTTTGTTCTCAGCTAAAATAATAATAATTGTTCCAAATTCCCTAACCTCTATTTTCAACCTCCAAACCCTAACCTCCATCTTCAACCTCCAAACTCTAACCTCCAAATTTTATTTTATTTTTTTCCCGAAAATATTTTAGACAAAATTTCCAACAAAACATGTTTTTGTTTCCGGATTACCCTCAGGACAAGAACAAGAAAATTTTTTGTTCTCTAGATAAAAAACGAAAACGAAAACACTAGTTTACAAACGCACCATTTATTAAAAAACGTTTTAATAAATAGGGTTATTAACAAACAACTCCCTATTGTTTCAAATTCTTGACAAACACCCCCTGAGGTGTCAAATAATCCCCTGCACTTTTCTCACCTTACACACAACCCCCACTCCGTTAGTATTTCGTCAACAAACACCCCCCTGCCATTAGAAATTGATATTTTATGCCCAAAATACTCCTAAAATAAATTGGTAACTAAATTAATATTTTTTAGTAAATTACAAATTTTTATTTTTTAACTAAATTAAGATTTTTGAGTAAATTACAAATTGTTTTTTTTTTTGTTTAAGTTTACTTATTTATTTAAATTCAAATTTGAAAAAAAATATAGTACTCCCTCCGTCTCAAATTATAAGTCCCTTTCGGGAAATTCAACTTTTTAAAATGGTGAATTTTATTATAATATTAGTGAATAAAATATCAACTTTACTCGTGTTCCCACTATAATAATGTGATCATTTATAAAGTATATATTTTATAACTTTAATACTTGAAGATTAAACTGGTAAATTGATTAAATTAAGTTATTTGACTTTTCAAAGTAGACACTTATTCTAAGACGGAGAAAGTACAAATTATAAAGGCAAAGCCCTTTTAAAATTTCTATGCATCTATTATCTTAAAAAAAAAACATTATTTAAAGTGTATTATTATCAATAATTTTTTTATATATAATTTGTACTCCCTCTGTCCCAAAATAAATATCCGCTTTGAAAAGTCAAAGCATTTTGTTTGGTCAATTTACCAGTTTAACCTTTAAGCATTAAAATTATAAAACATATACTTTATAAACAATCACATCACTATAGTAATCCGCGGGTAAAGTTGATATTTTATTCACTAACACTACAATAAAAAACCATTCTCTTAAAAAATTGAATTCTCTAAAAGGCACTTATAATTTGAGACGGGGGAAGTAATATATTTTTTCAGATTTGAATTTAAATAAATAAGTAAACTTAAACAAAAAACAAAAAAATAATTTTTAATTTACTCAAAAATCTTAATTTAGTTAAAAAATAATAATTTGTAATTTACTAAAAAAATTAATTTAGTTACCAATTTATTTTAGGGGTATTTTTGGCATAAAATATCAATTTAGAGGTATTTTAGACATAAAATATTTATTTTTAACAGCATGGGAGCGTTTGTTAACTGAATATTAACGAAATGGGGGATGTGTGTATGGTGGAAAAAGTGCAGGGGGTTATTTGACACCTCATGGGGGTGTTTGTCATGAATTTGAACCCATAGGGGATTGTTTGTTAATAACCCTAATAAAGAAAATAATTTTTTTTACTTAAGTCCTATAATTTTTGGGGTAATTTGACATTGGTCCCTTTTTTAAAACTTATTTGACATTGGTTCCTTTTTGAAAATTTAATATTTGATAAATTACACTTTCACACCCACTTATTTCGCTAATCATACTTTCACCCCAATCAAATTTTGAAATATAAAATGATTAGATTACCCCTAAATGTGTGTGAGAACCTATTTGTTCATCCATAAATATGTGAAAAGACCAACCTACCCTCTTTTTATATGTATTTCGGAAAAAAAATTATTTCAAAAAATATATATATTTCCAGAAAATATATATATTTCCAAAAATATATATTTTTTGAAAATATATATCTATTTTTTTAAAATATATTTTTTGAAATATATATTATTGGAAATATATTTCGAAATGACTGTGAGCTACATTTTTTCGAAATATATATATTTTTTGAATTAAATTTTTTTTTATGAAATATATATAAAAGGAGGGTAGGTTTGTCTTTTCACAATCTTTATAGATGAGCAAATAGGTCCTCACACACATTTAAGGGTAATTTAGTCATTTTATATTTTAAAATTTAGTTGAGGGGTGAAAGTGTAATTAACAAATTAAGTGAATGTGAAAGTATAATTTATCAAACATTAAGGGCCTGTTTGAATTTCTGTTTTGGCCCAACTTGTCTTGTTTTTGGCTCTTTTTGAAAAACCAATTTATTAAAATGGACTTTGGTTTTTATTTTTTTCAAGTCCAAAAATAGACCCCTGCTGTGAAGATCAAGACAGACTTGGTTTTGCCCTAACTTTATCTTCACTCGCCTCTCTCTAACAAACGTGTTCGCCTCTCTCTCACAAACCCTTCATAGTGTTCAATCGTCTCGCACACCTTCTCTCTCACAATTACTTGCCAAGATCCAACCCTCTCGCCTTTCTCTCACAAACCCTTTCACCGATTGCAAAATCTCATAATTAGATTTTGTGTTCAGTGTTTGAAATTTTCTCGGAAAAAATGAGAAAGGAAAATAAATTGGTTGAAAATTGAACAAGTCTGTGCTATAATTGTTTGTTGATTGTATGAGTTTGTGCTTTAAAAATGATCATGTTGTAATTTAGAAAAAAGACAAGCATGAAAGGATTCAGAAGGAACTATATGTATGCATATGTATGATCACAAAAAGGAGAAATCAGTGGTGGTGAGTGGTTACAAAAAAATTTATATTTGTTTTCGAATTTTATATATGTTTTCTAATTTTATATACATATGTTTTGAATTTTAGATAATGTTTTCTAATTTAATATTTTTTTTTCGAATTTAATATATATTTTTAGAATTTTTTTTTTCGAGTTTTTTTTTTCGAATTATATATATATATTTTAGAATTTATATATATATTTTTAAATTTTATTTATTTTTTTCGAATTTTATATTTTTTTTCAAATTTTAATATATATTTTTCGAATTTCGTGTATTTGTTTCAAATTTTATACATATTTTAGGAATTACTATTTTTTTTTTTAATTTTATATACTTTTTCAATATATAATTATATATATATCAAACAGAATTTCAGACCAAACCAGAAAGACCAGACCATTTATCAAGGGTGCATTTGGAAAACCTGTTTTTTGTATTTGTTTTCTATCTTCAAATATAAAAACTGTTTTTGTATTTGTCTTTGTTTTTTTCAGCAAAAAACAAAAAACAAAAAAACGTTTGGATGAAGGTGTTTTCACCACTTTTATTTGGTGAAAGTTGTATTTTTTGGATTTGGTGTTTTCATTGTTTTTACCACCTAAACAGTGAAAAAAACTCAAAAAATAACTAAAAGTTGTATTTGGTGTTTTCACCACTTTTACACACTATTCACAAAAAACAGTTTTCTTGGAGAAAAAAAGTGAACAGTAAACGCGTTTGCCAAACCTGTTTTTTTTTTTTGTCTGGTGAACATTAAAAAAACAAAAACAGAAAACAGGGTATCCAAACGGACCCCAAACAGAATTTCAATCAGCACCAAAACCAAACCAGACCACACAAGACCAAACAAAACCAGCCCAGACCAATCCAGCAAGACAAAACCAGACCAGACCACTTTTCAAACAGGCCCTAAGTTTTCAAAAAGGACCAATATCAAATAAGTTTTAAAAAAGGGACCAATATCAAATTACCCCCAAATTTGTAGGACTTCAGTAAAAAAAACTGTATATTGTTATTTATTTTTTTCAAGAATTGTATATTAGTTAAATGGTAAGTAAAACTGTATTTTATTATTTATTTTTTTAAATGAATATTCAATTTTCATATCAATCAATCATAACATATCAAAAACAAAATATATTTAGAAAAAAAAAGGCAAAAGATAGATATTCCTATCATACCAATATTTTTTATAAAGGCTTAAAGCAGCCTCTGAGAAAAATTTAACTCAATAGCTAGGTAAATTTTGTAAACCCCACCGCAATATAAATCAGATAATATCAAGTATTATATATTGAAATCAAAATTAGCAAGTATTCATACCACATTATATTTTTCCTTTTTTAAATTTTATTTTATTTTCCCAAAAGTTTGAACCAGTGTAGAAAATGAGTAAAGTAGTAACTACAAAGGCTTTGAGAAATCCTGGTAAGCCCAAACAAGCTGGGTACCATATCAGCCCACCCCAAATAATATTGGCCCATTTTTTCCAAGTCCAATTTAGACGAACCATGTTACTTATTTTAGTTAATTCCTAATATCTATGACTATGTACTTAATTAGATACATGTAAAAACAATATATAATAGGGATAATTTCATTTACACCCCCTGAGGTTTGTCCTATCATCATTTTAACTCATCAAGTTTGCATATCTTCATTTACACCCCCTCATGGGGTGAAATGTCTAAAATACCCTTATACCAAACACCCCTTAAATCAATTTAATCCCTAAATCAATTTAAACCCTAAACCAAACACCTCCTAAGAATCAATCTAACCCTCAAACCAAACACCCCAATATCAATTCAATATTTATTCTCTCTCTCTCTCTCTCCTCTCTATCTCTCTAACTCTCAGACACACACACACACACACGCACACACACATATATATATAGATCTATACATATATATATATATAGACCCATCAGGGGCAGCGGGAGGGGGCGGCGCCGACGGGGAGGCGGTGGGAGGGGGTCGCCCAGCGACTTATATATATATATATATATATATGTGTGTGTGTGCGCGTGTGTGTGTGTGTGGTGTGTGCGTCTAAGAGAGATGAGAGAATTATTTTTTTTTATAATTTTATATTTATTTTCGAATTTAGTTTTTTTTTTTGAAATTTAATATATATATATTTGAATTTTATATTTATTTTCAAATTTTATATTTTTTTTGAAATTTATAATTATTTTCGAAATTTAATATATATTATTAGAATTTTATATGATTTTTTTTTAATTTTATATATTTGTCTTGAATTTAATATGTTTTTAAAAACAATTAAAAATTTATATGTATTTTTTATTTTTTATTTATTTTCGATTTTATAATTTTTTTTGAAGTTTAATATATTTTTTTGAATTTTATATGTTTTTTAAAAAAATTTATATATTTGTTTCAAATTTTTTATGTTTTTTGTGATTTTTATATTTATTTTTGAAATTTAATATGTTTTTTTGAAAAAAAAATAATTTCAAAATTTATATATCTTTTTTAATTTTATATTTATTTTCGAATTTATAATATTTTTTAAATTTTAATATATATTTTTTCAAAATTTATATATATTTTGAAATTTTAATACAAATTAAATTATTAAATGATGGGAGGAGGTCTAATTGATAAAAACACTATCCTTGTTTCCAAACAGAATAAGGATAAGACATTGAGGGTAGTTTAGGAATTTAAAAAAAAATTCAAGCTGATGTCATCGTTCAGGGGATCTAAGTGATGAGAATATTAAAAAATAAGAGATGTAAATGAAAATATGCAAACCAGAAGATCCAAATAAAAATAAGACAAATCTCAAGGAGTGTAAATGAAGTTATCCCTATATAATAACTTCTCTTCTTGAAGAGATGGTGTTTTTGGTAGTACGTGTCAATCCATGATATTAGTTGCCCATAAAACTAATGGGCTACGGCTGAGAACTTCAGTCTGACAAGGGATTTGGAGAACTAACCATAATTTTTTATTTTTTGGGTAATTCAATTTATCGGTGATAAGACTATTATACTATTTCAATCTCCGGCTCAGTGTGAACACAAAATACTTATTAGTCCGATTGTCATAAGAGGTACGATTCTTATCAAGCATTCATATATACCACACTAGTACTAACGATTTCAACATATAGAGTGATGCATTGACTTAACTCGCCAGAAAAAAGAAAAAAAAAGAAAGAAAGAAAAAGTTGGAGAGATTTATATATCTGATATTAATTAACCCCAGCTCATACTGAAAATTTGTTTTAAACCTCCAAAAAATAAATATATATTATTTATATCCCAAAAACCTAAAATAAATTTTTTTAGCAGCTCCTAGATCTAGGCACGAACCTGCCTTTAGACCGGTGGGGGCGGTGGCCCCCATTGAAATTTTTTTTTTCCTTGCTATTTACTATTAAATTTATAAGAATAACTCTCATGCCCCCATTGAAATTTTATTAAAAATCTCTAAAGCCCTCACTAAATTAGGATAATAACCATTCTAGCCCCCACTCAATCAAATCTCTAGGTTTGTGCCTGCCTATATCCGTCAGTGCATATACATACATGCATATCTTTTCACTATTGCAAAACGGCATATGTGATAAGGGATCGGGATGGCAAAATGGCTCGACCCGGCGGGTTTTTGACCCGATCCGACCCTAATGGGGTGAGTTTGGTACACATATAAACGGGATAGGGTCGGGTTTGGTATGAAAATTTAAAACCCGAACCGGGTTCGGGTTTTCTGTAAAATCCGTCGGTAACCCGACCTGAACCCGACAGTAACCCGACCCGACCCGTTTATTATTTTACCTATTTTTTAAAAGAAAAATAAATATAGGAATTGGAAATTTTTACTAAATTTGAACTTAATTAAATTGTTTTGAATTGGAAATTTATTCAATTTCACTCAATTAAAATCAATTTCAATAATTTAAATTAGGAACCTTGTCAATTTTACTCAATTTAATTACTTTGAGTTAGAGATTTTCCTCAATTAAACTTAATTTCACTCAATTTAGTTACTTTAAGTTGTGAATTTTATCAATTTCACTCAATTGAATACAATCAAACTAGTTTAAATTGTGTTATTTACTTAATTTTAATTAATTGAAGTCAATTTCACTTTTTTAAATTGGGGTTTTCACTTAATTTCACTTTGTGTTGGGGATTTTTTCAATTTCACTCTATTGAACTTAATTAAACTAATTTGAATTAGGAAATTTACTCAATTGAACTTAATTTCACTACTTTGAGTTAAGAAATTTATCAATTAGACTAATTTGAATTAGGGATTCACTCAATTTCATTTTATTGAAATCTATTTCACTAATTTGAATTGAGAATCTTATCAATTTATTTGAAGTGAATTTAACTAATTTGAGTTGGGAATTTACTTAATTAAACTTAATTTCATTCAATTTGGCTACTTTGAGTTGAAAATTTCACCAATTTCAGTTAATTAAATCAATTAATCTAAATTAAATTAAGGGATTTACTCAATTGAATTTAATTTCACTACTCAGTGTTGGAAATTTTATTAATTTAACTCAATTGAACTCAATTAAACTAATTTGAAATAAGGATTTAATCAATTTCATTTAATTGAATTCTATTTCACTAATTTGAATTGAGAATCTTATCAATTTCTTTGAAGTGAATTTAACTAATTTGAGTTGAGAATTTACTTAATTAAACTTAATTTCATTCAATTTGGCTACTTTGAATTGAAAATTTCATCAATTTCAGTTAATTAAATCAATTAATCTAATTTAAATTAAGGGATTTACTCAATTGAATTTAATTTCACCACTTAGTGTTGGGAATTTTATTAATTTAACTCAATTGAACTCAATTAAACTAATTTGAAATAGGGTTTTAATCAATTTCATTCAATTGAAATCTATTTCACTAATTTGAATTGAGAATCTTATCAATTTATTTGAAGTGAATTTAACTAATTTGAGTTGGGAATTTACTTAATTTCATTCAATTTGGTTCCTTTGAGTTGAAAATTTCATCAATTTTAGCTAATTAAATCAATTCATCTAATTTAAATTTAGGGATTTACTCAATTGAATTTAATTTCACTACTTAGTGTTGGAAATTTTATTAATTTAATTCAATTGAATTCAATTAAACTAATTTGAAATAGGGATTTAATCAATTTCATTCAATTGAAATCTACTTCACTAATTTGAATTGAGAATCTTATCAATTTCTTTGAAGTGAATTTAACTAATTTGAGTTGGGAATTTACTTAATTTCATTCAATTTGGCTACTTTGAGTTGAAAATTTCATTAAATTGGGATTTTTCTAAATTGAACTTAATTCGATTCAATTGAATTGTTATTTTAGTTACTTGAACTGAATTTGACTGAGTTGAATTAAGAATTTACTTAATTTCACTAAGTGAACTCAAATTGACTCAACTAAATTGAGATTTTTCTAAATTGAATTGGTATTTTACTTATTTGAACTCGACTAAGTTGAATTAGGAATTTACTTAATTTTCAATTTGACTCAATTAAATTGAATTTTTTTCTAAATTGAACATAGTTCGACTCAATTGAATTGATATTTTAGTTATTTGAACTCAATTTGAATAAACTGAATTATGAATTTACTTAATTTCACTAATTGAACTCAAATTGACTCAACTAAATTGAGATTTTTATAAATTGAACTCAATTGAATTGATATTTTATTTATTTGAACTCAATTTAACTTGGTTGAATTATGAATCTACTTAATTTTATTAAATTGAACTAAATTGAGATTTTTCTAAATTGAACTTAATTCACATACTATTTATATATATTTTCCTTGTATACATTTATCATGATTTTTTCAATATTAAATATCAATTATTATTATATTAAATTATAATAAAAGATTAATAAGAAAACCTAATTGTTGCAGATTCCCTAACCTTCATCTTCAACCTCCAAACCGTAACTTCCATCTTCAACCTTCAAACCCTAACCTCCAAAATATTTTTTAGTTTTTTTTTGTTCCCGAAAAGTTTTTAGACAAAATTTCCAACCAAACGTATTTTTATTTTCGGATTACCCTTAGGACAAGAACAAGAATTTTTTTTTTCTCAAAAGATAAAAAACAAAAACGAAAATACTAGTTTCCAAACCCACCCTTAGTTTTGAATGAGAAACTATTTAAAACTGAATAAATTCTGCTTAAGCTAATATTTTACACTTTTGACATATGTTACAAATGTATGGAAGTAATCACACAAAGACCAAAAAAATCATTGTACCTGATATATATAATTGTGAACTTTACACGGTTACAATTATTGAATAAATATGTCATGACTTTTTGGGACTAGGCAAAAGCAACAATAGTATGAAGCCAAAAACATGGACTCGCTGTTCTTTGTTTCATATATGATGAATAAATCTTTCTTGATCAATATATCAATTACAATACCCCTTCATTAATCCCAAGTCATATATCATATATATCAACGGTCACCTTTTGCTTATATATGAATGTATGATCGTATATACACACACTCATTCTAACAAAACCATGTAGTATGAAGTATACATATACAGATTCAGTATGATCTTTGTTCCATGATCAATATATATATATATATATATATGTATGTCTCACCACAATACTCATTCAATCACCTTGCATATAACACATATATAGAGCATCACTTTCAACTAGAAAATAGGACTTTCTTATTTTTGTTCCATATAGCGAAAGCATAACATATGATAGCGGCGGTGACCATGATATATAGCCAATAATGCTACATGAAGCCTATCTTCTTACCTATTGCCATCGGGATTCGGACCGCTAGGAACTTCATGAGCAAAGCGTTCAAACCTTCGCTTTCTAATAATAGCGGCAACCGCGGTGGTGGTGGCGGCAGCAATAATTTCATCTCGTTTTGGGTACCATTCCGTCAATGGTGGTTTCGGCATGGGAGAGTCTAGCGGGACTAGAACTCGTCGGGCCGATGATGAGGAAGCCATGAGAGGAACCATCAAGAGTAGCACAAGAACAAACAACGAAGCTTGTGATGTTATAGAGCTCCCATAAAGCCTTTTGCTAGTGGGTGCCATGTTAGAATAAAAGTATGAGAGAGATTAAGAAAGAGAGAATATAAGAATTCTGTATTAATTCTTTATTATTCGGTGTGAATTTTACTAGAACTAATATTTATATATAAGAGAAGGAGTGAAGAACAAATAACTAGGTATGTCGACTAGAAACCATAATCTTATACGGGGAGCCAATTAAAACATAGAGACGACACTTTCACCCAATTAATTTCTTACCTCCTATATCTGTATAATATATATTTTAAAATATTTCCTATTATTTATATTTTTGCCTATAATAAATGAAAAATGCACCCCCTTAATATTGATTCCTTCTAAAATCAAAATTTTCTTTGTTTCCTTATATGCTCTTCTTCTTCCTTCTATTTATTTTAATTTTAAAATTATATTTGGTTTAATCTCTCCTAAAGTTATTTTAAATCTTTTATTTATTTATTATTCTCTCTTGAAAATTTGGCTATGTCTCTGCTTAGTATAAATATAAGTAGACCGATTTAGATGGGTTTAAAACCAATATATAAAATAAGAATTACACAAGATTAATATATTCAAAAATAGTAAGTGGACCACCAAGTTCAAGATGATCAAGGACGATTATAAGGTGAAAAACAGACCAGGATTAATATGAAGTCTCTGAAATTTAAAGCCACATAATTAATTTGTTCATGTACATGCTTGGACTTAATTGCATACTTTACACAAGGAGGTGTTTATATATATATATATATGTGGGTATAAAGAATAAGTGTTTGTTTGGCAAATGGTGTGGTGTTGGTTTTTGGTTTTGGTTTGGCTGGAGTTGGGTTGAGTTGGGTTTGGTGTGGTTTTATTTTGAACTGAAATTATGTTTGATGCAGATGATTTTGGTGTAAGAAAAAGTGAAACTAAAAAACCAAACCATGTTTGATAGAGTTGATATGAGCTGAAATTCTGAAACCAATCATATTTGGTAACTTGGAATAGTTTGACATTTTATTTATTTAAAATAATATTTTGTAAATATATATGTTTTAAAAAATAAAAAATATAAATATTTAATTTTTTTGAAATATTTAATTTTTCATAAATATTTATAGATAAAATATTTTATATAAGATATTTCAAAAAAATAAAATATTTTGAAAAAATAAAAGATTTCAGTAAAAATACATATAATTTGTATATTTTTTAAAAAATAATAATTATATTTTTATTATATTTTATTTTTTCTAAAAATATTTGTTTTTCCGAAATATTTTATTTTTTATGAAATATATTTTTTCGTTTGATTTTTTTGAAATTTTTTATTTTTTCATAAATATTTTATTTTTTCGAATTTATATATATATATAATATTATAAATGAATTGATTTGGGTTAAACAATGGTACACCAAATTGAATTGATTTGGGTTAAAGAATAGTTTTGGTATGAGAAAACCAAACCAACTCCATCCAAACCATTTATTGAGATGGTGTAAAAAATGATGGATTTGGTACTAATGGTGCAATACTATTACACCAACACCAAATTACCAAACATGAATTGAGCCACAAATTTCATCCCAAAATCATATATTTCACTCCAAAACCTCCTACCAAACAAACACTAAAGATCATGGTATGGCCTAGTAAAGTTACAAATTTAAAGTGCCCATTTTTTTGAATTAAAATGCAAGGATAGCCCTAGTTTTGAATTGACTAATTAAATTCCGGCTAGCTGGTTCACATTATTTTGGTGTGGATACAAAACTTAGGATGAAGTGTTAAATGGACTTACATATATGCAATAGTATGTTTATCTCATATTAGTTGTTCATTATTATAATTTTATTTATTTTAAAATATTTATTTAATTCAAATTTTAATATAATTTAACCTTCTACTTTCCCCAAATGCCCTTCTTTCATTAACTTTAAACAAATATCAAATTTTATCATAATATTATATTATTAAAGATAAAATTAAAAATTACACATTAATCAATTCAAATTAATAAAATATTAAAAAAAATAATTTTACAATTATTATGGGACGGAGAGAATATATGATATATACACACACAATGTCAAATACGACTTGTGTTACTTCTTTTGATAATATGACAACAAATTAAATATAAAAGTGGATTGCTTGGATAATGGTAGATTTAATCCCCAAATGAATAGGTTAATTCTCACACACAACTCTAATTCATTGGTTACTGTTTGTGGAATTATCGTGACCCACCTTAATTGCGCAATGATATATATATTTTTTGATAATTATAATATTTGGGTCAGCTTACGCACGTCTCGACTAATTTACGGGATTCGCGCAAGACGATCTCACACGAATCGGGTAAAATTCGAATTATGTCCGTAATCGTAGCCTTATCGAATAAAACTCGAATGATGTCCGCGATCATGATCTAATCAAGTAAAATTTAAATTATGTCCGCGGTTATAATTTTATCAAATAAAACTCAAATTATATCCACAGTCATAATTATATCGAATTGGTTGGAGCTAATATGAATCGAATATGGTTGACAATGATATTATGAATCATATAGCATGAAAATCTATAAAATATGGCTTCATCTTGGGTACTATGGTCATTTTGGGAAATGAAAGAATCTGTAAAGATAAAGCAAAGTGATTGCAGAAAGGAGTGCTGAAGAAGGGTACGTGGTGTCTTTATCTTGCTTGACCTCTTGCACAAGAAAGCTCGCTCTTTCATTGACTTGGATAACCATTGGAAAATTATCGTTGATCATGTAATGACTGATTATATATATATATGTATATTAAAGATGACAAAAGAAAAGAAAAATCGTGGCATTTTGTCTATATATATGGACATGCTAGTCATGAATTGTACGTAGTCCAGTGATTGTCTCCAAGATCGGTTGCATAGGTATAGACCTGTCAATGAATCGGATCAGTTAAATTCAAATCCAATTTATTAAGAAATCAGATTATCGAATTCGGATCCTAATCGAATTATCGGATTTTATTTTCAATCCATATCCGGTTAATATCGGATTCGGATCATAATCGGATTATTGACAGCTCTATTGATAAGGACGACAAAAACTCCCGATCCGCGATCCGAATCCGATAATTTGACGGATTTTCACTTAATTAATTCATATTCAAATTTCTTCATTATAGAATATATGATTCGAATATCTAATTAAAAAAATACAAAAATACAAAAATCAATAAATACTGAAACAATAAATTATTCACACTTTTAATAATTGTATTTATGATTAATCATTATTAATAAATAATAAAATAATTAACAACTAACATTTATATACATGTACAGTATTAAATATATACACATAAAAATATCAAATATATATAAATATATTTTATATCGGATCGGGTTATTATCAGATCGGATGACATAAATCCAAATCCAATTTGTTAAGAAATCGGATTATCGAATTGGGATCCTAATCGGATTATCGAATTTTATTTTCAATCCATATCCGACTTATCGGATCGAATTTGAATCGGATTCGGATCAAAATCCGATCCATTGACAGGTCTACATAGGTCCCCACTACTTTTGATAAGCAGCTTATGATGAAACTCATGCAATAGTATTGTGGCTAGCTTTCCCTTTTTTATTTTTGTTCTTATATTTTTTGTCCCAAGGGTAGCTATTTACCAAAGAAAAACAAAACAAATTTTTGAGCTTCTGAATTTTATTTGAGCATTAGAATAACCAAAGGCGGAGCCAAGAAACTTGTCTGGCCAATGCAAATTTTTATAAATTTATTAACAAAATTTATACTTTTTTAAGCTATAAAATGATTTTTTTTAAAACCTGGCAAGAGCCATATATAATTTTTATTAACATATTTGTAATATATATAACTTTTTAAGTTAAACATTTTTTTTTACAAAATTTGGGTGGGGCCATGGCCGCCCAAAGGTGGCTCCGAATAACAACATGAATGTTGCCATGTTTTAGGACGCATGACTATTAAGGAATATATGAAATTTGATATATATAAGATTATAGTATCTTTTATTTTAGGAATTTTTTATTTAAATATTCTCTTGATATAAGTAAATTTTAGATATGAGCGTGTGTGTATACCGTATACGTGTGTATATATATATATATATATATAGGGCACGAATAATAACAATTTTTGTACCGACACGCACCTACAGGAACAGTAGAGCTACCTCTCTCACTGGATTTGTTTTTTAATTCTTATTATTGACCTTAATGATTACCCCACTGATTTTTTTTAAAAAAAAATCCTAAAGTCCCCACTAAATTAGAATAATAATGACCTAAATCCCTACTTCCGTGCCCACCAAAATACTAGTGTTCATTACATGACCATGACCTCAAAGTTTTCGCCACAAATTTAGATTTTATGTAGGGTGTGTTTGGATACTAATATTTTTGTTTTTGTTTTTTCTCTCTTGAAAATCAAAAAAAAATTTGTTTTTGTATTTAGGGTAGTCCGAATACGAAAACATGTTTTGTTCGAAATTTTATCCGAAAAATTTTTGGGAAAAAAAAATAAAAACACGTTTGGCAGACTTTGTTTTTTCAGAAAATCTGATAACAGAAATAGAAAAATACGTTTGGCAGAGTCTGTGTTTTCTGGATTTTTGATAACAGAAACAGAAAAACACGTTTGGTAAGTTGAATTTTTTTTTAAAAAAAAAAGTTTACTAAAAAATTGATTATTAAGGGTCTGTTTGGATAGGTGGTTTTGGTTTTGGTCTTTGATTTCAAGGTTTGGTCGGTGGGTTTTGGACTTGGTTTTGGGCTTTTTAAAACCAACCACTAAAACCATAATTTTGGCCTACCAATTTTGACTTTTCTTTTTTTCTCTCTCTCTCTATATATATATATATATGGGCGAAAATATGAATTATTTTGAAAAAAATAATATATAATATTCGGAAAAAAAAATTTTGGGAAAAATAATTTTTTTTCCGAAAAAATTATTTTATTCCCAAAATAAATTATTTTTCGGAAAAAAATTATTTTTTGGGAATAAAATTATTTTTTCGGAAAAAAATTTATTTTTCCGAAAAACATTATTTTTCCGAAAAAAAATTATATCTCCCCATTTTATATTTTTTTTGAATTATATATATTTTTTCGAATTTAAGATATATTATTTGAATTATATATATAATTTTCACATTTTAAAATATTTTTTTCGATTATATATATATTTTTTGGAATAAAAAAAATAAAAATGTCAAATATTTTCGGGAATTTTAAATATTTTTTAATTATATATATATTTTCATTTTAATATTTTTTTCCAATTTTATATATATATTTTTAATACATATTAGTATATATATATAATTATATCAAGACCAAGACCAACTCCTTACCAAACATTATATATAGGTTTTAGATTTACCTAAAACCACCCAAGATCACCAAGTTCCCAAACGGGCCCTAATAATTTTTATTATTATTATTATAGAATTATGTTTAGATATTGATTTTGATCAAATTAATACCAATAAATATGTGATGGCATAAAAAATGAGTGATTGTTGTTCGTCACTTGAATTAATCATACTGCTGGCTCCTGAATTAGATTTGTCTTCTGTTTTTTTTCCTGATCTTAGTTCATTATGCTATGTAGATTCCGATATGGTAAAGGAGAAGGGAAGCAAATTGAGTTTGAAGTGATATATCGTGGTTACTGCTAATCTGTTGCTGTATCTCTGTTGGATATATATGGGGAAAAGACCCTACAAGTTATTAGTGTATGAATCTCCTTTTATGTATATGAAGTCCAATTTGAATTATGTTTGTACAGATGACATATATCAATGCATGAGCTGATAGATTTATGCAGTGCTTTTTTATTTCAGCTCATTGGATGTATCAGCTGGCTAATTTTGCCCAAAATTGCAGAGTGAGATTAATTTTGCCATGCCTGTGCAATTTATCATTTACAAGGGCATCATTCGGTATATTGATCAAGAAATGAAGCAAAGACCAGTTTCTGTCACATAAATGTTGGAGTTGGTCTTACAGATTACAGAAGCCTCAACAGAATGTTGCATTATATACATAAATTATTTACTGCATTATTCTACAACACCTAGGATGATGGAAGTATCTAATGTTCGTAAATTGGACATCATATTCATTTGGACAGGGCAAACATTTCAAGATTGAGAAATAGATGTTCCGTTTTTCCCAAGTTCCCGCTGTCTTGCCCTTTCAATCTTTCGTTTACGCCATTCCTCCAGAGCTGAAAAACTCAAAACATGTCAAAAAGAGCCCCTTTCATTGCAATACTGCTAGTGATCAGATCACCCAAAAAAAAAAAACAGTAACATTGAAGTGTTATGATCAGTCTCTACAATTCTGAACTTACAGGTTATAACTACACGTCAGAAAACCTTAAATTCTGAGCAGAAGTATTCGCCAAATTTTATTCTAACTAGAAAAGTACTAAGAATATGTGACAATGTGTTATGAAAGGACAGCAAGCTATGATACTTACTCTTTTTATCAATTGTAAGGGTTCCATGGCACGACGCATTGCTTCAGCTTCCTTAATATATCTAAGTTGAACTGCATTTTACAAAATAAAACAAATGTACTAGTTAATCAGGATGTTTTTGCTCATCAAGTGTTATACTGCATATAGGAAAAAAAATGAACTTGGATAGAATCAAGAACATATCACTAATAGCTAACACTAAAGAAGTGTTCTGGGTAAAACGTGTTTCAAAACAGTATTAAACACACTAAAACAACATAAACAAACATTTTGTTTCTGTTTTAGGCCAAAACAAAACGCAAAATGTTTCAACTAGCCAAATATCTCTATATTTTCTGCTTTAGCCACTACCACATTAGACAATTAGGTAAAATCTACATTTTTGTTCCAGTCGAATGAGGACATGGGGTATTGTCTTGCATAAATTAACAGGTTGTCGCTGCACTCAAGTCCACATTCACATGCTATACAGCCCCTGCTCTTCCAATTGCACCAAGCAAACACCCCTTTTATAACAAAGACACCAGGATACTTCATATTATCATATACTACATCTCAGACGTAAAAACAAATTACCCACAATATATCACATTACACAATTAGGTCAAATCTACATTATTTTCCCAGTTTGTTCCTGCTTATCTTGCATAAATTAACAAGTTGTACTCAATTCTACATTCTCTTGGTAGACATCCCATGCTTTTCCAATTGCACCAAGTCATGAACACTTCTATTACAAAATACTCCATGATACTTCATATAATCACATACCAGGAAAAATAGTATTAAGCCCTGAATCTGAAATTAAAAATACAGAATTTGCATTTCCATATGATCTATGACACAACTATCTTTTCTTCATGAACTTGGAAAATTGCATATTTTTTTTTAAAACTTCATAGAGCTGATAGAATCATCACAATCATTAATTATTCAGAAAATTCAATCAAACATAGAAAACTCTAAACAACAGTTCATCACCATATACAAATCATTAAAAGCCTAAAACAATTGTTTCCCCAACAAATTTGAAATGGAGATCCAAACAGCATAAATTGAACATATAATCAAATACCCATTTCATCACCAACAACAAAAAGTTCAATTTTTAACAAATTCAGCATGTGGGTGTTTGTAATTGTATATATATGATCGAAATTTACAGAGGTATTGTATTGATGAAGGTGTTTGTAGAAGAAAGAGAGAGAGGACTGGCCTTGAAGTGATTGAGTTGGTGATTTGCGATTAGAGGAAGCAGAGAGAAAACCCTGAATCAAGAGAAGAACAGTGATCAGATTAAGAAGCAGACGACGATCGTCGCGTTCCTGAACGAAAACCTAAGCCTCCACCATTGTTGTAGTGTCTCCATCTCAAACTACCACTACCAAACCTCAGTGCTTTATATATATATATATGTATATATATACACGCATATCTATATGCGTTTGTAAGCAAAAGTGAAGAGAAAACTGAAAAAAAAATTCAATTCAGAAAATCCCTATTGTTTCAACAAGAAAATCCTAAATTCGAACCCAAAATTGAAACTACACAAATGAGCTTTGAAGAATAAATCTATCACATAGCTATACATATATACACATATACATATATATTTCCACCCAAATTCGAAATTCAGCACAGTAAAGAGAGGAAATCGAGAAATCGCAGAGAGATCGAACCTTGAACGCTTGTCGTAGAGTGAAGGCGAGTCTGGAGAGTGAGGGTTCCTCTACTTGTACGAGCAAACGAGTGGAATCGCTCCTTTGTGGAGCATAGACGAGTGGAATGGACTTCGATTCGTGGATAGAGACGACGAGTGAAATCGAGCTAGGGTTTGTGGAGAGGCGAGAAAGGCGACCAGAGAATAGAGTAGAAGAGTTTTTGAGATGAGTTTTCAAAAATATGAAAATGATTTTCAGGTCATGGCAGCTAGGGTTTGTGGAGAGGGGAGAGAGGCGACCAGAGAAGAGAGAATAAGAGTTTTTGAGATGAGTTTTCAAAAATATGGAAATAATTTTCAGATACGTTTTTTTGCTTATGTGTATTGAAGAGTTAAAAAACACCAAAAACTGATAAAAGTTGTACTTGAAATTGGGTGAATTTTGCGGTAATTTTTTTTACTATGCAAGAGAATAAAAATACCTTATTTCTTTGCTAAACAGGTTTTTGTTCTTAAATTGGGTAAACAGTAAAAAAACATAACAGAAAAACTGTTATCCAAACGAACTCGTAAAATAATCATGGATCATAAAAAAAATTAATGTTTTTACTGCAAAAGATTTGTGACAAAAATAATTTTTCTGTTGCACTGTGGTACTAAAATATACAGCTCAAAAAAAAGAAAAGAATATCATGTATTAAATTGATTGTCATGTATATATATGTCTTCAATTTCAGTTCACTAGTGATCTTCCATATAGTAATAAAGCATCATCTCCATATATTTGAAACTTCACGTTTGTCTAACAAATAATAAATTAGGGCGTGTCACAAACCAACAATGTGTTACTATCACACTGATACATAGATAATGACCCCAATAACGCCCCCAAATAAAACAGATTTTTTTAGAAAACTTGCAAGCGCATTTCACGCATTCATGTTTATGGTTGTAGAGTTATTGCAATTGCTTGATGAAGTGTCCCTTGTAGGGATGAGAATGGGTCGGGTTTGGTACGGATTTAGCTAGTACCATTACCACCCTATTTAAAAATTACTAATACCAAACTCACCCCAAACCCGCGACGGGTTGTAATTGGTAATACCATTACCACCTCGTCGGTATAAACGGGTTCCATCGGGTTACCATCGATAACAAAAAGACATTTAAATCAAGAAACAATAAAAATTCAGGATAGTCTCAAAAATCAATACATCAATTAGCTTAGGCAGTTATACAACATACAAAAATATGGCACACACAAACACAAAACATATATTAACTCAACCAGTTATATTATATGACTGGTGCATAATATATGTGCAGCATGTAGCAGCACACAGAGCCTAACTAGACAAGAATACATTGAGCATAACAAAGAGCAGAACAATCAAGTGAAACCCAATCAATTTAGAAGCAACAAGACAATTACTCACTAGATGAACAAAACTTGGAAACTTATAATTCAAACTACCAAAGGACCACCTGCAGTCAAACTAATTAAAAAATAATAATTCACATTACTAAAGGATTACCTGTCAAACTATTGAAACACACCTTATTTTAATTTAAAAAGGAAGCGGAGACCCAAGAGAGTCCAAGAAGATAAACTTTCAAAGCAATATCAATAAAAAAACTAACACATGAAAAATCGAGAGAGAGAGATGGATTACTCACTTCTCAACCATCGGCGATTTCAAGCAAAATAAGAGCATGGAGGAAGGGTGCTAATATAGGATTACAGATCAAGATTCATATGATATTATATATTTGACAGACATAGAAAACCTACAGAATATCTGATTTCTATCAACCAAAGACTTCAGAAAAGAAACAAAAGAGAATAAATTCAGTTTATTCGGCTGTAAGCAACAGAACATCACACAATTAAGACAGGGAAGGTAAGTTGAGGAAACAATTAGCAAGGAAATCATTTTAGTAATCTACATACATGCACTGTATAGTTAATAACTTAATTATTTTGGAATTCTTCAAAAAAAATCAAAAGAATATATATTTGAGCACAATAAAGCAGCAACAAGATCAAGGTCTTTCTGATAAAGCAAGACAGTGCAACATAAAGTAAATTTGTTTTTTTTTTTAATGAATCACATAAATTTGAATCAATAATTAAATAGGAAAGAGTGTCTCCATGAATTGATGGGCACAAGCACCAAAGGAATGAACCTCCAAAAGGTCATTCTCGGAAGCTGAAAGGGAATACTCAAAACCTACGAACAGGAGAGAAAGAAGTGGGAAAGAAAGAAAAAATAACTAACAGGTCTATAAAAATTGGAAGGAAAAAAATTCGAAGAAATGATTAACCCATCTTCCCAAATCAATGCAGATTAGGTATCTTACCTTTTGGAAAATCTGAGACTGAGAGGGTTCATAGACGGCGCTGAGACTGAGAGAACGAAGTAGTATAGAAGAGTTTATATTTTATCCGTATAAAGTATGATGGTCTTAGGTTTTCTTATTAATCTTTTATTATAATTTAATATAATAATAATTGATATTTAATATTGAAAAAATCATGATAAATGTATACAAGGAAAATATATATAAATAGTATGTGAATTAAGTTCAATTTAGTTCAATTTAATAAAATTAAGTAAATTCATGATTCAACCAAGTTAAATTGAGTTCAAATAAATAAAATATCAATTTAATTGAGTTCAATTTATAAAAATCTCAATTTAGTTGAGTCAATTTGAGTTCAATTAGTGAAATTAAGTAAATTCATAATTCAGTTTATTCAAATTGAGTTCAAATAACTAAAATATCAATTCAATTGAGTAGAACTATGTTCAATTTAGAAAAAATCTCAATTTAATTGAGTCAAATTGAAAATTAAGTAAATTCCTAATTCAACTTAGTCGAGTTCAAATAAGTAAAATACCAATTCAATTTAGAAAAATCTCAATTTAATTGAGTCAATTTGAGTTCACTTAGTGAAATTAAGTAAATTCTTAATTCAACTCAGTCAAATTCAGTTCAAATAACTAAAATAACAATTCAATTGAATCGAATTAAGTTCAATTTAGAAAAATCCAAATTTAATGAAATTTTCAACTCAAAGTAGCCAAATTGAATGAAATTAAGTTTAATTAAGTAAATTCCCAACTCAAATTAGTTAAATTCACTTCAAAGAAATTGATAAGATTCTCAATTCAAATTAGTGAAGTAGATTTCAATTGAATGAAATTGATTAAATCCCTATTTCAAATTAGTTTAATTGAATTCAATTGAATTAAATTAATAAAATTTCCAACACTAAGTAGTTAAATTAAATTCAATTGAGTAAATCCCTAAATTTAAATTAGATGAATTGATTTAATTAGCTAAAATTGATGAAATTTTCAACTCAAAGGAACCAAATTGAATGAAATTAAGTTTAATTAAGTAAATTCCCAACTCAAATTAGTTAAATTCACTTCAAAGAAATTGATAAGATTCTCAATTCAAATTAGTGAAATAGATTTCAATTGAATGAAATTGATTAAATCCCTATTTGAAATTAGTTTAATTGAGTTCAATTGAGTTAAATTAATAAAATTCCCAACACTAAGTGGTGAAATTAAATTCAATTGAGTAAATCCTTTAATTTAAATTAGATTAATTGATTTAATTAACTGAAATTGATGAAATTTTCAATTCAAAGTAGCCAAATTGAATGAAATTAAGTTTAATTAAGTAAATTCTCAACTCAAATTAGTTAAATTCACTTCAAAGAAATTGATAAGATTCTCAATTCAAATTAGTGAAATAGAATTCAATTAAATGAAATTGATTAAATCGTTATTTCAAATTAGTTCAATTGAGTTAAATTAATAAAATTTCCAACACTAAGTAGTGAAATTAAATTCAATTGAGTAAATCCCTTAATTTAATTTAGATTAATTGATTTAATTAACTGAAATTGGTGATATTTTCAACTCAAAGTAGCCAAATTGAATGAAATTAAGTTTAATTAAGTAAATTCCCAACTCAAATTAGTTAAATTCACTTCAAATAAATTGATAAGATTCTCAATTCAAATTAGTGAAATAGATTTCAATTAAATGAAATTGAGTGAATCCCTAATTCAAATTAGTCTAATTGATAAATTTCTTAACTCAAAGTAGTGAAATTAAGTTCAATTGAGTAAATTTCCTAATTCAAATTAGTTTAATTAAGTTCAATAGAGTGAAATTGAACAAATCCCCAACACAAAGTGAAATTAAGTGAAGACCCCAATTTAAAATAGTGAAATTGACTTCAATTAATTAAAATTAAGTAAATAACACAATTTAAACTAGTTTGACTGTATTCAATTGAGTGAAATTGATAAAATTCACAACTTAAAGTAATTAAATTGAGTGAAATTAAGTTTAATTGAGGAAAATCTCTAACTCAAAGTAATTAAATTGAGTAAAATTGACAAGGTTCCTAATTTAAATTACTGAAATTGATTTTAATTGAGTGAAATTGAATAAATTTTCAATTCAAAGCAATTTAATTAAGTTCAAATTTAGTAAAAAATTCCAATTCCTATATTTATTTTTCTTTTAAAAAATAGGTAAAATAATAAACGGGTCGGGTCGGGTTACCGTGGGGTTCAGGTCGGGTTACCGACGGGTTTTACAGAAAACCCGAACCCGGTTCGGGTTTTAAATTTTCATACCAAGCCCGACCCTATCCCGTTTATATGTGTACCAAACTCACCCCATTAGGGTCGGATCGGGTCAAAAACCCGCCGGGTCGAGCCATTTTGCCATCCCTATCCCTTGTCACATATGCCGTTTTGCAATAGTGAAAAGATATGCATGTATGTATATGCACTGACGGATATAGGCAGGCACAAACCTAGAGATTTGATTGAGTGAGGGCTAGAATGGTTATTATCTTAATTTAGTGAGGGCTTTAGGGATTTTTAATAAAATTTCAGTGGGGGCATGAGAGTTATTCTTATAAATTTAATAGTAGATAGCAAGAAAAAAAAGAAAATTCAATGGGGGCCACTGCCCCCACCGGTCTAAAGGCAGGTTCGTGTCCGGATCTAGGAGCTGCTAAAAAAATTTATTTTAGGTTTTTGGGATATAAATAATATATATTTATTTTTTGGAGGTTTAAAACAAAATTTCAGTATGAGCTGGGGTTAATTAATATCAGATATATAAATCTCTCCAACTTTTTTTTTTTTTTTTTTTTTCTTTTTTCTGGCGAGTTAAGTCAATGCATTGTTAGGATCAGAAAACGCTCTGATACCACTTGTTAGGATCAGAAAACGCTCTGATACCACTTGTTAGGGTTCGCACACCCTATGTACGAAGTCGTGCACACCTGCAAATCAGAAAACGCACACAAACACACCAAACAATCGACACAAGAATATATACGTGGTTCAGCCAAATAAGCCTACGTCCACGGAGAACACCGTTTCACTAAAAAATCACTGAGAGGATTACAAGGGGGTGATTCGCAGATCACACACGCACACACACTGTGTATACTCACGCCTGTATCACCGGAATAATATAAACGTATATTATTCCTAACTCTCTCTCTATTTCTGTGTACTTCTCTGCGCACCGCATATGCTTTACTCGCACTAGGTGTTTCACTCGCACCGGTACCGGCCCTCTGGCGCCGGCCTAATCTGGCCATCTGCCGGGTACACCGAATACAATAGGCTACACCTATATTTATAGGAGAAGCTAGAGTGGAGGACAAGTCAATCAATCCAATTAGGAATTGATCTCCTACCATAACTGTGATTTACTTGATGGCTAAATTATATTCCCCCTTAAGAAATGAGTCACCAAATATAACAAGATCCTAGTCAAATAGAGATAGTTTGGTGGTTAAGTTTAACTTTCCCTGCAAGGAAAGGAGTCACCATATCTAACATGCATCACTCTTGAAATCGTTAGTACTAGTGTGGTATATATGAATGCTTGATAAGAATCGTACCTCTTATGACAATCGGACTAATAAGTATTTTGTGTTCACACTGAGCCGGAGATTGAAATAGTATAATAGTCTTATCACCGATAAATTGAATTACCCAAAAAATAAAAAATTATGGTTAGTTCTCCAAATCCCTTGTCAGACTGAAGTTCTCAGCCGTAGCCCATTAGTTTTATGGGCAACTAATATCATGGATTGATACGTACTACCAAAAACACCATCTCTTCGAGAAGAGAAGTTATTATATATTGTTTTTACATGTATCTAATTAAGTACATAGTCATAGATATTAGGAATTAACTAAAATAAGTAACATGGTTCGTCTAAATTGGACTTGGAAAAAATGGGCCAATATTATTTGGGGTGGGCTGATATGGTACCCAATTTGTTTGGGCTTACCAGGATTTCTCAAAGCCTTTGTAGTTACTACTTTACTCATTTTCTACACTGGTTCAAACTTTTGGGAAAATAAAATAAAATTTTAAAAAGGAAAAATATAATGTGGTATGAATACTTGCTAATTTTGATTTCAATATATAATACTTGATATTATCTGATTTATATTGCGGTGGGGTTTACAAAATTTACCTAGCTATTGAGTTAAATTTTTCTCAGAGGCTGCTTTAAGCCTTTATAAAAAATATTGGTATGATAGGAATATCTATCTTTTGCCTTTTTTTTTCTAAATATATTTTGTTTTTGATATGTTATGATTGATTGATATGAAAATTGAATATTCATTTAAAAAAATAAATAATAAAATACAGTTTTACTTACCATTTAACTAATATACAATTCTTGAAAAAAATAAATAACAATATACAGTTTTTTTTACTGAAGTCCTACAAATTTGGGGGTAATTTGATATTGGTCCCTTTTTTAAAACTTATTTGATATTGGTCCTTTTTGAAAACTTAGGGCATGTTTGAAAAGTGGTCTGGTCTGGTTTTGTCTTGCTGGATTGGTCTGGGCTGGTTTTGTTTGGTCTTGTGTGGTCTGGTTTGGTTTTGGTGCTGATTGAAATTCTGTTTGGGGTCCGTTTGGATACCCTGTTTTCTGTTTTTGTTTTTTTAATGTTCACCAGACAAAAAAAAAAAACACGTTTGGCAAACGCGTTTACTGTTCACTTTTTTTCTCCAAGAAAACTGTTTTTTTGTGAATAGTGTGTAAAAGTGGTGAAAACACCAAATACAACTTTTAGTTATTTTTTGAGTTTTTTTCACTGTTTAGGTGGTAAAAACAATGAAAACACCAAATCCATAAAATACAACTTTCACCAAATAAAAGTGGTGAAAACACCTTCATCCAAACGTTTTTTTGTTTTTAGTTTTTTGCTGAAAAAAACAAAGACAAATACAAAAACAGTTTTTATATTTGAAGATAGAAAACAAATACAAAAAACAGGTTTTCCAAATGCACCCTTGATAAATGGTCTGGTCTTTCTGGTTTGGTCTGAAATTCTGTTTGATATATATATAATTATATATTGAAAAAGTAAATAAAATTAAAAAAAAAAATAGTAATTCCTAAAATATGTATAAAATTTGAAACAAATACATGAAATTCGAAAAATATATATTAAAATTTGAAAAAAAATATAAAATTCGAAAAAAATAAATAAAATTTAAAAATATATATATAAATTCTAAAATATATGTATATAATTCGAAAAAAAAAAACTCGAAAAAAAAAATTCTAAAAATATATATTAAATTCGAAAAAAAAATATTAAATTAGAAAACATTATCTAAAATTCAAAACATATGTATATAAAATTAGAAAACATATATAAAATTCGAAAACAAATATAAATTTTTTTGTAACCACTCACCACCGCTGATCTCTCCTTTTTGTGATCATACATATGCATACATATAGTTCCTTCTGAATCCTTTCATGTTTGTCTTTTTTCTAAACTACAACATGATCATTTTTAAAGCACAGACTCATACAATCAACAAACAATTATAGCACAGACTTGTTCAATTTTCAACCAATTTATTTTCCTTTCTCATTTTTTCCGAGAAAATTTCAAACACTGAACACAAAATCTAATTATGAGATTTTGCAATCAGTGAAAGGGTTTGTGAGAGAAAGGCGAGAGGGTTGGATCTTGGCAAGTAATTGTGAGAGAGAAGGTGTGCGAGACGATTGAACACTATGAAGGGTTTGTGAGAGAGAGGCGAACACGTTTGTTAGAGAGAGGCAAGTGAAGATAAAGTTAGGGCAAAACCAAGTCTGTCTTGGTCTATACAGCAGGGGTCTATTTTTGGACTTGAAAAAAATAAAAACCAAAGTCCATTTTAATAAATTGGTTTTTCAAAAAGAGCCAAAAACAAGACAAGTTGGGCCAAAACAGAAATTCAAACAGGCCCTTAATGTTTGATAAATTATACTTTCACATTCACTTAATTTGCTAATTACACTTTCACCCCTCAACTAAATTTTAAAATATAAAATGACTAAATTACCCTTAAATGTGTGTGAGGACCTATTTGCTCATCTATAAAGATTGTGAAAAGACCAACCTACCCTCCTTTTATATATATTTCAAAAAAAAAAAAAATTAATTCAAAAAATATATATATTTCCAAATATATATATTTTGAAAAAATGTAGCTCACAGTCATTTCGAAATATATTTCCAATAATATATATTTCAAAAAATATATTTTAAAAAAATAGATATATATTTTCAAAAAATATATATTTTTTGAAATAAATTTTTTTCCGAAATACATATGAAAAGAGGGTAGGTTGGTCTTTTCACATCTTTATGGATGAACAAATAGGTTCTCACACACATTTAGGGGTAATCTAATAATTTTATATTTCAAAATTTGATTGGGGTGAAAGTATGATTAGCGAAATAAGTGGGTGTGAAAGTGTAATTTATCAAATATTAAATTTTCAAAAAGGAACCAATGTCAAATAAGTTTTAAAAAAGGGACCAATGTCAAATTACCCCAAAAATTATAGCACTTAAGTAAAAAAAACTATTTTATTTATTAGGGTTATTAACAAACAATCCCCTATGGTTTCAAATTCATGACAAACACCCCCATGAGGTGTCAAATAACCCCCTGCACTTTTTCCACCATACACACATCCACCATTTCGTTAATATTCCGCTAACAAACGCTCCCATGCCGTTAAAAATTAAATATTTTATTTCTAAAATACCCCTAAATTGATATTTTATGCCAAAAATACCCCTAAAATAAATTGGTAACTAAATTAATTTTTTTAGTAAATTACAAATTATTATTTTTTAACTAAATTAAGATTTTTGAGTAAATTAAAAATTATTTTTTTGTTTTTTGTTTAAGTTTACTTATTTATTTAAATTCAAATCTGAAAAAATATATTACTTCCCCCGTCTCAAATTATAAGTTCCTTTTAGAGAATTCAATTTTTTAAGAGAATAGTTTTTTATTGTAGTGTTAGTGAATAAAATATCAACTTTACCCGCGGATTACTATAGTGATGTGATCGTTTATAAAGTATATGTTTTATAATTTTAATGCTTAAAGGTTAAATTGGTAAATTGACCAAACAAATTGCTTTGACTTTTCAAAGCGGATATTTATTTTGGGACAGAGGGAGTACAAATTATATATAAAAAAATTATTGATAATAATACACTTTAAATAATGTTTTTTTTTAAGATAATAGATGCATAGAAATTTTAAAAGGGCTTTGCCCTTATAATTTGTACTTTCTCCGTCTTAGAATAAGTGTCTACTTTGAAAAGTCAAATCACTTAATTTAATCAATTTACCAGTTTAATCTTCAAGCATTAAAGTTATAAAATATATACTTTATAAATGATCACATTATTATAGTGGGAACACGAGTAAAGTTGATATTTTATTCACTAATATTATAATAAAATTCACCATTTTAAAAAGTTGAATTTCCCGAAAGGGACTTATAATTTGAGACGGAGGGAGTACTATATTTTTTTTTTAAATTTGAATTTAAATAAATAAGTAAACTTAAACAAAAAAAAAACAATTTCTAATTTACTCAAAAATCTTAATTTAGTTAAAAAATAAAAATTTGTAATTTACTAAAAAATATTAATTTAGTTACCAATTTATTTTAGGAGTATTTTGGGCATAAAATATCAATTTCTAATGGCAGGGGGGTGTTTGTTAACGAAATACTAACGGAGTGAGGGCTGTGTGTAAGGTGAGAAAAGTGCAGGGGATTATTTGACACCTCAGGGGATGTTTGTCAAGAATTTGAAACAATAGGGAGTTGTTTGTTAATAACCCTATTTATTAAAACGTTTTTTAATAAAGGGTGCGTTTGTAAACTAGTGATTTCGTTTTTCGTTTTTTATCTAGAGAACAAAAAAATTTCTTATTCTTGTCCTAAGGGTAATCCGGAAACAAAAACATGTTTTGTTGGAAATTTTGTCTAAAAAATTTTCGGGAATTTTATTTTTTATTTTTTATTTTGAGGTTAGAGTTTGGAGGTTGAAGATGGAGGTTAGGGTTTGGATGTTGAAAATGGAGGTTAGGGAATTTGCAACAATTATTATTATTTTAGCTGAGAATAAACAGTGCCGAAAACAAAAAAATACTATTTTTGTGTTCTCAAATTTTGAACTAAGGGTAAGAAAACGTTTTTTTACTGTTCACGAAAACAAAAAACATCAAAGGCTCCCCAAACGCATTTTTGTTCTCGTGAACAGTGAAAAAAACAAGAACAAAAACGGAAACGTCCTATCCAAAGGCACCATAAGATTTTTTTCCACTTTCATTTATTTCACTTTGTGGGTTTTAGTCTTTTTTATTCACAATTATACATTGACGTGAAAACTCCATACGACGCCGTAGAGCTCGGTTTGCGCTTCTCATATGAGTATTACGACGACGTTTCTACGAAATACGACACCGTAAAGCAGCTTTTGGTTTCTTCTCAACCTCTCTCCTTTCCTTCCCCGATTATCCTTCCTTCAAGACCCAGATCGATCACTCATCAAATCTCTCCCACACACAGAAAAACACACACAATGGATTTTCACATCTGCAGCAGTTTACGCTTGTTC